>CM061350.1:104927678-105541785 GCA_030867105.1 Liasis olivaceus | reverse complement strand
ATCAAATTGATTATATTATTGGTACATGGAAATGGAAATACTCAGTTATAACAGCAAAGATGTGACTAGAGTTTGGGTATGGAACAGATCACAAATTGCTCATGTGTAACTTCCAAGTCAAACTAAATGAGAAGAACAAAGCCAACTGGTTTCCATGATATGACTGTCAATATATACATCAGAAATCACTTCAAAGTCCTGAACCTCATTGAAAGGGAATCAGAGGAACCTTGGTGAGATCAAAGAAGTTGTTAAGGATGAATAAGAAAAGAGACTGCTAAAGAAGAGAAACAGAAGAAACCAAACTGAATGTCAGAACAGATAGTGAAATTGCCAAGAAGAGAAGAGAAGCAAAGCCAAAACAAGAAAGACAAAGATCTTTGGAAGAAACTTAACAAAGAACTTCAGAGAGCTTCTAAAAGAGAAAGAAATCAGTATTACAATGACATCTGTAAAACATCAAAGATGCAGACATGGAAAAATCAAGGAAAGTCTTCCAAAAGATCCCTGGACAAAGAAGGAAGTTCTCACCTTGAACTGGTATGCTAAAGGATGCCAATGGATCGACAGTACCTGATTCAAAGAAGATCAAACAAAAATGGAAGGAGTATGCTGAAATTCTGTACAGTAGAGATGTCAACATCCAAGATACCATAGGAAATATTCCTTATTTACTAGAACCTCTGGCTCTAAGATGAAGTTAGATCAATCACTCCAGTGAGAAAGCTACAGAAACGTGGGGAGCAATCAAAGAAGAGTCAGTAAAGATGGTAACTAAACTATGCTAGCAAGTCTGGAGAATGACAAAGTGAACTACAGATTGGAAGAAGTCAGTCTATTATCAATACCAAAGAAAAGAGGCTACGGAAAGCATCTGGACCAGATGGTTTACTAGCCTCTTATTATAAACATTTTGAAGATGAATTATTACAAATGCTGCAAAAAATGATGAACTCTATTCTGCAGACTGGAAAGATACGAGATAGTTGGATAGAGGCTAATATAGCATTAATATCTAAAGAACGTCAAGACTTGACTTTACCAAAAAATTACTCCCCAATATTATGAAATGAATAATGATTATAAGTTATTTATGATGATTTTAGCTGAGAGAATGACAATGATCTTACAGGACTTTATTCATGAAGATCAGTGTGGATTTTTACCTAAAAGACAGCTGAGGGACAGTATTAGAAATGTATTGGACATTTTGGAATACTTAGAACAACATAATGAAAAACAAGCAGCATTGATTTTTCTTGATGCAGAAAAGGCCTTTGACAATTTGAACTGGACTTTTTTGTTTAAAATTTAGGAGGATATGGATTTTGGTGAGAATTTCATTAAATGGGTAAAATCGATTTACATTTCACAAAAAGCACAGATAATTGTGAATAGGGAATTAACAAAACCTTGTGATACAGAAGGGAAAAAGACAATGATGCCCCTTGTCACCACTGCTATTTATTTTAGCTTTGGAAGTATTGAATAGAGACATAAGACAAGATGAGAGAATTGCTGGAGTGAGGATTAAAAGAGAAACATACAATTATGGGCATTTGCTGATGATTTAGTGATAATTTTGGAAGATCCTCTGGGAGGAATAGAAATATTAATGGAAAAGTTAAACGATTTGGGGGTAGTAGCTGGTTTTAAAATTAATAAGCAAAAGACAAAGATGTTAACAAACAATGTGAAAATGGAAAAATGAATGGAACTGATGGAAAAAACTGGTTTTAAGAGTGAGAAAAAAGTGAAATACTTGGGAATCACTATGACTAATATGAATTGTATGTTATATCAGAATAATTATGTTAAGACAAGGAATGAAATTAAGGACACGTTAAGATGGGAGAAATTACAATTGTCATTTTTGGGGAGAAATTCTGTGATCAAAATGAATGTTATGCCTAGAATCATTTTATATATAAATATAAAAGAATATAAAATATAAAGAAGAGCAAACAAATAAGAACAGGTACATCAACCAGCCTTACAAATGACAATGAAGATATTGAACTGGTGGATAGCTTCTGCCATTTAGGATTGACTAACAACAATAAAGGAACCAGCAATCAAGAAATACACTGCAGACTAGCACTTGGCAGAGCAGCCACGGAGGCCTTGGAAAAGATGTTCAGATGCCATGATATTGTGCCTATATCTACAAAGATCAGAACCCTGCAGGCAATAGTTTCCCTTGTGATCCTCTATGGAAGTGAAAGTTGAATTCTGAAGAAGCAGTTGGAAAAAGTATTGATGCTTTTGAACTTTTGTGTTGAAAAAGATTCCTGAGAATATCATGAATAGCCAAGAAAACAAACAAATGGATCATAGAACAAATCAATCCAGAGTTCCCACTTGAGACATAAATGGCCAGGCTCAAATTTTCATATTTTGGACACATTTTGCAAAGACCTAGTTCTCTTGAGAAGTCTATCATGCTTGGAAAGGTAGAAGGAAAGAGAAAAAGAGGATGATCAGTAGCAAGGTGGATTGACTCAATTATAGCAATTATCAGTGCCCTGTTGGGAGACCTGAATGGCCAAGATGGAGACAGATCATTCTGAAGAAGGTCTACCTATGTCCCCCTGTGAGTCAACAGCAGCCTGATGGCACATAATCAATACCCACCAATCACGCATACACATATATCAAAGTCTCAACAGGAGACAGTAAAGTAGCAGGTTAACCTTACCTGGGCTGGAAACTAAGCAAGGCTAGGCCTGGTTAATTCTTAGATAAGAGAGCACCAGCAAAGCCTGCCTACTTGTCCTCTAGCACAGACTACAAAGAGACAACAGTAGTTGTGGATTATTTAATTTAGAGTTGAAATAACCAGTACAGCAGTGAAACTGAACTCATTAGGTTGGTACAAATGTACTATTCGGAGAAGGTATTGATGGTGGCATATCAGTGTGTTCAATATAGTTTCACAGCAGTATCATATTCAGATCTCTTCCACTCCAGGACCTGTCTCTCCTTGTCATCTTTCCTGGAATTCTGGCCTTGCTTGCTTGTCATCTCTTGGCCTCTATTTGCTCTTTCAAGAAGAGCTGCTGCAAGGTGCAAGGGGCAGCACCATGTCTGTGATTTGGCTCAAACATGAGATCATTCCTCTCTGGAATTAGCATTATAGATACTCTACATGATACCATCATGAATGAAACAGAGTTTAAACTGCCCATTTCTTCAAAGAAAAGAGGATAGCACTACATGGCTCTGACAGGGAAGTTGCAGGATTGAGGTTGTAAGATTGTAAGCATTAGCAATGGCTCCCCCCCCCCCCCCCACTACACTTTAATTGAAATAAGAGGATAAAAATGGGAAATATAATCTGCTTTAGTGAGTGTGAAGACAAGACCAACATGTACTGTAGAGTAATCATTATTCCCGATTAACTCCACCAGAATATAGGAGCTTGTCTTCTTTTGGTTGTCTTTTAAGCTTCCAGTCTGGCTTGAAAGTAAGAGTTCACCTTCTTTCCGGGCAAAACACATAAAGTACCACTGACGATCCCAATAGCTTTGGAGGCAAAAACGAGCGTATTTCAGCTCTAGCTTTCTGCTTTAGCTCTGCCTGAGAGAGCTGAGGTGCCCCAGAGCCAAGCAAACTCTGCCTGGCGCTGAAGGCGTTAAAATTGGGCGGGGAGGGGGGGAATGACGCTGCTTGCGTCTGGGAGCTCTTCGCCTCCCCTGCCTCTGCAGACACTTTGAGACACACACAAAAAGAAGAGGAGAGGCCGCGCCGCGCGAGAGGAATTCCGAGGGAGCGCCAAACCGAGCAGACGCCACCATGACCGAAACCACCAAGACCCACGTTATCTTGCTGGCCTGCGGCAGCTTCAACCCCATCACCAAGGGCCACATTCAGATGTTTGGTGAGTCCCCGCCCTGTACTCAGCCCGTCGGCTCATCTCTCTCCGTCTCTCTCCCTCTGTGTTTTCTTACTAGTGCGCTTGAATGTGCTGGCTCGGGTCCCTGAGGGTGGGCGCCCTGGGACGCTTCTTCTGGGGTCCTAGAACGGGAGCAAGGCAGCAGAGAACAGAGGGAGCGAGACCTGCGATCGTCCGAGCCGTTTTGCGCGGCGTTTGCTGTGGCTCTCCCGGGGTGAGGGGAGGGGCGGCGGCTCTTATTGATATAGATAATAGCGGCGGGGCGGGGGCTGTTTGGGGAACATTTAGGAGCGGCGTCAGAGTAGAGCGGGAGGAAGATGAGGAGACCGGAGGCTCTTTAAGTCCCACTGGAGCAGCTACTCGGGATGGGCGCGAGGAAGGGCAGCGGCTGGGCGGGTGTCTCCCCAGGACGGTTCAAGGCGGGTGGGGTAGCTAGGGTGGGGGTTGGATGAGGGGCGGGGATGGCAGATGGCTCTAGGCAGAAAAACCGAAGGGCGCTTGTCTAGGAGCCAAGGGAGGGCGGGTGGTGTCAGTGAAGGGGGAGGCCTTTATCGGGCGGCTGTTTGGGGAGTCCTTCTCCTTGGCAAAATGTCAGCCTTGCTACCTGGGCACCTGCTTCTGACGCAGAAACGGACAGTGGAGGAGGGGGGGGAGGGGGAGGAGGAGGCAAGAATTAGACGGCTTCAACTCCCCTCCCCCGCCAAAATCGTATAAGCTGGGAGTAAAGGACCTTTAAGAGCCTCCATGTGCTGTAGTGGATCATGCCATTTCACCCAAAAGCCCTGGTTTGCCCCTCTGGGTGGGCAGAGTGCAGGGAGTTTTAATCCAACACTGCACTCTGAAAAGCCTGACTGTAGGATCCTTAGATTTCAAAACCAGGATTTGTTGCACTCCTAGTTTGCTTTCTTTAAGATATCTGTGCAGTACCTCTACAATGTGTCTGTTATGCATGAAACGGCTGCAAACACAGTTGTGTACTTTATCATAGGAAGTAAATGATTGGACTGGGTTTTGGGAGGGAAAAAGGAGAATCAAAGGAGCATTTTAGAGCTCAGAGGTGTGATGGAAAGAGATGAGGAAGTATTTTCTTGGGCCAGAATTACATCTGGAGGCTAGCTAGACTTTTAAGTCACAGTCTCAGAGGAGAATTTCTATTCATTGTCTACATCTTGTCTTGTTTAATTTGGATGGAGTGGCAGTTGTTGCCAACTATACTGTCATTAAGATTGCACTTTGGGGTACATGCTTGGATTTTGTGTATACACAGTAGTCCCAGTCCCATACATGCTAATAAAATTTTTATGGGCAATTTGGGAGTAAAGAATGAAAAAGTAGTGGTTCAAGGGATCGGCTTTCTCCACTCTTTTTTTTCTCCTTAATACATATTTGCATGTGTGGTGGTAGTGAAGCTAATGATATGAAGTAAAAAACCCATGTGACTTGTGACCATCCTTCAAGGTCTGTATAAGATAATGGATTATAATGGTTGTTAATATGCTTTGGCAGAATAGTTAAGGTTGTTTGCTGTCCGCAGCTCCAAGTGCTGAAATGGCCTCATTGGGAAGAATAAGAAACAGTAGTCTCCTCCTGCCAATATCCGGGAGTTTAGAGATTATCGTTTTGATGAGCTAGCTGTGGATATAATGAATGATGATAAATATTCAAGTGTGCTTAGTTCTTGAGATAATCATATACATTACTGAAAACTATGTAAGTGCCTCCTCTCAACAACATTTGTAAAGACAATTTAGCAAAGGAATTGTGCAGTTGTAAACTTCTTCTGTTTGTTTAAATACCCAGGAAAAGCTATTCATGCCCTTTTCCCCATTTTCACTTTGGACATAAATGTTCATTTCAGAAAACTGAATTCTAGACTGTAATTTAAGTGGAACTTTTAAAGAGAGCCAGAAGATGACATTCTCAACCAAATCATAGGAAAGAGTACCCTGAAAGTAATGCATATTCTTTGCATGTTAAAAACTGGTTTTGTGTTGGCATTATGAGATCATTCTACTTCTTTCAGTATGAGGGACGCTCTTTTGTCATCTATTTTCAACTTCAGGAGGAGGACGTCAAGCAGAAATTGTGCTCCAGTACTGGGGGGAAAAATGGTTTTTGCTCAAGATAGAAACAGACATTTAGTGGTGCCTTGGAAAGAGCCACTACTTAAAGATAGGAAGGTTTTGGTTCCATACATCAACATAAGCTAATGTTGCTCTGCAATTGAAACAGATCTGCATGAATCTAGTAATATATGTGCTGATTGGACAATAGAGCATAGTCAGAACTAAAAACTCATTCCCTTCCCCCTATATTCTGCCAGGAGCCTGCTGAGCTTGTAGATGCTTTTATTTCCATTTTTTCTCATTTAATGCAATCTCTCACAAAGGATTTCACATCTGCATGCTCTCTCTCTCTCTTTTTTAAGAGCATGTGGTATTACTGTGATATGTCAATATCTGCATACAAGGAAAGAAAGGAAGCCAGCATCCTTTCTGTATAATTCTTAGATTTCCCATCGGTCAGCAAAGTGGGGGGAAAAGTCTGGTCCAGATCTCCTGCCCAATTACTTCTATGGAGTCCTGAGCCTCAAATTCTTGTGAATCCTTGCCAGTTCATTTGCCACTATAACCTACCATCCACAACCCAGTTTTGTCTTATTGGTATGAGCAATTAGTTGCTCATGCCAGGGAATGTTTGTCAAATAATTGAATGCAATCTCGAGAATTGTTCTTGAAAACCAGATAGTAATAGAAATGGAGAACCACCAGAGCAGTGTGGCTAAGAAAGCAGGCATCTATTTATTAATTAAACTTTAATACCACCCTTTAAAATCATCCCCAGGTGAAATCTGCTTGCTTGCTTGCTTGCTTGCTTGCTTGCTTGCTTGCTTGCTTGCAAAGATACTAAGTTCCAGCTTAATTTACTTTTTTGCTTCTTCATATGTTGCAATTTGGGCCAATTTTATTTCTTCTTTATGCTTAATTTTATTCTTTCCTAGTCCGTGACACTTCCCTCTGCCCCTTAAGCTGCCTGATTATTATGATTTTTTTCTTGTTTTTCCTTCACACTTTGGAATGCCTAATTGTCCATTAGACTTGAGATCTGTTTTTATGCCCATGTAGGAAGCACCATTCTTCATCAAGCAGAAAAGCAAAATCACATATGTTTAAAGATGTACAGTAATTGAAAGTGGCTCTAGCATCAGGTGTTGGCTTTTTAATTCTACATAATTTGACTGGTGGTATTATTTTATTCAAAGTCATGTAGCATCCTTTCAGATACACAGTCATCATATACATCTGAAGATGGAAATTGATTATAATGTCTTCGAAGCTGGAGTGGGGGAGTCTGTTCATTGTATAATTTAGATTTTCATCCACCCAAAGAGACATCCTTACAATGAAACTTTCTCCCTTCCTTCCTTGTCTTTTGTTGTTTCCATATCATCAATACTTAGAGTATAAGCTGCTTAGAGCAGGTGTGTCTGTGTACATACACATATGTGCAAATATCCCTCTGTAAAGAGCAGCACACATTTATGGTTTATAAATATAAACTGAAACAGTAATAGTTAAGGATAGAATATGCTCTGTGATGGATAATACTGATTTACTGTATTGTATAGAATTCAACTAAGCAAATCATGCCCAATTCAAGGAACAAAAGCAGTATACAAATATTAGATGTTGTTGCTATTGTTGCTACTGTTGTTGCTATTACTATAATTAGAATTTAATCAGTGCTCATTAGATATGGCCACATTTTAATGAAATGTGAAGGTAATGTGTAAGAGATACCCAATGCATAATGAAATTACATTAAGTGGCTGCCAGATTAAATAGCTCAGATACACAGTATGAGATACAAAACAATAGAATTGTAGATTTAGGAAGGGCCAATTCCTGCTTGGTACAGGAATCCAAGTTAAAATATTTCCGACTGATGGTGATGTAGATGTTTGCAGTGTCTCTGTTTTGTAATGTTAAGAGACTGAGAAAAGTTACTTGGAAGAAAAAATGAAAGTGGAACACTTGATTTTAAAAGGTTTTGTGTGAGGGTATATTGATGAGATTTTGTCATTAATATCATATGGAAACTGGCACATTTCATGAGTAGGACTAAGCCTCAGAAGGATAAGAGAAGAAGGAATGTCCTGTTTGAAATCTGTGAAAGTTTAGTGGTACTGTTGCTGAAACAGATTGTTTCTGCTCAGAAGACTGCTAGCTCCTACCATTCAGTGTCACAGGATTTTGATTTTCCTCTTTTCTCACTTGTTTTTCTGAATTAGATCCAACACATGGGATAATGAGAAGTGATAATACCTATCACTCCCTTTATTGTGCTACCTTTTCTAAGCCTTTGAGCAAAAGAACATTTGTTTTTGCTGCAGCCTAGTTATCCCTCTGGGAAATGTTATTTTAATAACTTCCAATGTATCACATGATCTTGCTTCATTCTGCACTTTTGCACAATTGCATCCAAGAAAAGTGCCACTTTTGCCCTCTCTAATAACACTATAAAAATAGAGAATGTCTATGAAAATATTATCTTTGATCCTATAAATATTTTGCCATATTTATGTATATTCCATATATTATGAGAATAAATGACTGCAGTAATAGGCAAGTATACTCTACTTTTGCTATCTAGCAAGTGAATGGCATTTGAGACATTGTGTTTGAGGCAATATTCATTGATACAGAGGCTTGATTTATGATATTAATGATGTGAGCCAGGCAGAATATAACTTTAATAAATTATTATTATTATTATTAGTGTATGGTAGCCATGACAATGGCATTGACATCAAATTATAAATATGCATTTCTAAATCTGCCTTTTATTATTGTGATTGCTATCTGAATTAACATTTACAATTGATGTTTGTACTAGTCATTCTATCATTTTATTCTGTCATTTATAGTGATATCTGTAGTTGAGGAAAAATGTCTTAATTTGTTGGATTATGTACTATAGGAAAGCATGAAACTTTCTCTCTGGAACAGTTTCCCCCACAGGCAAGAGTGGCCCATTTCCTCTTAAAAGTTAGTCAGGATCTAGTTATTTCAGAATCTAGAATATGTTGTCCTGAGTGAGATGCACTGCTGTGAATGTTGTATCTTAGGATGAGATAATTGTAATAGGATATATACATTTTGTTATTTTTCACTGTTTTATTTTTTATTATGTATATTTGTTAAGTTGTAAACTACTTAGAGTTGGTTAAAACTGTATAAAAGTCTAATAAATAATGAATTTATTAATGAAGGTAATGTATAATGAATTAAGTAATTCATCTCATCACTCTAGCCTAGTCTTGTAAGCTATAGTACAGTACTGACCAGAAGGAACAAACTCTCTAATACAGGTCTGACCCAGTGCAGTGATTTTATATCCCTGGAGGCAGGGCTCCTGTACACAGAACCTAGGACCTGTTGTGGCAAAGTACATACACACGATATGACTTTGAGGCCTCTGCCAAAAGTAGTCCTGAGTCATGATTTCATTGAAAAAATGTGTTTTTGCTTGAAATGTGATGTGACATTAATCTGGTGTGACTAATTAACATCTGCATATCCTTACTAGATGTTGAAGTCATTGAGTAATGAGCAAGCAAATGTAGAACAGCTGAAATATGGAATTATTCCAATTGTAGTCCTAGTATGATGCAGTTTTCCCCATGATAAGCATGCATGTGTGAACTAGCTCAATTGGACTCATAATTCTGAAATGCCAATTAAATTATTTTGCTTCGCTCTTTTTTTCTAATCCCCATTGACAGAAATAATTGATTTATTATCTGAGTTCCCATATGTACATAATGCATGCTCTTTTCCAACCAGTTAGAATTCAAGTAATTATTTTAATAAGTGTGAACTGAGCTTTCCACCAACAGGAAGGATGAGCTAGTGCATAGTGATGTCACACCAACATCTTCCTATTCTGACTAATAGCTGTTTCTAAGGTTCCTTTAAACATCTGCCTCTATCTTGAGTAGAGTTCCGACTTATTTCAGTTCTGAAGCACAAATCCATACTGACTTCATCAACAATAATAAACTTTTCTAGGTGTTAAAAGTAAATGACCATGAACTTCCCTCATACAAAAAGGAGAAGAATGATCTTCCAGAACAGACCCAAAAACAATTTTAACATGCAAAGCATGTGCATTATTTATCATTCACTGTACTTTTCTTTCCTGTGATTTTGCAGAGACTCTTTTTCTCTAGCTGTGTTTAAGAATTCCAGTTAACTCCAAACCAGGAACAGCCTTCCTCAGAATTGAACTCCAATTAGGTCTCAAGAGAAAATAGGGGGGAATGTTAATGAATACTCCTGTACTTCTCTTTCCTGACAGTCTCTTATGTTTATAGGCACAGAACTGTGTGTCTACCATTTTGGGGTGGGGGAAGGATGGTTTAAACATTTCTTTCTGAAGTAGACATTTAGGCTATATCCATACTGCAGTTTTGCCACCTTCCCCCCACTCCTGGATCCAGCAGATAATCTTGCTGCCTCCAAAGCATGGCCGTACTGCCCATCCAGAAAGGGTGTATGCCAACTACTGTTTGTGCTACTTTAATACATGGCAGTCAAAGGGCTGCAATTGGTGGTTCCCTTGGCTTAAAATCCACCCCCGCCCAACATCAACCACAATGTGAAAAGCTCCTTTCATTAGAAGGCAGGATACTGCAGTCACTCCACACCCTGCAATTCTTTTCTCCCATCATGCCACTGACTGATTGCACTTCTTTTTAAAAATGTCCTTATAATTGTGGGTCAACTTTTCAACCACTAACTGGTAGCAAAGATTTTAAAAAATGGCTGAGACCTAATGATTGTTTGGATTTGTGCAATTCAGATGCAGCTGCTGCATAAGTGTTGTTGAAGAGCTGGAGTTTAAGGAAGGGATTTTGCTGGGGCATCAGTGTGAGAGATCTGAACTATCTTAAGAGCATAATGTGAGGAGAGAAAGCAAGGGACCTAAACAGCAGTATAAGCACAATAAGAAAAAAAATTAAACACCAGTTGTTGTATTGGGTATTGTTATTTATTATCTACACATTTTGGATAGTTCCTTTATTAAATAGAATGGGAACAAACATTAGTTACAAAGCACGTATTATCTAATGCATATATAATCTTAGAAATCTTTTACAAAGGTAAATGATGTCTCCCTTATATAACATATCACTAACATTATTATGTCAATGTTGTCAACATAATCAACAGTACTTTATTAACAATATACCAGATGCCCTGCTTCTGTAATGTTAAATATATTTAATGTGGAAGCAACCATAGAATAAATGAGATAAACATACTTACCATTCTTTAAACAATCCACAAATTGCGTAAATTACTTCCTGACCTATTTTCAAACAATAGGACAGTTAATGAGTTAATATTCACTTTCCAATTTACAATATTTACTAAGTTTTAAAATGTTTTTTACTTGCCTTCTCATTTTCATGTACCTATGTGACAATCCAATCGTATCATGTCTACTCAGCAGTAATGTTCATTGAGTTCAGTAGGATACATTCCTCAGGTAATTGTGCTTAAAGTCCTGGTAATCTATGATCTAAAGCTTTCAAGAAACAGCTTTTTGTAAGGTTTTACTATTAGTCACCAAGCAAAAAATCTCTTGTCAGAGATCACCAGGTCTGACTACTTACAACCCTGTGTTAGGATTATTTTGTGAATTGCTAGCATTGAGAAGACCATAGAATACCATAATAACTTACATTAGAAGACTTTTCAGTCAGAAGCACAGTCTAAGAAGAAATAAATCTCTAGCCTGAAAAATTAAATTCTGCAAGTGAACTGAATTAAGCAGATTAATGAACGAGCATTAATTTGTTCTTTCCCTTTGCTTTTCTCCTTGAATTAAGAAATAAATGAAGGAAAAGATGTGAATGCAACCAACATAATTACAAGTGCAAGTTTAAAAATAGTATAAATAAATAAATATGTCCTTCCCATCAATATTTTTCTAAATTAAAACTATAAAACCTTTGAGAATTTTACATTACAAATATTATAGCATAAATTCCAATTGTATGGTTCGAGGAGCTACTATAAACTAGATGGATGGCAAAATAAATGCAAGTTTTGTTCTTTTTACAATGTATTTAAAAAATAATAATCTACCAGGTATTATGTTTGCTACTTGTAAGGAGATTAGACACTGTAAGAGCTATTAGTGGCCTCTTTAAAAACATTACATATGGTTAAATATTTATTTAGCAGAGGTTTTTTTTTTTTCATTCTGTGAGACATTGTCTTGTTTCAGGTGATGGCATTTAAAAGCAGCTCCATCTTTCTCTGTAGCTTCCATATACATATTAAAAATAATATATCCACATGTTTTTAAGATTGATCAATGAACAGGAAGAGCAAATGGGAGTCTTTTTATGGGAGAATTCAATCATCTCTAAGCAGCATGGACAGTGAAAGAAGCTTTATTGTTACCCCAGCTATACATGCTAGAAATACAAGGTTATGGAGAGAGTTTCTACACTGGAACATATAGGTAAAACTCGAAAAATTAGAATATCGTGCAAATGTTCATTTATGTCAATATGGCAACTCAAAAGGTGAAACCAATATATGAGATAGACGCATTACATGCAAAGCGAGATATGTCAAGCCTTACTTTGGTATAATTGTGATGATTATGGCGTACAGCTTATGAAAACCCCAAATTCACAATCTCAGAAAATTAGAATAGTGTGAAAAGGTTCAATATTCTAGGCTCAAAGTGTCCCCCTCTAATCAGCTAATGAATCCATAACACCTGCAAAGGGTTCCGGAGCCTTTCAATGGTCTCTCAGGCTGGTTCAGTAGGAATCACAAGCATGGGAAAGACTGCTGACCTGACAGTTGTGCAGAAAACCATCATTGACACCCTCCATAAGGAGGGAAAGCCCCAAAAGCTAATTGCAAAAGAAGTTGGATGTTCCCAAAGTGCTGTATTAAAGCACATCAATAGAAGGTTATGTGGAAGGGAAAAGTCTGGTAGAAAAAGGTGCACAAGCAGCAGGGATGACCGCAGCCTGGAGAGGATTGTCAGGAAAAGGCCATTCAAAAGTGTTGGGGACTTTCACAAGGAGTGGACTGAGGCTGGAGTTAGTGCATCAAGAGCCACCACACACAGACAGATCCTGGACATGGGCTTCAAACGTCATATTCCTCTTGTCAAGCCGCTCCTGAACAACAAACAACGTCAGAAGCGTCTTACCTGGGCTACAGAAAAAAAGAACTGGTCTGTTGCCCAGTGGTCCAAAGTCCTCTTTTCTGATGAGAGCAACTTTTGCATCTCATTTGGGAACCAAGGACCCAGAGTCTGGAGGAAGAATGGAGAGGCACACAATGCACGATGCTTGAAGTCCAGTGTGAAGTTTCCACAGTCTGTGTTGATTTGGGGAGCCATGTCATCTGCTGGTGTTGATCCACTGTGCTTCATTAAGTCCAGGATCAACGCAGCCGTCTACCAGGAGATTTTGGAGCACTTCATGCTTCCTTCCGCAGACGAGCTTTATGGGGATGCTGACTTCATTTTCCAGCAGGACGTGGCACCTGCCCACACTGCCAAAAGTATCAAAAGCTGGTTCAATGACCATGGGATTACTGTGCTTGATTGGCCAGCAAACTCGCCTGACCTGAACCCCATAGAGAATCTATGGGGCATTGCCAAGAGAAAGATGAGGGACATGAGACCAAACAATGCAGCGGAGCTGAAGGCCGCTATTGAAGCATCCTGGTCTTCCATAACACCTCAGCAGTGCCACAGGCTGATAGCATCCATGCCACGCCGCATTGCGGCAGTCATTGCTGCAGAAGGGGCCCAAACCAAGTACTGAGTACATATGCATGCTTATACTTTGCAGAGGTCCGATATTGTTCTATTTCCAATCCTTGTGTTATTGATGTCATGTCATATTCTAATTTTCTGAGATTGTGAATTTGGGGTTTTCATAAGCTGTACGCCATAATCATCACAATTATACCAAAGTAAGGCTTGACATATCTCGCTTTGCATGTAATGCGTCTATCTCATATATTGGTTTCACCTTTTGAGTTGCCATACTGACATAAATGAACATTTGCACGATATTCTAATTTTTCGAGTTTCACCTGTACTAGGGAAGGTGAGAAGTTGCTCAGCAGGATGGGTGAAGCTCCTCAACAGGGCAGAAAAGGGAATTGAATTCAGAGAACACAAAGAGGTAGGTAAGTGGAAGCATATGTCCCAGCAAAGCAAGAATATCAGGAGGCATTCAGTGCCAATGGAGCTCAGAAACTAGACTCCCATTTTTTAAGACAATCCACAGCTACCTGATGAAGCCTTGTCATCCCTAGCGTTTGGGGACACTGGGTCCTATGGGTTGAAGAAACCCAAGAGCCATTATGATGAAGAAGTATATTGTAGTGGTGCATGATTCCCTGTTGAGAGGAAATGAGGTCATGGTATGGACACCTGATATGATGTGGCAGGAGGTATATTGTCTTCCAGGTGCCCATATCCAGGATGGGATGGATTGGCTGCTGAGACTCTTCAAATCTATCAATAACTATACTTTCATAATGATTCATGTGCAGATGAATGACACTGCCAAAAGAAACCTTGAAGAAATCTCTAGAAACTACTAGGCCCTGGGCAAGAAGGTGAAGGAACTGGGAGCGCAAGTAATGTTTTTGCCAGTCCTTCCAGTTAAGGGTCATGGTTTAAGAAGAGAGCGCAACTAGTTATGTGGATGGTGCCACAAAGAAGGGTTCCTTGACCATAGGCTGGTCTACCAAGTTGAAAAACTCTTGGCAAGAGTTTTCATGAAGACTGGAAAGATGTTTTGGCTGATGCCTTACTGATCTTATCAGAAGGATGCTAAATTAGAGAAAAGGGGAGGATGGCAAAACCCCAGAACCACATATACCAGTGAAGACTGAGAACAATGAAGGGGACAAATGGAGAAACATGAGAGGAGAGGAGGGATTTAGACTGGCAGGAAACTATGAAGCCAGCAGAGATACTGCTCACAATCTCAGATGTTTCTATACCAACACACAACACATAGAATATCAGAAACAAACAGGGAGAACTTGAAATCCCAGCAATGGAGAACAAATATGGTGTCATAGATGTCACTGGTTTTGGTAGGATGACAAACAGGATACATATGTAACAAACAGATACAGTCAGGACCAGAAATATTGGAACAAGGATAACTGTTTTGGCATTTGGCCTCTGTACACCACCACAATGAAGTTGAAAGGAAACACACCCAGATGGGAGCAAAGTCAGGACTTTCAGCTGTAATTCAAAGGGTTTGACAAAAGTGGGGCACTAGCCATTCAGGAAGTACAGCCAATGGCATACACCCCCCCTCCATCATTGGTGGCTTATAAGTAATGGAACAAACCAACATCATTACAAACATAAGGATCACCTTTAATACCTGGATGAAAATCCTTTGCAGTCAATGACTGCCTGAAGTCTGGAACCCATGGACATGACCAAATGCTGAGTTTCCTCCCTCGAGATACTTTGCCAGCCCTTTACTGCAGCTGCCTTCAGCTGCTGCTTGTTTGTGGCTCTTTCTGCCTTCAGTCTTGTCTTCAGTAAGTAAAAAGCATGCTCTACAGGGTTGAGATCAGGTGACTGACTTGGCCATTGAAGAATGTCCCACTTCTTTGCCTTGAGAAACTCTTGGGTAGCTTTTGCTGTATGTTTTGGGTCATTATCCATCTGCAATATGAAGTGGCGTCCTATAGGTTTGGCAGCATTTGGCTGAATCTGAGCGAAAGTATAGCCCTTTACACTTCAGAATTCATCCTGCTGCTTTTATCAGCAGTCAGGTCATCAATAAACACCAGTGACCTGGTTCCATTGGCAGCCATACATGCCCATGCCATAACATTGCCTCCACCATGTTTGACAGATGATGTGGTATGCTTTGGATCATGAGCTGTTCCTTTCCTTCTCCATACTTTTCTCTTCCCATCATTCTGGTGCAAGTTAATCTTGGTTTCATCAGTCCAAAGAATCTTATTCCAGAACTGGGCAGGCTTTTTTAGGTGTTTGCTGGCAAAGTCTAATCTGGCCTTTCTGTTCTTGAGTGTTACCAGTGGTTTGCACTTGTTGTGAAGCCTCTGTATTTACATTCATAAAGCTGTCTCTTGACTGTAGATATTGACAATGATGTGCTTACCTCCTCAAGAGTGTTCTTGGCCTGGCTAGATGTTGTGAAAGAAAGAAACATGGTGACATGTTCACCATGAGCAGAATTCTGTGGTCATCCACTTTAGTTGTCTTCTGTGGTCTTCCAGGCCTTTTGCTGTTGCTGAGCTTGCCAGTTAATTCCTTCTTTTTCAGGATGTTCCAAACTGTTGTATTGGCCACTCCCAATGTTTTTGCTATCTCTCTGATGGGTTTATTTTGTTTTCTCAGCCTAATGATGGCCTCCTTCACTCGCATGGACACCTCTTTGGACCTCATGTTGAGAGTTCCAGTGAACAGCTACCAAATGCAAATGTAACACTCAGAACCACCTCCAGGCCTTTTATCTGCTTGATTGGTCATGGGGTACCCAAGAAACAGGCACACCTGGACATGCAGCTGCTTGTCAGCCATTCGTTCCATTATTTATGAGCCATCAACGATGGGGGTATGCGTATGCCACTGGCTGTACTTCCTGAATGGTTAGTGTCCCACTTTTGTCAAACCCCCTGAATTACAGCTGAAAGTCCTGACTTTGCTCTCATCTGGGTATGTTTCCTTTCAATTTCAATGTGGTAGTGTACAGAGGCCAAATGCCAAAACAGTTATCCTTGTTCCAATATTTCTGGTCCTAACTGTATATAAATAAATAAATAGCCTTGGAAGGCTGCAACATTGAAAAGGAACTGTATCACCTGAAAGTGATAGGATGTCCTGCTATATGGAAAGAAAGCGTAAGTTTACACAAAAATTTACAAATAAGACATCCTGTTGGGAATATTTGAGTAAAAATAAAAGGAGAGAGAAAGAAAAACACACCATTTTGGGAGTTTATATAGAACTCATGGACAAGCAGAAGATATGGATGAGACCTTTCTATGTCAGATGACAAAACTTTCAAAGATGTACATGATAATGACAGTGGGAGATTTCGACTACTTTGGCATCTGCAGGAACTCTGCAGACTCTGCCAAGAGTCTGCGATCCAATAAATTCCTGTCCTCTTTTGTTGACAATTTTATCCATCAGGTGGAAGAACAAACAAAGGGGTCTGCTATTCTGAACCTAATCCTTACCAACAGGAAGAAAATGATTCAAGATGTGAAAGTGACTGGAATCTTGGAGAAAATAAAGTTTGCTCTCTCAAGAAGAGGAGGAATATAGAAGACAGAGTTGCATATTGGATTTCAGAAGAGTTGATTTTGATCAACTCAGAAAACAGGTCAGGATTCTGAAGGAGAAAAATATACAGGAAAGATGGGGAATCCTGCAAAACAAGATATTGAAGGCATCATCATGAACAATTCGTATAGAAGAAAGAAATAGAAGACATTTAAATAGTCCAGTGAAGTACAAACAAAACCTTCTAAAATTTAGAGAAGAAAAGGGAACAAATCTAGGAAATAGAAAAATGGGAATATAACCAAAGAAGGATACAGGACAGTTTCCAAAAAATGTAAGAATTATGTCAGAAAGCCTAAAGTGCAGAAGGAGCTGAACCTTATACGAAATGCCCCAAACAAGAGAAAACCGTCTTCAGGTATATTAGAAACAAAAGTTAAGGCAAAGAGGCTGCACATCTCTTGCAAGATGAATGGGATGAATTGGAGGTGGATGATAGTGACAAGGCAGAAGGAAAAGTATCTTAACTTGAATTTAAGTTTGTTTTTTCCCAGAAGGAAAAATGAAGCCCTAGTTGGCTATCATTGTGCCATTAGCGGAAGGAAGAAGCTGCTGCTTGGGAAGATAAGGAGAGAGTCAAATACTTAGCTAATTTAAATGACTCTAAGTCTCCAGGCCTGTAATGGTATGTGGGAATGACCTTGGGAGACAAGGTGAAGAGATGCAGCCAAGGGAATGGTCAGATAAAAAGCAACTTAGCCCACAGCAGGAATGTGGACAGGTCAAGTGGCTCAGAAGAGATCCTCCCTAGTTTCTTGGGTGTAAAGGGGATGGGGGAGAAATGTACTTTCAGATGTGCAAGATTCTGTTAGTGTAACCTTACAATAAATTAGAATTAGCTCATCTGGCTGTGTTTCCTGTCTGGTCTACCTCACAAGGCTGACAAGGCCAAATGAATTACATTATGGAATACTGAAGGGAGATGATTGCAAAACTGTAATCTTTGAGAACTCTGGAGAACTTCCAGAAGACTCAATGAGAGCAAATATTGTCCCTATCTTCATAAAGGGGGAGAAAGAGGACCTGGGAAATTACAGACATGTCAGCTAGATATCTATATTGGCTTGGGCCCTAAGAGCAGATTATTAAACAGAATATCCATCAACATCTGTATAGGAATATAACAATTAACAGGAGCCATCATGGGTTTGTTACAAACAATGATATCAGACTAATTTTATCTCCATTTCTGGCCAAGATACTAGCTTCATAGATGAGAGAAATTCCATGGATACAGCATACCTTGACTTCAATGAAGCATTTGGCAAAGATTCTCACTATAGCCTCATTAATAAAATGATAAAATATGTACCACAATATACAGCTGTTAGATGGATTCATAATTGGCTGAATGACCACATCAGACTGGAGAAAAGTGTTGAATGGAGTGCCACAAGGCTGTGTCATGGGCCCTGTGCTATTCAACACTTTTATTAATTAACTGGATGAAGAGTTGAGGGATGATTATCAGATCTGTAGGTGATGCAAAAGTAGGAGGTATGCCTAACACTTTAGAAGAGAAAAAGAAGATTCAAAAGATCTAATCAAACTTGAACTGTTCACTGAAATGAACAGGATGAAATTTAACTTGGAGCATGTAATGTCCTGCATCTGAGGAGAAAAAAATGAAAAACACAGATATAGGATGGAGACTTGACTGTACACATGAAAAAGATCTGGATGTTCTAGTAAATCAAAAGTTAAACAGAGGCTCCAGCATGATGCAGCTGCTAAAAAGACAATTTTGGTATGAAGTAATGGAAGCAGAGTCCAGGTAATGGAAAATAATTGTCCCATTCTTCTCTGCTTCGGTTAGGCCCCACATGGAATACCATATCCAGTTCTGGGCACTTCAATCTAAAAAGGGCATCAACAAACTAAATTGAGTTCAGAAGAGGGCTACCAAGATGGTGAAGGGACTGGAAACTGTCCTGAGAGAAGCAGTTAAAGGAATTAGATACATTTAGATTGCAGAAGTGAAGACTGAGGGAAGATATGATAGCAGCCCTCAGATATCTGAAGGGCTATCATATAGAAGGGGAAATGGATTATTCTGTTGCCCCAGAGCAAAGGACCAGAACCAATGGGTTGAAACTACAGGGAAGTAGATTCAGGTTAGGGGTACGAGAGCTGTTAAGTAGTGAAATAGGGCTGTGTCATGAAGACCCTTTACTGGAGGTCTTCAAACAGAATCTAGATAGCTAACTGTCCAAAATGCTTCAGAAGATTCTTCATGGAGTAGAAGGTGGAACCAGAAACCCTATGAGATCCCAATGTTATGATCCTATGAAAAACTGTCCAGGGAATTACATATTTGAATGCTGGTCCCAGTGAAAACAATTCTTTCTGCATGTGAAAAACTGGTGTTCTTTCTAGTGAGCTTGGCTGAATCCCTTCTAGTGTTGGCTTGATTTGAGAAGGGCATTTATTAATGGAAACCACTAGGGCATTTATTAATGGAAACCCATTTCACACTTCTGTAAACTTTGGTGGAACAATTTTGCTGATTATGTGCATTGGCCTTTACTGTAGAGGTTTGGCAGTATGAGCAACTGTGGGCTATGTATACTCTGCCCCTCTCCACCATGATGTAATAAAACTTTTTTATCCTGCTGCTGAAGGACAAATAACATAAAAGAATCCAATGCTGCCATAAAATGTCTTTTTCAGTGCAGAACTATTCCTTAATCAATAATTGTGCTGCATTCTAAGGGGACATAAAAGTGCTCCTGTATGAAAGACTTTCCACCTGCCAATAAAGATTTCTCTAAGAGATACACTTCAGAACATCACTTTTTCTCATAGGAGGCATTCAGTTTTGAATATCAAGCTTATGCAGTTTATTAGTCTGTGATTTTTAATGGAGCATCTTTATCTATTATTCCTGGTAATGACCGTGGAGCATCTTTTACATCTTTTTGCCTTGAATATGACTTTACCAGGTGTTTTTTTTTTTTTTACAATGACTTTATTGGTTGTTGAGGAAAGGAAGCAGGAGGAATAGATTTCTTGAAAATGCTTGGCCTTGTTGAGAGTTCCATTTCATTACCTGATTACTGTAATAAAAGTAATAATGATGTGTAAATAATGGTTCTGAGATCTGACAACACAGATGGAGCATTTACATTGCTTGATATCACCTCAAGCACAACATTATTCAGTAGTAGCTCATCCAGTCCGCAAATACATAGCAATCCAACGATGTTCCTCCATTATTTTGTAGTGCTTCATGCATTTTATTATGACTCCTTTGATGTAAATCCACTTTCTCCTTCAGCTTTTCAACTCATTTTATTTAGATGAACATTCAATTGAAAAAAACTAAGATATAGTTCCTTGAGTCCTTGGAGAAAGGATGAGATACAAATATGAAAAGTCCTTTGCATACAATTACAAAAAAGAAAGAAAAGAAAAGTAGTTTAAGGCATAAAAATAAATATGATCTATAGGAACACTTTAAAAAGAAACAATTGCTGCTAATATTTTAAATCCAAGATGGGAGCCAGAATCTCATGGGTGATAAACAACACCAAATAACTCTACTGTATTTCAGTCACACAGATGTCTTTTTATGTTAAACAGACAGGATGCCCAGAGAGTGTGAAAATGAATGATATGGTTCTGAATATTTTGCATTTGCATATTTCTGCATACATTTATGTTCAAGGAAAATAAAATACATTTTCAAAAAAGAAAACCATCTGGATTTGCATGAATGCTACTCTGTGTAATTATTTTGTCATTAATGTGTCTTCCTTAAGAGAAGAAATCTCATCCCAGCAGTAAGATGACAAATGGCACCGGGAAAGGGAGATTCTTTCCCAACTGGGAGCAGAAATAATTTTTTTCTCCATAATAAAACAATCCTAGACTTCGCTAAGTCCCCTTTTTAACTGTCACTTAGTTGGCAGCAGTAAAAATGAAACAAAGGTGGATGTTGATTTAGGTAAAACCCCACTGGTGTGTTAAAAGTGCAGCAAGCTGTAATTTTAATCAAAATAAATCAATCTATTTATCCAATCTGCTCCAATATAGGAAACCTGAAGTTCTGTACAATTTCTGGCCACTTGAAGAAATGCTTCTCCCTTTTTGCATCCCTATAGATGCCTTCATATTTGTTCTTGTATCAGACACAAACTCTTCATATGTTCAAAGCCTTTCTTGTCCTCTTTCTCTGTTCTTATATCTTGTTAAATATATATGCTCCAAGTCCCTCCAGTACCCCCTTCTATCTTAAAAAAAAAATCCATCTTTGTAAATGTTCTGCTCTTCTCCTATGGTGGCCCCTCTTTCCTTCTTCTCATCTCTTCTCTCTCTTCTTTTTTTAATAGTAATTTAATTAAAAATTACAATTACAAAGGTAAAAACTAATACAAACTAAACAAAGAATAAAAAGAAAAAATAGAAGGTGCAGAAAAGAAAAATAGCAAAATAAAAAAAAGAAAAATAATCTAATAAAGAAAAAGAAAAGAAATATATAAAGAAATGACTTCCTCCTTCATCAAAACAAATATAAACAATTTTAGTAACTTATCACGTTCTCTTAAAACACAACAAATGATCTCTTCTTCCCATATCCCATCTCTTATCTATAAACAAATCCTTAAAACCTCGTCATTTCAGTCCTGATGTCAGCAAAAGTCCATTAAGGGTTACCAGAGATAACAACATATCTATTTTAACCTTGATCAAATAAATCAACTTTATATTCCTTCCTTTTACTTTTAACTCTTTAGTCCCTTCAAATAATGTCCTAGAACTTGGTTTCTTTTCATTTTTTTCTTTGCCCCTTCTCACAAAATTCTTCAAAACTTTAACAAGCTTCTTTTGTCAATCCAATATAGGAAAATTATCCAGGTCACCCTCTTGGTTTGTTATTTGTATGTCCCTTTTAATTATTAAGACATCAGCTAGTTTCTTTTGTATGTCCAGTGTAGCATCTTTTTCCATATCATTCTTGTAGCCTGTCATTTTTAAATCCACTGTCAGATCAGTCTTAATCTTGTCGGGTAAAACTTGTTCCTCTTCTATAACATCTTTTAAACATAGTCTATCTATAGAGACAGACATTCTTAATATTAACTTCTGGGACTATAGTTCAAAAATATTCTTCAACATATCCAATGTTAAAATATTTTGCTTCATTCTGTATTAGTAAGTCAAATATAAGTTTTCTTTTCCTTTAATTGTAATCATCAGTTCCTTCTGGTTTCCTTTAGTGTCGAACCTTCAAAGTCTCATCCTATCATTTTTTTTAAAGAGAATTCAAAACAAAAGCATTTTTCCATGGGAAGGATTCTTATAATTAATTTCAAAATCTTATTTCAAATCCATCTGGACTCTTAGTCCATTTGTAACTTTCCAAAATCAAAGTTCTGATCACCCTTTTGCTGTTTATTAAACTTTTTTTTAAGTCTTTAAATTTGTCTTTAAAACTTATTTCGCCAAGGATTGAAGGAAACTCACCTGGTGATTTCAGACTTGCCAATCCAAAGGTTCCCAATAGCTGAAAAGCAGTTAACAAACAATTTCCAAAAGTGATTAGAAAAGGAGGTATGCAAACCCAGTGTCCTTAAAGGCGCCTACTGTGGTTTGAGCAAGATGGCTATTCCCTCATCTTCCAGAGCTCTAAACTCAGAGGAGACCACTGTCTCGTGGTCTCTTCATGAGGAGTAACTGTCTGGAATACTTGTGGATGACCTCAGTTGTCTGGAGAGGAATTACAAAGGGCTGGTTTACTTGCCAGCTCTTCATTCAGCTGCAGTTGTTGGGTCCGCTTTTAGCAGAGCTGTCTTCACTTTGCCAGTTCTTCCCTGGAAGTCTTCCTTCTCATCTCTTCTCCCCAATATGGCACTTATTTCTTAGCTCTAAGCTACCTTGTTCTCAGATAATTTCAACTATCCAAAGCTATATTTCTTGCCACTCATGTTGCTGTTCCATTTGTTTGCAAGACTGGAATAGCCTCTCTTCTCTCAGCCTGTGGCTTTTCCCTTGGGCCCACCTGGCCTCCATCTTAGCACATTAGTGTTCATCTTGTTTTTATCGCAAGGCCCTACCCGCTGCCTTTCCTCTTTTTCCTGTATTCACTAATTCCATACAACTCTTCTTTTATATCCCATCCCTCTCTCTTCCACCATTTTATTATAATTAAGGGTGCACTATCCTTGACCACCTATTTTCTGTATCGGCATTGCTGGCTGCCAGCTAACAAGATAGCAAGCTGGATGCCTGCCACAGTGCAGTGATATGCAATTCAGACAGAACTTTTACAGGAAAAGAGTCCTTTTTACCTATATCTAAAGATGGCAATTCTAACGTAGTCAAATGCTTGGTACAGGTTAAAACCAGGAATCCAATAAACAAGCAACAAACCCAAGGGGAAAGGCAAGAGACACAGTGAGGCGGAATCCAGAGTTCAAAGCATGGCACAGCAAGTTGAGCACAACAGAGCTGAGGTTTGAAAAGTTGTTCTCAGTGTTTTCTCTCAGGGAGTGAGGCCAATACAATAAATAAGCCAAGCTAAGCCTCCATCCAATACACAGCTGTGCCGGTTTACTCCTCAGCACTGGCTGTTCTGCAGGCTTGCTTCTTGAGAAGTCTCTCCAATCCACAGAGTTCTGTTCTCCATTATTGAATCTTTATCGCACACCTCTGCTTAGGACTGGGTGGCTGGACCTCAGAATCAGCCAGAGAGGCTGCCACTGGGTACAGGCAAGGCATCTTGAGGCCTTGCTGGAATTATCTCAAACAGAGTGGAGTCACTGGCTCCGCCACTACTGGAAACGCCCACACCAAGACTCGTGTCCCTGGGTGCACCTGTCTCCACTTCCTCCCCATCCTCCTCATGAGAAGACATGTCCAACAGGGGCCATAACAACCTGAGTGTCAAATGCCCCCTCCAAAACCGTGGATGCAGCCCCTATAGCCCTTCAGTTGTAACCACCAAATTGTAATTTGTAATATGGAAAGAAAATTATTAAACATACGGAAAGGTTTTTAACCACAGTCTAAGACTTTTGTTATACAGGTGAATGCTAGGACAGAAAAGCCTGTGAAATCTCCTATGGTTAGCTGAAACTATGCTCTACTCAGAATGTACTGACCGTCTGTCTGTCTGTCTGATGGAAGTTATTTCCCATCAGAGAATAATATAAGAATAATAGGCGCATATGACCTATTTTTTCCTCTCTTTCTTTTTACATTCTGAAATTCACCTTTTGCACAGCAGTGTTTAGTATTCTCTTAACTAAATAAATAATAAACCCACCAGCAATGTTAATCTAGCTTCTGCCATGAATTCATACAAGATTCATACAGAGCTGATGCTTTTACTGATGAGAATTTGTCCGTTTCTTCTTCAGCCCACTTCTCAGTGACTCACTAGAGAACTATGTGTGATGCATATTACTTTGATTTCTGAGGCTATCAGAAAAGCTCTGGTTTGTGTGGGTGTCCCATAGGGTATCAAATCTTGTAAATCACATACTGTCACTGTTTCATGCCATGTTTTTGTCTAATATTCATCTTAGATACAGCCATATGCTTCTTTTAAAATCAGCTGCAAGATAGCCAGGAAGTTGATTTCTAGTAGGAAAAATGTAGAATTTGGGGAGTGGGGAGACTAGACTACTGTGATTTCTGCTCTCTGGTTTGTCACCCAAAAGCAGTACTCCTCAATTTGGATTTGGAAATTTGTTGTCAAGGGACCAACCCCCTGTTTATACTGGGCTATGGATGAAGATACTTAATCTTTTTCTAAAAAAATGGGGGCCATTTCTTAAGGAAAAGACTGATTTCCATTGTGCAAAAAACAAAATTTTATTTTGCTAGGCTTTCCTTCTTCCTTCCAGTTTGTGATGAGTGGCCCTTCTTTGCAAACCCAATGAAATACAGTTGAAGTGGTACCCACCCATATGCCAATTCTCATCCTCCCTCTATTGTATCAATTCAAAGTCACTGGTGAATGGCATTGTCCTGATTTTGGAGTTGCTACGTGCTATAAGCAAGGTGATTGCTGGTTTCTTTCAACACTTCATCTGCCAGCAGAGAAAATGTGCACAGCACAGGCATAGTCTGACTTCAAGACTCTGTCTGTCTTTTCCAGACTAGTTTGTCTGTCCTTGTACTCATAGCCCATTTGGGCATCTTCCAAGATAAAATAATGTGAAATCATGTGATGATCAGAAATAGGCCCAGAGAGGAGAGAAGCAGACACTGTCATGATTTGGACCAAATCAGATCCTATAGAGTGGGATAAGTGAAACTGACTGAAGTCTCTATCTTCAAGAACAGGGAAGTGATTGAAACAGACAAATAAGCAATACAACCCCAGTTCACCATCCCTCATTATGCCCTATACACCAGTGTTTCTCAACCTTGGCAACTTGAAGGTATGTGGACTTCAACTCCCAGAATTCCCCAGCCAGCATGGCTGGCTAGGGAATTGTGGGACTTGAAGTCCACATACCTTCAAGTTGCCAAGGTTGAGAAACACTGCTGTACACTGCCAAGTGGAAAAGGAGGACTGCTACCTTTTAAGGCAAAGATACCTTTATCTTAAAGTAGGTTAGCACAGACATGCTAATTATGCTTGGCAGTTAAGCTAAATGTCTACTTAAGTAGGACAGGAGGCCTGCTTTCCCCTTTACCTTGTTGAGGCCCTGGAGAGAAGCTGGTATCCATACAGAATTGGGAGGTGGGGGAGATGACAAATACGAAAGACATTCAGAAAACAAAGTGGTAATGGAGACAAAAAATGATGGAAGAGAAATACAGGAATGGCAGCTGGCTAGTGACCAGAGAAGAGTGGGCATGCCTCCATCTCCCAGGACTCTCTGAGCATACCCACTACTGGCTAGCACTTCCTTGGATGGTATTGAAATAAAGGCAAAGCATTATTTTTATATCCATACAATTAATTATAAGCTAAGGCTGAGGGTAAAATAAGGCCATGTCATAGGGCCAAGGTGTTGTCAACCTAATTAAGTATACACAGGGACAAGACCATAGTCCTGTGGAATCAAACTGAAAATTCATGAGAAAAAATAGAGTAAGAATGAAAGGTACGTGTTGTGATAAACCCTGCAGCAAATAAAAGATTTCTCTCTTGCATGAGGTTTCACTGCAAAAGCTTGCTAGCAGGAAATAATACAAATGCAGCAAAGCTGGAAAAATTGGGAAAGAGTGCTAAATTCTCTTTCTAAAAAAAAGGCTGAACATTCCTATTTCACCTAAACTTTCACAATGCATTACAAAATTTAAAAAATAGAAAAAAACCCATAATCATCACCCAAGGTATATTGTTTGATTTCCTGAGACAATTTAGAAATAAACTGACACAGATTATAGAAATATAATATGGAGAGAAAAAATGGGGTGGGACACAACACATCATGATGTTTTTAAGCCCATTCACTCTAAGCAAGTGCATGATGATTCTCAGGAACTTAGTCCTTGATAGTAATCATTAAATCCCTAGTATAAACCTGGCTTCCAAAAAATAGCTTTACTCTGCTTTAGAACTGTAGCTTCATTTTGCTATGATGGTCATCTATGTACAGTGGTACCTCAAGATACGAACGCCCCACCTTACGAAAATTTCGAGATGCGACCAGCACTGGCTGCAAAAATTTACCTCAACATGCGAACTCCGCCTCAAGCTACGAACCGGATCCGTGGCCATTTGCCCTGCTGCCACATGGTCACGGCTTCCAAGAGGAAGTGCTAATGAAATCTGAGCGTGCGGGGGCGGGGGAAGCTCCCGCTCCCAGCTGTGCGTGCGCGCGACATAAGCCTTTCCCCCCAGCGCGCTGATATTGCTTTCACTGTGCTTTTGTCGCTATGGAGAAAGGAAACAGCGCGGAGGAATCAGTGGGGGGGGGAAGCTCCCGCTCTGCTGTGCGCGCTACATAAGCCTTCCCCCCCATTGCTTTCACTGTGCTTTTGTCGCGCACACGCCAAGGGCTATGCACAAAGGAAAGAGCGCGGAATTAAGAGGAATCAGCGCGGGGGGTGGGGGGGAAGCTCCCGCTCCCGGCTATGCGCGCGGGAGCCTTTCTCAGATTTCATTAGCACTTCCTTTTTCTGCGCTAGGGCTGACTAAAGCGCGCCTGGGGAATTTCCTAGCCGTGCAACGCCGGCTGACACATTGAACCTTATGGGGACATGTGCTTCAGGCTGCGACCAAATTCGGAGGGCGGATTAGCCGTATTTACATTGAACCTTATGGGGAAATTTGCTTCAGGATGCGACCAAATTCAGAGGGTGGAACGGATTAACCGTATTTACATTGAACCCTATGGGAAAACGTGCTTCAGGATGCAACCAATTCAACTTGCGATCAGAGTCACGGAACGGATTAAATTCGTATCTTGAGGTAACACTGTATCTTACTCATTAACATGCATCTGCACAATTACTGCACAAATGCCCAAATTATCTAGTAGTTCTGAAGCAGTGTTTCTCAACCATGGCAACTTTAAGATGTGTGGACTTCAACTCCCAGAATTCCTCAGCCACATTTTCAAGTTACCAAGGTTGAGAAACACTGTTCTAGAGGACCATTTGCTTTAGAATCAGATATGGTGGCAGAACTGCTCTGTAATTTGTATACCCCATCTATTGGCCAATCTCAAATTCAGTCTAAGAAACAGAAGAAGGGCACTCATCCCATTATTTAAAAAAAACAACAATAACAACTGTGCACTCACAAAGTTTATAAGTTTTCACACTTTGCTGATTCTGCAGATTCTAGAGATTCACAAAACATGGTAATGTTAACTGATTGGGTATCATGTCCAGTAATATTCCATAAGTTTTCTTAAATGGCATGCCAGGATTTATGGCTTAATGCAGCCAGAGGGACAAACTGGACATAATATTCAAAATTTGTGTCTGGATCTTTCAGTGTTCTTTATTTCAAAACAGATCCTGAAATTGTTCAGGGAGGTGGTATGGGTAAAAAGGTTTTCATATGTAGGAATAACACCATATAAACAGGAGATTAGCAAAGGATTTTGACAATCTACCATAGCCTTTAAAAATGACATAAAGATACTGTATGCTGTCAGTAACTAACATCTGATGCTCGCAAGAATTTTAGTAGCCAGTCATGAAGATAACTTGCTGAGCACTTGGCTTAAGTGGTGAACTCATGCAATAAACAATGTCAAAGTTACCACTGTTTTCAAAGCTATTATATCACATTGTACAATATATCAACAATCTAACCATTGACAAGAAAAAAAGAAGTTCACATCCTTGTTTAAATACATAGTAAAACAATCTGTCCCCCTAAACCTGCATATAGCCCTGTGATTAATTTCATATGACAAAGAGAACTATAGACAGAAAGAGAAAGACACAGGGAAAAAAGAGAAGATATCAGAAGAGTTAATGGATAGTCTCTCCATTTTGGCTCTGGATCCGCCCACAGCTTGCTTAAGTCCCATCCATCATTGACATGTACCTCCTTCCCAATTTTTCATGGGAGAATGCTACCCTCAGCTGATATAAAAGTTTGCCTGCTCCTGGCTTAAAGGAAGACAAGCGACACTATGGCTGCATTTGTGCAACATGCTAAATAAAATGGTGATTGGCTTGTTTGTGGCTCAGAGTATTGTGCCACTAGTGGCAGTTGCGTTAATTCACTTATCATAGACAACAGTTTCATGTCTTGTGTTAATACATCCTCCCAATGGAAGATTGAAACCTTGATCATTGGTCTTGTGGAGAAAGGTGAAGATTCTGTAGGACAATCAGATATAATTTAAGGATAGGCAGGTCATGTTCTCTTGTAAATTAGGAATGGGGATCTATTTCTTACACAACGCCTAAGCAGAGATCAAGCAAAATCCACCCATCACCCCACTTCCTTTGTTGCACTCTCTTATTGGAACACACATTTCTTTTACCCCAGTTAATTTCTGGTTTGGGGTTGGACTGGGAGAAAAGTGTATTAAAATAATGGGAAGTTGCAAGATACATTAAGATGGGAGAGGTGGTACCCTTCTTCATATGCTCTTGGATGTATAAGAATTAGACTATAATCATTTTATCTGTGACAGCTCTGAGTTTATTAACCTGCATATCAGCTTAATCTTTATTAAATAAGCATTTGGGATCAGAAATCAAACCCTACAAAGAATTTTTCTTCCATTAGATTGCAAAAGAATTTTTGCGGTCACTGCTGCAGAATGATTGCCTTCTTGGCTATATATTTTTTAAAATAGACACATTATAACTTAGCGCTGTTGTTGCTACCTTGCCCAAATGAATGAAACTTATGAAAGTTGAAGAATGTGTTGGAAAATGACCATGGTTTAAATTTTAGACTGGATTCATGCAATACAATATGCCCCAACCAGACAGATTACACTATGATTTAACACGTTGTGTGACTCCATTAACCATTATTTATGGCTTAGTGTATTGTGTGAATGCCACCGATACTGGCTTATTCAGTAAAATGTGTTTAAGCAAACCTTGACTTAATGCAGTATATGAATTCTTAGAAAGCTGAGAAAATGGTCTAAATGGCCCTAGGGAAAAATAGCTTGTTTTTGTTTGTTTAATAGCTACTCAACCCACCATGAGACTTAAGTTCTTCCCCTGAAAATCCTGGGGTGAGGGAAACTAAAATTCCTGAAAGTTCAGTTCTAGAACTGGCAACTATAGTGGCCTTAAACTCCATTTTGTTTCGTACAGTGGAGACATGGTCTTAAGGGTCTTCGTTTCTGTTCAATAATGACAAATGAATACTCTTGGAGAAGATAAACCTATTCAAATAAACACTATAAGGACTATTATAAAGAAACATGTAATTATAATCACTCTCAGAGTGTAAATTCTTGGAAGTTTAGATGTATTCAACATAAAGGATTAACTGGTAATTCCATTTTTTATATTCAGATTGTTTTTTCCCCCTGTAATTGCTCATTTTGTAGAGTCAACAAATATTTTTGAGAATTTATCTTAATAGTGAATTAAGAAGATTCCATTTTTAATCCTATCTATACATAGCCCTGATTTCAGTTCTTTTAAGCATTATGTAGCAAAGGGAATTTCAGAAGGAATTTGTTCTGAAGAAATGAGAAAAAAACTACAATTACTGAAACACCTTGCATCGCATAAGTATTAAAAAAACTCCACAGGACTATGATCTTTTTTGTAACTGTACCCCCATATCATTTACACTTTAGGATGCAAGTTAGTTTCTATCTTTAAAATGTGCTTGCTTATTTATTATATTTATATATAATATAATACTCTGAGAAGTTCAGAGTACTTACAGTCCCCAAGCTATTGTCTATATAAGAAATTTACTATACCAGACTGGCATCTGTTCAACTTCAGACCGTATTTTGGGCAACAAATGAAATCATCCAAAGGGATAGTAAATCTGAGCTGCAAAAATCAGGAAATTACTAGATGGCAGCAAAGAGATGTGGAGACATCTAACTTTTTGCTGTCTTCCCATCCTGATTTTGGCAGCCCAGATATGGATCACATCTATATTTACCACTTAAGCTGCTCCTGCCCTATGCTCCTGCTGGCTTGACTGTAAACTGGCTTAAGAAAATCCCACCCACATTGACACAGTTTGGCAATAGTATTCAGTCCAGACTGCAGGCTATATTATCCTTCCATTGGACAATTCCCTACTGCTGTACCCTCCTCCTTTCTATTCCAGGGAATCAGTTGCCAATCCCTTCCTGTGGATGGGTCTCCCTGGACATACTATATCCATCCATCCATCCATCCATCCATCCATCCATCCATCTATATGTTTGTATGTCTGTGTGTGTGTGTGTGTGTGTGTATAGACACATGTGCGCACAAATATTGAATTTGTATATACGAAGTTAAACCATCAAAATGTCCATACATGCAGGCAGAAAAACTGGCTATGAAACAAAAATTGCACTTAGTGCTCTTTTTATTTGTACGGTCTTTTAGATCTACTCCTCCTGGGAATAGCACAATGGCTATAATTTTTGCCTTGTAAATAAAAAAAAGTTGCTTGGCAGAAATGTTTTTTTATTGCTTTTTCTGTTTCCTTGAATTTCCTACTTTTCCATGTTCTTTTTTAATTCAAAATAACCCTCCAGTGATGCACTTTCCATTTTTCCAGTTACCTTAGGTGGAAGGGTTGGTGAAATTGTGATAGTTCCTTTGTTTGCTAATGTGATGCATTATAGTTATGAGAACAGCAATTTCAATGTTTGGTATTACCATTGGGCAAAATGGAATAAAAGGGTTGACTCTAAACTTGCTTAAGAAAACATTTGATTGGGGTAGAGTTCATGTGATGGACTTCATGATGCCTGCATGTTGAGTATTAGCCAGCAGAGAAAGAAGAGTTCAAACAAGTATACAATTGCCAAAATGTGAGATTTTCCCCACAGTAGAACTATGGAAATCAGGGCTGAGGTAGCTGAACTGGGGATATGAATGGGTACTATTTTCTAGAAGACTTTTCTGTAATATCAGGTTATGATCTAATAAAATTGCTGTATTCTGCTGCAACCAGCAAGGGTTTTGATAACTAGAATCTATTTACCACTACATCATTCTGTGAAATTTGTTTGAATCTCATGTGTCCCCAAAGAATTCTGGGATGTTTCCTGAAATTGCTGATCAAGAGATTGTTCTCTCTTTATCAGAGGCCACTAACCTCTCTGTAGAACAGATGTGGGCAATATGTAGGCTGCTGATCCCATGTAATCCATGACTCTCTGTTTGCAAGCCCCAGAATACATTCAGGTTGTGCTGCTACAAATCAACATCAGAAGCCACCATTTTGGGAAGCATTTTTTCCACTGGGGGCAAAATGAATGGATACCTATTTGCTTATTAAAAACTCCAGAACTATACTCCCCCCCCCCCCCCCCCCGCCATACACACACCAAGGTCTGCCCACTCCAAATACATCATAATGTTACTGGCCATAACTGCAGCCTTCTAAGATTGAACAAATGTTGAAAAAAAATGCATCTCCTGAGCACAAAATCTTATCCATCTTTGCTGTAGAACGAAGATGTCTGAAGTTCATTCTTTGGAAACAATCACTTTAAACAGGCCATAAGGTAGTTTGAATGTGTATAGTGGACATATCTTCATATGGAAATACCTAAAGAGAGCAGAAGTGATACAAGCTATTGTGGCTTGAATAATCCTTAGTTTGGGCATCTTGGTAAATGGAGAAGAAAGGAAAAATCCCACTGATTGTTTCTGAACCTTAAAGCCAATCTGTGATAAGGAGGGAGGGTGAATTTGCTGGGCAACATGTGGAGTGTAACATTTATTTCTTCAGAGCTTCAAAATGTTTTTAAAAAATCATGAGGTACTTTTGTTTGACATTGGTGGAAGTGCAGCCATTTTGTTCTATTGTGCTGGGAATTTAAGCTTTTGTTCATCTAGTAAGCTACACAAATAAATTCACCACCTCATGATCTGTGCAGAAGCTTATGACAGGCCAATATTATATATGGAATGATGTGAGGAAAAATAAGTCATAGGTGCAGTTAATTTGGACATGAAAATTATTACCTGTCATGATTTGCAGGACATCTTCATTGAATCAAAGCCTTCCCTGGCAAGATGTATTGGACAACTGAGGCTAGATTTTGGTGCTACAGATTGTGTTATAAGGCTTGGAATTGTGGCATGAAATGAAAAATGTCCCATCGTTTTATAGGGAGGGAGTATTTATTTTATTTATTTGTTAGATATATATCTTGCCTTTCCTTCAGGAGTTCAAGATGGCTTACATAGGGGATCATCCTTCAGTTCGTTCTCAGAACAACCTTGTGAGGGAGTTTAAGCTGAGAGATAGCAGTTGAATACCAGTGTCTGGTTTATACCACTTGAAGCAGGGGCTTACAATGCTCATCAGTAATAGAAAATGCTGTGGTAAAAATTATATCTGAAAAAATACTAGTGCTTTCCCTTACATCAGAGGTGAGCAATCTGTAGTCTGCAGATTGTAAGCAGCTCTCAACACCCCATTTATGGCCCCCATAGAAGTCTCCACGGAATGGACAGTTTCATTTGGAGCTGGACTTATTTAATTATTAGATTTATATCCTGCTGTTCATTCAGGAGCTCAGAGTCACATACACAGTGCTTCTTCCTATTTTTCTCAAAACAGCTCTGTGAGATGGTGTGCTGGTTAATGAATGAAATGTACTAATCTTCATAAAACTGACTATCCCTCAAACTGTGTTTTTTTTTTTTTCTTGTCTGGGTTGGATAGAGGCTAAAGTTATTAATTTTGTTCCTGATAGAAGATTCCTCAAGCAGAAAAAAAAAATCAGAATTGATAATGTTGGCCCTGCTCACTCCAGGGACATAATAATTTTTCCAACCACACTCCCAGTAACTTCTAGATAGGACACAGATAAAAAGTTGTCTATCCCTACCTTAATGCTTTTATTTCTATGTAAAATTATTATTTTTTGTGTAAGAGTATTCTGTCATTTTGACTCCTGCCTGCAATCAAAGTGAAATAAAGTAATATATACTTGCTACTTTAGACAACTAGGCCCAGGAAATATAATATTTGGCAAAGCTGTACAGTCTCAGTGGCTCCACTGAATTCTGTGAGGCAAAGTAAGTGGGACAGGTTGCGCTCATGGCTAAAAAGAACATCTGCTTTCTTTCAATACCCATTCTTGCAATACCCACAGTTACCACTCATCAGAGTCATTGTCACCATCATCATCATCATCATCATCATCAAGATGTATATTCCATTATTTTTATTGGAGCTCAAGGTGGCTTACAAAATACTTGTTCCTCCAAAGTTACTCTCACAACAATCCTGTGGAGTAGGTTGGAGTATCCATGGTTCAAACTGAACTGGGGGGCAGATTTTCATGACAGTTGGTAGAGGGAGGTGTGAAAGCAGGAGCAGGTCATATCATTAGAGGAGAAGAGGGACCAGCAATTTAATGCAGGTCCTACTTCTAGGCTAGTTTTTGCCCAGAAGCATGGAGGTCAGAATGTTGATAGCCATGGTTTCAAGTTGCTGGTAGTGAAGGCACCAGATTTGGCCCCTTCTCCAAAACCTAATTATAATGTAGTGGTTGACAGGCATACTTGGCATGTATTACTTAAACCTAGCTGAGCAATGGCAAGGTTCAGGTTCATCCAGCAATTGTGACACCAAGGTGGAGAATGGAATAGCTGTGATTCTATGTGACATCTTGGTAATAAGTAGTTGTACCGCTCCGTTGGTGCCTGGATTGAGTGCGTTTACATGAGACTGTGCTATAGGGACAAGTGGGAGCTTCTTTTGATGTGTTATCCACTCTGCTGCTCACTAATGTTTCTTGCTATGCTCACAGATGTCATTACAAGGCTGGTGGTGGAACCCCCTGTACTGATATGCTTTGGACTTCAACCTTCATGACTTGGGGATGGGGAGCAGGGGGAAGGGCTCCATGTCTAGGAGTTAAGCACACAGGATTTCATAGCCTCAATGGCAACCGTGGGCTTGTCACACATTAGCTTGGTCCCAACTCATATTAGTATTCCCTTGTTAGATCTTGTATTTATCTCAGAGCAGATGGTATTCCTTATGGGGATAGTACTGCCATCTGTGAGCTGGATCCATGTCCCTCCTGGCACTTTTGGGTGAGTAGGGAGGGCATGAATGGCTGGATTTGAGCACCAATTTGAGAGAAGGTGAAATGCTGCTGACCTTAAAAGAACGGGTGTTGAGCCCACTTTTGAAAAGGCCATCTCTCAAACTGGTGGTACTGGTCTCCTGTAAGGCAATTTGGAATAGGCATTTGGGAGTTGACTGGTGTGGGAGGTCTTGACTGGGCAGCCAAAATAATTTTTGCTGTACATTTTGAGAAACTATGTTTTTATATGTTTTATACATTGCCAGGAGTCAATTCAGCTGGGTTGCACTATATAAAGAAGCACATAAAATGGCAGAACGTTCTGACATGCTAAACTGAGAATAAAATCAACATTAGTTAAGGGCATAATCAAAGTCCCTGAAGCAAGCTATTCAGTTTAAATAACTGAATTTAAAAAAAAAAAGTTTATGAAAACCATTCACTTTATATGTTGGGACAGAAGCACAGGTGTGACATTAAGTGGAATCTGAAAAAGTCACAGAAGAGGCCAGTTTTCTTAAGAATAAAGATCTAAAAGGCACTTTTTCCTGAGATGATATGGTTGGATTCACTAACAAAATGACAGCTCAGCAGGAGCAAGAAGGACCAAGAAGGACCTAAATCCTTACAGTTAAAAAGATTTTTAGTCTTTAAAACAATGAACTCACTACCAAGAAGGAAAGAATGCAATTACTGTACTTCTGTGATGCCTGTCAAGATCGTAACGTTCTGAGAGGCTGTACAAATCAGTGACCCACAGATAGAACTTTTCCAAACGAGGTATTTATTCATGGAACTTGGGGGAGGGAGTGTTCAGATATTATCTCTCTGTTTGTATGTTGCTGCTGCACTGCCAAGAGGCATGTGGAGTGCCATGGATCATCTGCAAGTACCTTCTAAGAAAAAAACACATTTTGCTGTATTGGGAGGCCTCCTGGTATGCTGGCTTTGTATTGTAACAGTCATTTTTAAAATGGTTTTTTAAAAAAATTCTGGACTGATTGTTAACGGCAGCAACTTTATCATCTCACAAATCTGGCAGCGATAAATAATTGTTTCAAAATAACCCTTTCAGGTCGCAGATCAGAATGTACACATTAATAATAAAATGTGAGAACAGATTCAGATAGAAAATTTGTAGTAGCAGTGGGATTTTTCTAGCAGCAGGAAATGAAAGCATGCCTGTCACCAAAGCCCCATTAAGAGAATATAAACTATTACATGAGCATAAGGTTGGCCTGAAGCCATCATTTTTGAAATGTGGAAGGGACATGATCCCCTTTAACCTCAGCAATAGCCTGACCAGTTTATATGGATAAAGACTTGCATGTTTAATGCAGTACCACCACGGGAAAATTTCTTATCTAAAATCCCTCCTGGTTGGTTAAAACTTCCTATAAGATGACAGCTAGTTATATCCAAGTGGTAGTAAATGCTTCCTTGAGAGTAGGCAGCAGCCGTGGCCAGGGAGACCTTTGCACAAATCCATCTTGTGCATCAATTGCACCCATTCCTAAATTGGGAGATCCAATCACTTATGCCCTGGTCGCCTTCCATTTGGAGTATTGCAACACAGTCTACATTCTGAAAATCATCCATAAATTGCAATTGGTCCAGAATGCAGGAACATGAAACATTATGGGCATACCTCCAAAGCCCATGTAACACCACTATTTGGCAATGTGCACTGACTCCCTGTAAGGTTCCAGGAACAATTCAAGGTGCATCACCTATAAAGCCCTTCATGGCACAGGGCCAGGTTATTTGTGGGACCACCAATTATCTCTGCTCAGTCTGTGAGATCCCATAGAGTTGGCATGCTTCAGATCTCTTCTATAAGACTGTCACCTGGTAGGACCCAGGAGTCATGCCTTCTCTGTCACAGAGGCTGCCTTGTGGATCAACTTTCTCCTGAGCTCCAGATGGCCCCAACTTTTCTGCCTTTCTGTAAGACCCTGAAAATCTGGTTCTTTGCCCAGGCATTGGGCCAGAATGTGGGATGACCCCATCTAAAATGAAAGATCTTGAATGAGATATGCATGGTTGGCCTTTTTGTTATTCCGTTACTCTGTTCTCTTTTCTATTCTGGATGTTTATTGAATTTTATTTTCTAGTTCCTTGTTTGTTTGTTTTTTGTCTGCGCTCAGTCATTACTGACCCTGCAGTGACTGCCTGGATGAGTCCTTGCATTTTTCATGCTTGGACGAGTCCTTGAAGTTTTCAAGGCAATTGTTTTTCGGAAGTGGTTTGCCAGAGCCTCCTTCCTAGAGCATAGCCCAGCTGGTGAGCGCAGGAGGCGGGATTTCCGTTGCTTCGCGCCCTTTTCGGGTGAGCGCGGTTTCGCGCTTACTGGCAACTGGTCCCGTCTCTCTGTGCAAGGCGCTGCCAGCATTTTTCCTCCCACCGGAGTGAGAGTACCCATTTATCTACTCACGTGAGTTTTCGACCTGTTGGGTTGACAGGAGCTGGGGGGGGGGGGAACAGGAGCTCACCCTGTTAACGCGAAGGCTGGACTCAAACTGCCGAAGTGTCAGCCATTTCTGGCCGGCAACTTTCAGCGTCATTAAGCCGCTGCGCCACCGCGTCCCCTTTCCTTGTATTTAGACACCTACAAATTGTAAATTGCCCAGAGTTGCTTTTTGCAAATTGGAGGCCATGTAAATCAAACAAACAGAATAAATGAAATAAAGTGATCTCTCCAATGGAGCATACTAATGCTTTAACCATTGGAATACAGTGTGGAGTTAGACAAACTGGTACACAACAGCCTCTGCAATACTAGACTCTGTGCTTTTTGCAATACCCAAGCAAGTTCTACACAGCCTTTTTCTTCTTGAGCTAATGCTGCAATATGCAACTTGAGATTCTTGATAAAATCTTAATATAATTAGAACATCTCTTGTTCATATCCATCTCTACTGCAGTGATCTCTCACTCGCTAGCCTGCAGTGCTGGTTGCCATCCCATCCCAGGCTTAACAGAGTAATCAATGGCTGTTGCAGTATATTAGTCAGATAGGCTGAGGGCATAGAACTGGTCATCCAGATCCACACAACAGATTTGGATGAATTCTAGATGGTCCTAGCTTTTTGTTTTTTAAGACTAAGAGCCGAAATTATACAACTAGCACCCCAACACACACACACCCTGCAATGTTTCACTTAAATTTTGCTCAGCATATGCTAGGAGACTAATAAGTTATTTTTCCTCTAAAGGGATAACATTAGAATGAAGGCTCATGTGTACTAGATAACCAGAATTCATATGGAAATACATATAAAGCAATCCATTAGCTTGGTGTGTCTCAAAGTTCTTGAGCTTGGATTCTCTTCCAGGCTCACTTGACTTTCTCAGCAAAGATCTCGGGCCAGTGTAGAATTTCCAGTTGGTAGAGGAGCTGGCAGACATGTAAATAGCAATCAGCAGAACAAGCACTCCTGTTCTTGCTCCAATCAGCAAATCAGTGAGAGAGCAAGGGAGTGGGAGGTGGGGACTGGGGAGAGAGATTATATGGGATCCAATACCATTTTGCATGTTGACTCTAAACAAATCTGAGACTGAAGTGCAGGAAGAACGTATTATCAGAATGTCATGATTCCAGAGGTGATCTGTTGTGTTTGTTCTGACAATGTGAATTAATTCCTATGGCAACTGCAGTCCTATTCATAGATGCTAGCTTTTGTGTTAAGTGTCCATCTGAGGCAAGCACCAGGCTCCCTCGTATATAAAAAAAGCATTTTTAATGGCAGTGCCAGCTTTTAAGATGCAGCACCCTTATTTTCCATCATCAATCTCCACAGAAATCGTGAAATTAGTTTGACTTTTAAGTGACCTATAGCACAGCAGCTGGGAGCTCCTGCATGGAAGAGTCCTACTTTAAAAACAAACCTTCTTTTTTTCACTACTGTATTATAAGATGGAGACTGTGCATCCGTCCATTAAATCCTGCTCTCCAGCATCAAAGCAGTGTCCATCTAGGAAAGGGGAAATACAACTCTCAGCTTTTAAAACACATTTAAGGTAACAGGTAGGAAAAGAATGCAGACAAAACATGGCTTCTGGAATATATATATAGAAATCATTCTGGTTTCAACGTAATACTAATCCACATTATCTTTTGCATCGATGTATGAATTTGCACCCAAAATTTCTTTGCCTTTTCACAAGTCCACCATGCATGATAAAAAGTCCCTTCTTCCTTTTCATATTTGCAATGCTGATTTGATATTCCTTTATACACTTTTGAATATTTAACCAATGTTATATACCATCAATACCTCATTTTATAAAGTTCTCTCTTCAATTATGACACAATGTAAACCTAACACCAGTTTCCAACATTTTCTCCCATGCATCCATATTTATATTATAACCAAATTTGCAGCCCATTTCACCATATAGTCTTTAACCTGTTCATCCTCTGTTTCAAATCTTAATAACAATTTATACATTTTAACTATTATATGATCATAATTTGTACATAACTCTACTTCAAATTAAGTTTTCTTCTTCTCAATTCCAATTGTCCTTTTGTCCATATTAAACCTCTCTTTCATCTGATTATAAGAAAACCATAGAAAAGAATGTCCATCTGTCACTAATTATTGTTGTCTTCATCTAAATTTCTTACTTATCTTATATTAATACATCATCATATGTTAACCATCATTCTTTATCTGCTGTTTCTGTCCTATAAAAAGCTTCTGTGGATGTCAATAATGATATCTTTGGACACAGTCTGGTTTTATATTTATTCCATATTCTTAGTAACATGTTTCTCAGGTAAGGATTCTTAAAATCAACATTTACTTTCACTTTGTCATACCATAAGAAACCATGCTACACAAACCTCAGATTGTGACCTTCCAACATCCTCTATTTCTTAAAAATATCCATTCTTTCATCCATACTAAACAACATGCAGCAAAGTACAATATAAGTTTAGTACCCCTAATCCTCCTCTTTCTTTTGCAGCCTGTAAAAACTTATATTTTACTCTCGGTTTTTCCCCTTATCATACATACGTTGATAAATTTTTTTGCCATTGTTTAAAGAGTACACTATTTTTCAGCTTCTGGAATTTGTGCAATGCCTTTACCAGCACTGGTCACAGGAAGCATCTGTATTTTACTATGCACAACAAAATAATCTGTTGAATCTGTGTGTGTGTGTGTATGCATGTGTGTGTGGTCTCCATTCATGCTACATCTGATCACAAAGGGGGGGTTTAGGGTGAAACAATTTCCAATTCTTTTTCTCAACAGCTTCCTTGATATTTCTTTTGCTGGCTTCTCTTCCACACCAATTTTGGTCCTCTTCTGTTCAGTGTTTGGAGATTATGCTGCTGATAGATAGAATCCCAATCCCCTTTATATAATTTCTTTCAACATTTCAGTGGATTGGAAAGAATAAAAAAGGATCAATGGACTTTCCTCCTCCCCCCAGAAAACCTGTAGACTTCACACCAATGTCAAAAGTATGCCTATTTTTTGCTTGGTTCCAGGGCATTTTCAGAGGGTCATAGGGCAATTATTCTGAGCTCAATTACATGGCAGGGATATAATCAGTATGTTTTTGTATTTGCAGTAGTTTGGATTTCATTTATTGGGATCACTGATTTCAATAGACAAAAAACACTGGAAAACAAAAGAAGTTACATGTGAAATAAGATGGAATGAACATTCTGTCCCTGGGCTTTTCAGAATCTTTAACTGGCCTTGCTCTGGGCATATTTTTCTTCTAACTTACAGAACTTGCATAGTAAAATCCACAGTAACCCATCCTCAGTGACAAGAAACAAAGGAGTAAGGATATCAAGTGGTTGAAGCGAAATTTGGGGGAAGTACATGCTATCAACACCAAACAAGTGAAACATGGTTGGGATGAACAGAGTAAGAAAAAATAATTCAGAGGATGGAAAGCAGGAGATTTCAAGATTTCAGAGTAAAGAATTGCAATTCTAAATTGGCTCCTGAAAAGAGATCCCAACTGGTTTCTTATATATGGAAGGAGGCATTTGGAATGGAACTACAAGCCTGACTTATTAAAAGTGTGATTCTCAAACTTACTGTGGTTAAACTAGCATAACAGCAGGAACTGAATTAGGGAAATATTGCAAGATAGGAAGAGTGATTACCTTCTTCAGTTTTCTGTTGTGTCTCCAGTTGGTTCACATTTTAGTTTATAATCCATCTGGGAAAAATTCAAAATATCTATAGAAGGTATTTGCAGGAGGGAAATGGGTTGAAAAAAAGCCCTCTCTCCTTTCTATTAATTCCCCCATGTCCTTTTCCCCATATACATATTTTCTCTTGTAAAGAAAAGCATTGGTTGGAAATTACCAGTAAATTTTATTATGTTGTAAAATTTAAATAAATCTATAAATGGCTTGGGCTTAAGCCAGAGCACCTCTTAAAAGCGTCCAACCTTTCAGCAGATTTTTTTTCCTTCTTTTTCCCTTTGGGGTTGATTTTAAAAAGAAAATGGTTGCCTTGAGCCGTTTTTCCCTTTAAACTCTCTAAAGGAAAAGTTAAGGATTAAAAAAGGTCAACCCCACTCACTCCGATGGCATTGCAACATAATCGCTTGCATCCTTTGTAGCCCTCCCCACTCCTGCCCGCCGGCTTCCAAGCTGAAAAAGATTATACAACCTGATGTACTGCATAAGATATGAAGAACCCATGGAGACAATCATAGGTATCCCCGCTACCTCAAAACTGCAGTTTTATTTTTTGTGGATAAATGCACATGTTTATCGGTGTGCGTGTAGATACACATCCAGCCTGATGTGAAGGTTATGACATAAGAGAGAAAGCTACATTAAGAGCTATGGTTGACAGTCCTTCTCAAAGTAGAGTTATCTAGAGACAAGTATGTAAAGTTTTCTCAAGGACAGCCAGGATAAAATTAAGACAAAATGACAGTTTGAGTGCAGAAGCTTTAGAAGACTTTAGCTTCAAACCCTTCTTATATAAAAAAGCAGCATTTTTCTTCAATTGTATTCCCAACTCTCTGTCATAGCTTCTCTCAGAGATATCATTTTGCTTAATTTGGTATGGTTGCTATACAAACAGCAAGTATTCAGAAAGTCTTACATTTAAAATAGCATTATTAGTAGTATTATTATTATGCACTCATATTCAAACTATTTTATATCATTTGTTTCAATATTTGCTACATTACCCCCAGAAGATAGGCCCATTCAGTTAAGGGGGGGGCCACCCAAAGAAACTGACCAGGTAAAGATTAATCAATTTGTGGAATATCTGCCATAAAATGCTTGGTTGCTGGTATAGATGGCTTCTAAAAGAAACTAAACACATTCAGACAGATCTCTCAAAGGCTAATAGACTTGATGATTAACTGCTGCCTCCAGATATAGAAGCTGTCTGGCTCTACTCACTAGATGGATAGGAACAACATTAGGAGTGGAGGACTGCCTTCATCTACTATTGGTGAGCTTCCGAGCTGCATTTGGTGGGCCCACTATGGGCTGTTTGGGAGCTGGGGGTGAAACCCTTAAATTTCAGATAACTAGAAAAAAGTGGAACAGAAAAAAATAATAATAATAAAGCAAGGGGAGAAGTAGAACACTCAGAAAGAAAAACAGTAATTTTGAAAAAAAAAGTTTTTGCTGTGTTTCAGAACAACAATCTTTCACTTATAAGGCAAGAATTATACTGACTGTGCTATTGTAAGAAGCATGTTAAAGGTGGGTCAAAAGCCCTTAGAAACAAATGCAATAGTGAGAAGGGAGGAGGAGGAGGAGGAAGTAGAGAAAGAAACTTTTTGTTGTTTCGGCATGTATGTGCATTTTGATGCTTTAACTTTGTGTGTGTGTGTGTGTGTGTGTGTGTGTGTGTGCGCGCGCGTAACAAAGAAGTGGGAGGGCACAGAACCAGGGAACTGTCCAATGGGAGGACAAGGTAGCCTGCATTTGGACCAAATATAGTACATTGGAAGCTCTTGCCAAAATGTCTCAGTCCAACCAGGCTTAGAATCAAGTTGCCATGACCATAGGACAGAAGCAGCTTAAATGGTAAACATAGAAATGCCCCTAAACTGCAGATGAGAGGCAAGTTTGTTAATTTACAATTATCAGGTGGCCTTTGCTCTTAACTGTCTTCAATGTTTCACAAATTAAGTCAGGGGGTCAAGCTGGAATGGGATTTTGAAAATAAAATTGATGCCAGAAATAGTGGAAGATGTTAGTGATAAATGAGAATCTTTTAAGAAATATGAAATGTTAAATTTTTAATAACCCCTTAACATCCCAAACCTATCAGAGCAAGACAAAACTGCCCAGCATGCCTACTTCTCATCCAACAATATAGGACAATAGGACCTTGATAAGCAAGGACTCAGACCCTCCGTGGGATCCATGATTAGCTTCCTATTCCAGGCAAAAATCTGTTTAAGGGAGAAAAGCCTGAATGCCCAGTTTCCCATAGAGCCTAATCAATTGGACTCAGCAGTCATGTATGACTCAAATGGATTTATGAAATACATCACAGTTATATCTGAATAAGAAAGCCGATCTGGTGTAGTGGTTAATGCACCAGGCTAGAAACTGGGAGACCAGGAGTTCTAGTCCTGCCTTAGGCACGAAACCAGCTGGGTGACTTTGGGCCAGTCACTCTCTTCAGCCGTAGGTAGCAGGCAATGGAAAATACTTCCCAAAATGTTGCCAAGAAAACTGTAGGGGGATGTCCAGGCAGTCACCAGGAGTCAACACTGATTTGAAGGCACAAGGAAAAGAATCTGAAGAAACCAAGTTACAATATTTCTCCTGGGATAGAACTAGTATTCTTTGAAAATGGCCAAAATATGATCTTTGGAGAAAAGTAAACCAACAATAGGGACGCGGTGGCGCAGCGGCTTAATGACGCTGAAAGTTGCTGGCCAGAAATGGCCGACACTTTGGCGGTTCGAGTCCAGCCTTCGCATTAACAGGGTGACCTCCTGTTTCCTCCCCAGCTCCTGTCAACCCAACAGGTCGAAAACTCACGTGAGTAGATAAATGGGTACTCTCACTCCGGTGGGAGGAAAAATGCTGGCAGCGCCTTGCACAGAGAGACGGGACCAGTTGCCGGTAAGCGCAAAACCGCGCTCGCCCGAAAAGGGCGCAAAGCAATGGAAACCCCGCCTCCTGCGCTCGCCAGCTGGGCTCTGCTCTAGGAAGGAGGCTCTGGCAAACCACTTCCGAAAAACAGTTGCCTTGAAAACTGCAAGGATTCGTCCAGGCAGTCACTGCAGGGTCAGTAATGACTGAGCGCAGACAAAAAAAAAAAACCTACAATACTGATGGCTTATAGCAAAATTAAGCAGTGATGCAATGATGCAATAAGCAATATTATTTCATATGGCTCAATAATAGACAGAAATTTAATTTAAAGATGTTACATTTTAATTAGTAGTGCTGGGAGTTGAAGACATTTCTCTAATTTCCAATTTATTTTATTTTGTTTTATTGCTCTAATATTAAAAGAGCACTTGTCATTTAAAAATGTTGGTACTGTAACCTCTTTTCTATAAAACATCCAAACTAAATTTTACATCTGTGTAGATTAATTAGAAATTTTAATTCTTTTTCTCAATTGAGAAACCTAGTAATAATCAACAAAATGGGCAAATTACTCTCTCTTAAGGGGGTTTGTAAACATTATAGAATATTTCTCTTTCCTAAAAAGATTTTCAGTAAAATTGCTATTGAAATCCAGTACTGAAAGGAAGGCTGTTGAAAATGTACACACATGACCCATTCTGTGCCCAGAGCAGCTGGTTTTCAGTGGTCAATGCCCCAACCTAAATACTGTTAAGATTGATGTTTTGGTCCATAATTTGTATTAAATGGGACTGTTTTGTTCCAGATATGGACTGAAACTCAGTTTTCTGTGCAGATGTGGTTTGAGGGAATAAGAATTCCCTCAATAAGGGATCAGTAAGGGATCCCCCTTGGGTGGGATCCAAGGACATTAATGGCAGCAGCTAACAGGAGGCAGGGGAAGGATGGCACTGAGAAGATTGGAGGTAGGCAGACTGGTGGGCTGCTTTGTTCTAGATTTGAAACAAAACACGTTTTCTGTTTCATGTTCTCCCCTTCTTGAAAGTTACTGTAGCTAGAAAATGACTGTAATTCATTCTTCCACACACTAGAAGTGTTTGAAGGTCTGTAGGCTTTGCAGATACAAGATGTTCTCTTCTTTTAGACCAAATGGGAAATAGCTAAGTGAGTCATATTCACATATGGAAGCAGATTGCTTTCTTTACGTGTACAGCCAGAAGCTGAGACAGACTTGTTGAACCATAAATATAGGACGCATTAATAAGTTTGAGTACTTTGTACCATTCAGACTTTAAATATGGAAAAAGCCAGAATGATGGTTAGAAAAATATCAGCACTTCCAGAAGCTAGAATGAAGTTCACAAACATTAAAAAAATAATGACTGGAGGTGTGACCAGTATAAATGGCATTTTAAAAGGGTATTTGTTGCCAAGCAAAGATCCTCTCATATGGAAACTTGAATACAAAATAAATGATATTTCATAGACATACATGTGGTAGGTCTGATTGATATGAAGACAAAGTAATTGCCCATTAAGATCTGAACCATGATAAATCTGAACCTCACAGAAATGTGACAAATATTTCATGTGGTTTCCCATATGTATCATGCTATCCATATTATCAAAGCCTGTTTGTTGAAAAGAAACATCTTGACCTATATAACATTCATTTATGTACAGTACAGCATTTGCTTTATATATCAGCTTTTGTACAGGAGCTCAAGACAATGAACATAGTGGTGTCTTTGTCTATTTTCCTTGCAACAACAACCTTGTGAAGGAGGTTGGGCTGACAGAGGATGAATGGCCCACATTCACTCAGTGAGTTTCCATGGCTAAGGATGAACTGGAACCTGACCATACACCACACTATTTATCAGCACAAAATAGTTAACAAACATCATTTCTTCTGAATATAAGAAAGTGCTTAAATGCATTACTTTTTATGTTTCTTTTTTAAGCAATATGTTATTTTTTTTAAAAAAGTAAGACAAACAAAATAAAGCAATCAGTCTCAATTACATTTATAGTATTTATCAGTTTCTGTATGCCCTGAAAGGTTGGTATGTCAATATACTCATGTCCCTGTAAACTGGGCCATTTCAGGGATTATTAGTATATTTGAGGAAATGCAAATGCTCAGGCTAAGCTCATTTTTATTTTATGATGCAACATATCAGCTTGGAGACTTCTGTGTGCCTCCTTCATTTTCTAGTGAGGTTTCTTTCAGGAGACCCCTGCAATACATTTTGGCTGTACTGATATACAATAAGCACATAATGGAGGTACAGGATATATTTTATTTATATGAAAGAAGTGTGTCGAAGGTCAGTTATGATAGTATCTGTAACCAATCTTTATTTTGGGTATGGTACCATAGTATCTCCTGAAGCACCTGAGAAACTGACCCTATGCTGGGACACCTGACTTGTTTCCAAAAAGTGTCCTTCCCATGTAATCACATTTACGTAAAGGCACAACAGGTAAAAACCAGACTATACCTTTGTAATTCCATAAAGGGTGGTTAGGAAGGTGGGTTTACCTCCCAGATAATTTCTGATTTGTTCCCTAAATCCAATACATTGTAGAAGAAATACTATTCTCGAATGACAGATGGATTGAATGGCGATGGATTGTTGTACGCTGCCCAGAGTTGCTTTGTGTGAGATGGGCAGCCGTACAAATTTGATTAATAAATAAATAAACAAACATTCAGTCTCCTCAAAGAAGTTATCTTTCATTTATGCCCCTCGTTATATAAAACTGAGAATAAATGCTTGCAAATATATAAGCAGGAGGCCCAGATGATCTCTCTCCAAGCATCGAATACAGTATGTGCTTGAAACCCAGGAATTTATTCAAAAAGATAACAAGTAACTGGTCTAGCTAAGCTGACTAAAATGATTTTATTTGGGATTTTCTATTTGTATCTGTTGCCTTCCCTAATAAGCCCCTTTTCCATTTAGAAATGTAGCTTCATTGGTTTTATAAGCAAATTTCTCATTAAAATCTTCCCCATATGCTCACCTGTGCAGTTACAACGCCATTTCTTGTTTATCAGTATTAGCAGAAGGTTTGTTAAACTCAGTATTTCTGGGTTTTGGGCAGGAAGATCTAAAGCAGGTTTCTCTTTTCCTAGAACTGAGTGAAGGGAGAAGTCTCAGGTCTTAGAAATCCTCAGCTGGATAGACCTGGGGGTGTTCAGAAGATTCAGTCTGATCGATGGCAGCCTGCCACAATTATCCTGGAAAGGCTTACTGGAGAGGTTTTAAATTATTCCCCTTCCCTGTTTGAAAGGGTCGCAGAGGGAGAAGCTGCTATTACCTGTGCTATAGAGCCTGGGTTGAATGCATGTCTTAGGCTGGAATCATAAATTATGTAAAATTCAGGTTTTAATCATGTGGCGGAGGGAACGTTGATCAGAAAGTTTACAACAATAATGTTTTTCAGCTGCTGAACAGTGAGAGTGAAGAAGATTTTCTAAAATTGCTGGGGAAATTGGGGAGCAGGATTATCTGATTATTTTGATCAGAAACGAGAAAATTTATTGTGACAAACTGCACCATATGAGTCGGGGGGTAGAAAAAGGAATATATAAAGGAAAGTTGGGCACTTGCAGAAATGTATTAGAGAGAATAAATGTAATTTCATGAGGCTATCTAATGAAAAGTAAATGTGAATGAAATAGCCCTGTTTTTCTGTTTTCCTTAGATAGTCTGTCAAGAAGACATATGAACAGAGTTGTATGGACTTAAAAATTATTATCTTTTATTGGAACATTATATCAGAATATTAGACCCTGATACAGTTTACAGCAGATTAATATTCTTCAAATGAGATTATATATTTTATAAAGCTGAGAAAGATGCCAAAGGAACATGTGTCTGAACTTCAAGAGGAGACCACAAATCAAACACAATGGAAGATTTATTAGATATAATGGTAAATCAAAACTGCATATTTTTACATGCAGAATCAGATTGTTTCCTTATTAGAGGAGTGTGAAAAAAACATGTAGTAATTCTTTCAACAGTTCCAGAAGATTTTACCACATAATGGCAGCACAGCTGTAGGAACAATTTTTCATTAGACAGAGGTAATATAGCCTTTAAAGAAATTCAGGACAAGTAGAAAAAGGAAAATCTGCCAGGATTTGCTTCAGCTTATGCTTGGGTCATCAGTGGTAGTTGCTGCCTTCCATTGGCCTCTTTCAATTGCCTCCAATAGGCCTGGCTTTCATATTACTGTATATATCCAAAATATCTAAGCTTTAGCTTCCTTATTAGTGCTTGCAGTGAGCTGTCTAGTTTTACTTAATCTAGTATTAAATGGTTTGTTCTTCTTGTGGTCCATGGTATTCTCAAACAATTTCTCTAGCACCCTGGTTCAAAAACCTCAATTTTTCTTTGTTCAGAGTTTCTGATGTGTTCAGTTGTTTCAGCCATGTTACTACTGGGAAAACCATGGCTTAACAATGTAAACCTTTGTTGTTTGTGATGCCTTTCCATCACATCTATTTTGTCTAGATCATAGTCTTTCTCCCAAGTAGCATCTGTCTCTTTATTTCATGGTATAGTCACCTTCCCTGTGACTTTTTCAATCTGGGAAAATAGTCTTTCTCACTTCTAGCCGTCAAAGTGGTATCATCAGCATTTCTGATGTTCTTGATTTTTTCCAGGAATTCCAATTCCATCTTCTATTTCTTTTAGCCCAGCCTTTCTCATATTATGCACATGCACTAAATAAATAAGAGGACAGTATATAACCTTGCCACACTACTTTTTCAATTTTGAACCTTTTAGTTGCTCCACATTCTGTTCTTACTGTTGCTTCTGGTCATCATATACATTTTTCAATAGGCAGATAAGGTGGCCCAGCACCCCTAGGCATAAATTTATCTTTTCCAGTCCCTTGGGCACTCCTATGTTTTCCATACATACTGCATGTGGCACATTAACTGCATCATCTTATAAGATTTTAAATAGTTCTGTTGGCATTTTATCAGCTTCTTCAGTTTTATAGTTTTGTTTTTGATTTGTGAACCACGCAAAGTCACTGTTGAGTTGAGTGGACTTAGAAATCTAAATTTTAAAAAATAAAATAAAAATAAAGTAAAATATACCCTATTCTTTCTCCATCTCCTCCTCCTCAGTCTTCTTTCAGACAGGAAGAAGAGTTCAAACAATGACTATTTTAGGCTGGAACCTCCAATACCAGTTAAGTCATCAGTCCTTTGCTAATCACCAGATGACAATAGCTGGGATTCATCTGATGGTGTCTGCAGATTCACCCATCATCAGGCACACCAACTACTTTTGCTCCACACAAAGCAGATCTTCGGCTATTCAGTTGCTACCAAACTGTCAACAACCTCCCAACCCAGCATGCTAAATTTGTATGCTAAAAACAATTGCATATTGAAATTTAGTGTCCTGTGATGGGGGCTGGAATACCATTTCCCCCCAGAATGAATAGTGTATGTGGCTACCAAAGGAATATTAGTGTGTCATTGTATTCATATCCCATGTTATATGAAAGTGACAAACTTGGCTGCTTTGTCTGGCCAAGAAATTGATGTCATGGACCATTTCCAAAATAGGAACATTTGCCTGGATTGATAGAGGAACGTGGTTTGGGACATTTTGGTTCTTTTCTCTTAAGGACTAATAGTCTTATGCCAGTGGTGAGTTGTCAGTTTTCTTGGCTGGAATGTGGACATTTCTAAGTCATTTTCCAAAATACAGACTCTTATGCAGAATAAGTTGCAATATGTGACTAAGTCTAGTTGTCCTCCTTGGCCAGCTGCAATTGCTGTTCCAGTGTTCCAGTCTCTTTTCAGATTATATGGACCTTTGGCCAGAATAGGTAGTGGAATATGGTTCTTGGGACTGTTTCAGCTGTTTACACATTGAAAACTTATGAGTCCAATGTGATTGATGAGCCTGATCAGTTTAAATGGCTCAGATGTGGGTATTCAATGCCATTTTCAACTTCTATGGATCTTTGGCTGGAATAGTAGCAGAATGTGGTTCTCATGGATGTTTTGCCATTTTTGCATAAGATAAATCACAGTGAGTTTTTTCTTTGAATGGGTAGCATCTACAATGTGGTTCCCTTGGAGGTTTTGGCTGTTTTTGTATCAAGCCCTTGTAGTCATACATATTCGGTAAATGTGCATAGCTGATGGGAAAATGGGCATTCTAAGTAGTTTTGCTTTATTTTGCATGGTTTTAGGATGTTAAGGAGTTACTAAAAGAATAATATTGAAAGGATTGTGTTAAAGATAAATGAGAACCAAGTTAAAGAACTGTATCACACTTTGAAAAATGTGACCTGAGCCTTCTAAATGCAGATGTTCATTTAAAGCATCAGGAACAACACTGTCAAGGCAAAAGAGACTTTGAAATAAAGAAATACAAATGGGAAGCACATAGGAAACTGATAAATAACCATACATAGGAGATCATGTAGTGATACTTGAGATATCTTTGGGACTTCTATTACACAACTTAGATATGGGATATAGATCTTTAAATGTCTATTTGAAATAAGATACCAGTCAGCTTTTTAGACCAGAATATCATCAGATACTTAGAAAAAGGGCGCAGCTTGAGAAATATATAGGGAAAAGATTTGGCCTATTTCCTCATTTCACAAGATCCTAGATAGGCCTCTGGAAAGGTTACATCTTTCTGTTTGCTTTGTTTGGTAACTGCTTGTTTTTAAAATAATTATAATTACAATAAACCTTCTGTTTAATAAACTAATTGGGGGAAGAGGTGTCTGTTAGAAACCCATGTCTACTAATTAGTGAATGGAATTTTATGCATACATAATACAGAACAAATTTTGTCTGTTACATCGAAAGTTCGCTAAACTGAGGTTTGTTATATCAAGAGTTTATTGTATTTTAATTAAAACAATTAAATTAAATTCCACCCAGTTTATTCAAGGATTGTATGTTTCATTGAGAGGGATCCTTTAATTGGTGATGTGGCTTGCAATACCCACAAAACTCCTATTGTGGAGACCATGCTGGTTGGCTATCCTTCTTGAACTGCCACCTCACTCTTACTAGGAGCAGCTTCAGTTACTCCTGTCCTTTTGGCATCCTGGCTTGAAAATTACTGTCTTCTATTGCTGCTTTCCGCTCATCATATGTTGTGAAATCCAGGATGTTGTATTGTAGCCATGATGGCAAGCCTACATTCCCGCATATTGTGTTAGTAGAATTAGAGTAGCCTTTGTGATGTGTGATTTTCCTTCCCTTTTAAGAACATAATAGTATGCTTAGGCAGTGCTATAGTTGAGCTAGTAGAAAAGTTGGTGCAAGATGGTCACAGCATGGTATTGCCAGCTGTAGCCATTCTACTGAACAAGAGGTCATTCAGTCACCATTTAATTTATGCCTAATACACATTTAAAGTGTTATCCCTGTTGAAAGAAATACTGTCCTAGCAGACCCTGGAGTCTTTTGCACTGAGCAGTTATGCATAGGCGAATGGCACCCTGGCAGGAAGAAGAAATGGAGGGGAGAACCTGCCCTGTTTTCTTTGCTGAGGAGCCAGAACTAGGTGGCCTCTCCCTTCCTCAGCTGTTTTATCAGATTGCAATGGCAGGAGAGATGGGAAGCAGGGCTGCTCTACTAGCTCAACTAAAAGAACTGATTTCCATTCCAGCTGTCACTGTAAGCATGAATACGTAACCTGAAGAAGTGATTCCCAAGTTTGCTTTCTTCTTCTTCTTCTTCTTCCATGTTCAACGTAACATAGGTTCTCCATGAGTCTGTATTAAGGCTGTTGCATTTTAAGCTATTTATCATCTGGAATTAGGGTCAGAGGCCATATATGTGGATGACATCGAATTATTCATGGTGATTTAAAAAAATTAAAAAGAAACTTGAGCTAAACTGAGGGAATGATAATAAAAATGGCAAAGGTGGTTCAGTGGGATACATGTTGGGGCACAAAATCTTCATCTTCACGTATATAATGATCAGGTCTTTATTGGCACTAAGTAAAGTATTTTGATTATACATTATGGATTAACAATAAAATTGCTACTATCATAATGTATTTATACAAATCTTGGAATATACACTTCGAATGATATACAGAATTTGGGGCATTCTACCTCACAAAAAGATAGTAAAGAAATAGGGATGGGGTGCATAAAGTCCACATGTAGTCTGGGCTTCACTCTAAAAAAAGGGTGGTACTAGACAAGTAAGCCTGTTGGAACACACAAAACAAATTTAATTCAATTCAATTTACATTTAAATTTTATGACAGTGAAAATGTAACAAAATGCAATTACTCATTGTTTTCCATTTATTTAATAATTTCTCCATCTATTACCAGAAATATTGCAATTTGGTAACAACCTTTGGAGAGGCTGTCAGGTTTATACCCAAGGCTTTAAAGCTCCTTATATTGTGCCCCAAATATAGACTTTCAGAGGAAAGAAGTGCCATTTAACTAAATTATCGTAGTTGTATTCTAAGCAGTGTAGATGCTCTCTGCTGAGGAAGGCTGTTAATAACCAATAACTTGAATTGTTACAATAGAGGGTCTAAATAAGTGGTCCATCATCCAAATGAGTCTGTAGATTTCTGTGCATATCGGGGTTAATGGCTCTACTATGGTAACTGAGAGCCATTTTGAAAAGGCTGTCAGTCCTGATCAGCAACATATTTCTACTCGTTTTGCTGGCTTTTTCATCTCTGATCAGAGTTGAAATATTAATTTGTGCCCCTCTTCCTTCCTGTCTCTCTTCCATTAGAAAGAGCCCGAGATTATCTACATAAGACAGGAAGGTTCATTGTCATTGGCGGAATAGTCTCACCGGTACATGACTCATATGGAAAACAGGTAGGTATATGTATTTTTTTTCTTCCTTGTTCATAAGGATAATCAAAACTGCGGGGAATGAATGCTGGACACCTAAGAGGAATAAGTGTGACATCTGTTGCTGAGACTCTTAATTAAAATGTTCACCTTCTTTCTGGTGGAACAGGCAGAACTTCCACAATGGTAACCTTCACAGCAGTTGGAGAAGGCTTATTGCAACTGATATAAGCAATTATAGCATGGAAGTGGCAGGCTTTGTGGACTAATGGGTTAGACACGTTTCTGTTCATTGCTTTGTCATGACACATTTCTTCTGACTTTTAAATCATCATCTGAAACACAATGCTGGATTCCAGTGTCATCATTGGATAGTTCATTTTCTAAAATTATCTCTTGGTCCCCACAGGATCCCTATCAACCACATGTAGTGGCCCTTGGAGAAAGGAAGAAGAGAGCATACCTTAGCATTTTCATTAAACATGGCCATAGTACATAATACAACAGAGTGGAGTAATTCTTCATAGGCATGAGATTTATTAATGCCATCTACATTTTAAAAAATCTCAGATAGCTGGGCAAGAACAATGTTCTCTGGAGTCTTTGGGATCAGCAGTAGACACAATAGAGTTCCAGACCAATTGCCTGACTTAAATTTTTGTTTTGTAATTCTGTACTGTTACAATTCAACAGGATAGTCAGACAGTGATGTCTTTTCTTCTTTTGTGCCTTAAAAGACAAGCTCCACCACCTGAAATTCCCTTCCTACACATCTATTAAAAGTGCAGGTACCCATCTTTTTCTCTGACATTTGACCACCCTATAGTTAGTTAAATTTAGATTAGGTAGCAGATAGGTAACACTGGCAATCCAGAAAGAGATAGGAAGGAACAAATACAAATATGTAAGGTTAGAGTAGGAATGGACAGCCTTTCAATATCCAGGGTCTGTTCTTGAAACATTATTTGGAGCAGCCAATTCCACAGTGGCTAAGATGGTGACATGGCAAGACTGGGACTTTTGGGAATTCATCTGAAGAGTTGGTAGATTTTTACGCTGCACTAAGCCTGATTCTTTTCTGTTTTTTCCTGCCAAAAATGGGCAAAAATTGTGCTTCCTTTCTTGGTGGTTTGATGCTGAAATTTAGCAACGTGATTTGTGAATACTCCAGTCTGAAGGCCATCCAACAGTGTTTGAGGATTGCTGTGGGTTGCCCATCAGAGAACTGGGAAGCATTTTAAGATTATCCAGCAAATATCACAATAAATGAGTTTGAATCTGGATTCTGTTAGTTTTAGGCTATAAGACTATAAGCAGTTAAACCAAGGGACAATTTAACCTCAAGAAAGTCCAGTAACACAGAATCTCCCTTCATTAATTCTGACAATCTACTTCTTTACAGGGTTTGGTTTCCAGCCGACATCGCCTGGCAATGTGTCAGTTGGCTGTTCAGTCTTCTGACTGGATAAGGTATAATAACACATCTCATCACTCATATTCTCTACTTCATGGCATGGACATCTGCAGTGGGGTAAAAAAAAAGTCAAGGTGATGGCTACAACTGCACAAAGCCCACCCCTCTTTTTACATGTGTTGCATACATCACACATATAAAAAAGAGGCAGCACTTTGATTGTGCAGCTGTCTTGACCTTCTGACCCTCCAGCAGCTGCCCTTGCTTCATGGTCTGGGTTCCAGGGTTTTCTGATTCAGAACATACCGTATTTTTCCGACTATAAGACGATACTTTTTTCTAAAATCCTTACCCTAAAAATTGAAGGGCGTCTTATTCAAGGAAGTCAGCCAAAGAGAGAAATGCCCGGTTGCAAAACTGCCCATACTTTATTTCTGCAGACAGGCCTCCTCCTATTGCTAGCCTCCAATCACGAGTGAAATAGCTTGTCTCCCAAACAGACTTCCTCCAATCACGAGCCTTATGTAACTGACGTCAGCTGATGCTGAACAAACCAATTAGAGGAAGGCTGTTTGCAGAGACAAGCTATCGGCAGTTTCACTCCTGCTTGAATGTAATCAGTTATGCAAAAGAGCATGGAAATAGGTTTGCAGAGAGACGGTTTGGACCTCCTCCCACCGAGTGTATCAGGTAAATGTTAACTAATTACTAAATAAAAATGTGTTCTGCACTATCTTTAAAATATTGATTTCTTAATTTTGGGTTGGAAAAGTGGGGGTCGTCTTGTACATGGGGGTGTCTTATTGATGGAAAAATACGGTAATTCTAGCTTACAGAATGGCAAACATGCAACAGGTATACAAACTAAAATGCCAGATGCAACAAGAAGAGAGGTTTCTTCAGTCTTTAAAGCTGATGGAGCTGTGGAAGCTTCCTTTTCTTTATAACCTTTTTTTTTGTTAAAAAAAGAGTTGGATACATACATTTGAAATGAAATGAAATAAAGTAACCTTCAGCAACTTTCAGCAACCTCCAGCTGTATGGTCTTCAACATCAAGAATGTTTACCTATGGTCATGCAAATTCTGGGGGTTGAAGTCCACACATCTGAAGGTTTCCTGAGCTGGGATATGTTTGCACCAACCACTCTTGCAAGAACAGTTTATGTCAAGTGAATATTGATTTAACTGGGAATAGCCTTTTACAAAAACTTCCCAATTCAGTCTTCTATAAGCAGTTTCTGACAGGCTCAGAAACGTCTTGCTTTGGCTCAGATTTCAGACAGCGAGACCAGAACGTACATGAAAGTATTCATTCAGATCCATATTAGGATCTGTGGTTTGTTAGCCACAAGTATGATCAGATGGTATGAACTAACGTAATGTACTGCTTGTTCATCAGAAATTTATTTTGCATATGGGATTCTGCACTCTGGGTCAAGAAAGTGGGAAGATCAGTTTAAAGCAGGAAGGTGATGGTTGAGTATGAGAGAAGTATGTTTGCTGAAGCATTATGCTCAGAAGCTATTTGCTCCACCTATATATTTATAAATAAATATTAGAACATGTGAGTAAATCTTTACCAACCTTGTGTCAGCATGGGAAGTGAATCTGAAAATTTTTGTCACTTACAGAATTGGGATATGCTTACTACTTTACTATTTTAAAATTGGAAATAATTAAAGAGGTTCTGTTCTTAGTTGTCAAACATGTGCTCCATCAAATATCGTTGAGCCACCCAGAGTTATGCTGCATAAGATAGGCAGCTATACAAATCTTATAATAAACAAACAAACAAACAAATAAAGTCCATTAGCTATGTAAAATTGCTTAATTCGGGAGTGGACCACTTTTTTTTTTTTTTACAGGGGATGACTCATACTTCAGCCTCCTGACCAGCTGATAGATGAGGGCTTTTGGTGATGCTACTGGAAGGAGTAGGAGATGAAAATGTTCTGCCCTTCCATGATTTGGGAACTTTGGGTTAAGGGTGGGAATAGAACTGATTCACTTCCAAGAGGCCTCTAACTCCCATTCTTAACCTTATTTCTATGGTTTGACTGGATAATCGTGCTGCCAAATTTGGTCCATTTCCAGAGGATTTGGAGCTGCATGAAGTCTGTAGGCCACAGCTTGCCTACCCTGATTAGATCCATGATCACATTTTTGAAAATGTTTTGTTTTCTGATTTGATGTCCCCCTGGGGACTTGGCATATTTCAACAGCAGGATTTACAGGTATTTCAGACCTGGTCTAATTGGGCTAATGAGACTGACATCTTATTATTTTAAGTGAGTCAACCTTAGATTAACTTGTTAACCCCCTCCCCACTATGGTTATCCTGAATAGCCTGTTTTGCATGAATGAGCAGTTAGCAACATTGTTAGTGAAAGTGTTTTAATTAGCAAGTTCACGTCTCTGACAACCTCAGGTGGAGAATATAAGAAGGAATTTGGCCACAAAGAACATGTTTGAGAAACAACCCAATTTAGCAGTTCATTAAGTTTTCAATTAAGAGCTTGTGCTGCTAGCTCAGATTTTGATGCTTTTTTTTTTTTAAAAAAAAGCAGGCTGATGTTGGGGAACGTGGGAATTTTGGCACACTTTCACAGTACACTTACTGACTTGTTCAAATGTGAGAAATTGGCATAACTGCTGTGTGCTGCTGTAGTTTCTGCATATGGCCACAGTAGGACTGGTGAACGAGGAGGTATCCTGGATTTCAAAAACTGTACAGTGTAGAGATGGATAGGAACCCAAGACTACCTGCCTAACAGACTTGATTAGATAGGATCCTGATGAGAGTCTGTTTTCCTCTATAGGATGTAGAGCTGAATTGGGATCAGGTTTTAATTAATAATGCAGGATTATTCCCTCTCCCAATACCAGTTCCTTTAAGGTAAGAAATACTATAAAGCAAACAAATACAGAACACCCAGATAGGCAATTTCCAGCATAACTGTTTGCTCCTTCTTTATACAAAACTTTTGTATAAAACAGTCAAATTCCATCCATAATACTCTTTATCACCATTGAGGTCTTCTCATGGCCTTTTAAATATGTATTTGCTAGGAGTATTATTTCTCTGGACACATACTGGTATCTAACATCAAGAGCCCATCCCATCATGTCAGCTATATAGTTTGTCAGTATCCAGATCTATCTGTCTGTCTCCCTGTCAACCTATCCTTAAAATAGAAATGTGCAACTTATAAGTGCATGAGTCAAAAATTCTTGTGAGGGAGGGTTTCAAGATAATTCATGCATGCATTTGTATCACTTGATTACTACAGCTTTTAACACTACAGAAATAATTTCATATGGATTCAAGAACAATATTCAGTAGAGTTAATTCACAAAGTGATGGGCATCAAAAGTGCAGAGAAATCTATAACCCTGGGTGAATTAGCCCATTCTTACTAGAGTTGTCTCTCATGGTGAGATAATATACAGTTAGTCCTCGACTTACAACCACAGTTGGGACCAGAACTTCTGTCACTAAACGATGCGGTCATTAAGTGAGTTGTGCCTGGTTTTACAACCTTTATTGCTGCAGTCATTAAGTGAATCACCATAGTTGTTAAGCGAATCATGCAGTTGTTAAGCAAATCCAGTTTCCCCCATTGACTTTGCTTGTTAGAAGCCCCCTGGGAAGGTCGCAAATGGTGATCACATGACCCCAGAATGCTGCAATCGTCATAAATAGATGCCGGTTGCCAAGTGCCCAAATTTGATCACGTGACCGCAAGGATGCTGCAACAGTTGTGAGTGCAAGAACTGGTAATAAGTCACTTTTTTCAGCGCTGTCATAACTTCAAACAGTCATTAAATGAATGGTCGTAAGTCAAGGACTACATATACCAATATGGTAGTAACTTAGCACATTCACACAGTATGATGTATGAGGTTGCCTTTCTCACTCCACATTTCAGTCTCTCATAAATCTAATCATATGGGTCCACCCTCAGCCACCAAAGCTCACTGGATGACTTTGGGTCAGTCACTCCCTTTCAGCCCAACATACCTCACTGTTGTTATGGGGAAAATAATGCGCTCTCCTCCTATGTATACCACCTTGAGCTCCTGAAAGAAAGGTGGGATATAAATCTAACAAATGAATAAATAAGGGAGATATTAACATGTATATTGTGGAGCCATACTCTTTTCCTTACCACCAAATCCCACACACATTTCAGGGCAAGGATTCCTGTGCTGGACCTTTCCTTGTTTTTGTTTGGGCTAATGACACACATCTGTTCTTCACTTTGGCTTCACAAATGCTTCCCTCATCTCACCCCAAATTTTGATATGAGGGCCTGGTCAGAAACTAGATTTGTTCAAGATGAAGTAGATCCCAACATAAATTTGCTGTTAGGGATAAGAATCCAAATGCCCAGGAGAAACGGCAACCCAGTTTTATTTGATAGCGCTGCATCGCCATAAATATATTGCAGAGAAACTCTGGTACATTTTAAGTTTGCCCAGAAGGCTACAACCACAACTGGATCATTGCCGAACAACAGTTTATTACTACATATTGTGTCATGTTTGGTAAGGAAGAAGTGATAGTCTTTTCTAATTGATCTGGGCAAGGCTTTGCCAAGGGAACAAGTAGACTGTCCTGCAATCAGCTGACAGGTCCATTATGAAGCCTACTCATCATCTTACTTGAAATTGGCAGGACTGATGCAAATTCTGTTACATAATTCTCAGAGGTGCTCCTACCTCCCGTAGCTCTTCCTTTTACATTATTTTTGAAAAGCCAACTTATAGAGAGGCAAACTACTACCTATCACCTAATAGACTAAACGTTTTTAATGAACTGCTTGAAAATTTATTAAACTTTTATTAACCCTATAAATCAAAGGAAATGCATAAGAGATTGATTGATTGATTCAATTTATATGCTGCCCATCTAGTATTGTGCCTTTCTAATGTGCTTGCTTTTGTGATATGAAACTTCAGATTCCTACCATGAGTCCCAGAAATATCAGAAAGAAAAACAAGATAGGGAAAGCATGTAGAACACGGTTCTGTTGTTCTTTCCAACCTCTTTACTTATGGCCACATGTGTATATGCATGCACTGGGAAGCATGGGGTGGGCTGCATTCATTACACCTAGGAGCAGGGGGAGAGGAAGGCTTACAATGGGGCACTTGGCAATATTGGCCAATGCTCAGCTGCCTCTCCCATTGGAGGAACTTTAAGCATTTTTTTTTCTTCTCTGCAACCCCCAGCCTGTTCCAGCCCATTTTTGAATTCAGTCTTTCTTTTGTCAGCTTTTCCCTCCACACCAAATTTGGTCCTGTTCAATTGCATTTTTGAAGAGTTCTTCTGCTAATGAAAAGATAAAGTCCATACTTGCGTTGTTAGAAGCCTCCTCTGTCCATGAACTCAGGAGAATCAAGATATCAGTTGACAAAGAGTCTCCATAAATTTATTTTGCTAAATAAATGAACAAAAGGAAAATATAGATACATACAGTATACCTCTATTACTGAAAATAACAATAATGATAACAACAATAAGAAAAAGGAAAAAGGACCTAGAAAATTATGTTGTAAGCAGAACAAATCCAAACACTTTTGATTCAAAAGTTTTTTTTCTGAAAAAAGGAAAACCTAACTCTGATGTGAACAAATGATCTATCAGCAAACCATTCCTGCAAAAGCACATATAAATTCCTCCTTCCAGGATTGTTCATATATTATTCCTGGAGGCTGGAGCTAAATTCCCTTTAATTATAAACCATTCAACTTGACCCAACAACCATGTATTTCTTATTAAATGTTCAGTAGGAAATGTGATTCAGAAAAATGATTAAATTCCACGCAATAGCAGTTGCTGTTAGAAGTAGCTGGAACTGAAGAAAATCCAGTTATGAATGTGGCTTTTTTGCTAGGTGCTTTGTATTTTAACTATTTTTGGCCTACGACTGTGCACAGATAACCTAAAAAAAAAAAAAAACTACCACCCACGTTATTTTTCATTAAGTAAAGACATTGAAACTGATCCTCATGTAAACCAGATTTCAATACTTGCCAAGATTTCAAGAAGGTCAGATAATAACACTTGAGCTGAACCTGAAAAACAGCTGAATTCTGAAACTCATTATTCTAGCCAGTAACCAAAGCTGTGATAAATGCCCAGTTCAAAGCCTGAAAACGCAGAAAGTACAATCCATCTTTTTCAGGGTGATCTCCCATACAAGTACAGATCTCTTCCTACTTTGCTTTTCAATATTAGCCAAGATCCAGTAGATGTGATACACTTGTTTTATACAAATGGATCAGATGCATTTGGTTGTAGGGGGGAAAAAACCTCCCAAACAGAGATCAATGGGAGAAAGCCACCTCAATTGACTAGATCAGCCTTTCTCAACCTTAGCAACTTTAAGATGTGTGGACTTCAACTCCCAGAATTCTCCAGCCAGCATACTGGCTGGGGAATTCTGGAAGTTGAAGTCCATACATCTTAAAGTCGCCAAGGTTGAGAAACACTGGACTAGATAGAGAAGCTGAGCCAAGTGCATGTTCTTGGCTGTGCCTATAAACTTTTTTCTGTCTGATTTCTCTGGGAGAAAAGATTGCCTTACATTCAGGGTTTTGACTTCCTTTCAGATGAAATGGTGTAAATAAATGTTTACAATCAAATGGCTTATACTAATATTAAAAACGTAATTGTTATTTGCAACGACCAAGTCAGATTTTTCTAACTTCTTCCTCATCATAGGGTGGATCCCTGGGAATGTTATCAGGATACTTGGCAGACCACTTGCAGCGTGCTGGAACATCACCGGGATCTGATGAAAGTGAGTTAATGGCTGAAACTGATGGCAGAGATTGAGACTTCAGGGCTGGGGATGTTAAATATGTTATTTATTGGAAATATAATGGAAAGTGACTTCACTTCAGAAGCTAAATTTTTTTTAAGATACAACCTGGGATGGGATTCAGAGTGATCAGACCTTTTGTATCCTGTTAGTAAGGTATTTTCACTTCTCAAATTCCATTGCTGTAAGGAATATATGTGCCTGACCAATATGTATTCCATCATTTTGCACAATTACTGAACAAGGACATATGTTGTATTAGTCATGAGTATCTCATGAACTCATGGCAGAGTAAACTAGGGGACTTTCTCTTTTTTTATTGGAGTAAGCATAATGTGTTACTGTAAACCCTATTCTGTTTCACATCTGGCCAAGCCATAGTGCATGGGGGTGGAGGTTTCAGGTGATGTGGTTGGGGTGCCTACCTGCTTGACTACAGTTGGCTCAGCTGGTCTGATGTTGGACTACCCTCTTCTGTCTGTCTGTGGGCTGGTATCTGTTCTGCAGTGCTGTTTTGGTTGCAAGGGAGACGAAAACCTGACTTCTGTAGCTACTACACTGACACCACTACCATTACTCCTCCTCCTCCTCCCACCTCCTCCTTCTCCTCCACCACTTAGAGAGTATAAGTCCTGAAACTGACTACCCCAGACTGAGTTTCACACACATATCTGGAAGTGTAAAAGAAGAGATTTGGCTCTCGTGCTTCTCTAGTCTGCAGGGTAAGGAATTCTCTTCCCAGTGCCCACTGCTCTTAGGGAAGCCCTAATTCCTCCATTTCCCCTCTCATCAAATGTTCTTTAAAAGGTTCATTCCAACATAAAATGTAACTTGATGCAGATATAGCATCAACATACAGTTGATGTTTTTCTTCTCCTAAATCTCTGTACCCAAGAGCACCCCAGAACTACATCAAAACACCTTTTGTGATCTCCAGCTCCAAAAACATTTGTGAGATGCCTACATCTGGGCTGCACTAAGCCAGATGACCATTATGTTTAGAGGGAGTTATATACTGCTTCAATCCAGCAGGACTCTGAGTAGTTAAGAGAGATGGTCTCTTTACTTCCATCTAGTGGCCATTAGGTCAATAGGTTGACAGTCTTTGGGGAAAAAATAGAAAACAAATTGGTTGGTTGGAGCAGTCTGATGTTATAAGCACCACCATGGCATGTGTTCTGCACAGTGATTGGTGGTGGCTTTTCCTGTGGTTGTGATGTTTGAATTTCACCCATAGAAAATTGCCAGTCACTGTCCTTATTGTGTCACACATAGGAGCTGTATGGACAGCAGCACAGCATAGCCCCATTCGGAATGCATATTAAGGGCATGCTGTGAGGGCAGTGCGATGTACACTGACATGATTTCCTTCTGCCTCTGCAAAGAGGCTGTATGGATGAGGCCAGTAAAAGCCTATAGGACCTACTGTTGGAATCAGACTTCGAAATCCATAGCATTCTTGTCTTGCCAGCTTTGTATAAACTTTCATCTCCCTGCCTTTGTTCCCCGTCAACAAAATTAGAGCAAATAAGAACTGTCTCACTGAGATACGAAATATGATTGGCAAATACTGTAGGTGATGCAGTATAATTCACTTGAGAATTGTTACGATATATTTCTCTCTCTGAAGGGGGAGTGGTCATTTTCCAACATTCTGTCTCCTTATTGTACCTTGAGCTTCTTAATTCAGGATCAAACCCCCCAGTTATCTCATCAAGATAAACTATTAATGGGGTGCCTCAGCAAACAATCAAGCTTGATTATGGACCTCTGATAGTTTGAAATGTGAACAGGCATAAGGTCTGGGCTTGTCCTAGTATTCTTTCCTTTTGGCTTGAAATTGGATAATATAACTCTGATCACAATTATAATTTTTGTCCCTGTAATTTTTTTGTCATTGTAAGTGTAAGATTACAGTTTGTTTGTAAAGATATACATATTGTCTTCTCTTGAGTACACAGAATTTATTGAATCAGACCACAGGTCCATATAGTCCAATATTCTTTTCATGAGTGCGCAGGGTATCTGTGGAAACTCAACAGTGTCCTTTTTGGGTTCCTCAGCAACTACCATTGAGAGTTATATGGCTTTGATTACTGGAGATAATTTAGCCATTATTACTAGTAACCCTGAATAACCTTATCTTCCATGAATCTGTCTAATAGGTATTGGTTCCAACCTGGTTCCTACTGTTCAGAGATTTGATCAAATTGGTTTTGAATCCTATCTTTGAACTGAAGATTTGCATAGCCTACTGCAATCCCCCTTTAAAGTTGTCCAAGCTGATGTCCATCACTGCATCATGCGGTAGCAAGCTCCATTGGTTAATTAAGCCCTGTATAAAAAAGTACTTCCTAATTCTCCCACATGCTGTTTCTTTCGATAAACTCAGCTTCTAGTCTTAAAAGGGTAAGCAAATTGTCTCCCTTTCCATTTTCTACACAGTGTGCATAAATCCATATCCATTTTGCGTTCCAGCTTTTTTTTTTCATAGCTAAGAAACTTCAAATATTGACTGTTTCCACTTGCTTTGCTTGCTTCCCATCCTGCCTTGGTCCTCAAAAAACAAAGCAAAAAAAAAACAAAAAAAAAATGCCAGGAAAAGAAAACCACCACATACAGTGGTGCCTCGGTTCACGAATGCTTCTGTTCATGAACAATTCGGGTCACGAACAGCTCTGGTCGCAAAATTTTGCCTCCGTTCGCGAACTCCACATCGGGTTACGAACAGGATCCGCGGCCATTTTCCCTCCTGTGACAGGTGGTCGCGGCTTCCTGTAGGGAGGGGGACTCTCCCTCCAAGCAGTAACCACCTCCCCACCCGCCTTCCTGTCCTCCATGCCAGAAGTCGCGTTGAGCAAGGTTAGCTTTCTCTCTCTTCGTACTGTACTTTGTGTCATATTTTTGCGGTTTTTTTAAAAAAAAACATGGTTCAGAACAGGTTAACCGTAATTACATTGAACCTTATAGGGAAATTTGATTCGGGACGCGATCAAAAATCAGTTGGCGACCAAATTTGTAGGGGTCAGAACGGATTAACCGTATTTACATTGAATCTTATGGGAAAATTTGATTCGGTTCACAACCAATTCGGTTCGCGACCAGAGTCGCAGAACAAATTAAGTTCGTGAACCGAGGTACCACTGTATTTGGCTGAACTCTGTGGCACTCAGAATGGTTTCATTGCCCACTTCAGCAGTGCCCACCATCAGGGGCATTTGCAGGGGGGTCAAAAAAGTCAAGATGCCAGCCACGAACAAAACGGCAGGTTTTGTTTTTTTTAAAATGTGTATCACATGCACAAACACACATTTTTAAAAAGTAAGGTTTTGATTGCATAATCACTACTGCCATATTGTCTTTTTGACCCTCCCTGAAGATCCCCCTGCCTACCACCTTCAAAGCTTTGTCTTTGTGCAGAAATGTTCCTAAATAATATGAGATGTTGGGAAGAAATTTTTCCTTTTTCTGATTTGTAGTGATCTTGATGAATATCGCTCCTGAAGCTAACTGATGCCAGTGGGAGCTTCCAGGGTTAACAGCTATCACAAGGGAGTGATTTCTGGCAGGGCCAGATAAAAAAGGATTTAATTCTTTTGGTAAATGTTGAAGGGCAGAGAATAAATTACTCAATTTTTAAAAAGAACCTATCTTCCCCTGTGCCATGATCTCAGTGAAAATGGAGCTTCTTGCAGTGGCTCTTAACTATTAAAATAAAGCAGAAATCAAAGAGAGACACATTTAGTGCCATGCTTACTTTAGCTCTCAGATCCTACTAATGAGAAAGAGAACCCTGGGAATACTGTACTTGTAGTGAAAGAAAAGCAATATATTATAAAATGATACTAAGGGGAGGGGAAAGGAGAGGAGTGATTCCTCACCTCCTACCTCCCCTTTTCCTTGATTCAGAAGCTGGCTTTGAAAAAAGGGAAAATAAGCTTGAGGAGGAAGGAAGCCCAGTCCCTCTCCCCCAAAATATTTATGACATCTAATTTGTTTGCATATTTCTAAGTATGATTAAAGGCCCTGCGCTGTTCCACTGGCTGCCATGTTTCCTGTCCGGGAGAATTCCTCTGAACACCTTTGTTCCTTTCATTGTTCTGAAAAACAACAATCGGAAAGCATTCTGTCTGGTCAAGGATCATGGGCATAGGGAACATGAATGATGCATCACCAGTATCGGAAGGGGCATCAGATGGTTAGCGTTGTTTTAGATACCCCAGTGTTCTCTCCTTATTTGTCAGATATAATTTATAAGGTCATTTTGGGTCCTCTAAAATTACTGGCTTCTGTTTGATGTATGTGCACTTTAAAAATCAGAAGGTATCACAGTCTTTGTGTGATATTGATTCTCCCACAAAATACTCAGGGGCATAGTACTTGTTGACTGTTTTGGACAGTAATCTGAACTTAACAAATCACTTAACAAGAATATGGTAATATGTTTAAAACAGTATTTGATTTCCTTATGAATATGACACCAGTAGCTTGAGGGGCAAAAAGAAACAATAAAAGAAGAATCTGAGAGGGGGCAGGTGTGAGACTAGGCTGAAGCTGCCATAACCTAAAGATGAAGCAGGCAGGTAAGCAGAGAGGACAAAAGCCAGGAAACTTATCTGTGAGATCCCTTCAGGGGATAAGAAGGAAGTAAGTCGTTAAGGAAAAAACAAAGGACCTGAACCAGAAAAAGGAAGTTGGGCCTGAGCACATGGAAACCCTCACCCCAATCCCATCAACTTGTAAATCAACCCAGCAAGGACTTTTGGGGATAAAAGGGGTCCCAAAGCCCGCCCACTGGGAGTCCTCTGAGTCACCTTTGGATCCAGACTTGGCGGCTTCTCTCCCTCTAGCTAGTGCCTGGCAGCCAAGTTGGGAAGGATGTGGGTAAGGGTGGATGAGCACGCGCGTGTGTGTGTGTGTGTATGAGAAAGAGCAAATGTACCTTGCAACCAGTAAAGTTTTGCTGTTACTTTAAATTCACTGGGTCTCCGTGTATTACAAAGAACCTCTTGTGCCTCAGTGTTTGGTTGGAAGTGATTTGTGTGTATCCCTAATTATTTCCCAGCTGTTGACCAGGGCTGTGTGTCTGTCTGCTCCAGCCGCACCTATCTGGAAAACCCAGATAGAAAGCAAGGGGGGCTGACAAGATCCGCATGCCTCAACAGGCTGTGAGTGTGAGAGTGAGTGACCATAAGCCGAACCTGGGAGCAGCGTGTGTAACACAGGACATTTGGGAAGGCTGTTACAGAAGACGATTTAAGAGCTAACTCCACATTATTGTTGTGATATAATTATAGGCATAGACGTATGTATATCCATATATTCAAAGAAAAGAAATTCTTTGGTAAGCCAAACTTTTCCCGTGCCCTTTCAATTTTAAAACAATAGTTTTACTTTCTTGCCAACACAATGCTTGATATATTCAACCTCTGTATTGCTCCCTTTCTTTTACAGAAGGAAAGAACATAGCACTCCCTGGTGGCAGGAAGAAAGACTGTTCCCTTTATAGCATAATACATTTCATTCATGCAAACGTTTCATTACCCGGCTAGGTAACATCTTCAGTGCTAAAATGGGATGGGGTTTTAGCACTGAAGATGTTACCTAGCCGGGTAATGAAATGTTTGCAAGAAAAGAACCAAGCTCAGAGAACCCCAAGGACTCCACGGTTCAACCCTGAGCTACACATATTCACCTCTATTGGTACATTTCATTCAGTGTATTCTTATTTGACCTTTTTTTTAAAAAAAAAAAAAGGTTTAGGCTAAATGCAGTCTTTGATGACTCACTTTTTTTCATTCTGCCATTACTTGTGCATTGGATTATTTTAAAAGTGTCGAAACCATGTTTTATACAGAATTAAGAGGTAGTGATAAGATTTTTTTTAAGACAAGAATATTGAAAAAGGTGTAACTATTACATCATTACAGTATAGCAATAATATATTGATCTCAAGAAATATACTGTGAATTTAGAACGTTAAGGTGAATAAAAATGTCTTGATTTGATGGAAACCAATCAGGCTTCTTTTGGAATACATTTTTTAAAAGCCTCTTTTTTGCAAATGCACAATGTAAGGAATTTGAAAAAGTCCCCCTTTGAAAAAATAAATGGACAGGACGGCCTGTTTAGGTCGCCAGGTGTTTCAAACTTAATGCATCTTTCTGATCTGCCAGTGAATTTTAAATTCACCAAGCAGGTGAACACCTTAGGCATAACCAAATTTGTGCTATGCAAACTTGAGGATACCCTGTTGCTTAAAGCTGTAAGAAGTCTGCTTGTGAGTCAGAGCGATTGCTTCTTCTATCCAGATTGTTACTAGAACATTACACCCAGTATTACGATTGCACAGTCTGGAGCCCTTCAAAGTACAATTTAGGCAAATGGAAGGGTTCTATTTGTTGATATATCTCAATTCCAACAATAGAAAGGGGATAGAGCAAAGTATAGGCAAAGTTAACAGGGGATAAATGCAATCAAACAATGGCCTGGTTAATACAAAAAGGTTATTGTAGTCAGACATTAACCCAGTCATAATCCCTTTCAAACAGCCGTGCTAACTGAGCAGCTTTTTGGGAGACATCAAAGCCCCTGCCCACTTCCTGCCTAGTATTCCATGACTCCTTGCACCAAGAAGGCTTAATTAAGTCCAGTCCTGTCCCCAAGCCAGGTCCAATGCTTCCTATCAGTATTTAGGACATATATTTTATGGCTGCCAGCCCACAGCAGCAAGTTTGTTAATGGACCACCTTGTTTTTAGCTGCTTTGCAATTCTGTTTCTTTTCTCCCCAGGACTGATTTTCTGACTTTGCCCCATAGTTGAATGGATTTTTCAGTTTCAGGAGACAGTTTGATTTGCCTCGGCACAGTTTGAGATTAGAACCAACCTTCTCCTACTCTAGTAATGATACATCACTGACTGAGCTAAGCATGCTGTGTGAACTCATTAACAGTCTAGTATGGGCTCTGAGACCCATAAGCAGAAAAGAAAGCCACCAAAGCCTGTTCTCTTGTTCAGAAGACTTGTCTAAAGATGTTCAGCCCAGCCTCACCCAAGTATTAGAACTTTTGGTTCAATGAAGTTGACAGCTTTACCACTAACATCTGACCTGCATACAATGAAACATCACCTAAAGCAAACCTCCCCAATTTTGTGCTTTCAGGTTGTGTCAGAATTACATCTACCACAACCCCTAGTATATCAGCTGAGAATTCTAGTTGTTGTAATCCAAACCATTCTATAGGCATCAGGTTGAAGAAGGGTGGTTTGAGGGATTAAACCAAAGGCTTCAAAGAATATGTGGATTTTGGAAGAAAAAAGAAAGAAATATTTGCAGTCTCTTGAAGCAGTAGTGCTCAAACAGGCAAGCAGAAGTGAAGTGGAAACAAACAGCCTCTGATGCCTTGTCTTGATTTTGCTTGCAGTCCACCATGAGCAATCCTCCTTCCCTGCGTCTTGGCTGAACTAAATGCCTTTCTTTGCTCATGGACGCTGACATTGCTACCTCTGTCACAGTTTGGACTGGAAATCTTACACTTTCAAATACAATTTGGCATAGGGCAAAATGATCACCAAAGGTCTAAAGCCCCTAGGTCTCTCTTAAGAGCATCAGGGGAACCTTGATCAGTCCAAAGATCTACTTTTAGGGGTGCTTTTTTGTTTCATTCCCAAGTAGAAGCCTCTGAACCCCCAGAAGCTGCACCATAAGCACAAGAACCTTTCAGTGAGTGATTCCCAGCTACAGATGTTAAGAGAGAGACCTATTCCCTGGTGATAGTATATAGCCATTGAAACTAATAGCCATTTATCACCTTATCCTTCTTGATAATTGGGAGGTGCTTTCAAACACATGGAAAGTTTCAGACATGATTAGGACTTTGGCAGTACTTTTCCCAAATAACTTGCTATGGTCTGATCTGAACATAGGAATACTCACACAGTCCTGCTGACAGAGGGCGGAGAACCAAAAGAGTGAAAGATGTGGCCCAGGTTTTTGGCAGATTTGCAGATAAGGAAAGAAAATTGGCTAAGGGCAGCTTTTACACACCCACACACACACACACACACAAACCTAAATTCTTCTTTCTCAGTGGATATCTATGAGCCAAGCATACAAAAATGAAAACTAACTTTGGCCATTTCTTCCAGCGAGTTACTGGTTGTATCCTGTCCAATGTGAACACACCTTCTCTGACCCCAGTGATTGGACAGCCCCAGAATGAGACCCCACAGCCTATTTACCAGAACAGCAACCTCTCCAACAAGCCAACTGCAGGTAAGAGTTAGCAGAAAGTCCAGATGTTCCCTAAAGATGCCCCATGAGGAGCCTGCAGAAGCTCCTGAAAATACAACAGTAATAAATGTGGTAACCCAGGTAAGAGAGCCCAGGATGGTGTTTTTGCCTCAGGTGCCAAAATAATTGGCCAGCGTCAGATTTTAGGCACTTTGACACCCAGAGGGAAAAGCCATTTTCTGCTCCACCCAAAGAAAGCAAAATGTTTCAGTCAGACTTTGCTAATTCAGCTTTATGATCTGTAATCAGGACAGCTGCCGGTCCCTAATTTAAACCTTTCACTAAATGGCGTGTTGAGACATTTCGGTCCTTCCTCACCCTTTCATCTGCCTCTTTCTTACCTTCTGAATGGCACACCTGGTTTGCTCTTGGCTTCAAGCAGGTGGTAGAGGATGCATAAGGAAATAGGAGAACATCTGGCTGGAATAGCTGCAATGGCTCCCACTCAGGAGTGGGTTTAATGGTGCAGGAAGAATTTCTATCTTGCAAACCAGTAACCCTAACTATTCAGTGGGAACTGAATCAGCTGTATGAATTTATTTGGTTTAAAATATAAACAACTGCTGGGGGGGGCAGAGAAAAAAGAGGGAAAATAGATCCTTTTTACTTTTTGATCATCCAGTAGGTATGCCTTAAAATGTAACACAAATGCCTTGCTGGATCTGATAGAGAGCCCAATGAGTCTAGCATCTCTGCCCTGGCCAGCCAGATACTTTGTCCTCTGATCTGGCATACCGAGATAAACTATAGTATCCATTTATACATGGTAAATATATATTTTTATTTCTAAGCTGTTTTATTTTCCTTTCAATGTGCATGCTCAGGAAGATATAGTAATATTTGTTTAAAAATACCCAAATAAAGTACACTCAATAGTAAAATAATAGTTGGTAACTGCCTCGAAGGGTGCTCATGTAGCTAGACACAGCTGTTGACGCTCATGGGATTTGGTCATACTTTCTTTGCCATATATCATTATTTTCATTGTTGATTTTAATTATTTTTTATTTTTGCTTTTAAGTATCTTTGTCTCTGATTTTCATTCTGAATGTATGTTTTATTGTGTATTGCCAAGATAACTCAATAGTTGGTGGTATAAGTTCAGTAAATAAATATTTGTATAACTGTCTGAATTTAGTATCACTTCTAAGTACATGGGTCAGATTGGACTACAAGCATCAACACTTGGCTCTGGTTATATACTGGTGGGTGAAATTGCATTTTAGTGATTTCCATCTGAATGAGATTACACATTTTTGTCTGCAGTGTAGATCTTAGAAACAAATGCAGCTTTGTGCTGAGTTTGTGTTGACAACTGCAATAACATTTTGTCAAGGAAGTAAGGATCAGACAAAATTTCTGTTGATCAAATCACAACCGACACATATGTTATTTTAAAATGTATAGGAAAGCTGCTGAATGAAGGGACAATATTGTTTCAGTTGTAAACTCCAGTACTTCCGCCCTGTATTGAATACTGATTTTTCTGTTTTGTTGTCTGCTTTCTTTCTTTCCTTAGCAAAACTTTTGGGGAAGGTGGGAGAAAGCCTTAGCAGGATTTGCTGTGTTCGTCCCCCAATGGAGCGTTTCACCTTTGTGGGTATGTTGTTGAAATGTGATTGTCTGCAGCCAGGTAAAAATTGTGACCTCTGACTGAAATGAGCTTCTTTCCTAGCTCTTCTTTTGGAGATTGTTTGGTGTGTAAATTAACAGAAGAGTCAAATGATTTCTACCAACATGTAGCAGATGATGGACCTCTGGCAATACTTGTCTTGGGACATTCCTAGATTTATCCCCAGGTAGTTCCAGGACTGCACCAAGCACTGACATGCTGTATGTGAATTACCTTGGATGTATCATAGAAAAGTTGGACAAATCGAAACCAGGCCTGAAAATGATTTTTTTATTATCTAATATCACACTTGCCTTCCATTTTGTTAGTCTTCTTTCAGGCTCAAAGATCTTGTTATGCAATTACCAGAGTAAAAGTTTGATATATTTCGGAGTTCAGAAGAATCTCTTAGAGGCATACTAGATATGCAGTAAAACCAAGCAGCTGAAGGAAAGGATTCAGCACTTAGGCTTGTCAGCCTCTTTCACATTTGATCTCCTGCTTCATTTCAGCCACTGTTATTATCACTACTTAAAACCATCATTTTAATATAATTGCTTTTAATTACACTCTTTATGAAAGGTGCTCTAAGTACAGTTGTACAAGGGCAGGATAAATGATTGCATAGTAAGAGTTGCTTAGTAAATATAGTATCTTTAACTAATAGACAACCTTATCACAGGTCTTCTTGTGAAATACAATTTCAGCATTTTCTCTTCTTGCTTTCTAGATGAAAATGCTAATTTGGGAACTGTGATGAGATATGAAGAGATTGGTAAGTGAGCATCATCCATAGGCCCATGCAAAAGGGGCAGAAGAGTTGTGGTTACTTTACTGCACAGTTGATGTTGGTTCTTACTGGAAAAATAAAACAGGCATGCAAAGATCAGGATGCATGTAACGTGTTGTAGGAGTTTATGGGAGTTGCATCACACATAGCTGGAGCATACCAGATGGGGAAGACTGGAATGGTATCATCTACAAATGTCCTACTTAATTCTGCAAAAGCTCTTGAAAGCCGTGCAATACTTTGAACTGATTCCAAACAGTGTTTTGGAGCATGAAGAGGTGTAAACTTAGCACATGTCTGCAACTTCTTAGCAACAGTTTTATCTCTTCCAGGACTGTGAAATTTTAGGAAAAGATGTAGCTGATTTGAAGAGCTGTGAATATTTGCTACACTCATTTCTCTTCCTGTTCCAAACCACCTTTTTGGAATTGAATCCAAATGGTTGTTTGTCTTGCTGTACGCTATGCAGCATCACAGATAAGAAAATGAATATGAGATCAAAAAATCACTGTCCTTCAGACAAGTGCCTAATAATGGGTTGGGGTGTGAAAAATCATTCTAAATCTGTTTCATGTGCATTAACACTCATTTTCACTTATAATGGTAGTCTGTCAATTATTCTTGCAATAAGAAACCCCCCATTCATTATCATTGTAATCTTCTGTAATAAAAGGAGTTTTTGCATTCCCCTAATGTACACTTTCAGAAAATAACTACCCCAATATATGCTTTTTTTTTTTTTTTTTGTACTCAACTTTCCCAACTGTGTCCACTTTGGAATACATTTTTCCTAAGTATACTTTGTGTGTGTGTGTGTGTAAATCTATAGAGTGGAACATGACAGAAGCTAGCAGTCCCTTCATTCCTGTCCATAGCAGATTTCACATCTTTAAGATTTTATATTCTTGATGTTGGATATAATGTTATGGGATCCTACCTGCAAATTCTACAGAGCCCTACCATTATGGAGCAAAGGGACAGATGGTGGAGCATGGCATAATGGAAATGATTCTTTGATCACTTTCCTGCATTCTGTAATCTAAGTCACCTTCAGATGTAAAGCAGAAGGATATTTTCTGCATAGAAAGGGAGCATTTTATGATCCTGCTCCAAATGTCTCTGCTTTTGTGTTCATACAGGCACAGAAAAGTCATTGCAGCATGCATTATATTGGTACACAAAATTGCCAAAAATGAAGAGAACATTGACATTGCTAAAGGAACATCAGTAATAGATTTCAGTGGTTGGTGAAGTGGATGGATCGACAGACAGACAGATGCTAACACTTCTAGAGTACTTTCATAAGTGCCTGAATATTTCCCAATTTTTGGAACATACACCAGAAAATGATGACAGTCACATTTAAATAACTCTGATGTTGCCCTACATTTGGGAACATTTGATTATCCCTTACAGATTATGTATAAAATCTTAATAGCTATAAACAACTATTGCAGTCCTCTAGGATATACTTTGGGAGACCCAGAATGGTAATTCTTCCTGCTTTCCTCTCAAAAGACACTCATTACATTTTTTTTTTTTTAATGGAGCATGGGAAAGGTGAAGCATGCATGTGTTGAAATTCCACACAGTTTTTCACAATCACACTGTTAGAGCTGTGCTAATCAAGTCAGATAAGCTTTAAATAATTATTCTTTGTGCAAAAAATAAAATGCAGAAGGATACCACAGGGGTTATAGAGAGCAGCAAAACATTTCCACAGGGAGTGTCTGGTTAAAAGGCAATTAACATTTTGGGGTAGTTTTTCAGAGAAAAGAATGATAGTTGCAGCCAGTTAAGCTCTCAAAGCATTTTGTTAGGCAACAGCTTCTTACGTCCATACATTCGATGCAATGGAGATGCCTTGTTGGATAACCGTTCCCATCCACCCAGCTGTTTCTTTAATGGTGCAGAAAAAGAAGAGAATTCACCCAGTGTCCTACTTTCTGTTTTTATTCTGCTAAGGTTATGTACACAAAGGGTAAAGCTGGAATAACTAAAGGCCATTCCATTTGGGTCTGTCCATGCTCAATTGCCCACAGGATTGTTTCCAATGGTTCTGGAAAGTTCTGTATCCCTTTGATATAGAGAGATATGTAAATAATGTAAGTTATTTGTCAGTAGTCATGTCTCCCTATTTCTGCCTGCTTTTGTCCCGATTTTTGCCAGTTAACAATATTTTTTTTAATCTTTGCTGATGTTTAATAAATAAACATCATGCTATATTTTTATTAGCTGAACTGAGTGGAATATGTGCTTTCTCTGATCTAGATATAAGGGTTGACTGGAAGCATGCTGGGTGCAGATTAAACTGGAAACTGACCACTCTAATTTTCCCCCCAAAAAAGGTTATGGGCTCAGCAAGGACCCAGAACCAGAGCACCTCAAAAGCACCCCAGTCACGAAAACATCCCAATTTATTTCCAGGTTTTTAAGCATACAGGTGAACCAGCACCAGGGATTAACTGGGAGTGTGCTGAGTATAAACTAAGCTGGAAGTTACCCATAGTAATTTTCTAACATGTCTTTCTGCTGAGATACTGCAGTGGGTAACATGTTGCCCTGCAGATCTGTTTGACTCCTATAATGGCCATGCTGGTTGGTGAATCCAACGTATCCAGAGGGGATAAAGTTGGGGACACCTGCTGCAGAATCCTGACCTGCTTACAGCACTTTGAAATGGCAAAGAACCTTTCAGAAACCAAATCTTGGTTGTGCTTTCTCTTGGAATACATATTTCAGAAGTGGAGTCAAAAGACCTGTGCTGCCGATCTTATCCTGTGTGAACGAATACATAACATTCTTCCTTTCATAAATGGTAGGAACAGCCAAATTATTCCAAAGCTGTGAGAACCACAGCATTCCTGAAATTCAGAAATCAGGAACCATATTTTGTTACAGTGCGTTCACTGAACATGTTTGCCCTAGAGGTACTTGGGAGGCACTTCAGTTCTGAAAACAACACAGGAACCACGACTCTGTTTCAGAGCCCTGTCTTTTCAGCTCTTGTTCCTTTTTTAAGCCTTTGGGTCAAGGCAAAGAGATTAGTGGAGGACGATTATCCAGGGAACATCTGAGTATCTGTATCTTTTCTCTTCAGAGCTCCGAATCTTGCTGCTGTGTGGAAGTGATTTGCTGGAGTCATTCTGTATCCCAGGCCTTTGGAATGAAGCTGATGTGAGTGGATAACAGGATATGGTCAAAGCTGTGGTTTCCTTCCTTCCTTCCTTCCTTCCTGCCTTCCTTGCCTGCCTGCCTTCCTTCCTCACTCTCCATCTTCACACAGTAGCTAAGAATAGCAGCACAAAACTGGAGGAGTTTCGTTTACTTTTTGATGGCTTGGGAAATCATAGATTGACAGCCTAATTCCACCTTCCCTGTTCATGACTCCTTCTTCTCTAGTTCTGACAATAATAAAGGGACAACAGCAATTTCAATAGTGGTGTTCAAGAGGAATTCTCTTGTGATGTAAATAAATATGATTTCGTATTTCAGTAGAGTGGTACCATGGCAGATTCATAACAGGATGATAAAGTTGAATCTTAAATCTGATGGAAGGGCACCAGGACTTTAAAAAAGGATGGTTAACAGAAATTGATGTATAGAGGGAAAGAAGAAAAAATAGACTAAAGGTTGATATAATGACTACTTCTGGAGGAAAGCGAAAGCAAAAAACTTTGGAGAAATCTTAGGGAAGTACAATCTGCCACCTTTCAGATTAACTCAAAAAGGCCAACAAGCATGATGCCTTTTGTCTGCACCGCACAGAAACAGCCAATGGATATCCAAATGTGATTCTGCCATTGCAAATTCTCATTACAGTGAGGAGACTGAATGGAGGTTAAGCCATGAATAGATGAGACCTTAGAAGCATAGATCCTAAACAATTTAACACAATACAACTTTCAATACATGCAGAAAAACGAATAAGTTTTTATAAGTTAATTGATGAATATTCATATGAGATCTGAATGTCCAGGAGAAGGAGATGGTTCTCTCCCACCCTGCCCGAAAGGTCTTCCTGCATCTCTAAAATTCCCTTAGCAGTTTGCAGAATCATAGGCAAAATTTTCAATATTTTTTTCCCCTTTCCCTCTCTCTTTTTCTTTTGTGATGTGCCTTTATTTTGTAAAACTGAGGGCAGGGCTCTCATATTATCGATCTTTCTATGCTATTTTGAGAGATAGACATTTCCATCCAAAACATGGGGTAGCAATGCCTCAAAGAAGTAAGAAATCCTTGTTTCAGAGAGTTTTCTACTCTGTGCTCATTCTTTTTAGGCCCCATTTCCAGAACCTTCTTTCCTGCAGATGGTTCTTTTTGCACTGTTCTTCCTATGAGAGATTGAGCAGCAGGTCTGCTGTGGGAGCTGTAAGACTGCTGAACCCAAGCAAAGAGTTTGAAGGACTTTTCAAGGGCTCCATCTTAAACTACTGCCTTGAAAAGGACAAAGTCACATAATCTTAGCCCTAAATTTAAGGCATGGGGAGATAACGAATCTTAACAGGATCTCATACAAAAGAAAGTTCAGATTGCTGTATGTGTAAGAAAACTGTTTTCTTTCAGCCAGGCTCAGATTGTGAGAGCTTGACGCTAAAATGCAGCTCAAGAGCCTACCCATTCTCCAGATCAGGCTGCAAAGCAAAGTGCCAGGCTCAAGTATTATTTTAAAACAGAAGGATGCCTTTGGCTCCCATAGCTTTCTTACCAAATAAATATAATGGAAGTCTGCAAGCAAGTGTTGTGTTCCTTCACACACACACCCCAAAAAGGGACCTGTACGCTAGGGTTAGAACCAGTTTGGTGTAGTAGTTAAGGCACCAGGCTAGAAACTGGGAGACCACTGAAGACTTAGGCACAAAGCCAGCTGGGTGACCTTGGGCCAGTCACTCTGTGTCAGCCCTAGGAAGAAGACAATGGCAAACCACTTCCTAAAATCTTGCTGAGAAAACTGTAGGGACTCACCCAGGCAGTTGCCAGAACTTACACTGACTTGAAGGCATACTGTAAGAACCACGGTACTCAGTTCCCAGTGAAAGTAACTCTCATTGAAACCAATGCAGGTTCAAAGGAAAGTTCATTTATTGGAAAGTAGTGAACAGCTCTAGAACATAGCTGGAACTGAGTCCCGTGCACGCTAAAACTACCTCACTCCCATTTCACACACACACACACACAGTCTTTGAATCTCTCTTGCGCATGTTGAAGATGTTCTCAGGTTCTCACATTGGTACGACCATGGGCATTCCTGAGAGCCAGATAATGGCCCATCTGTGCCTAATGGTTAACATCCCACCCTTCTGTCCTTTCCTCCCTCTCTACTGTAATGGCAGAAACGAGGCAAGCGAACTAGCAGTGCAAGTGATTGTGAGCATTCTGACACGTACATGCGTGCACACACACAAACTAGAGTAGGAGAAAGATTTTTATGGGGCTATAAGAGATGTGGAGCAATCTCACCAGTTGGCCTGCTGATAAATCAGTGTTTTATATTTGGCCCCACTAACCATAGCAGATATTTTGTAATTAGGAAAGATCCCCATTGTTACTATTTGGCAAGCATACCCAGGACACTTTCAAAAGTCCTCAAATTTTGATTTTGAAAACTAAAAAAAAAAAAATCATGAGTTTCTGCTCTATCCCTAAACAATTTATTTATTTGCAAATATGCAGTGTAGAGATTTACTTTTGAACACTAAGAAGAGAGTCATAACAATAGAATGATACAAAACAACATGACATTAAGTGTTAATTTGCAGGATTTTTGCTTATAACAAAAACACAGGATTTTATTTTATAGTTTGTTTCCAGAATATATTCAGTTTTGTAGAGCTGATGGCAAAGAATACTTTAACAGGCCTTAGAATTGCAGAGAGACACTTGATAATAGTTGGGGTTGTTCCAAACCCATTGGACTGGAATGAACAGGTGTGGCTTCTGGTGGCAACTAATTCCTTCCCTGTAATGCAGGTCAACAGTAGCTACAGATAAGTTTTTAGGACCACCTGTTCTTCCATCTCCTGCATACCCCTTCAGATCAGGCATTGTGCCAGGTCTCTAGGTAGAATTTAAACCTCCAGTACATGAATATAAATACCCCACTAATCCTCAGGCTGGTTACATTTGGAGTCACATGTCAAGAGTCTAGACAGCCCTCCCTTTTAAAATATGCTCCACAGATCAGCCTTCCCTAATCTAGTGCTGTCCTGATTCATTAGACCAACTTTAACACACATCAGTGTGGCCAGTGGTGAGGTGGGTGGGTGAGTGGGTGGGTAGGTGGATGGATGGATGGATGGAGACAGACAGACAGACAGACAGACAGACAGACAGACAATTCTTTTTAGGAAGGTCTTGGCTCAGCTTCTGCTGGACTGAAAATCACATTTTGTGTTCTGCCTTCAGCTATACTACGGGTTTGAGATTATTCTTGAAATTCTCCATTTTACTTTTTAATCTAAATGTAAAGTAGCAAGAATTTGATTAAATGTTCTTATGTATGCATATGTTAGTTCAGCCTTCTCGAAACTGGGTGCTCTCCAGATCTGTGGACTTGAGCTCCCAGATTCTTCAATTAGGATAATTGTTGAGAATTCCACGAGCTGGAATACACAGGTTGAGAAGCCTCTCAGAGGTAAACCTACAGTATATGAGTGAAAAGGAAAAGGGTTCTTCTCCCTTGCCTCTTTTAAGGAGAAAATAATAAATAAATTTCCTGTAAGAAATTATGTACATTTAGCTGTTGTAGTCTTTGGACACAGATTTGGGCACAGCTTACAGAGCCAAGATATCTCTGGCAGTCAGGTGTAAATCAAATCTTTCCTTCTTCTCTCCACCCTTCCTGTTCCCAAAGCAGTGGATGAAGTATAGGAACTAGATTTGGGCTACTACCTCCTATCATACAGTTTGCTTGCATCTATCACTACCTGTAACTTTACAGAAGCAAGACAAATCTCCAGCAAGAAACTTCTTTTATCAACTACTAGAAGACTGTTCTTTCCTACTTATCTTCATGATATATACATTATTCAGTTTCATTAGCCCGCTTTCTTTACAGAGTAAAATTTCCAGAATATGCTACGCTATATCAGACATGACCCCTTGGTTATACTATAATATTGAGTACTTTCTTTGATTTCTTCCATACACAGTAAATTATCCAAGTGATTTTCTTCCTTTGGGAATAGGGAAAAGGAAGTGCTTTTGTAGTAACCTCAACATCTGAACATCTTCCTTGAACATTGATTCATCTGCCTACCATTTACTCCTCAAAGACTTTTGTAATATAAAAGCATTCTCACCAATAGGGCCAATTTTACTGAAAACATGGTTGGTATTCTGGTTTGGAGCAGTTGCCTTCCATTATTGTTTTTTTGCTCAAATCTCTGGAAGCTATATCTTTTGACCATCATTACTTGCAGCACAGGGAGGCTGTTTTAGCTGATCTCAAGGTACATGTACATGCAGATTTATGTTGCATGTTATATGAGTGTAACTATCTTCCAAAGGAAATAATAGAGATGCCTTGATTTCCCCTCAAATATCTACAGTTCACAAGGTTCAGCCAAAACCATGTGCTATATTTTTGAAGGCTCTGTGGAAGCCTACAAGAGAAAAAAAAAATCAGATTAGCAAGAAAATGGATCCAAATATAACCAAGTGCATAGAATACATCTTCACTGGAAGCTAATCACCCCAAAGTAGATTCAGATTTAGAGAAAACTTTCTTTAAATATGTGTTTTCATAAAGGGTATTCATTCTAATTTATACAGATGGAGGTGATAGTGGGGGACTTTGGCATTGTTGTTGTGCCACGAGATGGTGCTGATACCGAGAGAATCATGAACCACTCCTCTATACTTCGCAAATATAAAGTAAGTTTTGTTGTTGTTGTTGCTGCAAAACTGCAGTGATAAATGGATTCTAGTCTGGCACTCCATCCTGCTTTTCCTGCACCTCTCTTCTTTCCCTGGCTGCATACAGTTGCCCATTCCAGGTTTATCTATATATGGGGCAGGAACTCTGCTAGAATCCTGTCTTCTATGTTGCCGAGGAAGTTGCAGCTAGGAGAGTAGGAGACCTTTGCCTGGAAACAGTCAAGGATATGAATAGCCTTCTTGTCCTGTAATGGTATGTGGGAATGACCTTGGTAGACAGGAAGGAGAGCCACAGACTGAACAACCGTCATGTAAAAGAGATCTCAGTCCACAGAAGGAGGGTATGTGGTGGTGGTGGGGGGGAGAAATATTTCAGAAGGGACCATCCCTAGTTTTCTGGAGAATAAAAGGAGAGGAGGGGAGAAATATTTTCAGTCTTGCAAGATTCTGTAACCTTACAATGAAGATATCGTTAGCATTCATAGTTGTGCTTCTTGTCTGGACTACCGTGAAGAGCTAACATGTCCCAAGCAGGCTCAGGATAAAGTCATTAAGTGTTTTAGTCTCTTAACTTTGAGTTTTTACCTCAATTCTGAAGCAATCTGTTCTTTAATTCTTTCTTTAACATGTAAAGATTCTGACAAAAATGAATGAGAGCCACATTATTTTGAGCCTAGCCCTTTGTTTCAGAAGAATTGGAGACTTCACTATATCTGAAAGATAGACAAGAGAATAGCAGGAGTAACCTAGGGTCTGACTGAGACTAGGGTTCCCCTAATTTTGGGTTTGTGTACGCAAATCTCAGTCTGAGCTAATTAGAGAAAAAACTCAGTACAATTAGTTTTGTTTTCTAATAGCTTTTCCTTTTTTCCCCTATTTTGTCAGATAGCTGGATATAGCACTTTCAAAGATGTACAGTTCACTGATTTTTTTTTAAAAAACCTCCTCATTAAAAACAGTAAGAATACAATAAGCACTAGGTTAGTTTAAAATTATTTACAGTGAAAGATAATTTATCAGCAAAAATGTTCAAAAGTTCCATTCAAAATACCTATTGGGATAAAAACAACTTCACGTTTCCTCTATGTTTTTTGTAAAAAGCTAGATCTCAGAAACAATGGGGGGGGGGCATTTGAAGGTGAGGATGCCATGATGAAAAGGCCCTCCCCTTGAGCTTACACATCTTAAATGCAATTATCCTGCTTCAGTGCGGCATGGGAAAAGACTCATGCTGATATTTATGCCAATGTTTCCTCCTCAGAACAATATCCTGGTTGTGAAGGATGATGTGAATCACCCCATGGCTATTGTCAGTTCCACTAAAAGCAGGTGAGTGAGGGGAAGTGGGCTATGAGTGGGCAAGATGCCTTATCGGGGGGCGGGGGGGTGGGAAACGCCAGCAAGACAATTGTCAAAAAATTTCCACGCTGGTTTGGTTGAAGAGGCAGCCATCCGGTCAAGGAAAGAGTATTTGCTAATATTGCAAACCTCTTCCCATTCCTCTATTATGTCAGACCCTAAAGTGGCCACCTATATCCTGTGCACACAGAGTAAAATACAGGCACGTGCACAGGCAGAAAAATTTGGAAGGCAACCCCTTAATCCTGCCTGATTAATACATCTACAAAGCTGTTCCCCAATGCCCTTAACCATTTTTGCCTGTTGTGAAAAAACCCAAATGTCACTTGCTCCAACTGACATAGGGGCTACATTCTTTGTGTGAGAGAAGCAGGAGGTCTTTTATATAAAACAACTCTAGAGTACTGCTGATCGTTTTAACTGCACTGCAGAGTTGAAAAGAAATAAATTGTGGAATCTGCAGCTGAGTTCATCTAGATTTTTATAACTCTGTCAGTAAGACTGGCAAGGGAGAGGACTTTTAGTCAGTTTTAACTTGCTGATATTTCACTAAGACGTCTACCCACGTTCGTTACACAAAGAGCAGGCAATTTAAGTTCTCCCTGGACTACACTACTTTGGTTGGCATGAGGGGTGGGTTGGAGAAAAATCACGTGCTGAATTCTATTTGCTACAGGAACCGCTGTTTGTATAGATTATTTCTTAATTATGTTAAGCAAAACAAGACTCTCCCCGATATGAGACATGTCACAAGGGTTAGGCAATTCCATTTGGGATATCATGAACATCTCCAGCTCTAGGGTAGGGATGGGTAACTTGTAGCCCTAGACCCACATGCAGCCCGATTCCCCTTTTTGGCAGGCCTTGGAGCATCTTCCGACCATAATTACTAGAAACGGATGACACGGTTTCCCTACATTTTGTTTTGGGAAACTGATGAAAACTGCACAAGACCTGAAATAGGTTCGTCACAGATGAAACTCACTCCACCCATATGTGTCCTATGCCTATATCTCCTTTGCAGTCCTCAATTCCCCTCTCCCAACATCGTTGAGTGCATCTCTTTGCCATCAAAAGACTGCCCATCCCTGCTCTAGGACTTTTCTTGCCTCTCGTCTCCAGTGGCTCTCTTGGAAATGGGCCAGCTAGCAAATTATACAGGGTTAGCCTAGGAACCACCAGAAGATGGGTAGCCTGGACTATATACCTGTCTAGTTTTAAAGTAACTTGATTCCTGCTTTCTCCTCCTTCCTCTTTCTGTCCCCCGCCCCTCACAGACTGGCCCTTCAGCATGGCGATGGGCATGTGGTGGATTACCTGTGTCAGCCCGTCATTGATTACATCCTCAAGAGTCAGCTGTACCTGAATGCCTCTGGTTAAAGTTCTGCTGGCATTGTGGCAAAGCTGCCGTGTGGCACCACCTTCCTATGATTGTTCATCACGGTTCTTTCTCACTCTTGTTTCTTTTTCAATGCCTCTTGCGTGCATCTGCCTATTCTGCTCTGATTTTCTCCAGCCCCGGAAATTGCTGCCCACAGCTAACAGCCAAGTACATATGCCATCAAGCAGCCCTTCTCTCCTTGCAGTTAGGAGGGAAAACAGTAAAGAGTATCAGGTGCCATTGCTTAAAGGGTGCAGATTTGGGTTGCCCTTCCCAGCATGCACTAGGGGAAACCACACTACCTACCTTCCCAGCATGGTTTGGGAAGCAGGATGATGGCTATTCTGTTTCCCTTCCTTTCTCCCTCTGTTGGCTAAATAAATCTTGGTGGGGCTTTTTATTTTTACTGCTTCTCATTTGCTTTCTCAACCCTCCCACCCCAAAATTGGCTTTTTTATCATTGCCATCCTTTACCGTGACAATGAGGTGGCAGGCGTATTAAAAACAAAAAAACAAAACACCCACCAGATGTTTCAGGACATTGCTAGAAGAATTTAGCAGTGAACTTAAAAAAAAAGAGAGCAGAAAAATAGAACTGCCCAACTATAACGCTTTTCTGCAGTGGAAACCTTTTTTAATAGGTTGTCGGAGAAAAGGCGTAAAAAGCGCAGAAAACAAACTTGCTTCCCATTTAGCATATCCCACCCCCCCCACCCCCCCTTGGAAATAGATATCTGTTTCAGAAGGAGAAGACGAAATGGCTTTGTTTTTGTTGCTGTTGTACTCTCACAACTTCTTTTGAAAGGAAGCATTCCTTGAAAGTGGGGAAAGCACCACAGAGCACATGTCTCTTGAATGTTAGATAGTGATGTGGCCCTGAATTGTCTGTCCCTGGCTTTTCATGTTCTTCAGAAACCCATTTGGAGGCCAACGACTTGTCATGGTGTACCACGGCTGGTGTTATAGATGTAAGCTACTTCAGTTCATTATTTTCTGCTGTCAAGGAAGTACACGTGTCTTTCTTGTAGGCAACAATTGTACGTGGTCCTACAATCTGGCAGCTTGTTTTCCATGGCTCTTCTTTCCCTTGATGGAAAGAAACTGCTGCTCAAGTTTACCCTGTAAAATAGATACTTCATCCTCTACAAAAGGCACACTCTCTCTGAAACGCAACAACAACAAAAAAACCCTGCCTAATAGCTGGAGTAGATTAAATGGTCCACCAATGGGGCAGTTTAGTCGAGTGTGGCTATTATAAATATTGAGAGGAACTAGGAATCATTGGAGAATATCAGTGGTGGCAAATGGCAGCTTCACAAGTAGGAAAACAGCTTGAGCTACAGCGAAGTACAAACTACCCAACTGCTGTGATAGACTGGTGTTTATCTTTCTATAGTGGAAAGTTATATGAGTTCTACAAAAACCTCTTTAGATCTTAGGAAGTATCTTTGTTTTAGGTTACAAACGATGTCATTTTACATATAAAGTAGCCAAAGCTCAGGAAAGAAATGCGAAAGATCCAGCAAAACTCCTAGTTACAAAGCCTGATGGGGGCTAGCTAAATGGGGCTTACGAGAAAATGTGGCAAATGTCTCCCATTTCTCTGTGATTCTCCAGCAGTCTGGCTGAGTTTCACTTGAAAGTGTGACATTCCTACAGGTATAGATTGGCTGGTACTGGTTGGAAAAACAGGATTGCTTCAGCAGTTGTAATTCAGACTTTCAGGGGCCTTCTGGTTCCTGCTGTACTACCTGATTCTGATTATTCTCACCAATGACCACCTGAATTGAATATAGGCAGAAGTGTATCAGCATTTAAAATGTCTTAGTAGATGATTCCTAGCACTGATAAGTCATTACTGTGTGATGTAGGCTATAAATGGGTTTTCAGTGGACTTTCCACACTACTGGAGTTGTAGCACATAGAGCAGGAGCATCCAGTTCAGCTATGGGTAGAAACCCTGGTGACCCTTTTTATGAAAATAATAATAATAATAAGCGGTTCATTTTGTGCTGTGTGCTTATTCAATGAAATGAATAGTGCTTATTCAATGAAATGGGCTTGCCTGTTTCAGATTGCGAGGAAGAAAGGACTGAAAGAAATTAGGAAGAAAAGGACTGATAAAATAATACTAGCCAGAATGATGGGGATTTTTAAAAAAAAAACAAAATTGAAGTTTTACAGTGTTTTAATACTCTTCTATTTAAGCCGTTCCTCTCTTTTTTAAAAACTATAGCCAGGGAAGCACTTTAGTACTAATTAAAAGATTGGTGGGGGAAATGGGTTTCTAAATTAACGCCCAATTGCAAGAATTAACGTCAGTGCCTGCATCTAAACCATACCCTAAAAAAAGATGGACTAGCCCTATAGCATTTACATCTGGGGATATTATGCTACTCTTTTATTCTCACAAATGTTGTTTCTTATAAAGTAAGAAGGTGGCAGAAGTAGCACTGGGAAAAATGCTAGATGGCTGGTAATGTCATGTGGATTTCCCCGTGAAATGTGAGCAAAGAAGGTATGACAATATCCTGCTGAATTTCTCGTGCACACAATCTCAGATATTACTGTTGCTTCATGAGAACCAGCTGTCACGTCCAAACAAGCCCTTAGAAACCAGACAGAATGGCTGAGGACCAAGATGACTTGATGAGGCTTGTCGCATTACCTACTGTAGCATCCCAAGCACTGAGTACCCTTCTGTACTCACTGCTACCATAGGCAGATGTACAAGAGACAGTGTCTTTGATAAGAATTTTTCTACTCAGAGAAGGCTTAGAGAGCCTACATTACTAGATAAATCGCCCTCCCGCTGTCCTGTGATACGTATCAGCTACAACTTCTAAAGCACTTTCTCATTCACTTGCCTCCATTACTGAGAGCAGCCACCTCCCGCTGCAATCCACTATTGGTCTTAACGCCGAGCTGCAAGACGCAATGCCAACCACATAGTCAACCCCGTTTGTGTGTGTGCGTGTGTGATTGTGTGTGTGTGTATGACTGTAAGTGTAGCCTTCCAGAAAGGCTTAAAGGACAATTTTGGTTGGATACAAACAAGTGGGACAACAAAGGAAATAACGGGATGATCTCTCCATTATTGTGAACAAAAAAGATGGATTATCAGGGCCACTTTCCAGTTTCATCCAGTTTAGGACAGCATGTCTTAGAAACGTAGCATTGTGATACAGATTATGTATATAAAGTCTTACTACTCTTCGCCTTCATATGCTCAGTTATGCTTATGATTGTGGGGGAGAAGGGAGCAGGTGTAGCATACCTTTGGAGGATGAAGATGGAATTGCTTTGGTAAGAGTTGGAGATTGAAGTATCAAACTGATTTACCTGACACGAAACATGGATTTTAGCTACACAGGGAAGGAAGAAAATTCTTTGTCATTACTGAACTTGCCCTTTTAAACTAAATTTTGCTTTGTTTAAAAAAAACGTTAAAAGGAAAAAAGATTTGAAAATGTCAGTTTTACACTGATGTAATATGCTGGAGTTTGATCATTATTGCTAAAATGGTCACGATCACAAAGACAATGTTGAAAATAATTGGAAAAATGTTTAAAAGGATATAAGAAATAAAAATTATGCTAATGAAATTTTGTTGGCTTTTAATGTTGCTTTCGTAGTAGGAAAATTTGGAGTATACTTTCTGTTGTTTGCAATATGACATAAGGGTTCTTCTCTCTTTAGAAAAGAGAAGAACAAATAGGTACAGAGTTCAGCCGGGCAACTATCCTAGGCAGAACACACCATCAGCATTTGGTGTAGAAGCAGGATCACCCATTAGAAAAGCAGTGACATCATAGGCTTATCCTCTACCTCAACCTCTCAAATTAATAGCTTTGTATGATGGCATAATTTATATTTTTATTGGACAAATAGATATCCTGCTTTTACCTCAGGGGCATGGTCTTTCAATTTCAATTTTTCCTGTAACAACAAACTTGTGGGGTACCACTAGGCAGAGAGAGTATGACTGACCCAAAATAATTAATGGCAAAGGGTGGATTTGATTGGTGTAGTTGAATAATACAGCACATACTCTGCATATACAAGGACCCAGATATACCCCTTTGCAAAGGACTGGCCAGAGAAGTATCTGCCTTATGCCCAAAGTGACTGAATGGGACTACCAGTAAAAAGATTAAAAGTCTATAGGGTTACTTCCTGTTGGGTTTTGATTCTGTTTTACAGCTTCACCTGTTCTAGCTAAGGTTGCCTGAGAGAGTAGATGGATCACTATAATCCTTTTGAAGGAAATTCCTGCACAGATATACCCTAACTGCTGTTTTAGCAACAGAGAGGGCTTTATTAATATGGACAAACACAAATTGAGGCTTAATCCATTTCATATTAATCCTATTCCAACAAAGCATTTATTAAGATTTTTCATGTGCCATAGTTTCATCCTACCTTTTTTCTGAATTTAACTCAGCAGATCCTACTTTGTACTTCAGAAACTGATTCTGAACCTCAATGGGAAGGAGTAGAACCATAGTGTGTAATAAATCTCAGGACAAGGTAAAATCTTCTGAATTAACAAAGAAGTGGTCTGGATGCCATGCCTAGCTTGTGGTTGTACAAAAAATCCACCTCTTAGACCACTGCCTTTATTAAATTCTTCCCTTCCTAGTTTGTCATTAAGTAAGTGGAGAAAAAGTGAATGAAGAAAAATGAATACATCTACCAAAGGCAGGCCTATTTATACAAGCCTATATAACTTGTGTATAAGTGTCCAAGCTTCTCTGCAGAGGATCTTGGGAATTGTCTTTCGACCAGCATACCGAGCATTCTATTAAAATCTCTAAAATCTCCTTCCCATCACAGAACTAGAGTTCCCAGAATCCCTGGCATGAGGTAATCTTGTAAAACTAGTTTAAGTCTATGGATAGGTATATGCTCTATCTCCCATATGATTATCTTAATAGCCACCAGAGATGGAAGTGGGGAAAAATGTTTTTGGAAAGAAAAGGTATTTCTAGAATGCTTAGTGGAAAAATTAGTTATTCATTGCCTAAGAATTCAATAACAGAACAGAGTACATTTTGAAGGGTGCAACATCCATTTTCTTCTGCTGAATCACAATTGAAGAAAGGAAGACCAAGGGCTGGATAAAGCTGAGATTCAGCAGTAGATTCCAATCTGAGATAGCACCCTCAGGTGAAGGCAGATAAATACATAGCATCTTATATATCCCAGGATTCCTATCTTATATATCCAGTCTCTTCCACACTCTGTTCTTTATGGTTAGCTTCTCTGTCATGTGACCAGATTGTTTCCCTCTTGTTTTTCAAGAGTGGGGGCTTGAATTACATTCCCTTCAAATTATGCTGCTGCTGAAAGGTAATGGTTTACTCATAAGCCACAGTGAGGAAATTGCCATCCCAACCCAATGAACAGAACTTCGGAGGGATCTGTTCAGTGGAGTCCCAAGCAGCCAGTCCTGTAAGGCAGGCATCTCTTCATTTCACTCTGAAACCACTTCTCTAACCCTGAAGTTTGTCCATGGCTTGGCAAATGGCCTTGCTGGAAGTCTGCTTTCCCTGCTTCCAAAGGCTTCAAGGTCTCTCAATGGGTTGTATATTATAACATTTTGGAGGAAGAGTATCCTGGATCACCTCCAAGTTCTTGATATCTGCAAGGATCTCATTAATGCTACTGTCCAGCATCTGGACTCGGAGCTTCTGCCGGCTGGCTGTTTCCTCCAGCTGCAACATCAGTTCTTTCAACTGGTTGCTTCTTGTTCTGGCATTGCCAAGATTAATTTCAAGCATGTTCATACCTTGCTCATCCACATCCTCTGGTTGGCCTGGCAAAAGAGGAACAGGAGAATATATTCTGCCACACCCATAATTCCAAACAACCCTAAGTAGCTGCCTCATAATCCAGGAATCAAACGTTTATAATGCTACCTCCTGAACTTCTGTAGGCCAAGGCACACTTTTTTCTCAGATTCATCTGGGAAGTGGCAATGTTTGTGATGAATGCATCCTTGAGAAAGGGGGTGGTCTTGCCAATGCTTAAAGAGGCAGTGTTCCACCCCCTTTTCAAGAAGCCATTGCTAGATCTGACCATTTTTGGACAATTTTTGTCCCATCCCCAACGTTCCCTTTTTAAGGAAGGTTGTTGAGAAGGTGGTCATGCTGGAGCTTCAGAGAGCCCTGGATGAAACAGATTATCTGGACCCTTTTCAGCAGGATTTCAGCCCTGGTTATGGCACCAAGACAGCATTGAACACACTTATGAATGACTTAGGATGGGAGTAGTACATCCATTCTTGTTCTCCTTGATCTCTCAGTGGTTTTCAATACCATCAGTCATGGTATCCTTCTGGACCAGCTCCATATTTAGGAGTTGGGGGAATGGTCTTGTACTGGTTCTACTCCTTCCTCTGGGATTGGTTTTGGTGTTGATGGAAGGGCTTCTCAGGGCTGGGGTCCCTCAGGGCTAGGCACTCTCCCCACTCCTTTTAATATTTATATGAAACCACTGGATGAGGTCATCTGAAGGCACAGGATGAGGTATCAGTATGCTGATGTTACTCAGCTGTACATCTCCACCCTCATGGAGATGCACTAGCTCCCAATAGGCTTCTGGGTACAATTCAATGTGCTGGTTGCTATCCATAAAGTTTATCTGAGCAACACATTTGGTAGTATGGCTTTTAGGTATGAAAAATTTTAAGTGGAGTTTTCAATTGCTTTTACTTTATTAAATTCATGTATAATTGTGATGGAATGGTTTGGTGAAGGCCGCGCTCGGGGATGTAAGCATTGCCTTAGCCCCCAGCAGGAGCGTGGGAAGGTTAAGAGGATGAGACTGGCACCACCCTAAGGAATTCACGTTGTTTGCTTGCTGGCTTGGGAAGTTTAGGTTCAGTCTGGCAAGATTCTGTCTTGTGGGTGAAAGCTAATAAAAGCTATCAAACTAGACCTGTACTGTCTCGTGGAGTTCTTTGGGCTGAACCTGACATCAATCTCACCAGAATCAACCTAAACTTCGCAAGCCAGCAAGCAAACACCATGAATTCCTTAGGGTGGTGCCAGTCTCATCCTCTTAACCTTCCCATGCTCGTGCTGGGGACTAAGGAAATGCTTATCTCCCCAAGCGCAGCCTTCACCAAACCATTCCATCACAATAATATTATTATATATTCTGTATCATTGATACCTCAATAGGGTTGTCTTTTTGAGATAGCAATAACAAGTGGAATACACATATTTTAATATCCCTTTCATACTTTTACAAAATAACACGAGAGTTCAAATGGTATTAAAAAATATTTGCCCTCCTGCCCTCCTGTTCAATGATCAATACATGTTTGTTACTGTGTATTATAATTGACTTAACCTGGTTAACCAGCTCAAGTTTTTCTTGAAGCATCCACTAATGAAACTAAATAATGCTTTAGCCATAAAGGGAAATCACTTTGCTGCTTACCTATCATGCGCAAAACATCTTCTAGGAACCTCAGCATGTCTTGGACAGCACTCCCAGTACTGACAGCATTGGTTCTGGCCCTCTGGGATGCCTCAACTGTCTGGAGAAATATCAATACTAGATTGTGATAGCCTGCTCAGTAGTCTTTTGTACGGAAACAGAAGTTTCTTCAAAGTTCCCATTGTAAAAAGCCAAAGTTAGGAACTTACCTCTTGAGCCATGGAGGCATCCATGTCAATCTTCCTTGCCTTCTCTTGCAGTTCTTCTCCCACAAGTTTGACCTCATGCTTCAGAGACATGATCCCACTCTCCAAGACAAGCACACCATCGGCAGTCCGATTTGCTTCCAAGGCCAGCCTTCCTATCTCCTAGGAATGTGAATACAAGAAAGAATATAAGAAAATCAAGAGAAGCCTGGTGGATACTTGAAGAAACACGTTTGGTGGCTTGATGTGCAGAAGAAATAAGCAACTGTAACAGTTTCCAAGAAATCCCACAAAACTGAGACACTAACCCCAGGAAATCCCAAGATTGATGCTTCTATCTGATACCCCTTTTATTTATCAGATTTACATCCAACATTTATGCAGAAGTTCAAGGTGCCATACATAGTGCTCCTTCCACCTTTTTCCACACAAAAACCCTGGGAGATAGGTTGGGCTGGGAGAAAGTGATGGGGCCAAAATCTCCCACTGAGTTTTTGTGAACTAGAACAGGAGTCTCCCTACTCTTAGTATTTTTTTTTCTATCTCACCTTAATCCTAATAATTAACTTTACCCTTTATTATGGGTCCAGACCCCAAATCCATCTTCATCTCTGACCAATATCAGATGTACATAACCACAGAGGATCAACTGATCAGTTCGTGCCATAGACTTCTATCCAACCTATAGTTAAGATGAAAACTACTATAGCAATAGTGGCTAAGCAACTCAAGTGAGAGCTGGGAAGTCCTTGATGTAAATCTCATTCTGCCAGAATACATTTGGTGCTCTCAGACAAACTAGTATTTCTCAGCCTCAGTTCTCCATCCACAATAGGGGATGATTATTCTGGCTTATCTTACAGGTTTGTTGTAAGAATGAATACATGAAAGTATCTGTGACAGATTCTGAATAATCTGAAGTGGTATCCAAATGCGAAGTACGGAACAGTGTCTTCCTATATCTGCTGAGGAAGTTTTGAATGACAGCATGTTACTCAATCTAAACCTTCAGGATATAAATTCAAATGAAGAAAATCAAATTGCCGTGGCCATCCATCCTCAAGCATACTAGTTCTTCCATATCCAGATTGCTAACCATAACATCTTTTCCACTCCTCTATACCTTATCAATGTTCCCAGCAATCTCCCTTGCTTCACCAGACATTCTCCTGGCTGCCTCTGCTTCATTAACAGCCTTGCCTAGGGTTGCTTCTACACTCCTCAATTTTTCACGGGTACTTGCAACTTTATTGATGATGAATGGTAATCTTTGCATGGCATCCAAGGCTTCTTTTTGCTTATCACCCACTTGAAAATTAAAATCTATAAACAGAAGGTAGAGAAAAAGATAAATTTTTAAAAAATGAACACAGAAAGTTACCTTATTTGTGCCTCAGCTTTATTGAATTATCAGTTTCCAATACTTTGAGGTTAAAAGGTTGGATAGAATAAGGAGGAAAATCGTGCAAGACAGAGAATAAGAGAATTTTTTTAAAAAATTGAATTGAGAATAAGGTGGACTTCAGGCAGAGGACTGGAGTGAGATGTTGGGTTGTTGCAGCTCTAGAATCTGAATATTGAGCACAGGGCTAAATGGGCTACAAAGTTTTCCGTCCTCCAACTCTGCATATTCATTGATTTGATTTGTACCCTGCAGTACATTCAAATTCAAACCATAATCAAAATCCAACTCCAAACATTTGATCAGCAGCAGATGAAATCCTCCCTAAATCTGCTAATGCTCAACTATAAGCCTGCCTCAAATGCCTGCTGGGATAAAAAATTTTTGACTGGTTTCTAAAAGGTGAGGACCACAGATGAACATGTTTTCTTGGGGAGAGAATTTCCAAATGTTAAACGAACACTACTGAAAAAGCCTTGTTGTTTGTCCTCATAAGTCTGACCTCCAAACTGTTCCCATCTTCAGCCTCTTTTGAAAGTTTTAATGTATAGTAAGGACACTAATCCTGCCAAACCCTTTGAAAACAAAACACAAATGAGGGAAAATGAGGAGATGTTCAAGATCTCTCTTGTAAGAATGCGGAATCATTCAAGTAATATGTAAACATAATGATTGACACAGTACTATAAAAAATACAAAATTATAACTATGTTTATATGTTACAAAGGAAAGTTGAAACATATTCAAGCTGCATTGTTCTAGGGAAGAAATATAAAACCTTGATTTTGAAAATGTGGAGGCAAACTTTGAAAAATTAAACTGGAATGTCTTTGCCCTACATGACTCTTGAGTTCTTATTGCATCTTCATGGCTCTAACCAAGTTTATCTATCTATACAACTGTGCTCTCCTTCCCTTGCCTAGACAGTTTCCACACACACACACACACAAAACTTTTCCAAAAGAATCCAAGAACTTACTAAAACAAAAAGTCACATTAAAAAGTTCTAAATTGAGCATCTCTTTTCTTGATTTAAATTATTTATGTGCCATGTGATCCTGTTTTCTTGTTAAGTTTTTACATGGACATGATAACTGTTTCTAACCTGTCCCTCAATGAACTCCTCACCCATTATTACGTACTATAAAATTAATTCCAAAAAAGTGCTTTGCAGTATGTGACATTCCATACATAACAGGTGCAGTCAACTTTTTACAGCAGCTACGTCTTCCCCCAGGTTCACCTGGCAGCTGCAAAGAACTGCGTGCGTGATCCTGGGAAAAGAGGTCATTGGTTTAAGGAGTTGAAGACTGGTGCTACCTTCACTCTCCCACATTCTCTGAAATACCTTTTGGGACTGAATTGAAAGTGCTGCACAATCTTACCCACTACTCACAAGCCTCATAAGAAACTTGCAACTCATTTAGATCCAGGGACAACTCACCCCTCAGCTTCTTCAAGATACTCTCAACTTCATTCAAAGAAGAATCACCAGCACTCACTGCCTGCTGGGCTTTCTGCTTGGCAAGGTTGACACGAGACAACAGTGGAACTGATGACTGTAACCAGACAGGAGGACAAGAGTGTGAAAATACACAGCAGGTAAACTCAGTTCCACATCCATACTGTGTACAGCAGTATAGGGTTTGCCCACTAGGAACCTTTCACCTAAGACTCAGAGGGTCAGTGGTTATTTACAGACCAGGTTCAGACATCAGGGGGTATCTCTGTGCCTTCTACTGGGGATTCCCAAGAGTGACATAAACAGAGTCAATGCTTTTAGTCCTCATATGGAAACAAAGAACAAATCATAAACATGCCAGTTATGTCATAAAAATTCATGATTAAGATCTTGGTTGAAGTTTCCCTGTTGAATAGTAAATACTTTACAGATCTCAAAACTTACTAATTTGTATTTATTTATATTGATTACTTACCAGTCTGCCATTTTGTCCTTTTTCCAATAACGTTTTGATCTCTTCCTCCCAGTTCCCTGAGTTGCTTTTCAGCTGCTTGTACTCTGCCATGTAGGTTTCTATGACGCCTGTTAAAGAGTCCACTTTCTGCTGGAGCTGTCTGGCCTCCTCCTAAAACACCAGAGGAAAAAGTGAGGGAAAGCAGTTAACCTAGAGAGGGCAAGCCGTGAAATTGACTAGGCCATCCCTGGCATAACACACATAACTCAAAGGATAATTAAAAGTTCAGCCTGGCTTTTGTGCTTCTGAACCCTACATGGTTGGTAATTCTCTTCCCAGGGTCTGCTGCTCTTGGTTCCTCAGTTCTTCTCACATTATGTTCTTAGGGTATTTCAGTGTTCCCACACTGATCCCCGCAATAATACTCTTTTTTAAAACTCCAGCTCCTCAGCAATACTTATCCAATCATTGCATCTCAGCTGCACAAATCTGGATGACCACTAGATGACAGCCAAAGGATACAAAAAAATCCCCTTACCTCTTTGCTTTCAGTGAGTGGTCAAAAGGTCAAACAATCAAAACATTCAGTCAGTAGATGTACAAAAGAAAACAGGGAAAAACTGCAGTGCCTGGAGTAACCAGATTGTTTTGCACGCTAATGGGAAGAGTGGTGGACATGGTTGACAATGTTGGGCAGGTGGACAATGTTGGGCAGTGTCAGCCTTGCAAGGTAGACCAGACAGGAAACACAGCCAGATGAACTAATTCTACTTTATTGTAAGGTTACATCAACAGAATTTTGCAGGTCTGAAAGTACATTTCTCCCCCCGTCCCCCCCCCTTTTTTTAGTCCCTAAGAAACTAGGGAGGGTCTCTTCTGAGCTGCTTTCCCCATCCGCATTCCTGCTGTAGGCTAAGCTGCCTTTTATCTGACCATTCCCTTGGCTGTGTCTCTTTGCCCAGTCTCCCAAGGTCATTCCCACATACTATTCCAGGCAGGACTGGGATTATAGCCAAGGAGACAACCAATCATGGCCCTTGGGATGTCATGCATTAAGCTGCATAGACAGCAGCACAGCACAGGCCTATTCTGGGTGGGTGGTAAAGGCACATTGGGGGGCAGCACGAGTTCCTGTCAGGGGAACACAGCAACGCTGCCTTGTGAATGCAGCCACAGCTTCTCTCTCCCACTGCCAGGATGTCCTTCGTTTAAAGAGATGAACGCATGAAGTAAAACAAAGACTTTTCTGAAAATCTCTTGGGGGCAACCACAGTTAATCCACAAACACAAGCCTTACCTGAAAAAAGCTTGTGTCAATCTTTGCTAAACGAGTCAGAGAGCCAAGCTGCTGCTGACTGTCCTGATAGACCCTATCAGCATTAGATGCAGCTTGGGTCGCATCAGCCTCCAATTCACTTGACAGCAGCTTCAGCTCATCATACCTGCAAATTAGAATACCACTTTTGAGCCTGAAAAGGGGGGACTTTCTCTTCCCCATCCCCTAATGTTTTATCTTGATTTCTCCCCATTTTGGTCTAACTCATATATAACCCGGAGGATGCAAAGTCAGAGTAGGGGAGTGTGCCCTACATTTGGCTGTCTTACATACTGGTGATTTTTCTTTGCCAAGAATCCAGAGGCAGAAGATGAATCCCATGATCCTTCTGATGTTATTTCAGGAGGTGAAGTTTGCACCCAGGAATAGAACAGGAGATATGCCAATATGAGAGCTTTTTATTTTGCTGGATTTGCTGGATTATGTGCCATCAAGTCATTTTTGACTCATAGTGGTCACATAGATAGATTTTCTCCAAGACAATCTGTCTATTTTGCTGGAGCTGCTCCTCTTTTCCTTTTGTTTTTTTTCCTCGCACAGCATTAACTTCAAGAAGCATGAGGAGGAAGACAGAGGAAAGCCCTTTGGGTAGCTTGGGAAACTAACAGTAAGACATCTCTTCTTCATATCTAACATCTGCTATATTCAGTCCAGCATATATAAAGGGTGAATAATAAAGTCAATATTAGATTTCTTAGTTTTGCCTTTTAAATCGTTCAAAAGAATTGGTAAAGAGCCATATGGAGAATCCATATTCATGTATCATCATCATCATCATCATCATCATCATCATCATCATCATCATCTCCAATAAAAGCCAGCCCCTACCATTCTATTGTACTCTCTGGGTGATCAAGAAATGGAACCCTATACCAGTGTTTCTGTCAGGTTCAGCCCAAGAACAGCAATGGGGCAATCCAGTACAGTTCAGTTCCTTTATTAGCTCGCCTAATAAACCTATGCTAAAGCAACTAGTGGCTATAACCCGTGAGACTCTAGGGAGGGGCCAGCCTCATCCTCTTCGTCTTCCCACACTCTTGTTGCGGGCTGAGGAGGCGCTTGCCCTGGAATATCTCTGCCCCTTCCTGACAACCTTGAAGTTCCATTCCAGAATCTTCCCCACTCATGCCATCCATTACAATTTCTCAGCCCTGGCAACTTGAAGATGGGTGGACTTCAACTCCCAGAATTCGCCAGCCAGCTTCTTTTTCTTTTCAGAAAGAAAAGTCCAACTCTGGACAAGGTATATAAAAGGGTAACCAAAATAACCACACAGCCAGAGTAAGTCTTCTAATAAGAAAGGTACACCTTTGGGGATTCCTCAATTTAGAAGAAAGTTAGCAAGGATAAATAGAAGGAAATAAATAAAAGTAATGATAGGCCTCTCTGAAAAAACTAGAAGGCAGGTTCATCTAATGTGAGAGATTTGGGAGAGAAAAAAAGAAAAAAAATCTTAACCCAGGTCATAGCTAAGCTATTGAGTTTACAGCCTCAAGAAGTTACTGCTTTGTAGAACTTTAAAACATATATATTTTAGGTAGGATAAAGATATCAGTGGTTACTACCAGTCATGGTGGTTACATATTTTCTCCAGTATCAGAAATTGTTTGCTTCTTGGTATTAGGTTTTGAGGAACATGAGGGGGAGGATTCTCTTCAACTCATGTGGTTTTCCACTGGTCACTAGTCAAGCCACTATGGAAATAGTTGGGCCACCAAGGCTCCAAAAGAGCAGGAGTCCTCTGAAGTTCTTAAGTACTACATTGGAGGTACCATTATGATTTATTTGCCTTTAATGGAATATTAAACATGCCTCGAACATGTTTAAAACAGTTCTGGAAAAACCTGTCTTCAGTCGGACCTTCTCTTTGCTAGAATGACATCCTTGCTATTGCCTTTAAGATTTAGGTCCTCTAATCCCAGAGGGAGGGGCAAGTAGAGAATGCTACTTTTTATTTTCACTCTTACTACTGCCTTCACACTCAAAAAAGGAGAAACTGGGTCAGGGAACTTTAAGAGATGGCAGTGTCTTGAAACACATACCAGTTCTTGATGTTGGATTGATCTTGGCCTCATCGAGGGAGGAATCCCTCAGAGGGGACAACCTGTTTCACTTTGCAATAACAAGTTATATATATCCCTATATAACTTCCATCAGCGTAGTCTGCTTTTAACAATCACCTTAAGATTTTGACCTCAGTATGAAGAGACTTGAAGAAGTAGATGATATCCTTGCACATGCATGCAAGTAAACCCACTTAAACTCACTTTTTCTGGAGCCCTTGCACAGAGTTTGTCACAATATCTCCTCCACTCACAAAGGCCTGCAGCAATGCCAGTGCCTCTTGGGAGGCATCTTCTGCTGCCCTGGCTGTTTCCTCAATGGTATCTGCCAGCTGCAGATGGCTGAAAAAGAATAGGAGGAAAGAAGTTGGTGAGAGAGTGAAGCTTATTCATGGGCATCCACCATCCCTTTCTTACCCAAAGAACATGGGACAACCCTCCCCAAAAGATAGTCTCATTCAAGCTCAGTTAACTCCTAGTGCCATTTTATTTTCTTGGCAAAAACATGAAGCAGTTTGCCATTCCCTCCAGATATTTTTTAGACTTCTCAATCTAGCTTACAACCCTAAGATTTTCTCATGGACAACTCTCTTAAAAAGTTGTTTGGTTGATGCTTTCAAAATGAGGCCATGTAACAGAAACAGTGTTTGACGGCCTGGGGCAGATAATGATTGATTCACCTGTTGGCTAACTTCATGGCTTCTTGGGCTAGGATTAAGAACCCATTCGAACCACTTCCAGTGTCATCTGGAGATGGAACAATCTGAGGGGGGGAAAAGTAATATCAAGATGTGATTCCATGAAGTAGAAGGCCCTTGCAATATTTTAGAAATGGACAGATTTTAACACAACGATTTATAATTTTGCCTGAGTTCAGTTTCGCTCACTCTTAGAGGTACACAATAAAAGGACTTCATTTGTTCCAGACATACAGGGAAGAGCTTCAATAATGCAACTGATAAGGGCATTCTCTTTCTGAATGGAAATCCTACTGACAGGAGATATAACTCCATGGAAGAGAGCGCGGAAGACCCCAGGTTCTGTCTCCAGAATCTTAAGTGGAAAGAATCAAGTAAAAATTGCTTGAGACCCTGGAAAATCACTGCTAGTCAGAACAGACAACATTGGGTTACATAACAAAGGCAGCTTCATACGTTTTGTGGTGGAAGATTGGAGCATTCTGATCTAAGTTACTTCTGAAGTACTGTTGCCATCCTAAGACTACTTCTCTCTGATTCCAGTGCATTAAGGATGTTTTGTTTATCCAAATAATGTGGATATTTCTAATGTCATCACTCCTATCTCTTCCATACAAACATGGAACAGAAGAACTATACTTGGTGATGCTATTCCAAGAGGAACAAAAATTGTTCCCTTATCTGCAATCCCTGATAATGAGTAGCATAGCCTTCAATGGCATAAATTCCATAAGGTTGTAAAACATTCCTCAAAATGCAGGTTCTATAGAGATCTCATACACTTTTCTACAATGTTTCTCCACTGTGGTGCCCATGAGCTCCAATGTGTCTGTAGACCTCTCCCTTGGTGCCTCCAGCCTCAAGGTCCAAAGCAAAGAAGGTTTTATGGGGATATGAGGGTGGGAATGGGGGCAATTAGCTTTCCAGAACCTTCCTGCTGCTGTTGCCACCCTTAAAATCCTACAGAAATGCCAACACTAGGCTGAAATTGCCCTCCCAATGACAGAGTTAGGTCTTGGGAGGGGTTGGGGCACAATAAGGACAGGGACTTCTCGGAGGTTCCCATTCCCATTTTTACTCTTAAGGGAGGGGGAGCTCATCAAAATACATCCATTTTGCCAGTGAATTTTGGCAACATATTCTTAAAGTGCTAGGGACTTCATGAAAATTGTTTGTCATGGTTATCCACCCCCAGTTTACAATGTGCTCATGCTTTCCAAATTTCAATTATGCCTACTGCTCAAAATAAATAAAAAAATAAAAATAAAAATTGAACACCCTTGTGACTGATCCTTAGCAAAGTGACAATAACAATACTAACCACCCAGATAAATGATACTTTTATCCAACAAGGGAAGATACTTGCCATGCCTTCTATCTTTGCTTTACTCTGATCGAAATCCAAGTAAGCTTTCTCAACCAGCCTCTGGACATCTTGTACCTGACTCTTGTACTGACTGTGCAGAGAATTCACTCTACTGGCTATTTCATTTATCTCATCCAGATGACTCCGGTAAGTGAACTCTTGTGACTTTATCTTAGACAATCGGTTTCCCAAGGCCCTGTCAGTAGCTTATGTGTCATAAGAAAAGGACAAGAAACAGATGAGAACAAGAATCAACATAAAGCATATTGAAATAGAAATGAAGGAAGTAGTGCTAGACAGATCTGGCAAGTAGATAGATTTCATATGATTTCTGGAAAAGCCCACTTAGAAAGACAGTTTTCTCCAGATTATCTCATGTTGATAGATAGGAGAAGGGATAGCTGCCTACTGTTCATCATTAACATAGGCTAAGTGGACAGGCCATTTTAAATCCTGTTAAACAGATTTTACCCCCAAACTGCACATTACCCTTTGTGCACAGACTGTAGTTCCCATGTTGCTTGTTTAAATTAGCCAGATAAGGATTGTTACTGGGATCACAGCTGATAAGAAGAATGGCTTTCCTCTTTAGCCACATTCCAGCCCAAACATGTGATCTGATACTAATAGGAATATTTGTATTGAAACCAGTTTGTATTAAACCATTTGTATTAAAACAACAGCTATGACTAAATGTTACACATTATGTACAAGATATTCTTTGGCTCCCAGTTAAAAAGTTCCTCGCTGGTACATGGCTGGAAACACCCACCCCCAGTAATAGTAATACTTTTGTCAGTTTTTGGAATATTCCTTCTTTGTCGTCACTGCTTTAAAAATGTACAAGCTTCAGAAGCTGGAAAATTAAAACATCCATAAACTGTTTTCTCCCCCAATAAAGTTCCATGCTCACATTTCAGCAGCTTTTTAAATAGACTGCTTTGTTTATTTGTGCCTTACTATGACCATGACTGAGCTAACTACTACTGATTCCAACAGAAGATCATCTTTAAAGCATTCCCATTAAACAATTGGAATGAAACAGAATTAACTTTGGCTGGATTGTACTCTCTGTAATGAACTGGAGAACTGTTGAATTTTCTTAAACTTTCTTTTTAATGGCTCAGTACATATTTGAGGAATTATGAAGCTCCGTGCTGATGAATGCAGAAAAGGAGTGGGAAAAGCCCTTTCTCGGGGGACTAATAGAGGTTCACCATGGCTGGATTTCTTTTCTGTAGGAGAAACGTCCATGTGGTTCTCTGTCAAAGATGGGCAGTTTGTGACACGTGGAAGCTGAAGCTTGACAGAGAAAGAAAGCAGATCCTTCTCTGCTTGGTGAAGGCCATTGATTTGTCTTTGTGTGAATGTTAACAGCTCTTGGTATATATTAAAAGAATAATTAAGTGCACCATTGTTATTTTTTAAATATAATTTGGATGAATCAACCTCCACTTCGTTTCTGTAACATCTGTTCTCTCTCCAGACCACAGAGGGATCTGGGAAGACATGAGTTACCTTGTAAAATCTCTGTGTCTCTCAAAACTCGCTGAAGCAGCTCCTCGACCTCCCTCATTTTCCTTTCCAGCTCAGCATTATTTGCTGGCTCTCCATTTGCCTGAACCCAGGAGGCAAGCATTTCAAGTCCCTGCAGTTGCTGGAGGTATTGATCTACCTGGAAGCAAAGCATATCATCTCGGTTAGCTGGCTAAAATGAATTAAAAAACATGACTAGAAGTCACCCTAGAAAGTAACATTCAGTACTTGACTAGCAACTCCAGACCCTTCAAGGAACCCTAGAATTGAGGTTCAAAGGAACCAAAATTCACATACTGTATGTGTAACTTTTATTTCAATTGCTCATTGTACTTGCTTATTCATTACGCTGATATTCAACTCCTAAACACTCACAGCAATTAAAATACAATTACTGGGATGTCTCTCATTTCTGCAGGGCCAGATGTAGTTACTTAACCTAAGAACTGACTTACTGTGCGCCATTCGTATGTGGTCTGCTGATTAATCATTGATTAATCTGGTTAAAATCTGGATTGGAAAAACACTAGGCATTTTTAAATATTTTTACTTTTTAAAAATCTAACAGATGCCTTATTAGTAGGGCATTTCACCAACTCTCCTACACAGGATTGAGTGCCTCTTCCAAAATGAAGCTTATTGAACATGTCTTATTTGAGACCCATCTTAATTTAAGAAAAGAAATAGGGTTTCTTTTTCTTCTGAATGGAATACCGGTTCTGCTCATAGTTGCAAAGTAGCATTAGTTAGCTTCGTTGCAGATACTAACTCCAGTAATAGCCTTAGGTGTCCTATGTCCAAAGAGTGAAGGGCAAGGGAAGGGGAAAGATTTTCATACAGTCCACTGATATAATGATGGTACTGAAACACCAAGAAGAGAAGCCAACCTGAGTTTTCAATTGATTGTAGCAGATTGGACAACGGGTGTGTTCACAGCTATGCCCTTCAAATCCTGGCTTACAGAGGCATCTCCCATCACTACGACACCGTAGGGGCTCAGAACCCACTGAATTGCAATTACAAGCTACAAAGGGTAGAAAACAGCAGAATATTTAGAGGTGGCCAGATCACCACATGTGAACTGGAAAAGCTAAAGCAGCTTGCTTTCTTTCTGCTAAGGCAGCTTGCTTCAACCTGGCAACCCTCAGACACTCTGGGATTACAACACCCAGATTATTTATTTATTCATTCATTCGTTCGTTCATTCATTCATTCATTCATTCATTCATTCATTCATTCATCCATTCAATTTATATAGCCACCCAGCTCACTTTTACATGACTCCAGATGGCTTACAATAAAGTAAATAAAATACACAATATAAAAAATAAAAATACAACATATAGTAGCCGGGCATTATCCAACCAATAATCCCCACCGCCAGGGATGAGGCTGGGGCAGAAAACCAAGTTGTGCCAACCCAGAGAAATAAAACACACTACCCGGTGGTATTTCAGACTTGCAAGGTATGTTAGTGCATGTTTAATTCTCTTGGTAATAGTTCCCATGTCCATCTATGCATGTAAATAACTAGCCCTAAGAGACAGAACATTCAGCTGGCTCTCCAACACATGAACTTCTGACTCTAGGGAGTTTAGTATAATTCAGATAAAGCTCTCTGGTTATACTGACTTTGAAATCAACCTTCATTTGCGCAAGATAACGATGTACCTCGGCATCTCTCTGATGGGTTTGTGGATAAAGGTTGTCCAAAGAATCCATCCTTGCACTTGCATTCCCCTGTCAAGCGGTCACAAGTCCCTGAAGCATTTGGGTCAACAGTGTTACACTGACATGGTTGGCAGGGTCGTACTGGTCCACTTTCACCCGAGGGGTCTCCAAAATAACCATTGGTGCAAGACTCACATCGAGAACCTAGAAAGAAAAACAACAGTGAACATCAAGCAGAGGAAGTCCAGAGCCAACATAGGAACTCCCCCTGAACTCTAGCTAGAGCACAGAGCTCTGTAAGTACCCACATTCTCTAATCGGTGGGATTCTATGTGCACACGAATGGCTCACACACTGGCAGTTCAGACTGTACAATATGTTTGAATTATTTCCTGAATTCTTTCTCTTAATATGTGTAACCCAGGCTACAGAAAGGGCTTGCACTTTCCACACTTCTGAGTAGAAGGATATGCACAGGAGTGCTTGGAACAAATCATTGGGGTGATGGGAGCTGAAGAGAGTATGTAAAAAAAACTCGGATAGCTCGTTTTTGAAAAACAGTTTCAGAAAGAGAAGCTTTGAACCACCCAAGTTAATGGAGAAGGCAGGGATGCTTAGAGCTTTACTATCTATTGTTTATCTGCTACAATTTCTCTGCTAGTTTTTATGAGATGCAGTTGTAAGAGCAATTCTTCTACTTGCCTTCAATCCCCCTAAAAGTCCATGAAACCCTATTGTAACCCTTGCCTGTTTCAGCTTAACCTGATTAAATCAACACAATAGAGTTACATGAGGAAGGCCTAAAACAATCTGTTGTAACAATAGATACCATCGTGAACTAAACTATTTAAACACGTGCATAAACTTTTTCTAAAACCACATTATAAACTGTTTCTAAAACCACAGTGCATTATAGGGTTAACCATAAATTGTCTACCAGGACTTGTAGAACTTGAACTGTGCGTTCAACTGCCAGTATGGTGAGCCCTTGAACTACAGGTGTAGTATAGCATTAACCCAGACAGTGAAGTACATTTCTTTGCCTACTCAAGCTAGAATTGGATTCTCTGAGGTAGGAAGAAATCTATAAGACATTTGCGTTCCAACCGACCAAGCAATAATCAGGTTTCTATAACCTTTGTTTTCCAGTTCTGATTTCTAGTTTGCTTCTTGAATCCACCTCCTTGAGCTCTAACATGACCTTAGAGCACTGAGTTCTGGCTTGCTCCTCATCCTCAGTCATACTTACAGGTTTGTCCTTAAGGTTTGACTCTTTCTTTGGTGTTGACCCACCAGCTTGTTCATTCCAGGCATCTGCCTTATTTCATACGACTGCTTGTGACTCACAGTCATTGACTGCATGGAAGCGTACAATCCCCTCTTCCAAATTTGTCCTATGTTTCTGGTACCTCACTTCAGACAACAGGATGAGATTTATAAGATGGAATGCTCTTCCGTACAAAATAATTGCTTCCACAGAAAACTAGATGTCAGGATGAAAGGCTCTTGCCTAGACTTGTCCCATGACATACTACTCTGATTTTCTAGGAAATAATTTAAATGGAGGCTGTATTTAAACCTAGATCCTAAATCCTAACTCTAAAGTGATTCAGCCCAGGCAGAGCCCGAACATTTCATAGATAGCAGGTCTAGTCATTCAGCAGAATCTGGATCTGGAAGCCAGGATCATGTTCAGCAGCATCCACAGCAACGTGCACATAGAAAAGAGGCAGGGCTCATGTCACAATGACACAATGCTTCTGACACCACTCTGACTCCCCCTAGACCCCCTCCCCTACACAGACGTCACTGGCCAGTACTGAATTTCTAAAAAAACAGCACAGGGAGAATGCATTTGGAAGTGGTAAACAGAGGATGGTTACGTAACAGTTTCTTGACCTCTCCCCCACCCCATCCAACATTTAATTCCCAGTTGCTGCAAGGATTATTTGGGAATCCTAACTACTGAAGAGGATGGCCTATTCCTGTCTTTGCTTCTATTACTTATTAGCTCTGCAGATCTGCAGAGAGTGACGTCCCCAGACATGTCACTGGGTGCCTTGTTTGCCCTGCCACCTCCCACCCTTTTGCTAGACTCTTGCCTTTCCCTTGGAAAAAGAAAGCTGACTTGGGAAAAAAAAAAGGATTGTCAGACATTAGAATATGAATCCTACCACTGGTTCCTGGAGGGCACTTGTTACAAACAACTTCCTGGGTGCCTGGCAGGATGAAGCAACCATAGCCACGTTGGCATGGGCATGGCTGGCAGTTCTGTGAATCCCAGGGAAGACTGTAAAACCCAGTTGGGCAGGCAGCACTTATGTGCTCCATGTTTTCATCTCCTGAATAACACTCTCCTGAGCAGAGATGGAAAGAGAAAAGATAGAGGATTTGGTTGAATGGAGCCTTGCATCAGAATCCAGTGGCTTCTTTCTTTTTATGGAGAAAAGTTTGAAACAGATGAGATCAAAATGAAAAATTCTGAAAAAGAAAACACTAAATATAGAACAGAGCTTGATGTATCTGAGCATGCATATACACACAAGTACTAAAGTAGCCTTTTCTGAAGAATGTAAATTCACTTTTGAAGGGCAACTACTGTCCTTCATTTTGTGTAGATAGAATGTGCCCATTAATTTCACAAATGGTAGCTTATTGTAGTCATCAGCCACACCCACAAAAAATGATACAGAAGAACTATTCATTTGTTGAATCACAGCTCTTTTGTTCCTGAAAAATTTAGGATCTAAAACTCAGGGACAAGCTTGTTGCTTGCCGATGCTCAGATAGATGAAGCCCCTTTCTGATCAAGGACTCTGTGGAAAGTAATTGCTTTTCATCAACTGACAAAGTATCAGGAAATGCTTGGGAGAGAAATATAAAAGCAGCTATTCTCAGTCCCAATCCAAAATGGCCCTTTTGACATCCAAGGAGCTGCATATCAGGTAGGTTATCCCTTGCACTTTTATAAAATTAAAAAAAAAATCATTACATAAGAGCGAATCATACAGAATATTAGCAAGTAATCATGTCTCGAATTTTGGGTAGGCAACAACAAGAATCTTAGCTGTTAACCATGCTTAAATGGCATTAGGCTTGAAAACTTTATAGCAGCTTTCCCCCTATTATTGTTGCAATAATTTTGGTTTTTGGCAAGCCACGTGGGTAAAAACCAAATGAGTAAAAAACCAAAATAAGTAAAACGTAAACACCTCATGCATTCCAAAAGATTTTCCTCCAGCTCTTTTTGAGTATCCATTCGCTGAACATTTTAAACACAAACTCTCAAGGTTTTTGCAGAGTTTCTTCACAGAGAGGAAGGCTGATCACATTAATGAGTGTGACTCTATCTCTATTTATCTAAAATGGTGGATATATAATATGGAAAATATGTCCTCATGCTCAGTCCTCCATCACGAAGAAAATATCTCCTGATCACCATATAGAAGGACCCTACAGTGATTTTGACATTCTTGCCCTTTCAAATAAAAATGAATGGACAAAAAAATAACCCATCCACCATGACAGACCCTTAGACTGTGGATTCTCTTACCTGTTTCTGTATCACAGGTTCCTCCTCCCTGGCACTGACACAGCACACATCGCCTGAAGGCCCCAATGTTACCCAAGTTCTCCCTCTTGTACCCTGGAGCACATTTCTCACAGAATTGCCCTTGGTATCCAGTTGGACATACGCATTGCTCCACCCAGGGGGCTGGAGAGCCAGTGCCTGGCTGTGCCGAAACCAAAATGACATTACTGAGGTATCCGATGCCTAAAGAAACAGAGAGTGATTGCAGGGAATATTCCAGAGAAGAACGTGACAAACTTAGGCAATGGCACCTGGATCGTGTCTAACAGAAAATAGAATATGTCTAGGGATATACAGAGATCTATTTCCAGATGTCTTCTACATGTCTTCATTCAACATTTGTTCTCTCCTATATCTGCATTAATCTTTTTTTTAAAAAAAAGTTTTAAAAAATTAAAGAAAACTAGATACAAATGAATGTTTAAACTTTTCCAAGTATTCTCTGACAGTTCTTCTCCAAACTGGTGTTTCCAGATGTGTTGGACTTCAACTCTCATAACTTCTTGGCAGCATGGTCTTTGGCTCTTCAATTAAATAGGAGAAGCCCTTCCCCATCCCCCAGGAAAATACTTTGCAATCTTCTGTGTGATGTAGACATTCTGTGCTAGAAACACAGAGCAAGTCTGGGAAACTTTCTGTGAATGTAAAAATGACTAAAATCATAGCTTTAGTTGGCTGACAATAATCTGTTTTTTAAATGTGTTTTTATTACCTTGTGTTCTTTCAGATTATAAAATAGGATAAAAGTTTTCAAATAAGGAATCAGCAAAAGAATTATATATGAAGACCCCTTTTTATGCCCAGTTCCTGATCCCAGCTCACCAGTTCCATGAGTGGCTCTGATCCGAAGAGCTGACAAATTCCCAATTAATTGATGATATTCAATGTTACTAAGCCTAGGGCTCCAGTTACTACTTGGGTGTTCATCTAACCTGCAGGGCAGAGATGAAAGAAAGTTATATGAAAAAAAAATCTGCATAACCATCCTTGCATACAAAATATATCTCTACAAACACAGCTAGAAGTGAAAGAAACACCAGCACTGTTGTATTAAGAAAATGGCCACAAAGAATGAGAAAGCGACAGCACTCTGAGGCCAAGGAGGAGCTGGAAGTATGGCATAGATTTTCTGTGAATCTCAGAGAGTCAAATACAGTCACAAAATTCAACTACCTAGTAAATCAATATAGTATCTTTTTCAATAATTTTAGAGAGCTAACTATCCTTCCTTAATCGCAAGAAATCAAAGTTGCAACCAAAGCAACAATAAAAGTGCTTCCCACATGCATACAAAAATTAATATAAGGCTGGAGTAAGCTTCCTTCAGATCCATTCGTTCCAGCTAGCATGGCCAATGGCAAGCAACTGTAAGGCCTCTACTCCAGTACAAGAGCTGAGGGCCCAATAAATATGAAGAGGCCAGGGTGGGAAATGTTGAGGTGGGAAAGGTTGAGGTACACATAAAGTTCATAATAGGCACCAGCCAACTGTGCTGTGGTTTAGCATCACTTTGGAGGAGTCAGTGCACATACACTAGCATCAGCGCAAGTTCTCCCATGCTACAAGGGAGGATCAGTGGTGGTTTGTTCATTCATTCATTCATTCATTCATATAGCTGCCTGTCTCAGACCAGTGACTCTGGGCGGCTAACAATAATTAAAACAATCAAACAATTAAAACAATACAGAACATTAAATATAAATACAGCCAAGAAATCTTTAAAAAAACATTGATCAGCTGTCCTTTGTTCAGGAATTCCTAAAAAGCTTCCATGGAGTTGGGAGGTTCACATGACATAGTTAGAAAACCACATATCTAAGCAATCAAATCATTATAAAATAAAGCCTTACTGAGCTTGTTCACACAGGGACATATACCACTTGATTTATTTAAAACAACTTTTAATTATTTGACTTTTCCTTACTGATGGGTAAACTGGCTCTATTGAAAATCATTGAGGCGATACAATACTGAATGATTTGGAAGTACTATTTGTGGTATTAAATCTGTGATGGTTCATTCAAATTTACATCATTTAGCATTAAAGTTATCAAGGGCTGGCAGAGAATAAGTGTACTATATGAGCACAGAGTCGGTAATAAGGAGTCACTGAGAAGGCTATACTATTGACTTTAAAGTTTGAGAGAGCCCTTAAATATTGCAGGCAATTTACCTGAATGTGTAAGTCTTGCTGATTCCACAAGGTAGCATCCTGCCATTAGGCATGAATCGGGTCATGACTCTTAAACCAGCTCCTTCCAAGATGACATCATGCTGTGAAGGGCGAAATCCAGGTCGGTTCACTCGATAATCAAAAGATAACATCTGTCCATAACTCAGCTGCTGGTTCCCAAGGAACCTGGCTACAAAAAAAGTACATAGCAAGAACAGTAATACAAATAAGAATAAAATGTCTCACCAAATGACATTTATAAAGAAAATGCCATGAAAAAGGTTTATCTAACAACATCACCATGACTATAGAGCAGTAGAGAGGACTTCAAGGGAATCAATGAACATGAAAGGTCTACATCCCATAGCCTAGCTTCTGATTGCATGGTTATGGCATGGTTAAGAATCTGTTTGTTTGCTTATCTACTTATATGTTATATTTTAAATCTGCTCCAGACAAAAACGTGTCAAGTTTACTAAAAAAGATCTTAGCACACATCCACATGGGGATTCTGAACTGGCTGGACGTGTGTTCCTCTGGATGTCAGCAGTGTTGTGGAAGTCTAGCTAATTTACTTCCAGCTCAACTGCTGCATAGTTGAATCTGCTTCAGAGCTATGCTTTTTACTTTTTCCAGCCCAAGAATGTGTTGGAAAGAAATTATGTATAGGGACTCAGGACTGTGTCTGTCTATCCTATCTATCATTAGGATAACTCTGCAAAACCAGAACAGAATGGGATCAGGTTTGTTACGGTGGGAGAAACCTACAAGAGAAAGATTGATCCCAAGGCATGCCTATGGGAAAGGCATTTGGGCAGCATCTCAGAGTATTGCTGCCTGCTTCATTCTAAGCCTTTCCTGGTCATGTGAAATGGAGTGGAATATATGCATCCTCTCTTGTGCTTCCTATGGCATATGAACTCAAAAATAGAGATGCAATATGAGGGGAGGGTAGAAACACTTATGCTCCCCTGGAGAAAAAGCAGATGTCTCCATGGCCACTGCTTGCAAAGGGGTTGAGAAAATCCCAGAAACTGTGCTCTGCATGCTTGCCTTGTTGTGCCTTGTTTTATTTTGCTTTTTTAAAGAGACCATGGTTCCATTTTCCCCCCTTACCTCGCCCCTCTTATGGCTCTGAGCTATATATATAAATGCCCTACATAGCTCCCTCTTAAGGGGAAAGCATGCAAAGCATGGCTTCCCGAGTTCTTCCCCAACTCCTTGAAAACAGCTCTGCTCTACGTCACATGACGGAAGAGGGAGGAGGGATTTCGAATGGGACAGGCAGAGACATTCCAAGCTGTGTCCGACTGCCTTTCCTGTACGGATGCTTCAAGGGACTTTTTTTTCCTGGAATTTTCCAGCTGAATCCAGCCTATTTTCAAACCTGGTTTTTGTTTTGTACGTTTTCAAATTTTGCCCTGTTCTATTCAGTTTTCAGAGCATCATTTTGCTGACAGGCAGACAAGCCTGTTTCCTAATTTCTTTCCAACATTTGATTGGGTTGGAAGGAAAGAATAAAAAGCATGAAATTGAGCAAAGATATGTCATGCTTCCCTTTTTGTTCTGCTTCCAATGTTGCAAATAATAAGCTCTAAACCTCCTTCCTGTGTGTGGTAGGTGAGAAGATTATTGAGGCATGGCAGTGGTTTCCTGTTCTTGTTAGCCTTTCAAGTAAGCAGAAGTTAAAAAAAAAACAACCTTCTGGGCATTTGAGGAATGAAAATGATGGTTGTGTGGAAGTACCCTTAACCAGTTAATTACAATTTGACTAGTTTAGGCACTTCTAGTTTGACTAGAAGTAACTAAATTACTCTGGTTTGGACAGGGTTTTATTATTGTAGATCTGGTCTTATTCAAGATGTTTGGTGGGGAAATGCCACTTTAGTGGCTGAAGATAATTTGCATATAAAAAGTCTCAGTATCTATTCCAGCATCTCTAGGTAAGGCTGGGAAAGATTCCAGTCTCAAATCTTGTAAATCTGCCATTGATCAGTGTTAACAGTACTGAACTAGATGGATGAATGATCTCACTTAGTATTAAGCATCTCCCTGTTGTCTATAAAACTAACACATTTACCAAGAAAAGTAAATATATTAAATATTCTAGACCAAGAAGATTAAGACAGTCTCCTTGTTCAGCAGGATAATTATCCATTGCATGCTTTCTGCACATTTAGGATTCATAATTAAGTAGTATTCAAGTCTTTGGTAGCTGGTATATTGGTACACAGGCTAGGTCATTTTACATACTATATAGCTCCTTGCTGAAAGAGCACACTTGGCTTTTCCTTATTTAATTCTTACTAAGTATGGAATATTTGGAGATTGTTGGAATCTTTACACATTTTTTTCCTTGTAGCTACACTAATCATGAAGAATGTTGGCTGAAGGATGACAGAAAACCATGCTGAAGCATCCTTGGAAAGACTGTCACATGTTATGTCAGCTCCACACAGCTCTAGGTTACTTACAGTACACTATTAAAATAAGACATCACCCCAAAGCCAGAAAAACATAGGTGAGTATAAATGGGACCCAGGCTGGAGTATATGATTATATAGGAAAATTTTTAAAAGATATCAATGTCATATTTTGCTGAATGGTCCTTTAGAGGTGTTCCTCTCCACAACGGGGCACGGAAATATGCACCTGGAGCTACAAAATAGCTGGAACCTGGCCTTCTGGCTGTCACAAAAATTTCCTTGTGATGTGGAGACCATTGGAGCTGTAATGGGGATCCATTTTCTTGAGCCTGCCAGCCTTCATCACCTGCAGTACAAGGGAAGCACAGTTTACTGACCTGAGTTGGAAATCCAATCCATAGTCACTGATTCAGGAAATGTGACAGGAGAGAAGCAACAACTTCATCCATAGTATGTAGTTGAAACAGAGGTCAATGCAACCACATTTCCACTAGACGTACTTACTTTCTGAATGCAATGTGTTTTTGAAAGGGGCAAAGGAGCAGCATTCCCAACCAGTACTGTCTCTAGCCCTGGGATACCTCTATACCAGTGTTGTCCAAACTTGGCCACTTTAAGATGAGTGGACCAACTCCCAGAATTCTGGGAGTTGAAGTCCACTCATCTTAAAGTGGCCAAGTTTGGACAACACTGCTCTATACTAAGAAGATGATTTTGCCTAGAATGATTCCTTGCTGAAAAAGTTACTTTCTACACTAAAGAAGTTACTGGACATCTCTTTACAGACTCTTACTTGTAGATACGCTACTTGAGGACACAGGCACCTTTCAGCGATATGAAGCTAGTATGCCAAAGTCAAGCCATCACTTTCTGTGCTGCCCCTTGACCAGTTTTATAAATAAGGAAAAATACTGCAACGTGCAGCACCAGTACCAGGTGACCAGAGCATTTCCAGTTACTGATGTTGGGCCTGTTTACCCTTGTTCTCAACATTTGGGAACCCCAGGCTGAAGGTCCCTGGATTTTGGTCCAAAATCCAGCCATGGCTGCTCCACTGGTATCTGTAAGAAGCCCGTATACTGTGGAGTCCCTGGGGTTCTCTGAGCTTGGTTGTTTTCTTGCAAACGTTCTCTTTTATTGGAGCCCTTATACTGCTTAGCTGTTCTGTTTTAAAGAAATCCCAGTGACCCCCTGTTTAACACTCTGGATTGGTATGTCTGAAAAAGCATGGAGACTCCTGAAAGTTCACTTAGAATTCAAGGAGCTCTTCAGTAAAATGCAAATAAATAACAGAAGGGAATGATATGCTAAATATGCTGGTGGAAATGAAAATATAATAAGCTAATTACTTGACAAGCAGGGGTGGGGATTGGAGACATCAAGGGCCTCGTCAGATCTCTGTGTGAGATGGAGTCCAAAGTTCATTTGTACCCAGCCAGCCCCTACGCTAGTAATTTGGCCAAATACTTGGTGGCCTGTATTCAGCTGTATTCAGCAACTCTGTGACCATTTGATATACACCCAGATTGAAAGAAAAGAATGAATCATAGATGAGAGAGAGATAACTTATGTGTTACTTATGTTATATACACCTATAGAAAGAAAACAGGAACAGGACACTTATTAAACATATTCATCATACGCTAGAGTTACAAAGTAACATCTGAATCAGCTCCGAGTATGGATCAATCTCAACTCTTCTCAGATGGAATGAAGCAAATATGGGAAAATTAAGCAGGCATATAACCAGAAAAAGAATGCAGATCATGCAAATAAGGAAAGACCAAATGCAGTGAGGTTTTTTACCTTGTTGAAATGAAGATGTAATTGTATGGACACTATAATTTTTCCCACTGGAGCATGTAGTTGAGTGTCCGTAACAGAAGCATGGAGAACAGCCCGCTGGATTTCTTGCATTTAAGTTATAATAGCCCTGCTTGCAGCTGTGAGAGAGAAAAATCAAGACACCAAATTGTAGTTCTCTTAAACATTTTGACAGATTTCCATTCTGGATTCTTCTGCTTATCTGTTGTGATATGAAAATATCTGAATATCTAGCCTTAAGAAACCTCTGCCCAGCAAAAACCTTCTGGACTCTGAGATTAGCCATCATTAGATATTCTAGGCCAGTGTTGTCCAAACTTGGCCACTTTAAGATGAGTGGACCAACTCCCAGAATTCTGGGACTTGAAGTCCACTCATCTTAAAGTGGCCAAGTTTGGACAACACTGTTCTAGGCTATCACTGGGAAGAAGCAGTGTGTTTATTCAAATGATCTTTTCATGGTAGAATGGCTATCATTTACCCCACACAGAACATACAAAAGCTACAATCTGGTAAAAAAAATGAATTTGATCCATGGTATATCAAGCTCAAAACAATTTGTACATATGACAATTGGGTCATGTGAGATCTCAGCATATATTCCAATTCCAATGCAAGTGAGAAAGACTTGAGTGCCTCTTTTTTTACATGCCATATCTTTGTTTGCAGTAAAATTCTGATATAGTGTCATCTGGATTAGCACAGCAAATTCCAATCTTTTTCCCTACTTGACCTGTATAGCTTGTATAACCTGTATAGCATAGCTTTTAGTATTGGACCAAGATTAAGTACATGAGTGTACTCATACATCCGTGGACCACAGCCCCACCTTACAAATGTCAACCCCTTTTCACAATCCATCAGAAATTGAAATAGCTATATAAATAAATTGTATCTAAGGATTCAGTCAGATACTTTGTCCCCTGTTCAACATCTGCATTCTCTACATTTTACAGACAACCATAATTTAAGTACATGTTAGGCTATGGACATGATAAATGTACTTCGTGTACATGTCAACAAATTTAAAAGCACAAAGCATGAAGAAGTTATGAATAATCAAAAGTTATCAGACATAAATGCAAAGTGGGATTGCTCCATTGTCCTACTGATATGATGATTCAAAACTAAAAAAAAAGGAGATTTGTTTTTACAGCCAGCATGTATCAGCCTTCTACAAACATCTAGCTGGTTGCTACTAGAATGCTGGTCTAATCCAGCAAGGCACATTTCATTTTGAGGAAAACCAAAAGCAAAACCTCACAGTACTTCTGTCATTTTCATACTTCATTCTTTGCAAAACATTCACAGGCATGTAGGCTCAAAGACTCTTGATCTTGGATAACATGAAATGAATGTGTGTTGTACAAAGATTCTTGATCTTAGATAGCATGAATTGAACGTATGTTGTACTGTTCTAAGATCTTTGAGTGCAATGTGTGAATCTTTGCAACAAGAAGAGACTCCAAGACCCCTTCACCCATATGTGCTTTGGAGAAAGGTGCAATAACTGGCTATCTGATGAAGAAAGCAGGCTGCCTCCTGACAAGCAATTTAGCCTAGGGATACACTTTATTACAGACACAAACATTTGGTTTCTTCTGTAGAAATCAGTTCTAGACACTGTGTACCAGCTGCCTTAAAAGATGTTAAAATAGTGCAGAATTTTAAGGAAAAGTTTGGGCAGAATTCTTTAAAGCTGGTTTAGATGCAGGATGTCATGTCCTAAGATAGTTGCTCTGGCAAAAAATTAGATTAGACTTGTTGATTAACGCCACCATGTGCACTCTGACATAGGACTGCAATCAATTCTAGCTCTCTACAGCCTAAACATGATCAAACATGGTATCTTATATGGAGATCCCTCCTTCTCCTTCATAATACATGGTTTCACCTACCTTCTGTACTGAAGTCATGGAACTGAGCTTTTCTTTACTCCTGCTAGCCATGATGCCCCCTTTTTTGGTAGCAGCTTTGTGTTTCTATGAGCATGTAGTTATCCTACACTGTAGACTAGATGGTGGAGCTTCTCCTGAGAAATCTATCCTGTAAACCTTCCCCCCACCTCCCCACCCCATATTCCAAATCCCCAGTTTCTTCTTCCCAGTGTGTTCTGTTCAAAGAAACAGAATGAAATACCTATAGAATTATTTAAAGCTATGGGAGAAGCAAGTGCTGAAAACTCCTTGTCAACAAATATTAAACAATATTTATGTGGCTGAGAAATTTGAAAATATTGGTGTATATAACTATAGTAAGAAAATAGATGCAAGAGAATGTGCAAATTGCCAGTCCCTTCCTTATGCAAGTAAACTTTTGTTTACAATCTTACAGAGAAAAGTTGAGCCATACATGGAAAGATAAATGCAAAATGTCCAAGTAGGCTTTAGGAAAGGCAGAGGGGCAAGAGATCAAATAGTTGATGGATAATACAGCAACAAAATTAAGAAGGGGGTTACTTTTGCTTTATTTACCACAGCAAAGCTTTTGATTGTATACAGTAGTTCATGCTAAAATATGGAATATATTAAGGCTAATGGGTTTGCCAGAATACTTGATAATTCTGAGACCTTTACAATGAACAAGAACCTATTGTAAGAAATGACTTTGGAGTGAGACATACACATATAGGTCTGTATCTGTTTAACTTACACAGCAAATCTATTATAAGAATAACAGGAATGGAAGAGATGACAGCTGGAATCCAAAATTGGTGGTTGAATCACTAACAATTTGAGAATGCAGACACCATTTTCTTATGGTGTTAAAGTACAGAAGACTTAGAAGACTCATTAGGGAAAAAAAATGGAAAAAGAAAAAATCTGGGTTCACATTTAATAGTAAGAAGACAAAAGTGAGATCAACTGGTATGCTTACTGAATTCAAATCTGATATGGAGAAGGGAAGCAGCTAGACAGTTCTGTTTCCCTGGGCTCAAAAATAGAGATAGACAATGGGGTGGAGAAGTTAAGAGGAGATTAAATCTACAGGGGACAGCAATGACAAACTTAGACAAGATAATGAAGGATAACGATATTTCTATGTATGGCTATGAAAGCTGAACACTGAATAAGAATGAGAGAAAGGAGACAGTTTTGAATTGTGAATTTGGGGAAGAACAGACTGTCAATTGGTTCTGGATGAAATCAAGACTGACGGCTCCCTGGAGACAATGATTAAGAAACAGCAACTCAATATTTTAGACAAATGATGAAAGCAGATGAACAACTATGCTTGGCAAGGTTGAGGAAAGTAGAAATAATTGAAAATAATGGAAAAGGTGGATAGATTGGATGAGGGTTATCAATGGAATAGCCTTGAAAAAGCTGTTATCACCAAGGACAAGTCAAGGTGGAAGGAATTTGTCCATTCAGTCACCTGAAGGTTGGCCCAACTAGATAGTACCTAACTGTAAAAGGTTGTGAAATTTTCCACAATTCGTTTATCTACATTGTTTGATGCAGGTTCCTGCCCCCCAACCCCTAAATGGCAGGTGTGTGTGTGTTTGTTGTGAAAAACAGTAAGTAAAAGGAGATAAATTCCTAGAATTGTATAGAGGTTGGATTCATCTTGGCTCCCAAAAATTCTGTTCTACCAAATCAGACATTACAGAGAAGAAGTGTATTTTCAAAAATACTGAAACTCACAGATTTTTCCTCAAAGAAACTGAAATTGTCAGAATCTAAAATTGTGATATTACATATCAGGTTTCTTACTTTACATACTGACTTTGGCCATTTCTACACTAGTGATTAGAGCAGTGCTTCTCAACCTTAGCAACTTTAAGATGTGTGGACTTCAACTCCCAGAATTCCCCAGCCAGCATGCTGGGAGTTGAAGTCCACACATCTTAAAGTTGCAAAGGTTGAGAAACACTGAATTAGAGTGTCATCATAGCATCAACCAGCCATCACTGAAGTAATATAGAGCCTCTCATTACTGTTACTTTGGTACAATGATGGTTGGATGACTCCAGATGTTATGAATTGCTAATGAAGAAATGACCTTTCATCCACTCTACTCAATAACCTTGATTAGTAATGAATCAGATACCGGGTACATTTATGCGGGCTCATTCACTAAAATCTGACGAATTGGAGCCACTAAGTATAGATTCTCTGATGCATTTTTGAGAGAAATGACAGCAAAAAAACAAAAACAAAAAAGTTTTTCCATAGAAACTCTATGCTCACACCTGTCACATCGCTCTCCTGCAACTGCCGTCTTGCAGACACAGCGTCCAGAAATGCACTGCCCTGTGCTTCCAGATGGATCACAATCACACTGAGAGCTCCTGAGAGAATAAAATACACTTTTAAACCTAAATTCCATATTCAACAGGGGAACTTGCAAGCATTTCTATATACAAGAAACATAATAAAACAAGGCTGATCCCAGTTAGCTAGCTCAAACTACTGAGGCATAGATGGAAAATACTTCAGCACTGTATATTGTCCATTCATTAGACCAGTGGTTCTTAGCCTCAGCCATTTTAAGATCTGTGGACTTCAACTCCCAGAATTCCACAGCCATCATGCTGGCTGGGGAATTCTGGGAGCTGAAATCCACACATCTTAAAATCCACACATCTTAAAGTAGTTGAGGTTGAGAAACACTCCCTTAGACAGACTAGACCTGCTAGCTTTACAGAGTGTGTTGTGTGGACATGCTACTAATCACTTTCTTTCACCCCTAACTAGACATCCATTTTGATAGGGAAAAACCGGGACATAAACATTGTTATCAGCCGATGAGACAGAATAGTGGAACTATTTTTATGATAAAACTTAAAGTGCAACATGTTTTTCATGAACTCTAGTGCTGCAGTTGGTTGTTATCCTACGTTGCTTTTTAAAGTCCAAAAGCTCTTTACAGTCATGGACAGTAAGAAAGTTTAAAAAGTAAGCCATGGATGTTGATGGATGTTTGAGCCTCCATTCCTTCTGCCTATAGTTTTTGAAGTGCCTTTTCAAAATAAAATCATGAATATCGTTGTTCCTGGAGAGCTAACTCCAGTGTAGGCCTTAATCATCCTGCGTACCTTGATTTTTATTTTATTTTTTTAATGTGTCCACTCTCCTCAATATTCAAAGCAGATGCCACTTCCCAACCACCTTCTAGTCCTCCACCTATTCAGTCGATAGAATCCACCCCTACCAATATGTTAAAGGCAACAAATGTAACCCCACTTTGCTTGGCAGCAGATAGAAGCTACGATCTTCTCAATGAACTATTATGGAAGCAGGCAGAGGAAAAGAAGATTGCAGCCATGCAGAATGACAGATTGGAGTGTGTGTCATGCAAAGTGAGAGTGACACACATGTCACTGGGCTAAGTAAAAATGCTTGTACCAAACTGCTCTTGTTGTGACAGGTAGGGGAGGATGAGAACGTATCTCTTTCTAAATAGTACTTGCATGTCTTCAGGCCACACCTAGGAGCAAACAAAATTCTTTTCGTTTTGTATCACTTTTTCAGATGTTCTTTCACGGTTTAGTCCATTCTATATATAGAATGAACAGAATTCAAATGCTTGTTTTTAAATGCAGTTTCTCTCAAAATATGCATATTTAATGCATCATGAGATGTTTGTGGAGCCAAATAATCCACTGCAATGTTCAGAGTACTAAAAAATTGTATTGACTAGATGTTCTGATCCTCCCATCAGTGAAGGAGGTCAGTTCAGTTCATCATGGAGAACACAAAGATCAAATTCCTCCAGCATTCCTAGTAATATCACACCATCCATAAAACACAAATTGTCAAATTGTTCCTCAGCTGCAGGGTACCCTGCTGAAAAATGAATCTGCACAAAGAAGACAGTGTCCTCTGACACTGATATACAGTAGCTTCTGAAGCATAGTGATCTTAGGCCTACTACAGTATATCTGGGCTGCAATACGCTGAAAGACCACATGAGGGCAGTAAAGCAATAGTGAAAACTCTATCCGTTGCTGCCATCTAGTGGTTGTCTGGAAGTCTGCAATCCAGATGTGGTAGGTCTAAAGAGACTTTTAAAAATGGAGAAATTCAAACATATACTCTCACCAGAACCAGCAAAATTGATGAATGCAGTTTCCCATATGCAGTCTCTAGCCCTTTTAACAGATGGAGTGGGAATTTTATGATTCAGTGCTTCTCCATATAAAAATGCAGAAGATCAACCAAATTTGTTTTTGTCGACTTATTGAGGCACATCAGAATTTCCGCAAAGACACAATTATCAGTGATTGACAGTTCCATAAACCTGCAGGCACTTACTGCAGTTGCCCAACAGCTGCGCAGCCAGCCTCAGAGAAGGAATGGAAATTATGCTGGCATCGGTCACATTTATCACCTGTTACACCAGGTTTGCAGCGACATCGGCCATGGGTATCACACTGTGCACTGACAGAACCTATGAAGAAGAAATGCAGAAACACAATAGGCTGATTTCTGATTCCTGTAGGAAGCATGATTTATTCTCAACATGCTTCAGCTAGTATACCAGCTCTGTGTGGCCCAAATTTAGCCTAGACTCAGTTATTGTTCTGTGACTTAATAACCACACATTTGGATTATTTCAATGCAATGTTACTCATTGTTATTGTTGTTGTTATTTTAGTTCTACATTACTCTTCCTTCTAGAGTGGAAACCCAGACAGTATACAAAAGAGGCTTAAAAACAATGTTAAATAAAATGGTAAGGCAATAAACACAAACATAAGTAGGTTCGTTTTACAAAAACAAAAGCAATAGAATATAAAAGACAGTCTGAAGCTGAAGCTGTTGTTACAGTGTTACTGAGATGTCTGCGTTACAGGTATGGTCTGGGTTTCTACTCTAGGAGGAGGAGTGATATAGAACGAAAATAATAACAACAATATATAATATTCAGAAAGAACTCTGATAGCATTATTACAAAAGCCAGTTGGATGGATGGGATCTTTACATTAGAACAACCAGTAGATGATCATGATGAATGTGTATTATTTTCTATGTTAAAAGATAAATACCATTTGCCAAGTCAATAGTTTATTACGGTCACAGACCAGAATTACAAATAAAAATGCATTAAAAATGAAATAAAACAAAATAGGATAATATATTATAGTTGATGGTGGGATCATCAGTGGGCAAAGTCTGCCTAATTTTACAGACGGGGCACAATCTCAGCTCATATGGAACTTTTTTGTATCGGCCCTCCAAAACTGCTGTGGGAAGAGCGTTGCAGCATGCTAGAGTTAGTGCCCTTCGGAATTTGGAGACAGTTATGTAATGTAAATATCTCACTGGTTTATAAAAAGGGGTGTGACTGCTCAAAAAAACGTTCTTAGGTAGAGCAGACATGTGCCCCTGTGGACAAGGGGCTGTTGAAACTACAGCTCGTGTCCTGCTACACTGTGCCTTCTATAAGGACTCACAGACCCATTTTATAACTCCATACTTGGTAATTCTGAGCTTTTTTATGTACAGTTGTTGCTATCTGATCAATATGATTCAGTTTCTTTGAACGTAGCTAAATTTTGTTACACTGTCTGTAAAATTAGGCAGACTTTGATTGCCCACTGATGATCCCATTAACTGTAATATATTATCCTCTTTTGTTTTATTTCATTTTTAATGCATTTTTATTTGTAATTCTGGTCTGTGACTAATAAAATATTGAATTGAACCATTTATCAGTTACCATCCACTGGCAGTATTCATAATTATGTTTACTGACATCTTGATTGGGACTGACAGCATTTTCAATTTCAGAGACGCCTAAGTTATTAGACAGTATCATTAAATCCTATGAGACCAAAGCCCACAATCAGTTTTTATAAGTATCTGTTATCAGTCAATTAATCTGGTATGCAAATTTTAAAGATTGAATGGACTAAGAAACTGAAGACCCCCATTTTGCCTAAACAATGTGAAAACATTTTAACGTCAATACCAAAAACCTCATGAAATCTTAGATTATGGCTTATACAACAAAAAATATTTCAGACTTACTGGACCACATTGCATTTGTACAGAAAAGGAATGAGTAAATTGCAATCAAACATTTATTTCCCTCATTGACCAACACAGCATTACACAATCAACCCAACAATTTGATTAGGAAAAAATAGTCAAAAGAAAAAACACTGTGCTTGAATATGAGATAACAGCATAAGACAAAATGTTTATTTCTGCTAATGGTATAATTATTGTTGTTAGTACTGATTGTATAATTCTGTAATTCCCATTAAATCTATATTTCTGGCTATAAACTGATGGTTAAATCTAAGATACATAAGCTGAGAAGAAAGACTTAAATCTAAAATGTCCATATCTATCAAACCAGCAATCACCTCTCATCTGATTTTATGGATTGATTGACTGAGTAAATCACGATGTATGTTTATTTATTTATTTATTTAGCAAAGTTATATGGCTGCCCATCTCACTGGATGTGACTCTGGGTGGCGTACAACCAGCAACAATTAAAACGATATCATGACCATTGAAACACTTAAAACAATAAACATAATAAAAATAAATAAAAAGCAAGATTGCTGGAGAATAACAACCATCTAGGCACAATACAACCATCTCACAGGCTCCCCATGGGATCCCCAAGGTTGCTGGAAAAAACACATTTTAAGGGCTTTCTGAAAAGCTAACAGAGATGGGGCTAACTTCACTTTGGAGGGAATGATGTTCCAGAGGGTAGGAGCCATCACCAAAAAGGCACGTCTTCTGGGTCCCGTCAAATGGAACTCTTTAGTGGACCGGACCTACAACATACCCCTCCTGCTTGATCTGATGGGACAGGTAGATGTAATCAGGAAGAGGCGGTCTCTCAAATAACCTGGTCCCATGCCATGTAGGGCTTTAAAGGTCAAAATCAGCACCTTCAAGTGCACCCGGAAGCAGACCAGCAGTCAATGCAGCTCACAGAACAGAGGTATAGTGTGTGCCATCCTGGGGGCACACATACCTGTCCATGTAGCTGCTGTTGAAGCTTCCGGATGCTCTTCAAGTTGTCGTTGGAGATGCAACCAGATGCAACCATGTTGTTGGGGAAGGAAGGAAGGAAGGAAGGAAGGAAGGAAGGAAGGAGGGAGGGAGGGAGGGAGGGAGGGAGGGAGGGAGGGAGGGGGAAAAAAAAGATGTATTGTACTATATAATTTCATCCTTTATAATTTCTAGATCATACTGATATATTCTATATGCAAATTCTTTGATTTTATTTCTTTGAATGTCACCAAATTTTGAAATGCCACCTGTATTTTAGATTCTATGTATTAGTTTTGGTTTTGAAGTTATAGTTTTAGTGTTAATGCTATTTTATTCTATTATATTCCATTGCATATAAGAAGCCATATTAGTCCAGTGCTTTCTACTTTGTATTTCTTTTTATTTGTCTGTTTTTGTTTTATGCTGCTTATTGACCAAAATAAAGTCAGACTGATCAAAATAAAGGCTGACCTTTGTAATGCTACTGATATCTAAAAATTCATGGAATAAATAGATTCCATCAGAGTTTGTAAGACACTCTACATTTTCAGGACAGGATTTCTTAAGCATAACTTTCAAGTTAATTAAGAACCCAAAAAAGCTTTTGTCATTTCTAAAGTTGTTCATAAATTTGTTTTTAAAACCACAACAGGTTACACAGATTCCATATTGGGAAAAGTGTGTTAATGTTACAATTCTGTAAAATGCACAGCTTGTGGTTATCTAGTGTCCAAAATACAGAGGGCAACCTTCTATTTAAGAGTCTCCAGTCCAAGTCCAGTTTTTAGATCCTTCAACTCTGTTCCCATCTTAATTCCTGATTTCCTCTCCCGCCTCCAAAGAACCAAAGGGGGTCATAATGTATGTAAAACACGTTCTTGGCCTTAGATCCAGTCAAATTGCTGAATGGGAGAGGAGATTTGTGTGACATTATCTGAGGCAAGAAGAATATAACATGACCAGGGACACAAAAGACCAGACTATTATTTCACCAAGGGATGAAAAATAGAATAAACATGCTTTCTTTATTTTATTAGTTTGACTTCAGTTCTCAAAGCAGTGCTCAACATTAATAAAATGCAATACATACATTAAAAGCAAGCTGCTTAGAAAAATGCAAAACCTATTCAAATGGAACAAAAGCTGCTTTAGTAAAAATATACTCCAAACAGCATGGTGCCTTTCATCCCAGCCATTTTTTTCTTCATCTCATTTACTTTTATCAGGCCAGCATGATTGGAAATGCCCAAACCTGATAAAGGCATGTTTGCATCTCTGGAAAATACCCATCCAAGTAAATATTTTCTGTTTTTGACTCTGTTTAAATACAAGGCGAAGAAGAATTTCTATTATTGTGCTAGACTTGGAAGGTTTCACAAACAGTAATGAAAAATAGTGGGTAGATAGGAGCAGGAAGGCTGTAAGGCTGGCTTGACCTAGCAATATTAACCCTATACTCAAGTCACTGTTGTGTTGCTTCTTGATACATCTTTTCTCCCTCATTCAGCAGACGCCAAGCAAAAATGGATCATGGCATAGAAAACTACATGTATGCTGCAGAAAATGTACCACAATTTGGCATGAGATATACATTCCAACTCTTAAATGTTAACCTTAATTCCTTTATGAATTCAACTCTCCAGGGCCAGGTGAATTATATCCCAGAGTACTGAAGGATCTAACAGATGTTATCACAGAACAACTACCGGTAATCTATGAGAACTCCTGGACAACTGGTGAGGTCCCAGGAACCCACAGAAGGGTAAATGTTATGTCTTGAAAAAAGAGGAGCACCAGGGAAATTACAGTCCCACTCAGTTTGATACTTCTACTGGGCCAGGTCCTTGAGCACATTATCAGACTACATATCTGTGAGCATTAGAATAGAAATGCAACATTTAATAAAAGCTAGCAAGGGTTTCTCACAAATAAGTCACACCAGATTAACCATATCTTTTTTTTTGACAGAGGTACAAGCTTAATAGACAGAGAACAGGTACTTTTGCAGCAAGCCAAGACTACATCAAAAAGTTGAAACGCATGGAGTGATATTATGATGCAAACTCCTCCCCTTGTGTTTTTTTTTAATCCATTCCATTGTGTCCGATTCTTGGAGACTGCCTGGACAAGTCCCTGCAATTTTCTTGGCAAGGTTTTTCAGAAGTGGTTTGCCATTGCCATCTTCCTAGGGCTGAGAGAAAGTGACTGGCCCAAGGTCATCCAGCTGGCTTTGTGCCTAGGCTGGACTAGAACACATGGTCTCCTGGTTTTTAGCCTGATGCCTTAGCCACTACACCAAACCACTACACTTTGCACTTGTGTACAAAAGGGGTGAAGTTTACATCACCACATTTTGCTATTTGCCTCCCCACCCCATGCAGAGTTCATTTGGGAAGAATGTCACAGACAGACTATATCTGGACCAAAACATTTCACAACCATCTTCATTAATAGAATGGTAAAATAGGGGTTAGAAAATACAACTATTAGATGGATATATAATTGGCTGAATGATCACACCCAGACAGTGCTCATGAATGGCTCCACATCAGATTGGAGAATAGTATCAAGTGGAGTGCCACAACGCTGTGAATTGGTCTCTGTGCTCTTCAACATTTTTAATTACTTGGATGAAAGGTTTGAAGAAATGATTATCAGATCTGCAGATAACACAGAAGTAGGATGAGTAGATAACATTTTAGAAGAGGAAGAGAAAATCCCAAATGATCTAATCAGATTTGAACAGCTGGCTGAAATGAACAGGATGAACTTTAACAGGGAGAATGCAAAGTTCTGCTTCTCAGGAGAAAAAAATGAAAGGCACAAGTGTAGGATGGGGAAGATGGGACTTGGCTGAAGTACACATGAAAAGGATCTGGGTATTCTAGTAGATCGAAAGTTAAACATGAGGCAACAGTGTGATGCAGTTGCTTAAAAAGCAAATGCTATTTGGGGATATAGTAACAGGAGCAGAATTCAGATCATGGAAATGAATTATCTCACTCTTCTCTGCCTTAATCAGACACCACTTTGGAATACTGTGTCCAGTTCTGAGCACTTCAATCACAAAAGGCCCATGAGTATTTTTATAATATGACCCATATCAGCCAGTCTCCACCGGTGTGAGTGGAGTGGAGTGAAAAGCTGAAAAGCAAAATACAACTATTTTAAAGAAGATAAATAATTTTTGCTTCCATTACTGAAGAAGAAACCCTATTGCTTCAGTTCTGATGTAAAGGTAATTCTTCAATGGGAAAACATTAAATCAGGCACATGTTTCCATCAAATCATTTCTCAGAATGCCAAATACTGAGTTTTCAATTAACAGAACGCAACGAATATTTTATTGACTATGAAGCCTTTATGGCCTTCATACAGGAATGTTTTATTGGGCACGTACACACACACACACACACACACACACACACACTGAAAGAAAGAGAGAGAGAGAGAGAGAGAAAGATTAGAAAAACCCTTGAAGGAAACAGTTTTATTACAAAATTGAAAAATACAGCTGATGAAAGAAGTTTTTCCTGAAGTATAAGTATAGCAGTGTTGTCCAAACTTGGCCACTTTAAGATGAGTGGACTTCAACTCCCAGAATTCCCCAGCCAGCCATGCTGGCTGGGGAATTCTGGGAGGTGATGTCCACTCATCTTAAAGTGGCCAAGTTTGGACAACACTGAAGTAGAGGAAAATAAGAAAAAGAATCTAAAGCAGTGAAACTAAGATAATGGACGTGGCCTCTAATATTCAAGGAAGTTTCCTGTCTTGGAGAGAACATTATCCATTATCAGTTCTCCAGGACTGCCTCATATTCTACTGCCTGAAACAGCAAACCAGGGGCGCTGCCCTCTGCAATCTGTGGACATGAGACAGTTGAACGGGCAGTGAATCCTGACAATAGAACAACACACACCAGGGCAGGAAGCTCTGTTAGGGAACCAGTTGTGTTGCATACAATTGTATCCTTCCACAATTCTTCACAATAGAGCAGAGCACTAAGATGCCTGTCCCAGTAATCTGAATAGCGCTCTAATCCAAACCAAAAAGAACTGGTTTAGAGTTTGAAACTTTCCAGGGATTTCAGAGTAAATTTAGGGCATATTCATCTACCCAATCCAGGTTATTGTTTGAGCCCTTTAAAAATAGAAGAATGAAACCTACATTGTCTAGAATGCTCACTGGCATTTTAAAGCTTCTCTTGAATGTTAATAATTGCTTGCATCAGAAGTAAAAAACAAAACCCAAAGTGGATGAAAAAGTGGCTGGGAAATAATATATTCAGAAGATTGAAGAGTTTTTGGTATAATTAAGCAAATAATGATCATGATGTAGCCCTGCTTGGGTTTTGTTCCCTTCTTGTTTCTGGTGAAGAGGATTTGTAGGTTTTTGAGCATCACAAAGTTAATTTCAAACAGAGGCAAGAGCAGAACAGGAAATACACTATGGGGAAAATCTTATCAGAGGAGGGGAATTCCTATAATTGTTTTCCAGTTGGAATCAGTTACTCCTTTGGGAGCCATCATTACTCTACGTAGCAGCAAGCTTTTCTACAAACAAGTGCATTCTTGACCAAAAAGTACAGCCAGCCTGTCTATCCCTGCATGATATATGATATAGGTTGCTTATTATTTGTGCATTAATTGCATTAGAGGTAAAGGCAAAGACTTCCTTGAGTTAAGCTTGACTCCTGGTAACCACAAGGATTCATCCATGCAGTTTTCTTCTTCTTAATAAAGACATGGTTTCCATTGCCCTCTTTAATTCCTTGGTCTAGCCTACAGTCCTAAGATTCCCTAGTGGTCTTCCATCCAAGTATTAACCTGGTTGGACCCTGCTCAGTTTTGGGGAGGGGGGGGGAGGTCAGTCATTGTCTTTAACCACAGTATCCTGATACATAATAACAAGCTTCATTGTTATTGCTGTGGCTCCTCGTTCCTAACTCATTGTGGTTGAGGGCAGTTCCCCCTGCTAGGTTAGCATCCACATATTCTTGGGTCAGCAGAAAATTATACCAGCATGACTGAGTGGCTTTGGGTTTTAGGGCCTTCCGGATCTGGGACTTTACCATCTTTGGAGCTGGACGGGGTGGCACTGCCCCAGACAGACCCAGGTCGCAATGTGCAGGTCCTTCTGAACTCAAAATTCCTGCTCAAGGAGCAGGTGATAGTGGTGGCCAGGAGAGCCTTTGCGCAACTTTGTGTTGTGTGCTAGTTGTGCCCGTTCCTGGATCGTGAGGCTCTGCTCACAGTCACTCAAACCCTGGTCACCTCCCGCATAGTCTATTCTAATGCACTGTACGTGGGCTGCCCTTGAAGAATATCTGGAAGCTGCAGCTGGTGCAAAATGTAGCAGCACAGGCAGTTATGTGTGCCCCTAAGAGGACAATGTTACACCTCTGCTTCATGAGTTGCCTTGGTTACCAGTTTGCTTCTGGGTCCGCTCCAAGGTGCTGTTTTTGACCTTTAAAGCCCTACAAGGCATGGGGCTGAGTTATCTGAGGGATCACCTCTTTCCAGTTACACCTACCCATCCCATCAGGTCTGGCAAGAGAGGCATGCTGTGGGTCCCGTCTGCAAAAGAGTTCCATCTGATGGGACCTAGGAGGTGAGCCTTTTCTGCCATGGCACCTGCCCCCTGGAGCATCAACCATCCCAGGGTAAGGTTAGCCCCAACCCTCAGGGCCTTCCAGAAAGCCCTTAAAATGTGCTTTTTTCCAGCAGGTCTGGGGATCCCCTGGTAAGAGGGAGCCCGTATGTTGGCTGTATTGTGTGTACTATTCTCCTGCTTGTGGTCTTGTGTTTTTTTTATGCTTATTGTTTTTATTGTTTTTAATTGGTTTTGTAGTAGGTTTTAATAGTAGATTTTATTGCACACTGCCCAGAGTCACTTCGTGTGAGATGGGCAGCCATATAAATTTGACAAACAAATAAATATATAACCAAAAATAATCCAGCCTTCTAACAGCCTCTGGCCTCCCCCATCCTAAGCCTAGGCCTGTCTCACTGAAGGGCTGGGGACAAGATGAAGGCAATGCTATGGCAACAAGACACAAAAAAGATGTTGCCAGGGGTTACTGCCATGGTTCTGTGCAAGTAGGGGGATGGCCTAGGAGTCAGGGCCTTCCTCCTTCCTTATTTCCTAAATCAGCATCTGCCTACCTCTGGGGCTGCAGTTGCAGGCCACACAACGATCTTGTGGATGCCGGCGATAGAAGCCCTCTTTACACCGCTCACAGTTTGTTCCCTCCGTGTTGTCAACACAGTCGATGCACCGATACCCATTTCCCCGTTGCCTGAGTAACTCGAGGTCGAAGATGCAACGACTGGACTTCCCATTGCAGTTGCAAGCTGGAAGACAAAGCAAGCAGAATGGCTACCATTAGACAAAAGGGTCAGGGGTGATTATTTTAAAAAATAAGTGCAGTTTACATTTATTGAAATGTTAGGATCTCCTTATTACAGATACAGATACAGAATACTTCAATGGCCAAGTATAAAATATATACAAGGAATTTGTCTTCGGTGACAAACAGCAAAAGCAACAGTGCGTTTGGATAGCAACAGAAAAAGGAATGATAATAAACAATAACACTACACAGTAAAATAACTTTTTCAAAGGGAGAAACCACTGTTCAGCACATATTGCGTTATTTGCAACACTACTAATGATAACACGACTTTCCTTCCTTGAAACAATGCGATCTAGGGCAGAGCAGAGATGCATTACACTTCTCACTCTTTCTGGTTTTCCAAGTTTCAAACCCTTTTCTTTGCCCTACACAGCCAAAAAGAACTAACACCTTAATTTATTTTCTAGAAGTTCCTGAGGAGAAGCAAAACTAGACCTTCCTGTGTTGAAACACAAAAGAAATTTACAACTGTGACAGTAAGGAATTGAGTTTTGATCCCTAAACTCCTCACTCCTCATTTAAATCTCCTTGCTTTGGCAGATACAACCGTTCTCAGCGACAAAACCAGAGAAATTTCACACTTGTGCTCTGGGATAAAATTAGCTCATGTATTAGTAATTACCTTTATGTTGTATTCAAGATACATAGTAATTTAGAGAATTTCATAAATAACAAAGCATACGTCGGTTTTCCTGCCTCAAGGATCTTATAATCTAAAATTTAACAGAAGCAAGGTAATAGGTAAATGGTTAAGAAGAAAGAAGTAAGGTTAACCAACAGCAAGGGACAGGAAAGCAGGATATTCCAGATTGTGAGCAAATGCGTTAACATGGACTTAACCTTTGCTTTCAGTAGAATTAATGGAAATGTCACAGCCATATATACAAAATGGTTTAAAGTTAGTCAGCCATTTACAAGCTTTGGAAATCCTGGGATTGTTCATAGATTGTGGAGACCCCAGGAGTCTCTGCTAGACTTCTCACTGTCTACACTTCAATATCCAGAGATTTTGCAGAGCAAAGGCCATGACTGTTAAAGAGATATACCTTACATACTTGCAGATAAGCCAAGAATTTTAGGTACCAAAATACATGCAAAAAATTGGGTTTGGCTTATCTGCAGATGGGCTTATCCATGAGTATAAATGGTAGGTTTTTCCCTCAGCTTTTTAAAGTACTTGTATATTCTGTATATACTTGCGGATAAGCCAAACCTTTGAATTTTAAATCAAAATATTATGAAAAATGCACCATCCACAGATAAGCCAATTGTGAAAATTAAAAGATACAAAAATTTCAAGGGTCAGCTTATCTGGAGGAAGCACATTTTTCATGGTATTTTGGTTAAAAATTCAAGGGTCGGCTTGTCCGTGGATGGGCTTATGTGTGAATATATATTGTAGACCAATACAAGGTGTAGTGTAATTCAGAGCTGGATTGAAATCCCTGTAGATTTTGGGCACAGTATTAACTAAAACCCCTTCCAAACAGATCAATATATAATATAAACTTAGATCTACTGTATATAATAAAGATTTGTTGGGGCTAAATCTTTTTATTAGATCCTTAGGAACCTTATAGCCATGAGCAGCGTGCCCAATGGATTATTCATCATTAGTGTAGTTCTGTTCCGAGATGTTGAGAGGGATTGAGAAAGATTTGCAAAACAAGCAAATTTCCTAGCCATGTAATAATGTGAATTCATCTTAGTTCTTTTTTTTCTTTACTTTTCTTTTCTTTTCTTTTCTTTTCTTTTCTTTTCTTTTCTTCTCTTTTCTTTTCTTTTCAGGAGCAGGATTTGAACTGGATATCTGCATGTGTATAAACATGCACCCCCTATGCAAAATATGAACAAGTCCCAATGAAAAGGGAGAACATTCCAGTATTAGTACTGCGCAGAAACATACACCCAAACGCCATGTATGCTTCCTTCTCTGTCACCTACCCTATCGACAAGTTATCCATCTCACTGAGAATAACCACATATTTGTCAGAAACCCAGAGAGTCATCAACAGCTGCTCCAGCTAATCCTCACTTTGGCTGCCAACACATACAATCAAGTTCAGGCATGACTCTTGCATTCCAAGTACCTGAGAGGATCCTACAAATCAGACCTGCCCAGGCTCTGCCATGGCTGCCAAGCTGATCTCATTCCCCTCAGCACTCACTCAGCACCACCTGGAATTTACCCAGGTTGCCAGAGGCACGGCTGCAGCTGACATGCCTGGCAGCAGCCCCAGTCACTCTCCTCAGTGCCACGTCCTTCCCTGAAAGGACGTCTTGCTAGAACTTGCCTTTTTCCACAGAAATTGGCCATTCCAGAAATTCAGAATGAGAATATTCTGGTCACTATCTATTGTTTTATCTACATTTATTAGGAAAAAGGATGTTCTGGATAGGCCAGTATAAAAATTGTACAGAACTGTACTGAAGTCTAGTACACGTTACATGGAGACATGAGTATCTAAGAGCTTTTCCTGATGCTATATAGACACACTCTCCATCCACTGCTGAGGTGGCAGAAAACTACCTGCCAGTATGAAATTTGCAGTCCCCATGGCCAGTCCCTACCCCACTCATTTCCAAACAGTGAGAACTGATTATGCATCTGTAGGGCGTGTTAAGCAAAGTCATTGATAGATTCCTCCAGCTTTGTTTCTCTTTCCCCTCCTCAGCATCCCCAAATGGTGGAAAAACATCTATCAAACATGACTGATGCAGAAAAGTGGGGAAGTGATGAATTTCTGCTCTCTTTCCCTTGATGGATAAAAACTAAGCATTGGGAAGTGAATGGGATCATGAAGTGAGATGAGTTGCGCACACACACACACACACACACACACACACACAAATGCAAGTTTCTTTTGCATGATAAGGTCAGGACAGCACAACATGGCCGCCAGGAGAAAACAGTGTAGTGGCAGAGGCAGCCTGGCCTAGGGAGCTGAAAGAAAGGATCTATGTCTGCATCAGCCTGAAAAGGCCAATAAGGACAGCTAATAAGGCTGTCACAGAGGAGACGGTATGGATTTACTCCCTGTAGTGCCAGTAGGACAAGAACCAATAGGAGAAAGCTTTACAGAGGGAAATCCAGACTTGAAATAGGGAGTTTCCTGACGATGAGAAGAGGTATTAAGCAGTGGAATGGCCTGCCTCCTGAATCATGGGCACTCCATTGCTAGAGGTTTTCAAACAAAGGTTGGACAAACTTTTGTCTGGGAAAGTCTGAGGATTCCTGCCCTGGGCAGAGGGTTGAAAAGCTCTAAGATCCCTCCTACCCTCTGATTCCATGATCTGACCTCACCTATTGATGGGATAGTAGCAAAGAACATCAGATTTTACATAATTTGCAACTGCTGCTGGATGGGGTTATTATTATTAAGTTATATTCCATAACTTAAACCGGTCTTATTCAAGGGCTGGTGACAGATCATGATGGCATGAATGACAAGGGGAAAAAAAATTAGGTCATGTTTGTACTGCAAAGAAAGGCCTTAAATCCCAGTATCTTATTTAGAGAAAGGCAGTATGGTGAAGGAATGAATTAATGCTGAAGCAGTAGCAGACAAGGGGTACCAGATCTTTCTCCCACTGATCAATTTCTGCCACAGTTTTGGTTTCTCTGCACTAGCTTCTCCTCAGGTACATTCTGACTTCCCGGTTTCAGGAAGGAAAGAATGCCAGTGCAAGGCTTGCTTGCAAGCAGCAACCAGAAGGCTTTCCGCAGTCCTCAGTACACCTCCTCAGTGATCTCAGTGACTGACCAGGTCTCTCTAATTGCTACGCTGGTCCCAGGTTTTTAGAGCCTTGTATGATAACCAAGACCTTGAACATGTCTTGGTAGCTAATTAGCAGCTTCAGTTAAAGGTGCAACATATGCATGAACAATTGGCCGGGATTGTTCTGCATAGCTGTAGCTTCCAGACCAACTACAAGGACAGACCTACATTCAGCACATTACAGTAATATAAACATGAGGTGAAGTCAGCCCCACTAGATGGACCAGACCAGGAAATCAACCCCACAAGAAGGCTAACATTACTTGCAGTGAGATTGGCTATTATAACAGAATCATGCAAGTCTGATTGTACGTCCTCCTCCTTCTTCTAGTTCAGTGAATTAGGGGGGCTTCTGCTGGAGCCACTTCTGAATGTTATCTGGCTGTTTTGGACTTTAAAAAATGCTTCAGCCCCTTTTGCCTAGGCAGTATCTCTGTCAAGGTCATCTTTACTCTCTACAGGTTATCAATGGTTAAACAACTATAACTAGTTTGTCCCTGACTGAAAAGGTTGTAGCTGATATACTAACTGAGGCTGGCCATAGGCAGAGGTCTCTTGATCTCCAGTTGATGATTCTAGAAGCATCCCCACAATTTCTGAGAGAATACAATCCCATTTAGAAGAAGTAAACTCCTAAATTCCCTTGCCTGGAAACCCCATCTTGTTGGGATTTTGTCTTGGTTTATTGACCCTCATTCACCCCTCTGTGGCCTCCAAGCACTGATTCAGAACATGCACAACCTCTTCTGATTCAGATGCTATGGAAAAAAGTCTGTCATCTGCAGACTGGTGATGCTCAGCACCAGAATGACTGCTTCCATCAGTTCCATTAAACAACACCATGGAGAAAGAGAGGCACAGTCACTTAATATTATTCTCTGAGATTGTTCCTGCAAGGAGGACTGAAACCACTATAACATAGTGCTCAGTCTCCAACTCACAAACATGGTCCAGAAGAATACATAGCCAGCAGAATCAGAAGCCAGTGAGAAATCAAGAAAGATGAAAAGAGTCACACTCTATCTGTGTCTCTCCCACAAGAACTCATCTGTCAAGGAGGCCGTGGTGTTTCTGTCCTAAACAAGGCCTGAACCCAGATTGAAAGGGACTGAGATAATCAATGTCTTCAAGAACATCTGCAACTACAAAGCAACTGTCCTTCCAAATCCCTCCCCTCACCCCCGGCCAAAGGGGCATTTCCGACTGGGGATTAGTTGGCAAAATATTTTGAATTGAGCGGGTGGTGGTGTTTTTTCAAAAGCTTGTGTTGTGTCTGTAAGTCCCTAAATTCCAAACACCTGGCCACATTGGGTGGTAATTCTGGGTCTGTAATCCTGACATTTATGGGGAAAGTTAGATGAATTGAGACTTAAAACCAACCACACTTACATACATTGAACTTTACTGGGCATCTGTGTTTGTTTAGTGATCCACAACTAATATAGGAGATTTAGTTAACTGTTACTTTCAAGCTTAAGCATAAGGCAGCATTGCAATTACTGTTTTCAAACATAAACTAGGAAGGAATAAAAGGAGCTGTAGCTCTTTGCCTTCTGTTTGTTTAAATGAATGGTGATATAGGGTACGTGTTGGCTATAAAAACTAGAAATACCAGCTCCGTTTAGACATCACTGCTAACTGGTTTGTCCTAATCATCACCTGGTTTGAAGTTCCAAACATGCAAGAGGTAAATTGTGATCCAGAAGACTTTCTCTGCTTTTCTTTTCTATCCTGCACTACAAAGCTTTATGTATTAATTCCTTCCTCTGTGGCACAGCACCCACCAGAAGAAAGGTTGATCTATTGAGACATCATACCAGACCATAATTAGAATAAAAGATTTGCAAAACTAATACAAAGCAGTAACTGGCTGATTTGACAAACCCATCGGCCAGCTATAATAAAGTTATAGACCAGGGTTGCAAAATTCAAGTCAACCACTACATGACCACAAAGAGCTATAGAAAACTCTCTTTACTTCCATCTAATCCTGGTCCTCCATGAGAGGCAGTTTGGGGTCAGGCATCAGGCTAGAAACCAGGAGACTGTGAGTTCTAGACCTGCCTTAGGCACAAAGCCAGCTGGGTGACCTTGGACCAGTCCCTCTCTCTCAGCTCTAGGAAGGAAGCAATGGCAAAACATTTCTGAAAAACCTTGCCAAGAAAACTGCAGGGACTGGTCCAGGCAGTCACCAGGAGTAAAAAACTGACTTGAAGGCACGCATACACACACACACACACAAGTCCTGTATATATCTGTAGCCCAGATCAGGTAATTCTTATAAAACTTCTTTATAATATCTAAATAGTTATTGCAATCTTTTTGTGTTGGTGGTAATTTTATTACAAAGCCTATACATATTAAGCCACAATTTTACTTTTTACTTCACCTTCCAAAAGCCATGGTCTGGTAATACACCTCACTTTTTAAAAATGTATCTTTATGTGCTTCCCCTAAAAAAGGCTCCCGCAACAACCAAAAAAATTCAGGAACAATTTTGTGTGATGTCTTTTAAACTTTAAAAGGCTTAACGCAAGAGGAAAATGGCTGGAGGGACATACTCATTTTTAGTTACAATGGAAATGTGCTTCCTTAAGATTTGCCTTTCCTCAGGCAATAGGTGGATCAGGATAGACTCCTTATTTTGAAGATTTGGCACGGCCTGCAACTAGCTTGGGTTTCCTTTTTTTTTCTTCTTTTTTTTCAGAAGCCTGGACATGACCTCCTCTTTTTCCTTTCTGCAGCTTGGGAAGTCCAGCAGCATGGTATGAATTTCCTCAGAGGTTAGACTGTTTTCATGTATTGGTACAAGAAGTGGAAAAAAGGACCCTATTAGGAAGTGCCTGGGTGTGGAGTATTGGCTGGAGACTAGAGCCTAGGAGTAGACCACAAGCAGAGCAGGTAAAATCCACGCTGGATTGACTACACCCAAAGGTCTTCCCACTTCTTGCCATAAAATTCTTTCTGGAATGTAAGAAGAGCCTCCCCATTACTTTGGTTCTGGGCTCAATGAGGGATGCCAACTTGCATGAAGCAACATTCCACGATGTCCTGCTCATCGTCCTTCTGAAGTGGTATTGCTCAGGTCCGAGTTTATTGCAAGACCTGATGCCTCTTGCTCATTTGTTTCAGAACTACAAGCTTCTAATACAGGAATGATTGCTGGCTAGTTAACTGCCCACATATAATTATAGCAAAGTAATTTTCCTACCCAACAAATTCATTTGTTGGTGGATGACATCACTCCATCATGTCTAGATTCTGCTGAGGCTTGTAAAATTTAAACAACAACAACAACAACAGCCTTAAAGACCATGACATCATGATAAGCCTGTCTGTAATTTTTACAAGGTAAAACCACATCTCTTGCCAGGGCTGTTGTACCTATCAAGGTGTTTCATGAATTGTGTTTCTTTATTCATTTTGAATGAGACTCTCTTAAAATGGGTTACCCTACTAAAACTGTACTCCTATGTTCAACATGACTGTAGGCTTGGTTCTGCCACTGGAAATCCCTGTGGTTGAGATAAGCGGAAAACTGTAACATCATCCGCTTCTGGCAATAGTCACCAAGAGAAGAATGCAATGAACATGTACAAATTAGCCCTGAAACTTATTTCACGAAACATATTTGATTTGTGATACTTTAAATACTATAAATGCTTTTGAAGAAGACAACACATAAAAACCTTTAATGCAGTTTATGGACCCAGAAGAGTTTTCTGCTGCTACTGTTCACAGCTACATCATAATTTTGCCAAACTAGAATCCAAGATTCCAGCTAAGAAGACATGGGGCATATGAAGAAAAGAAATGTTTCTGGTCTTTCCTATAACACAATAAACTCTGACAAAAATTCCAGAGAGGGATTCCAGAGAGGAAAGGCAGTAACGCATATTAATGTTTGGTGGAAAAGTAACATACATCAGAGAGAGCAGAGTTATGCTGATATCAGTGATCCTGAGATACAGATCTTATCAGGGAGAATGCTTTATTTAAATCAATGGGTTTTACTTTTAAGTTGACCTATATAGGATTGTGTTGTGGCTCACTTCCCTCAACCCCATGAAGGTTGTGTTGTTTTTCTGAATATAGCTTGTGCATGTTGCTCATTCTTTAGCAATGTTGTTGTTTTTTTTAACTATTAACTTTCAAGGGACAATTTTGCATGTTTTGGTCATTGCATTGTCCAAAAGTAACAAAACATCCATATATTTGACCTTTATCCCAACAGTTTCTTAATACCTGCCTTTATCCTTAAAGGGATCTCTGCAATTTCCCTTTGTAATTAAATTACCACTGACACACAACACATTTTCCTTTACATCGTTATAAAAGATGTAACTGGATGGAGCACAGAACTGAAACACACTGTAATGGGAAGAAGGAATAATCTTGAGGACCAGGAGGAAGAGCTGCAACCAAGGCAACAGTCAGATGAACAAAATCGGGGCAGAAATGTAATTTGAGTAAGCATCTCAGACATGAACCTCCCTAGTTCTCATGAAGATAAAGGGAGGGAAGGGGGAAGCTCCTTCAGACTTGCAAAATTCTGTTACTGTAACCCTATAATAAAAGCAGTATTAGCATTCATAATACTGACACCCTAGTCTACCTTGAAGAGCTGATACACACACATATACACACAAACTTTGGGAGAAATTCAAATCAAATGGCGTGCTGTACTGATGAAGTGTAGGTAAGAAATAAGCCTCCTGTTTCTTTTTTGATACAAGTCTAGTTTGAATACTTCATGCTGCCTGGCAGTCCCAAAGGCTGATTTTGTGTGTTCCAGAACTCAAGATTGTCACACATTCAATCCTTCACCATTGACCAGGCTGGCTGAGGATGACAGGAGTTCCCTGCTTCTAGGAAGATAGGATTTGGCATTAAATCAAGTTGCTACTTTGAGCACTGATGATCTTGGCAGGCAAAAAAGAATGGTGTTTTTTTCTTTCCAGCCTTTACAAAAGGAGCATTTTGGGGTCAGTACTCTTCACTTTGTTCTTTCAGGCAGAAGGATTAAAGTATTTACTTACTAGCGAGAAACACTCAACACTGTTAGACACAGTTGGGCTGTTAGTTGTAGTAGTACAACTTTCACTTCAATGTGCTTCTAACCCCCAACTTAAGTAGAGTGAATTTTCATGTCTTCTTTTATTTATGGTGAGTAAAGAGAAAGAAGACAGAACAGGTGTTGAGAGTCTTACTACATAGTATCCTGAGCATAATCAGCATTTTGTAACTGTGAAGCTGATAGGCTGGAGTTTGATTTCTCTCATGTGATGGCAGGATATATAGCAGGTGGCAGCATCTAGACTACCTAAGCTGGTCTTAAAAAGCTAAGCATGGTTATTCCTGATTGGTATCTGGATGGGAGTCTACTAGGAGATCCCAGGGCTGTAGTCTAGACTGGGATGTAAAAACATCTGGAAGAAGACAACAGATTATTCCACAGTTTATTGAGCACAGAACCAAAGTAATGGGGAGGCTCTTCCTCTTACATTCCAGAAAGAATTTTATGGCAAGAAGCATTTAAACAGAGATCAGAGGTAATGGGAACCAACGTGTTTAGCAAACTGTTGACAGTAGAGAAGTGAAAGTGGCAGGTAATTTTTATTTTCTTGGGCTCAAGACTAGATAAAGATGAGCAGTATGCTGGAAAAGTGAAGAGGAGTTTAATCCTAGGGAGGAAGACAATGATGGACAAGATCATGAAGGATATGGATATTTCTATGATAACAAAGATCAGAATAGTAAAAGGAATGGTTTGTGCCTTCAGATTATGGATGTGGAGGTTCTAACTAAGAACACCATGGCCTGCAAGATGAACCAATTGATCCTTGACTAAGTAAAAAAATACTTGGTTGCTTGTGGTGATGATCAGCAAGCAGAAATTAATATAATTTGAGCGTATGACATAAGGAGATGATGGACTAGGAAAAAATGTCTATGCTTGACAAGGTTGAGGGAAGAAACAAGAAGATGACAGATAGGAAAGAAGGGCAGGATTAAAGAAATTACCAGATTGTCCTTGGAAGAGCTACAAAGTATTATTGGAGGCAAGGTGGTGAGCATTTTGTCCACGCAGTCACCAGGCATCAAACTTCATTTGATTGCACCTAACTAAAGCTGACTTAACAAAGTAAGCCCTCAAATAAAGCCCCTCTCTCCATTTTAGCTCTCATGCCTCACATGACACAGCTTTCTCTTATTCATGTCTATGCCCTAGTAATCTAAGGGATAGTGATCCCCAGTAATCTGAGGATCACTATCCATTAGATTTCTTCTTTTCTCATTAACATTCTGAACATATGAAGCCGTTATATATATTCAGTGTAGTAGTACAAATGGACAAGTCTCAGGATATAGTGAAACTTTTATAAGTATTTATATACCTGCCATTAGAGTAAAGCCCAACTAGGATTAAAAGTACACAGATACTTTTGCTAAATCGCATTCTGAGGCTATAGATCATTGAAATATATTTTGCACTTTCTTTTCTGTGTTTTACCTCCTCTTTTAGGTGTGTTAGTATGTGTGTGTATGTGTATGTATGTTCATATAGGTATGTACGTATGTGTGTGAATATATATATATATATATATGTATGTATGTATGTATGTATGTATATGATGGGTAGTGAAAGTAAAGAGCTATGGGTCCATCTGCTGATGACCATAAGCATATGGAAGATTATGACTTGGAATGTAAGAAGAGTAAATGATGAAGAGGATAAATTAACGAATGAAATTAAAGAAAGAAATATAGATATATTGTGTGTATGTCAAACTTAGAGAATAGGGAAGAGGTAACAGATCTGAATGAAAGTAGTCTGATCTTGTGAAATGAAGTTAATATATAAATATATAAAGGAAGATGTAGATTTTATTATGAATGAAAGAGCTAAAATGTACATCCAAAAGTATGAATTGCTGTCATCTGGGGTTGTTGTGGCTGCATATAGAGGTAGGAATCCATAAGCAGATGATAGCTGTATGTTACATGCCATAATGGAAGAACCACCATCATTGTTAAACAAATGTAATCCGAGATCAAACTTGTACATGAAGTTGGCATCAAACTTTAAACCCAGAATAAACAATCAAAAGTATTCCCCTCACAGATGATCACATTACCTGCAAAACTATCTACAAAGTATAGTAAGGGGATTAAATTGGATCTATCACCCATCTGAAGATTTGAGAAAAATAGAATGGACAGTATTTTATGGAATTCAGAATGAACAATTTACTTTATGAATGAAGGACTCTCAGTCTTAGCTATAAGGAGTTATATCCATCCACTTTCCTTAACAATGAAATGACCTATTAAAATGGTGGGATAATTGTCCCAAGTTTGGCCTTGTAACAGTGATTACAACAGCCTTATAACGCTTTTGTCCAACACCCAAACAGAACATCTAAAATGAGCAAGCTTGCTTTAGTTGCTAGGTGACCACATGTAAGCTTCAGTGAGAGATGATATAAACTGGTTTAGAGAAAGGAAAGGGTCCTAGACCTGGGGAAGGAAAGGTGAAAGAAGAGCTAATCTTGCCTCCTGTATCATCCATTTGTGGAGGGCTGGCCTTCAAAGAGCTATGCTGCTAATTCCTGAGAAATCCCACCTGATCACTAAGTACCCTCTCTTGCACCTCCAGATGTACTGCAACTTGGAGAGCTGCCTAAGGGGAAATCTTTACATGGAAAACAGGGAAGAGAGACTCTGGTAAATGGAATCCCTTCCAAAACTTGAGTGGGACGCTTTTAATTTAAGCTCTCACCTTCTCTTCTTTGGGTGCCAAGAGTTGCAGGGAGGAGAAGTGAAGCTGAAAGATAACTCAGAGTTATCAGCCAATGTAGAGACATTCTGGGCAACCCGGGACTAGCTTTGTCTCCAGAGGTGGCTCAAATCCAACTTTCTTCCCAGTGGAGGTCTTGAACGGGAGGTAGTCTCTGTCCAGTGGCTTTTCAGCTGCAGACTAGTCCACTCTGCCTCCTTGTCTTCTTTCAGGTAATTTTTATTGCCTCCCCTGCCTGAATCATTCTCAACAGGAAGAAAAGAGCTTGCCTTCACTCTGACTCACCTTGTGAATTAAAAAAAAAAAGGAGGGGGAAGAGGGAGCAGCCCATATACAGTGCAAGGAGGTACCTGACTATTTTTTCTTAGTTGTTCACAGGGGCGGTGTTCTACAGAGTACAGCAGCAACTGCCCCTGGCAGCAAGCCAGGAGGGAGTGGGATGGCAGCAGAAGGACAGGAAGAAAGATTTTAGCCTGGATCTTTCCCACTCCAGCCACCTATTTACAGCAGAGGGGGTTCTTAGAATGGTTAGGTGAGTGTCAACTTGAATCCCCAAAGAAGGGGAACGCACCACTTTTGTACATTTTTTTCCCCAGATGCTGGAATGAACTGGGCATGTTCTCACTCACCTTCCGTCAATTAGAATTCTTTTGAAGAATCTCAGCATGATGATTACAGTGAAGACTGTAGCAGTCTTTGTGTTTGCCAGCTTTTGAATTTACAATGCAAAGGAACACTAGATGGGAAGATAGCTTGATTCCATCCAGATTAAAGTACTTGGGCATAATTGGAAGTGTAGTGGGTATATACATCTGGGGGAAAAAATAAAGTGACTGAATTGAGCTAGATTCTTGATGACTTAACAGACACGTGTCTATTGTTTTCTTGGCAAGCATTTGGAATTGGTTTGCCACTGTCTCCTTCAGGCATGATTTTTCAACTTCCCAGCTTAGCCTGTAGGCTCAGGATTTCCGGATAGTCTCCAATCCAAGTGCTAACCAGGTCTAACCTTGCTTAGCTTTTCAAGATCAGCTAAGGTGAGCTAGGTGCTGCTATCCAGCTGGGCACTGTGGTGTGCACATGTTCAGACTCAGATGAACCATCACACGAACTTGTCTTGCAAAAAGGAAATTAATAATCAGCAATGACAACCAATAGCAGTTGTTTTCTTGAGGTCCCTCAAGTGCTATTCTATTTGGCTATGACATGTATTGGACATTATTGCACTGGTCACTCTTTCTTAATGTTTCCATAATCACTGAGATCAGGGGTATGGTGCCTTATAAAACACCAACATTCTGTAAAGAAAAGAGCTTGACATATTGTTCTATGACATTTTATTTTATATTTCCTCTAGGAAATGGGATTAAATGCAGGGCTCACTCAGATTCAAACAAGGTCAGTAAAACTTTGCATCAAACCCAAGTAGGTCAAGCAGTGCAGTCACTGCAGATGTTCTTCTTTTCAAGCATGGTCTGTTTTAACAGGTACCTACTAAGGGGGACGTGGTGGCGCAGCGGCTTAAAGATGCTGAAAGTTGCCGGCCAGAAATGGCTGACGCTTCAGTGGTTCGAGTCCAGCCTTCGCGTTAAACAGGGTGAGCTCCTGTTTCCTCCCCAGCTCCTGTCAACCCAACAGGTCGAAAACTCTCGTGAGTAGATAAATGGGTACTCTCACTCCGGTGGGAGGAAAAATGCTGGCGGCGCCTTGGAAAAAGGAGTCAGGAGCAGTTGCCGGTAAACGCAAAACCGCGCTCGCCCGAGAAGGGCGCGAAGCAACGGAAACCCCGCCTCCTGTGCTCGCCAGCTGGGCTCTGCTCTAGGAAACACTTGCCTTGAAAACTGCAAGGACTTGTCCAAGCAGTCACTGCAGAGTCAGTAATGACTGAGCGCACATAAAAAAAAAAAGTGTTGATACTATGTCATGGTTTATAAGCCCCTGGCCGGGCTCATGTGACATGTTAAACCACTCTTCCCTGCAAAATCCCAAATACTCACTGACACACATACACATAAATACATTTTGGAAATTGTGAACTCTGTCGATGAATTTAAACATTTTAGCCTTTACCGTATTTTATGCCAACTGACAAATGTTCGCTTGCTAGAATCATATCGTAATCTGAATCCCTTTTCAAAGATTGGTGCTACATTGACTACTTTCCAATCTTTTGGTAAGGAGGCTGGTGTTACCAATGAATTTATTTCACAGAATCCATTTAACCCAGAAGTATACAAGTTGGGGTCTAAGAGCTTCAAGTGACCCCCTCCCCACCATCCCACAAATTTCTTCAAAGCCCCTTCACTGTCCTGTTTAATAAAGGAAAAATTAGTAAATAGGGGGTTTTTTTAGTTAAAAAAAACCCTTCTCCTTTTAAGGTTATCTAATTTAATTTGAATGAAATTTCAATTAAGTTCTTGTTTGTTCTGTAGTCTAGCTTGGCTCTACCTATTTATTGTAGCACAGTGCCACTCAATGTTCAAGGCTACCCCTTTATCTCAAAAAAGTTGTGCGCTCTGATTTCGCCTTGCCTTTTCCACAAGTAATACCTTCTTAAACCGCATGACACCTAAGTCTCAGCTCTTGCTGCACCAGTGGCAAGAAATACTGTACGTTCCTCCCTGTGTTTCTGCTTTGATGAAAACATATCAGGGAAATCCTACATAACTGCATCATAGCTATACCCACATCTTTATATCAAAAGCCAACTTGATGGTGACATACACACCACGGCCTCCCACCACTCCTAGATCAGTGCTGCTGATTCCTAACTCTAATTTTATGTAATTAATGCTTAGATGTTTTCCTTAATCTGTTGAGTTGTCTGACAGCTTCCTCAGCCTTAATCTGCTGGTGGTGGTTCAGACAGGGTGATGCTTTGTGGTTGCTCAGGGCTGGGAGGATCAGGAAAGGCACTGCTAAAAGACCACGGGTAAGATCACCCTCCTTTGCTTTGGGCTGTCAGATGGTTTGTCTCTCGGCCATGCAAGCAAGACCTGGCAGCAGAAAGCTGAGGCAGCAGAGATGGAGAGCATCAAAGAGCTTCAAAGTGCCTCTACAGCAACTGAAAAGTGAAAATATTATTAACAATCCCAGGGACAAAGAAGGAAGTGTGTGAAGCTGACAAACATCACAGTTGTGAAGATGACAAATTGTGAAGCTGACAAAAAAAGTCTGACCAAGGAAACAGGCAAGCAAGAGGACAGTCCTGTGAATTAGAAGTCAGAAACTAATTCCAACCTGGATGACATGTGGATGGCACAATGATGAAATCATTTCATCAGACTATCACTCTCCCAGAAGAATGAAAAGAATAATCTGCTTAAGTCAAACAATGTCCTCTTCCCCCAAAACTCTTACCTGAGTGATCAGAAGAGCTAATTTGAAATACAAAACTGAGAAATCTGAACCTGAGATTCTCACTGCGATTGATCTTCTGGAATTTTCTTTCTTTCCTTCCTCCCTCCTGAAGCAGATTTCCCCTCAAATCAGTTCTGGTCAGGCAGAGTCACTTCTTTCACCCACCCACCCATTCCACATTTCTCTGGGTGTATCTCACGCACCTTCCCTACTTTACAATCTCAAAGCCCCCCCCCCCCCCCACATGCAACATGTACACACACACCAAATAACAGGATACCTATAAGTTTGATATTCCAGCATAAAGACAGTTAGAGCAGGTATCTGATCTTGCTAGTATGATGGGCTGGAATAAGATCATAGATAAAATCCATTTATACATTTACTTGTATGAGGGCAGAATTGCTATATGTTTAAATTCACAGATGTCCTTCTTGTAATATCCTTAAGAATGGAATTTTTATCATAATAGCAATATGTGTTTGTGAGTGGCTAATTGTTCATGGAGTTCATGCCCTTAGAGGAAGTAGGATTTAATTATGTATGCTGCCCTACAACTGCCTTATCTCTTCCTGGTGTAAATGCAGGCCAACTTGTTCAAATAGCAGTTAGGGCTGTGGTTCAGCTCACACTGTATATCAACACTGCTATGTTGCTTTCACTTCATGAAAGATAGCCATCTCCCTTAGTGGTTATCTTGCTTCCTTATCAGTTGTAAAGCAGTTCATTCTGTACGTGGGATCTTCTATCAGTGTGTGCACCTACTCAAACTGTCTTTGATCAACTTACTGCATAAGTAATGGTGGCTCTTGCTTTTGGTTTTTCTTGGCTGCAAGAGACTAGTGGCTCACTGCTAGCTGTAACCTACTAGCTTTGGACTTATAAAACATTTAGACTTTCTCCCAGTGGTTGGTTTTCTTGGTAGGTGATTCACAACCATGACACTAGTGTCCAAAGCCAAAATAGCCATGGAGGCATAGTGCCCAACAACTTGATGGGGAGGGAGCTTTTCCACAATAGACTGGCCAAGCCAATTGGAGCTGAATAGATCACTCTTTGACAAAGTCCACACCAGGGTTGTCCCTGAGGGACCCTAAATTGTCTGCATGGGAGGTTTTCTGCTGGGAGCACAGAAAAATCTGACAACGTGCTTAAACACTGCTAATGAAAAGGACCCTTCTAACTGTTCTAATTAACATGGATTACTAAAGATTTCTTTAAAAGCAAGTGAAGTGGGGAGTTCCAGTTTGCTTTCATAATAAATTATTACTGCAAGTCTGGAATTGTGTGATGGGAATTATTCTGAAGAAATGCCACTTATGGGAGTGTGGTCTTGTGTGTGGGGTAATAAATGTGAACAATGATCTGCTTATTTAGGTGTAGCCTAAATGTCACTCAAATCTTAGGAATATAAGGTCAGAGTTCTCCCTCCCTTTTTCTTATCAGTTACACAATTTGTCCCTTCTTTTTCAGATCCTATCAAGCAAGTTCTTCAGTTATCTTGGCAGTTGACTTGAATGTGGGGATTAACGTTTCAATTATTCTTGGAGTCAATAAGTTGATTCCCTTTTAAAATGTCATTTCTTTGTTTCTGGAAGTTAGTTTGCCATGAAACCTCAGTTGCTGGTTGCTCCAATACAACCATGTAACATATGCACTGAGGAAAAGTCTAGTATGAAATGCAGGGACAGAGTATGTTCAATCTTTATGAAATAGTCAAGCCACTATGACCAATCTGTTTTGCTATCAACAGTTACTTCTATTTATATTATACCTCCTCAATTCATATTGGCTGCCTTTCTCCCCAAGAGTGAGTGAAGGCAGATTAAAATTTCACATACCAGGTATATTCAGTCTTGGGCAAGAGCCTCAGATGTATCTTGAAACAGATTTAGATCACCAAATACCCTCAAAAATATTGGGAAGAAGAATTCCAGCAACAATTGGCCAATGAGCTAGAACACAGTCTACTTTCTGCCTAAATGGCTTTTGCAGACAGAAGATTGGCTTCAGCATTCAGAATTCAAGTCCACATATTCAATACACATTAATAATTTCTTCAGTTTAATTTAGTTCACAGCGTGTTGCAAAGAAAACATTGAACATTGCTCATTTAGGAGTATGCATTTCCTAAAGGTGTGATAAGAGACCAAAAAACAACAAGAACAACAAAAAAACCTGACTAGCAAGAATTTCTTTTTCAGAGTCTGCAGGCTCATTGAGAAAGATAATGGCTTTAAGGACAGATGAAACATTCGGAACTCTTCCTATGTGTTTTCTTATCTGATTTCTCCTTCATTTTCTAGGATGCCCAGACTCCCTACATGAGACTCAATTTCCCTGTGTAAAGATTCTGTAAGACTGCTTGCTTATCCAAATGGCAATTATATACCTTATATCTCCAGTGATTTGGCCAGATGAAACTTTCGAAGAGTCATTCATATATCCCACTACTTTTAATAGTAGTGAGATGGATTTAGATGCTGTGAGAGATTTTCATAGCCAATTATGGTTGACAAGTGGTCATAAACAAATGGCTGAGCGAAGACGTGAATCCCTGACTGTGTCTCAAAATTCAATATCACAATAGCAGTCAAGACCCCTTTGTCAGGCCATACTAGAACTGAGGCAGGCTGCACATACCCCTCCCCCCAAAAACCCTAAATGTTTAACGAAATGAAAATACTGCTGCTTATGTTTAAGATGGCTAACACGGGTGGATGCTCCACAACAATATTAAACATTGAAATATTCTCATTGTGGCAAACTGGAAAGGCAATTTACAAGCATTGCTAAAATACTTTTCACTGTTCATTATCTAGGCATCAGTGACTACTTCTCCACTCATATAAATTACCCTCAGGGACTCCCTTTTCAAGCTTTGGTTGAAGTCAAATTCCATTGCTGCAGGGCTCTGGCAGATAAAAGAGAAGGCACGCCCTGCTGCTTAATTCCAGTGAGCAAGCAATGTGAAACATATTTGGCGAGACTGGAGCTGAGGTGTCAAGCACGGTAGGGAAGTACGTCTCATTTGGCCTTGCCCTGTCTACATCCTTTCTGGAGAAGAACTCTCCCCATTGAGAGTCAAAAGTCCTTATGTTAACTGTCTATATGATACATACATTAAAGATCAAAGTCAAAGTACTTTATTTTGGTAATTGACCAGCCAAATCTGCCATAAAACATGGGAATAAAATATGATGAAATACAAAACAAAAGACAATGGAATAAAGGGTAAATTGGATACAGACAGCAAAGTGTATACAAGGTGAAACTTTCTTAGTTCAGGCAAACCACTTTGAACACTGAGATCAAGAATACTAAAGCTTCATTGAAAAGGCCACTGTAAATAAAGCTAGAAACAGATAAAGAGGAGAGGTAACAATTACAGTATTGTTGTTACTAAGCTTGGAGGAAGTTTAATCAAACTGTTCCTAGTGAGGACCTGTCAAATCTCGCTGGCTATTAAACAAAGCTTTGAAATACAGTATTATAAGAGAGTATGTTGCTCTGGTTAGCTAAAAGATACTTGAGATTAAAAGAGTCAGTGAACCCTGGATAATGAGCTAATGAAAGTGTGATAAACTTTTGTCACAGATCTTAGTAGTATTGACAGTAAAGAAGCAGGTCAAGTGTTCTTTCAATGGCTCCTGAGTTAAGCATTAATTACATGGGATTTTATGGAATCTGCCTTCCAGAATTTACTTACCTTTCTCTCTCTCTTTCTTTCTCTCTCTCTCTCTCTTTCTTTCTACAATTTATATGGCTGCCCAACTCACTTGTGGTGACTCCAGGCAGCTTATAGAAATTAAAAACCCCAAATACAAAACCCACTACACCCCCATGCCCCCCTGGTGACAGCAACACATTTACACTAGCCATTTGATGGGCTCCATATCAACCTGGGATCCCCAGGCCTGCTGGCAAAGCCATGTCTTCAGGGCCTTGTGGAAGAGTATCAAGGTGGGGGCCAGTCTTATCTCTGTGGGGATGATGTTCCACAGGGAGGGAGCCACCTCCGAGAAGGCCCTTCTTCTCAGTCCCGCTAGATGGACCTCCTTAATGCGGGGCAGCCGTAACATACCCTGCCTCCCCAATCTGGTTTAATTAGTTTAATTTGGAGATCATTACAGTGTGTATCAGAGCCCTTCATAATTTTGGTATGATTATCAGATTAAGATGTCTAACAGACTTATAATGATAACTTGGTTGCCTAAGATATCAGTAGGAACTAGGATGCACTCACCTTGATGCTTCAGATCAATTATTTGTTGTCTGAGATTCTTCCTAGCCAGCTTGTACCCCATTGTCATTAGTGCATGAGTACAGGCACCATAATGGTGCAGCTTCTCCTCAAACTTCTCTTTCCATTTTGAGATAAAGGAAACAGCTAATACATATGGGGTTAAGCCTATAGGGAAAATATCAAGCCTTGATCCAATTCAAGATGGTAGTCCATACACTGGCTTCAATTTTAAGTAATCCTGCTTCCATACAAAGATTAGCATAAGGCAAGAGCCAAGGCATCTGAAGAATATTTTTTAGGAATGTGGACTGAACAGACTAAACCTTTGAGAAGCTGGAATAAATATATAAAGGAACTGCACAGGCGCTTTTGCTGAAATGAATTTTATTGCAGCAGAAACAAACTGGGCACCCCAAGAATGGTAAAAGGCTTGAATAGTTGATGCACATAATCTCTGTGGGTGTGCCTTCTCCCTTGCATGGGAAATTAGTCCTAAGTATTTAGAGAAGTTTACTTGTTCTAAATCGTGCCCATTTATTGATAAGGAAACACTAGGAATGCTGTTAAGGATTTCACTTAAGGATTTCCTCTTACTGGCCTTTCTGTCAAGTGGGAGTGAGCAGATGGCTGAAGTCTGCAATGACTACTACTGGTTTTTGCCATTTGGAAATAGGAAGCATTAAAAAATTCTCAACTCTAACATGGTTTGGCAGTCTGGTTTTTTTTAAAAAAAACAGAAACAAGTAATCACCTAATTTTCTCCCCAGAGAAAAACAAAGAACAGCCCACAGAACAGCCCACAGAACAGTTTATGTCTACTGTGGCTCCTGGCCATTGAAAATATATTCAGTATAAAACACTGGACATCACAACAATTTCCACTAGTGCTCTGGGGGCAGCAAATTCCACCAGTGGAATTCCTTAACAACATTCCTAGTAATTTCCAACTAGTTCCCAGACTTCTCTGTCAACTCTTGAGCTGCTGACAGACTTTTTAATGAAGAACTAGTTACTTACCTGTAACAGTAGTCCTTTGAGCAATCAACTGTGAATTCACATACGTAGGTTATGCAGTTGCATTGAATCCCAAATGGAGCTTCCTAAAGCTTATAGAATTGTTTGGCAGGTGCCCAACTCCCATGCATATGATGTTACTAGGACTCCTTCCAAACCCCTTCAGTTCCTAAAACTGACACAGTGGATCCAAAGGGACAGTGAGGTGATGAGAGACCCAGCAAGATAGGAGGGTGGGTTGCGAATTCACTCATGACCACTCAGTTATATGTAACCTTTTATTCATTGTGATTCATCATGAGTAAATAGCAAGCTTCTTTACTTGGGAAAGTCTTTTCATTGTAAGGTGACAGAAGAGGATAGCCCAGCCAGCTATCCAGCATTAATTGTGGTAGGAAAATAGCTGGAAGAAGGCTGCTGAAGTTGCCTTCCCTCCTGTGGAGTGAGTGCACAGCAGAAGGGGACAGGTATATTTGGCCAAGTGGTTCCAAAAAAAAAAAGTCCTTCCCAATAAAGGTAAAAAGGAAGAAATGGTCACAGGATATGCCTTTATTGAAAAAGAGAACCAAGGCTGAGTTTCAAATGCAAAAGAAAGACCAAAACATGTATGCATAGGAAGCCCTTGTGAAAAACTCCTAAGAAGTCAAAATAATCTGCTCTACCTCTTCCTGGAGGCGTTATAGAATCGAATTGTCCATGCTGGAAAGGAGGAGGAAGCAGACTCTGGAGGGAAAACAAATCCCTGATAAATGGAGAGGTCATCAATTTGGGTCAGGAGGAGGAGATACCCCTGACAGGTGAGATGGAATAGGAGGGCAAACCACAGCTCATGTGTGACGAGAATGTAGTCAAATCCCTATTGATCTTCACCAGGGCTCCAATTACTGGGAGCAGGAACCACCAGGGACTTAAAAAGGAACAGCTAGGAGAGCCCTGTTCAGCTCCTGCAAAGCACCTGTTGCCAGAGGTGATCACTTCATTCTGCACAATGGTAGAACAGGCCCTTCTCCCATCCCAGAAGCTTGATACAGACCAGCAACGCATTTAGATGTGTTAAGATTGACTTTCCAAATGAACACTCAAGAACCCAGCATATGAGGGGTTACAAATATTCAGACTTTATTATAAATAAGAAATACTGTTTTATACAAAAACTGCCAAGTGTTGCATTTTTGTTGTTTTTGTTCACTGCTCCTAAACAGCAAGACCAGAGGTTGAAAGCAAAAAAAATGGGAGTGAAGGCACATACAGAGGTGCTCACAGTTTTGTGTATGTGTGTGTGTGTGTTTTAAATGAGGGGAATTCTTCAGGAAGTGTTTCCTGTGGCACCCAGTTGTATGTTTCTGTGATCAGCTGTTGCATTATTTTGTTATGCAAAGTAATAACTTGGACCTATACAAATGTGATAATGGCTATTAACACAGTATTTGTAATTAAGAGAATCCATATAAAGGTCTTATTTATTTAAAAATAAAACAAAATCTGTTACTTAAACCCAGTTTGTTTTTTTAAGGAAAAGGGAAAATGCTAGAAAGTCAATGAAAAGGTCAGAAGCACACAATTGAATTCAATTTTGTTACTTTCTTTAAAATATATATATATATGTTATTTTCTTTTTGGCAGATGATGCTGTTAGAATGCAGCCATATAACTGGCTTGGTCAGATGGAAAATACTGGTGACATTTTTTGATTAACTGCTTCAGGTATGAACGCGAGCAGATCATAGTACAGTTTGGGTGAACTGCTAGAATGGAAGGCACTTGGAAAATGTAAACCAAAGCTGAAGCTGAACTTCACTTTTTCTACACAAAAGTACATGTTGAAGGCTGAGCCCAAGATCTGCTACTGGGCCTACAATAACCATCTCATCCTCAATGTAGCGGTGAGACTGCGTACGCCTGATACCAGTTCGAGTCGTACATGAGGAGCTCATGTGCTTAAACCATGCTTGGCTTCCTTCTGTGTAGAAATATGGCATGTCTGAGAGAAGGGTTCTAGTCTAACCTTTTCCCTGACATGATTGTCTTCTCCAGGGGAGCTTTATCTGTGAAAATAAGGGCAATCTTTGATTTTCTACAGAACCCTAGCAAGAAGCTCATCGCCTTTCATAAAACCAGAATCAGCTCAAATTGTTAATTGGAAAGCAACCAGACAATCCAGATAAGCTTTGGAATTCAAGTGATATTTTGCTCCCAGCACGAGAGTGGGAGAAAAATCCAGATCTGCTTCCTATTTTGCACCATGCAGAATCTCAGCAGACAAAGTATCACTAAAAGGGCCCAGGTGTGTTAGTACTTCATGAGGGACAGGGCCCCAAATCCTTTGGGCGTCAGTGCTGGTTTTAGAAAAGGAGATGGGGAAGAAGTTGGCCCTCCAGGAAATATACAGGGCAAACAGTCTGATGTTAGTATCACAGAACAAATTAACGACCATTATGGGAATGCAAAGGGGCAAGTTTGCACTGAGGAAATACTTGATCTCCACCACCCCCCTGCAAGGCACACCAAGATGGAGGAGGGAAGGGTGTAGGTAGGGTGTTAATTAAGAGGAAGCGAAGGGGAACTGTGCCACTCCAGAAACAAGACCGAGTATATTTACACAGGGGAAGCGGAGAGAGAAACAGATGTCCTCACACAATAGTCATGATCTGAAACAAAGACACAAAACCCCCACATTCACACAAAAATATAACTTTGAAATAATTAATAGCACCAGTGTGTGTCAGATAATAAATTTCTTCCCCTCTACGCAAACATACAAAGTTGCATAGTGTTTAAGGGTTGGTACACACAGTTCTCAAAAGGCGGGGGGGGGGGGGAGGGGGGAGGGGTGGAAGCATCAGACCACACTAATGAGGAAACAACGGAGGCTGATATGGTTTCCTCTAGTTCAAGATGATGTATGGGAGATTATGAAAAAAGCCACCTTCCACCTACAAGAAAGCTTTCCCAAGTGGGAAAAAAGGGCAAAACTTCTGAATAGGGCAGACATTCATACTGAGTTGCAAGCAACTCAGCTGGTCAATACTGCAATTTCTAAGGTATTTGTCCCTAGAATTAGGCCTGACCATTTTTCTTTTTTTGTCAGGGAAAAAAAAGTCAATTGTACTTTATTGGGATTCGGTACTCTTAGGCAAGAGACATGCTCTTCATGGCAAAACCACCTCTGACTTGACATAAAGAGGGCCGCGAGTCCCCTTGGGCTTGTTTTGACCAGACAAAGTTACAATAGCTTCATATTTTGGAAGGAAACCTAGCCAGTAAAGTTCTCTCTGAATGAATTGCTTTTCCCCCCCAAACATAAGGAGAAATGTTACAATCCTTTTCATTTTTAAGAGAAAAAAAGCTGTCCATCTTAATCCAGTGACAGGAACAATGGCCACAAGCAGATTCTTCCAATTAGAACTGAAGCATCTGACTTTATCCTTACAGACCCAAATGCATGCCTGCTTTACAGGCCAAGCTTTAGCACCATGGAAAACTAATATACCACTCCTTCCTCATGACTCCTCAAACGCATTTCTGAGAACTGTCTCAGAAACAAGATATACATATACATATTGCACACTAGAAAGGTTCTTAAAAGTTGGCAACTGGCTACCAAAGGGTTGAGTGGCTACTAATTTAGCAATAGGGTCAGCCTTTTCTCCTTGTTTTGGAAGAATGCTGATTCTGAAACCCACTTGCATTTCTTGGAATAGGTGGTTATCCTTGCTATTTAATACTTTGGTAGCCAAACCATTTCCTTCATAGAACAACAACAATTTGCAGGAGGGCAGGAGATACAGGAATGGAAAAGGGAATGAAAAAAAGAGCCTGTGTTTGTGCCCTCCCTCACTTCAGTTCTCGGTACAAAGTCCATCATATTGTAAATTAAAAGAGAAGTATTTTTCTGAGAAAAAGAAAGAAGGTAGAGTGTTTGAGCAACATAAGTGTATAGATTGTATGCCTTGATATCTTTCTGATGCCCCAAGGCTGATAATTAATTTGCTTTAAGTTCATAAACTTGCATTCCCTCCCCCCAACCCCTGAACTAGGAAAGAATGAGCAACTGAACTGTGTGGGAGATGAGGTCAAGGTCCTGAAGAACATCATCTAGGAATTAAGGCACTCCACAGCCAAAACTGTTTCACCAGTCATTGAGGGAATGCCCCCCCTGCCCTTGGCACACCCTTAGGGTTTTTCAATGGATGGGGTATTGAAGCAGCCACTTGGCAAGGTCTTCTTGATGTCCTCTAGATTGCTAATGTCTTTCAAAATGGTGTCAATGTCCCTGTTGTATTCATTGATGGCACTAGCTTGCTTTTCGGCTGCTTTCTCTAGATCAGATACCTTCCGGTCCAGATCATTATCCTTCATCTGATTTTTTGCAGCATTTAAAGTATCTTCAATGTTGCTCAACTGACTCTGGTCCACAGGTTCCACTCGTGCTACAGGGACAGAAAAGTACAAAGTTAGGATGGCCCCTTCAATCTCTTACAAAAATTATTTCCAATCACCAGATTGGACAGAAAGACTGAATCTCTAACAGCAATATAACACTGAAAGGCCTTATTTGCATTTTTTTAACAAAACAACAGATCATCCTAGCTTGTTATACTATACTAGAGGGAAACATTTCCTTTAACTTTGCATTCCAATTGTGAAATTCCAAGTTGGGGGAAAAAATCTGTGAATCAAAATATTATGGCATTTGAACTGGGCCAGAAACTGCACTCAATTCAAAGTTTCTTTTAATGCATCCCCAGAAATTCAAATTTTGTAGAATTTGTAAATCTTCGTACTGAGAATATTTATATGCTACCAACTGATATTCATTTAAATTCTGCTGTAGCATCTGTTTTCCTATTTACATGTGTATGTACATTTTTCTTCTTCAAACACAGTGCAACTTATGCAGTTCCTTGCCCACTACCAGCATTTCACCATTAAGGTTTCTCTCTCCTATTATGCTTTAATTTTGCAGAGCAGCCATAAGTCCAAGCTGAACCATACAAAATTAGTTTCCATCACAGCCAACTGAAGGATACTGGAAGCTATACAGCAACCTAGGTTGATGCTACTATATCACCTTCTCTCATTTTCATGAGAGAAAGAAAAATGTGAGACACTTGGGAGGAATTTCTCTACCCAATCTTGCACTATATAGCTTTGTCCATCTTGATTCTATTGTAGGATGTGTGGAATTTTGGTGAAACAGGTTCTACGATTTAAAAAGCTTAAAGTTCTAGAAAGACCTTGTGATATTCCAATAAAACCTAATTTTTTCTCTATAGCAGCAGACCAAGATATATGGTAAACCAAATATATGGTCTTCTCAGTTCTATTTGCTAGGTTGTTGCATGAAGAGGGGCTGTATAAACAAGAACAAAAACAAATGAAAGTTCCCTTTGGCTCATAAAACTAGTTTTGTGTTTTCGGGATCCTGGCCAGAGAAATCTCAGCTAAGGGTTTGGGTTTGGAAGGGAAAAAAATAAAAAAGAATGGTGAGGGTTGGAATATTAACATATAAATAATAAGAGGGCATCTATAGGTATGTATCTGTGTTCAATTTACATGCCAAAGACAGAAAATAAGCACAAATATTTAAAAAGGTCAAACCCATGAATGTTTCAGCAATGCCCATTAGAAGTGTTACTGTATTTCATGTAAAAAATTAATATGCTAGCATTAAGTACAGTGTCAATTTTATGGGCATTACTATAGCTCTGCTACTTACATTATTTATTTTTTAAATTTTTCATTAGCCTACGTAACCTTCTTCCCCAGTATGATAACTGAATATATGAAGACTGTTACTTACAGTTTAATTAATCAGAAATTTTGAATTGCAAATGACATACTGTCTACATGAAAGTTTTGGAGTTGCCTGCTTGTGTATCACCATTTCATTTAAATCACTCTACCCCATTCTAGATGTGTGTATTTTGAATACGTCCACAAAACATTTAGTTCAACTTTCCCAGACGCTTCCAAGGTTAATATATCCATCAATACACACCCATGTTATTGCTGAAAGTGCGAAGGTAACCAGTCACATTTAGAAGTACTTATCATCCACCTTTCACAAACAAAACATCCTCCAAATGTTAAATTCCAACTATTTGGACTATAATTCCAAATATTGCTTGCCAATATCCTTGCTAACTGGGATTCATCAGGTTGAAGATCAAAACACCCCAAAGACATAGCTGAAGGCAATATCCTGACACTTAACTCATTTATGGCAGAATTCTCTACTAAATCACCAGCTGAAAGGAACATATGAAAAAACGTACCCAGTTTTTCAAGAAGTTCATTAATCATGATCAGCAAGCTGTTCACAGAGCTCTTTGCCTTCTTTGCATTATCTTCTGCTTCCTGAGCTGCTTGTGCAGCCTGTAAAATTAAAAGTAAAGTATGCATCTTATGCAATGACTCATGGGTGAACACATGAACCAGTTATGTGTAATGATGCCATGTCCTGCTACCAAACTTAGAGATTGAATTGGGACGTCCACTTCAACAAATGCCATGTTCAAATCACTGAATAATGATCACACTAATATGAATTTTCTCTCGTTGCTGCATAATGTCATGTCATTTCCACAGGATGGCAAAAGTGATCAGGAACGAGGTAGTCAAAGGAAGAATATTATGTGTTTTCAGTGGTAAGAAGGGTTTTGTAATCTTATGACAAGAAGCATATGTACTTTTATCTACTTAAAAAAATTAAGAATACTACATGGTGAACTCTATGTTAGATGACAATCTTAAACAACCAAATGGCTTTTTTTGGCAGTCATAGTTACTTACCATTCCTGCCATCATCATATCTTGATCAGCACTTTGCTGTTTTTTGTTTAACTCTTTCTCTGCTTCTTCCAGTTGCTTTAACATGTCATTAACTTCTTTGTCCAACTCGGTAACAGTGGTAAAGGTGTTGTCTGCAATTTTCTTTGTATCACCAGCATTCTAGGATTGGCAGAAATCAAATTCTTGAAGATATTGAACATATTCCCTGATTAAAAGATTGGACACCAAAAGCCTAGCAACACAGAGGACTGTCTATTTATTTCAACAGAGATCCACATGCATTTGCATTTAACAAGTTCCTTAATTTCTCTTAAAGCCTTATTAACTCCATGAGAACATTTATGAATGACCTATACTGTACTGTCAAGCTCATTAGTCCTGGAAATCCAAAATTGTCAATGACTGTGATATTTAGTCACAACAGTCTTCCAAGTCCCAATTGTAAATCTTTGGTGGTCCTTCTTATAATTTGATCTAACCAAAGGGGAAAGCATCAAGTCATAGCCTCTTGCAGTAAGTAATCTTTGCCTTATATGTGGTGTCGTGACCTAGGGGCTCCTGAAATTCTTTTAATTGCTTAGCTGACATGGTTGGGTGAAATACTTTCTCTTCCTGTCTCCAGGAAGACTCAGGCAAGAGTCTTGCTTATAGGCTCTGCATTCTCCAAGATAACTGCAGGTGCCTGAGTCCACAGGCAACGCAATCCTGCCAAGGATTGGGGGAAAACCCTGTTTGCTCTTTGGATGACCCAGAACTCTGCTTACTGTCAAGACTTACTTTCTGTACAGAGGTAGCAATTCTCTCAGCATCATCAGCTTTGTTTTTCGCTTCTCTGGCATCAGCAGCAGCATTGCCTAGTGTCAGTTCTGCTTGGCGGGTCTTACTGTTGGCGTCCATAATAGTTTGGGTAATGGCAGGAATTTTCCTAAGAGCTTCCTCAGCAGCAGTCTTGTTATCATTCACACGCTTATCGAAGTCTGAAACCAAGAAGAAAAACAAAGTGCAGCTGCAGTAGATCAAACAAAAATCTGTTCAGTCCAACTTTTTGGTTCAACAGTAGTTAAATTAATGCCACTGGCAGTTTGCAAAAGCAAAGAATGAAAGATATGGAAGGCTGCCTTATTCTTACTAACAGTGATTATCCATGGTTTCAGGCAGAAGATGTCTTTCCTAGTACTATCTGGAGATGCTGAGAGTTGAACCTGAGAACATCTGTGTGCAACACATATGCTCCACCAGTGAGCTACAGTTCCTGGGAAATATGAAGGGCTTACATGAGTGCTTACTCTTCCTTAAAAAAAAAATCTGGGAATACAGCATGCAGCAAGCAAATGAACCTGTTTCGAGCATTGTCCTTCTTTCCAAGAACAAGCCTGGGCTGCAGATGAGTTCCCCAGGCATTTTTAGAAAATAACAGTTACTATTTTGAAGCATTCTAAAGTACTTTTGTGTCTTGCCCAGGGTTTTCTTGCTTGTTTGTTGTGTGTTTTGCTTATTTTGTGTGTGTGTATGAGGGGTATTTCACCTACTGTAGTTTTTATTTGTGTCTGGTATGCACTTCTTTAAGAATTATCAGTTGGTGCTTTGTTTGCATGGAGGCAAACATAGTTTGGCATTTGGGCTCAGACCCCACTTCTGCCTTATGTTCATATTCTTGGTCAAATTACTTGTTTCTGCATCTTGTTTCTCCTTTTGTAAAATAGGCTTTATAGCAAACAAATAACTATTTTTAAAAAATTAAAAAGCAGTCTTGGGTTCTGGAGATCAGATCCTACCTCTCTCTGATGTTTGGGTTGGAGAGAAGTTGTTCTGGAAAGTCAAATTTTATAATTGGCTGCACCCACCATGGGGTGTGTTTTGCGAGAGTATCACAAAGCTCGCAATATCCCCCAAGTAAAACATTTTAAAGGATTTAGGATCCTCTGTCCTTTTCTGTTTGCTGCTCTCAACTACTGCTTCCTCGTCCTACTTCCCAAGATCCTTGGGCACGGGGCCCTCATTGTACAAAGCCTGCACTCTACCACTGAGTCCCGTCCCTTCCCAGGAAATTGAATTCTGCTTTCCCACAAAGTGAAACATCAACTGCCCTTTCAACAGGAGAACACGCTCTTGAATGAGTTGTAGCAGTAGAGACGGTCGGAACTGGAATAATATGCTTAGTGAGACAACACCTTGATTCCTGCTCATAGAGAAGCCTGAGTCATTTAGGCAGGACATCCTGCCATTCTGTCACATGATTCCTCAGAAAGTCAGGCTGCCTACCTTTCAAATTGTTGAGGATGTCATTGGCCTCCTGGAGTGTGTTGCTTCCCTTCCTGGCAGCTTCTTCAGCCAAAGCTTTGGCAGCGTCCGCTCGAGCCAAGAGCTGATCAGCAGTCTAAGCAAATACATAGCAAGTTGTCATATGCTCCCTTCTGACACATCTGGTCAAGTTCTAATGCTCAAACAGGGCAAGCATGAGGAACATTTATTTCAAAGAGAAAAGCTGTCTGCTCAAAAGTGCAAGGCCATTCTCTAGATTTAATTATATTCTGTTCTGTTCTATTCTTCTCTTCCTATACTATCAAAAAGGCACAGGACAGGTATAAAAACTTTCAAATCTAGTTCACTGAGATCCCATGTTCCTTCCTCATCTTAATTCTACCCTCAGAGGTAAGTCTAAAGAAGTCAGTTTTATGGCCCTTTAGAAATAAACTTGGGCTTAGACTGTGAGTCTGAAGTGGAGATTGATAATGACTTGCATAAAAAAGGTGCTTTTTTTATATCAAGAAGGTATAACTGGACACAAGAAAGGTTAAGGTCCCTATACTACATGGAGTTCTAGCCAGTCATTATCACATGAAAAAAGCAGAGTCACATGGTAGATTGGTATCATTCTAGTAGTTACAAAAAGAAAATAAAACTGTATTTAAAAGCAAGTGATGTGTACCTCACTTCTAACTGCCTTCCTCACAATGCAGTCTTTATGACAGACTCTACATCTTCAGGAACATTATCAAAGAGCATATTGTATGACCATTACACTTCTGCAATGTCTGCACTTCTTGACCTATCAGGGACATGAATTTATGCTAGTTGCAACTGACCTGCTGCTCTGTCTTGCCTTTCTCTAAAAGGTTCTGAACTTCCAGTTCTTTCTCTCTCATGTCTTCTCTCAGATTTTCATAATTCTTTAGTTTGTCTTTAATGAGCAGTTCAAACTCCTGGGCTTCCTCCTTGATGTTCTGTGCCTCATTCTGCATATGAAGAAAACGTAGGAAGTAAAACAGCTTCAGTGAATGTAAGAATCCTGAACTGACATATCATCCTACACTTTCAAGAGACTGTTCTTATAAAACTAGCAATTGATGAACTGGATCAAAGATACTCCTTAAAGAGACTCCAGACCTGGTGCAAATCCCATGGTGCTCTCTGTACCACATCTTTCATTAATGGAATACTTCAGGAATAGCTCAAGAATCAAAATCCCTTTTCAGAACTTTTTTGAAGCGCTGCACAAAATAAGTGGACTAGGCTCTTGCCACTATGCCCAGTGTAGGCCTTCCCTCCAAATCCTTTTTTTCTAATGTACTAAGATGAAGGGGAGGGGTTTGTAATGTTTTAATAAGGCCTCAAGGTATGCCTTGGATGCTGGTATAAGTGTGAGTAACCAAAACAATAGCAGACTTGGCTTCCTATGGTTCCCAATATTTCTGTACAGCAGAAACTAGTAAGAAAAAAGGAGCATTGAAATGTGGAGGCCACTATCTCAGCAAGGAAAAAACATGGATTTCCAAGATAATTTACAAGCGTCTTTCCAATTTGTGTATTTATTTGTTGGTCATAGCAGGTGTTAGCAGCTAGGGACCTCAAAAAAAGCCAAATCTTGGTTGAACCTGATTAGTACTTGGAAAGGAGATCTTCAGGAAATCCAGGGTGATAGACTAGACTGGGAAGTAAAAAAATATCCCAGTATCAAGCCCCTAACAGTAGCACATGACCAAGTAAGCCAGATTCACACAGCCTCATGAATCAGGTTTAATGCCAAGAAAAAAGGGTTAGGTTACATAATCTTGGAAACAAGGTATGTAATACTGCAGCCCTCATTTACTAGTTAGTATATTAAGGCAGAGTGACACTGAGCCACCTAATACTTCTTTTCACAGACTCCCTAATAGATGGACAGATGCTTGCTTAAGAGAGAAATCTGAAAAGTCCATCTGGTCTTCATCTACCCTGCTTTGAAAACCTTTCCCTTTCCCAGACCTAAGAATGCTGATACACCCAGAAGAAAATGGAAAGTGACATCTACGTTTTCAAGAAAACAGTATGGAGGTGTCTACTCAATCGTCAGGAGACTGACTGCACTTGAGAAAGACTCTATCTACTTTCCAAATTTTATACATGTTAGATAGCTTTAAAATATTCCACATACTTTGATTTAAATCTATTTTGGGTTGTTCTCTCTTTCACGATTTGTTACAATTGCTTTGTTTTAAAAAAGCACTGTGTGAATAATTCCTTAGCTGAAGTTAAACTTGAAACATTGTCATCTGTTACCTAAGATGTTCCAGTACAGTTTTCAAGATTTGCCAACCATAATACCTAAGTACCCTCCAGAAGGAGCCCATCTCGACATACCTCTAGCCCTGCAGTGTCTAGAGATGGTAGAGTGGTGAGATTTGCATAGATTTGTAGAGCTTTTTCCCCAGCTTCTTTTGCTTCCGCAGAGACCTTATTTGCCTGCTTTTCTAGGTCTCGGGCAATATTCTTTGCTTGGCTGTACCTAAGAAACAAGAGTATTCCATTAGTGTTCTGTATGGCCTGCTGGCCTAAGGCTGGAGTGAGCAATGTCTCTGTAACCAATGGCCATCCTTAACATTTTGGGGGACGTTGAGATGTGCAACATGGGTAGGGCCATGTCTCACATGAAAGCAGGACATGAAGGCTGAAGGTTGCCCATCTTTAAGAATTTTTTCTTTGATCTTGGTATTCAACTTTTGCCAAGAGAAACTGTATGACTGACTCAAATGGAAAGAGGCATTCCAGGGCACAAGCTTTTTGTTGCAAAAAGTCCTCATTTAAGCCCTTCCATCATCTTTTAGAAGAGAGAAAGGAAGATTTCCCCTCATTCCAGCTTGACCTCTGGAGGTGATATGGGTCCAAACGGAAAGCCATGAGAACAGAAGCATGGCATTTTCTGTGTTATCTTTACTATAAAAAACCAAAGCAATACAATTGTTAGCGTGCTAGATTTAAACTAAGAAAGCCCAGATTCAAGTCTGTCTTCTCCTTTGGAAGTGTATTGGGTAACTTCAAAACAGTCCTTCTCAGGCTAATCTACCTCAGAGAGCTCTTGCTGTACGAATAAAACAGGAAAAGGGAGTATTGTATATGTTGGTGTGAGTTCTTAGAAGAAAGGTAAGGCTCAAATATAGTAAGTAAGTAAATAAGTACATGTAGGGCAACTTCTCAACATTTAGTCAAGCCAAATTTCACTTGGCAGATCTCTTTATTGTTAAAACTAGTAGAGTCAGTCTCCTACTTGTGAACTTTTGTATTGCGAACTTTCACCGATACAAACAAGATGGACCCAGAAATCAACACTGCAAGTTGGCCAGAAGTCAGAACCAGAAGTCAGGAGAAGGTGGGAAAGGGTTAGTTTGCAGTGCGCTGCAAGCTAACCCTTTCCCACCTTCTCCCACCTTCTGCTTGCATCGGAGGTTTGCACTGGAGTTGGAGTTCTCATAAAGGGTTAGTTTATGTGGCGCGCTCCATTGCTGGGTGAAGCAGGAGAGGGGGTAGTGGCAGAGGACAGGGGAGAGGGGGTGGAGGTCTCCTGCCTCACCTGGCAATGGAACGTGCTGCACCCCACCTGCTTGTCCTTCGCTCCCCTCTCCTCTGCTTCCACCCCTCTCCTGCCTCACCTGGCGACACATTGGCAGCAGAAGATAGGGCTCCTCTGCCCCACACCACTGCCTTGCCTCCTGCTCTTTTTTTTACTTTTTACTTGGTTGGACTTACGAACAAAACAGACTTACAAACAGCCTCTTGGAACGTAACCTGTTTGTAAGTAGGGGACTGTCTGTATTTAGCATTAACTTGCTCGAATCATCTAGTCCTTAATCCTCTAGCTTCTGAGTTTAATTAGCAGTTCCAAGTTTATTGGAGCTGACAGCTACCAGCCTTTCTACAGAAACTATAGCAAACCAAGTTTGCCTTCAAGTATATGTTTTACAGGAGGCTATGATCAATTCTACCTCTCTGGTGAATGCATCTAAATGAATGAAATTTCTAAAGACACTATTTTTTCATTCATACACATTACTTTCTTACCTGCATTGTTTAAAACAGGTTGTCAGCTTACAACTGTAATGGGACACATGTGCAAGAGATACAGTGTCTTGGACCCCCACTAATCCCCATGAGGAATTTCCAAATTACTCTCCCCCAAACCTACTACATCTTTTTCATAATTCTTGGGAATAGCTGACTAAGTATATTGCCACTAGCCACTTATTTCAGGAAGAACCCTCTGCCACTGGTTATCCAGAGAAAAATATATTTAGTCTGACCTGTTGGGAAGGTGTATTTAAAAGCTTGGGTTCCCCCCCCCCCCCGCCAAAAATGAGTACTGGTCATTTGATGGTTTGTTAAGAATGCTAAGCTTGTATTATATACTGCAAATTTAGTAGCTGAAAAGAAGAGGAAAAGAAACAATTGCTTTTTGAAGTGAGCGATCTCAGATGGCTGTTCCCTCACTCAGATATAGCTCAACTTGTTTCACTCAGCTTATGATTCAAGTTATTTGGTATTCAAGACAAAGACAAAATGGAGACTACTCCCTCCTTTTATAAAAATCAACCTGAGAGGAGAAAAACACCTTCCTGATTGGCTCTTTAGCGTTAGCTTTTTCTGGGCTTCTGTTCTCTCTGTCCGTTACCTAGATGGACAGGTCAATTAATTTTCCTTTAACTGTTGCAGTGGAAATATCCCATGTTTATTACACCATCTAAATCCTGTCCTAAATTTCTCAGCTTTTTATACTTTCAGCACCTGCATCTGCATTTCTAGCAATGGTTTTTGCTGTACTGTTGTACTGTAATTGCTTAAAAGCAAGCTTCAAATCAGGAAGCCTATGATTCAGTCTTGATGCTGTCATAAACTCACTAGCTAGTGTGTTCTTTCCCCTTTTTTCAGCTTTCTATACACACAGCAGAGAGAATTATAGTGACCTACCCTTACAGGGTAGTTAACATTATATATTATAGAGTGGGCAGTGTCTGAAAGGATTGGGAACCACAGGTTCCTGGTCTTCTGGAAGGCTGCAGGAGGACTTTCAGCCATCTAGTGACACCACCTGAGTGAGTGAGGCCAAGCATTTTTTACTCTTTTTTTCTTCTTTTTTGAGTGTTTTCAGGGAAGGAATGGGAGTGGGAAGCAAAATGATCCCATTCCCACCCCTCACATTCCCAACTCTGAAAAATGGTCTGAAATTTTTCAGGTTAACTTTGGTTGGGGGATGGGGAATTAAGGGTTAGTATGAGAGCAATGTATCTCCTAGAAGCCTTCTACTCCTATTCTCAACCTTAATCTCCCCAACGCAAGCCAAAATACCCCCCTCCCCAAAGAAAAGGATTTGTAGATATTAAAATGTGGTCATTTTGCCACCTAATTTCAGCAGCATGATCTTGAGATACTGGGGGGCTGTAAGCAGCCTTTGACCACTCAATATACATATATATGAGAAATGCTTTGAATCCTTCCTGGTTCTTGTTTATCTGGTCCCATAAACCTTTAAAAAGTTCTTTCACTCATTTTCTCTTCCTTCATAAAGCTCGCAAAGAGATACTGTGCTCTCTTGGGGTGAGTTTCATAAGCAGTGTGTAGTGCTTCTATTACAAGGAGTTTATCAAGAGGCTATTAGGGCTGCGCAAAACATTTCAATCTTTTGATGATGTCATTGGTGAGGTTCTAAAGCCCAAAGCTAAACACTTGTATTCTGAGTTTTTGGCTTCAACCTCAGAATATACAATTGTTTGAGCAGCATCATTTCAATGTAATGTATTGATTATTCTGAGGAGGTTCCTCCCCCTCCCTTTTTTCTTGGTTTAGCCAGTACAGGAGCAGGACCAGTCATGCCCCTGCTGTTATTGGTTTAGACTGAATTGGGTGATGTGAGAGAAGTGAGTTGGGAGGAATACAGCAGTTAAGGCCAGACAGAACAAAACTGCTCACAGTTATAGGCTTGTCAGCCTGCCTGGTAAATTACTGCGGTTTTTTGTTTTAAAAGGTATTACCTATAGGGGAAGTTAGAATTCACGCAGGTTCCTTGGGTAAGAGGTAGTATAGGTTGTTTTTTTTTCCCCACAGGCAGGCAGCCTTGCCCAGAAAAAAAAAAAAGCAGATAAAAGAAGATGGGGTTTCACAGGATGATTAAAAATAGAAGGGCTGATTTGGGTTGGTTTACTGAGTTTTGGGGAACCTTTACTCTGTATATACTCTTCAGCCTGCTGATGTTAAGCTTTCAGGAAGAAAATTTTATATAGTTTAAAATACAGATTTCTGTATTTCAGAACAAGGATTCTCATTGTTTCCTATGTATGGAACCCTGGAAATGTTTCAAGTTTTGCTTATCAAAAGGCAGCCAATTCTGAACAGTCTGATGGAATGTCTCCAGTAGAGATGTTTTATAGAGGCTAATTTCTGTTTCATGCACATTGCTAGTGATCATCTTTCTGCAGGTAGAAACCCCTCTAAGAAGGAAACCATGTGTAGAAGGAAGAAAGAAGTAATGCTGATTGGTCACAATTTGTGGGGATCCAAACAATGATTTATCCCACAAAAAATTCCCATGCCAAGTCCAACTGGTACCTGCTTACCACGTATCCTGAACCTGGCCTCTTCTGACAATGACTGGTGATATCATACTCCTCAGACTGGGGGACCATACCAAGAGTCACAAGACTCTTGTCATAAAGAACAATGCTTGTGATTAGGAGATCCCACTGGGGATTGAAGTATTGTTGCTATTGTTATTGTAGTTGTTACTATACTCCGTCTTGCTACTAGTATAAGCAGAAAGTCGTTGGTATGTGGAAGCTACGTATGCATGGAGCAGCTGACAAAGGATCTCAGAAATTTCTTCTCCAACCATACACACCCCTTTGACCTATTCTTTTTCTTCCTGCTTTTCCTCTCCTCCAAACATCCACCCTTTTCCTCTATTCTTTATTCTTCCTCGCCACCTTAGGTTTATTTGGCAATTTTATTAATTGGTGGGGCATCACTGAACCGGGACTCTGAAAAGATATATAAAGGCTGGTTGGTTCTTTAAGTACTAGCTAGGGAAATGCACAGACGAAATGTTCCATCATTTGCTTTTACTGTATTGTATTGTTACAATTCAAAATTAAATGATGACTAAAAAAAATGTGCCTGTTTCTATATAATATATTTGTTTTTGAGAAATAGCTGTCTTGCTGTAATTCCATTTTAATAGGAAGAAAACCTCAGCTAGCAAACATATAATACAGAGGAGGAATAACGTATTTGTCCTGTAAAATGCAATTTAAAATGATAAGTTTAAGCAGATTTCAATATTCCTATAGTTCATAGATTTCCCTCTTTGAATTCTTCAAACTGAGATAGGAATTAAGAAATAAAAAGAGAAATAACTCCTCTTCACTAATTATTCTGAATTCTTTAAATCACCAGGGGCATTCTGACTCCAAAAAGCAATTCAGATATTTTAAAACAAAACAACCATTTGCATTAGACCTTTCTGTCTATGTTTTAGACTTACTTTCTGTTTAGGTCAGCAATATCATTCGCTGTTTGATTCTCTCCTGCTAGCGTGTCCAAGAGTAGCTTATATGCTTGTGATGATGTATCGTTTGCTTCTTTAGCTATTTTCTCAATATTATCTGCTTCTGTTTTATGCCTGGGACAATATTAGGGAAGGAAAACAAATGATTCAAAAAATGTTACTATCTCTATTTTCTTCTCCAAGCATCATCATCATCATGGGGCATGGTTTTCAAAGAGACTGATAATATGCCATCATTCTTCGGTTTCAACTGCATGGCTTGAAATGTGCTTCTACTGATAACTTAACTCAATCCAAGTCGAACAAGAGCCCATTTCTGTGGCAAATGCACCATCATGCAAATTATGAGTGTGGGCTGATTTCTGTTCTGGTATCGTGAGCTGGGGAGCAAGCACCAGTGCAGGCTTGATTCCATGCTATCCCAAGGCTATTTCTTCCTGTCTGGTCCTACAGTGCCACAGATCCATGCTTCCAACACCTCTGGTTTCCATCTTCGATCTAACTCTGCAGATGACTGCATTCCCATCTGTTGGAAAGGATTACTACAAAGGATTACTCCTCTAAATCTTGTGGCAGATTACTTCATCCCCATTAGTCAATAGTACTGCTCAGACAGGAAGTGAATGAGAAATAGTGGTGAGGGGGGAGGGGGAGGGAGGCATGCCATGACAATAAATTGGAACTCATCTCGCTAGTACATGCCAGTGTTCTCAAACCAGAAGATGGAGAAAAAGGCTGACTGATGATGTAGTCAGTTTGAGCAACTGAGTCACAGAATAACATAATCACACTAGAGACATACTATAGATTAGAATTAAGACTTTTCACTTCCTCAGAGCCCCTTCCTACAAAACATTTTCTATTTAGAATCAGCTATATGCTAAATATAAAATACAAGTGCAGTGCACAGCGTCTATGAGTGTGGAAATCAGGGGATTCCTTTATTTCAAATAAAAACAAGTGGACACCTTATCCATTCCAAGCTGGTGCTTGCCACATATAAATTTTAAAGAGAAAAGCTGCATATGTGCCCTCTCATAACCTAAGTAATGCAACTTGTATGTATGTACAGTGGTACCTCGGTTCACGAACACTTCTGTTCACGAACAATTCGGGTCACGAACAGCTCCGGTCGCAAAATTTTGCCTCCGTTCGCGAACTCCGCATCGGGTTACGAACAGGATCCGCGGCCATTTTCCCTCCCGTGACAGGTGGTTGCGGCTTCCTGTAGGGAGGGGGACTCTCCCTCCAAGCAGTAACCGCCTCCCCACCCGCCTTCCTGTCCTCCACGCCAGAGGTCGCGTCGAACAAGGTTAGCTTTCTCTCTCTTCATACTGTACTTTGTCATATTTTTGCAGTTTTAAAAAAAAAAACATATGGTTCAGAACGGATTAACCGTAATTACATTGAACCTTACTGTCAGGATTAGCCCATGAAACTCCAGGAGACTGTACAGATTCTATCCAGCAAGGTTTATTGGCTTCATTCCCGTTACAGAAATCTTCTCAGAGTGAAAGCAATTCCCAGAGTCACCCCACAAACATCCTGCATTCCTCAGGGAGGTGCCAGTCTCATCCTCTTATCTCTTCCTCTTTGTTCTGGGGATAAGAGTACGCGCTTAACCCCTTCCGCTCTAGTTCTCACACTTATAGGGAAATTTGATTCAAGACACGATCAAAAATCGGTTGGCGACCAAATTCGTAGGGGTCAGAACGGATTAACCGTATTTACATTGAACCTTACGGGAAAATTTGATTCGGTTCATGTGGGAGTGTGGAGCAGAGGTGTGAAACATGGACTCTCATCCCCAGATGAGCGAAGAAGAGATAAGAGGATGAGACTGGCCCCTCCCTGAGGAATGCTAATGATGTTTGTAGTTTGACCCTGGGAACTGCTCTCAGTCTGAGAAGATTCTGTAAATGGGGTGAAGCCAAATAAACCTTGCTGGATTGAATCTGTATTGTCTCCTGGAGTTTCCTGGGCTAAACCAGACAGTTCACGACCAATTCAGTTCGCGACCAGAGTCGCGGAACGAATTAAGTTCGTGAACCGAGGTACCACTGTATTATATATGCATAATTAATGCATACAGAGAAGTAGGTCCTCAGTTGCAGTATACTTAAATAACCAGAAGCAACACAATTCAAAAAGGAGGAACAGTGTGTAACTGCCCCATTATGGGTTTCTTTCAATCAGCTCTTTTCAGAGCAGAAAATATTTTTAAGGGGATGAGATCTGGGGGATAGCAAAAGGAATATAGAAATAGAGAACACTTCCTCCACAGGGTTGAGGAGGAAATCTTAAGCTGAAGGTGATGTGGGGAAGTTACAATTTTATGCATGATGGACCTGGAGAAAAGAACATTTAATCTTTTCTCCAAGTGGGGAGATGGTAGCCTCAACAATCTGCTAAACATGGGCACGGTTAAGGTTATCCATGAGGATAAAGGGAGCATCTCTCCCTTTATCCACCCAGAGTTGCCCTTTGGGGGAGATGGGCAGCATATAAATTTGAATGAAGGAATGAATGAATGAATGAATGAATGAATGAATGAATGAAAGAAAGAAAGAAAGAAAGAAAGAAAGAAAGAAAGAAAGAAAGAAAGAAAAAATCTCACCGTGCAGCCAGTTGACGAGCCTCTTCTGCCAGGATAGTCATGTTGTTGGGGTCACTGGTCGATTCTGGTGTAGTAATAGACTGAAAGAGGAACCATAATACTTTCAAAAGCCATCTCTCACATTTTAAAATACTGCAGGCAAACAATAGTTGTTTGTATCAGAGATAAGAAACAAATAGGTGTTGATAAATCAAGCAATCTAGTGTTGTTTGTCTACTCTCTCTGGTGCCTGCAGGGCTGAAGTTTGTGGCGCCATCATTTCCTGTGTCCCTCCTCCATATGCATGCATTGTACATTAATAAGCAATAAAGGCAGAAAATGTGTGTTCTGACATTTCGTGAGGGAAAGAATTTCTAATACTTGAAAGATGGTGTACAAATAGTTGTTATCTGATTGCTGACAGCTCATGACATTTTGAGTACTTGATGCAGGACGCTAATACTAATACTGGTTAATGACCAGCAAGTTTGAAATGGAAAAATTAGAAAGTTTCAGTCCAACAAAGCAATCAATAACTGTCAATTAATCAGACTGATGAAAGCCGAGTTGTACTTTTTCTGCACCCTTCCCTCCTAGGTACCAGTTTGTAATGGCATAAATGTGCGAAGAAAACTGCATCATCCATAATGACAGGCCTTACTAGCAAGGCATTGATAAGGACTGGGATTGCATATTAATTTTTTACGTAACCCCATTCACAAAGCAGCTCTAAAAGAAATTGATTTGTTCACTGGAAATTCATTGTAACTAACCTGCTTCAAGAACAAGCAGAAACCGGGAAAGGCAAGGAGAAGGAAAAAGCCCAGTGAGTAATGTTTCTCTGGCTATTTAATGTATTTGTTAAAAATACAGTAAGACAATTCATGACTGTTCTTAAACAGTTTCACAGGGTGTACTGAGATAAAAAATACCTAGGGGAAGAAAAACACACCTTCATGAAGTGCAGCCATGCTCCTTTGCAAGTGAGTGCAAGTGATTTCAATAAGGAATCCTTATGAATTCCAATCTTGGTATCTGACTGCAAGAGAGAATGCTTTACATTCAGCCAAAGGCAGTGCAACGGGGGCACTGCTGGATGGAGCTGTTCAGTCCAATCTCTGAAGTGGGGCTACAGAGAGCAGAAATGAAGGCCTCCCTCTCAGGCCTTCCAAATGAAGCCCTGAGATGGTCTGCTTGCTTTGTCCAACTGCTTCTGTTTGACCAAAATGCCTTTCACAGAAGACTATTAAAGCCAGCCCAGCAGATGCTTCCAAATGATGCAGCAGCTCTGCAAAACTTTGTTCTCTGTACCTAAATGAGGGGCCCCATGTTTCGCTGAGCCACCCTGAAGGAGTGCTTTGTCAAAGGCTTGATCAAGGCCACGAACCCCTTCAAGGCTTGCCCTCACCCAGTAGGGCTTCAAAATGTTCTGCAGTTGGGCCACCTACAGTAGGGTTCTGCACTGGGAACTATCAAATTCTGTAAACTGGACAGTTTTGTGTAATGTCTCTTACTTAGTACAAATATACTGCATCTTTATTTTGGATCTTTATTTTATCTGAGAACCTTATTATCAGTGCTTCACAATTTTACTAGGTATTGCTTGGCTTTCATCATTTTCCAGCATGATTTCACAACCAAAAAAAGGCTAGACATTTGGGGAAAAAATAAGCAATATTCATTACGCTGGTCTATGACCATAATAAAGATTTGACTGATTGAGCAATATTCATTTTTTCAAAAGCATCATTCTAGCACTCACAGAACCCTGACTAATTCCATTGCAAGGTGTGAAGTGTAAAGAAAGAATGCAAATTTCACTCACCACGTTGGCAATTGCCATCCTTGCCCTGTGGAGCATATTTGAAGCGCTGTCAATCAGCCCCTCTGTGCTTTCCACTTGGGCTTGGGCTTGCTCAGCAAGGTTTTCTGTCTGCCTCACTGTATTCTGGATGTTCCTCAGTCGACCAAGTTGGCTGGAGAGGGTTCTGTTAATTTCCTGCAGGCGATCCACCAAGCCCTGATCAACATCTGGAACAGGCAAAGTAACAATGAGCCACACAAAGATACGGGCAAATTCAAGTTTATTATATCATGTGTTTACCCTAGTTGATTTTATTAAACAGAGAGAATGGACACTTTTTATCTCAAGCAGAAAGGTGGCTTACAAATCCAATAAATAAATACATACAATGAAAGGAGACTATACCCATCTTTAAGATTTTGCTGGAATTTGCCAAAGTGATGGCCAGAGAAAAGATGAAAACCCCTGAGCATAGGTTTTTACATAAGAGCTTCACAAAATCACCATTCACCCCTAGAAAAGTGGGGGTTTGTATTTCTTCAGAGATAGAATTTTCCACTAGAACCAAATACAGCAAATCAGATAATTCAGTAAGAAACCTTTAACTGTTTCGTTCAAACCTATCTCTTCTGTAAAGTTCTTCACTTACTTCATCTCTAACACAAATTAGTTAATTGTATCTGCTAGCATACATGTTCTTTGCTACCTTTTTCTCTTCCCTGCTGACACAGTATAGATTTTATATAACTGGATGCAGAAATCTGAGGTTTTGTGGGCTTACAATACTTCAAGCATCATCACTGATATGCATGAACAAGAAATTAAGAAGACAACCCACTCTTAACTTTGTTCCTATTGCTCACTGATTTAGGACTGAAATACATATCTAATCCCTTACTTCAAACTACAGTGTGTATTTGTATATATGTATGTATTTGATTCATCAATTCCCACTCTCTCTGTGATGACAGAGGCTTTTGAAAAGCTCAAGATAAATCTCTCTTTTGTGAGTGAATCCCTGGATCATGCAGTTAGAAAATGGCCTTTAAAGGTAATCTATAATAACTTAATTTAAACTTAATATAATACTTTATAATATAATCATTAAAGTGTAAACTCCTATTGCAACCATTAGCACTATCTCTAACATGGAGGCATAGCTTGTTTCTTCAGTGCTACTGTCAAGAACTCCACCTCTTCTGAAATATATTGTATTATAGGCTGTTAAATGGTACAACTCGATTAGCTGATGGCAACCACCTACCTTTGATGCTTTGGGCATCTCGAAGTAAGTCCATGACATCTCTTTCGGCTTCTTTCAGTCTGTCTTCAAAGGCCTGGTCAGTTATGATGTCATCACCTGTTCCTATGTTAGCTAGAAGATCTTCCAGATTGCGCAACCTACCCCGTTGCTCTTCAACCTGAACAAATGGGACACCAAGGAACAACAAATCAATAACACAACTACACAGGTTTTTAAGGCTCCAGATAAAAAGGAGGATGAATAAAAAGATGCTGAAAACATGCAAAGTGGCTCATGGATCAGTATGTTTATTCGTTGAACTGTGAGAACTAAGACTAATGCAGCTTTTGTATTATTGTTGCTGCTGCCGCTGCTGTTGCTTTTAAGTATGTAACATAGTATTTTTTAGCCAGTTTAGCACTTTGTGCCAAGCACAAACACATATCATATTGATTTCCCCATTACAAAAATATAAACTGGCAAATTCTTTTATAGGTATGACCTTATCTTTCACCAATCTGTAACATGCAGGACACTCTTGACAACCAGGCCAGGATCGATTGTAGAAATAGTTTTCTTCACACTGGTCACAGCGGATTCCCACAAACCCTTCTTTGCACTCACAACGACCATCTTCTTTGCACTGGAGGGAACGGGAACCTTCAGGGTTACAGTCACAAGCTGAGGAAACACAAAGCATTTAAATAATGAATAAGGAAGAGGCCAATGAGAAAAAAGCAACCTGAATTCATCTTTTCCAGTATAGCTGAAAAACCTTCAATCTTGGGAGAACTAGAAGACCAATGAACTAACCTCTTTCAAATGTCAATGGATTGGTCTTCTATGGCACTGTGGTGCTACTAGGAAAATCAGGCATTTCTGACTTCCACCTGTTAAATGAAGCCAGAAGTTGCACATATATGGAAGGTTCCAGCTTTTCTGAGAGAAAGTCCAAGTGGAACAAGGCAAGACTCTCTGACGCCATTGTTACGAACACAGTTGTATAGCTTTATTATTTGAAAGTAACCCATCACAACATCCTGCTCAAGACAATTGTTCAGCACAGGCTAGAAAGCATTCTTTGCCAATGGCATTTTGACAGGCATTATGACACCGATGGCCACTCGCTTCAAATGGACAAACCTTGTCCTGAAGAAAGTCTGGGGTGAAAACAAGAAATCATTCTTTTGGACTGATCCTGCTTGGTGTGGAAATCCATCTCTCTGAGGAGACTAGTAAAAAAGCTGGTGTGCAAATCAATACTTTATATTGATCCAAACACACACCTATACATTCTTGCTTTCATCCGAGATCTTCATGGAGGCAAATGTTGGAGGAAAGGTTGTACTCACAGGAAGGGGAGGTTCATTATATCATGTGGCCCAAGCCAGCACCTTCCATATGCTTTGGGACAGGAACTCCCAGAATTTCCAGCCAGCATAGTTTGCTGGTTGGGACTTCGTAGCAGCTGCTGTCCTAAAACATTTGGTGGATATACAGTTGAAGAAGCCTCCCATATGTCACGCTAAGAAAATAACAGCAGTGAGGGATCCTGTCTAACTTGTGTGGCTATTTTTTAATGACATCTGATAACTATTCTATAGTGAATTTTATTTACCATACATTATTTTACCATAAAGAAACAATGACACAGTTAACTTTTCTGTAAGTAGTCTGACTCAATAAATCATACCTGTCCCACCTGGCCTGTGTTAGGGTGTGCCTCTCGGTGATTTTCAAATATAATCTGCTAGTCAGAAATGCAAGATCCATAATCTTTCTGCACCTTTAAAGCACTGCATTTGAAAGAATTTAACAAATTGGGCTACTTATATAGAAAGATATGTGTCCTTACAACAACCTTAGTTGAGAAAGTGATGATGTCTAGTCTGTGGTCTTCAGAAAGGAAACACCTTTTTCCTTGTCCTTAATGTTTGTATACGTATTGATATAAAAGACTTCCTACCTATATAATGCACTGATTTACTATTTCATCTGTTTTGAGAACAAGGTCCAAGAAAAGGATCTGGGGGGGCTTCTTCTCATGTAATATTTTCAATAAACAAAAAACACATCTATGCTGAATCAGAGACTGCTTACAATGTATAATGTGACATAAGCATATGCTTGCTGTACATTTCTGTTGTTCTAGGTATATTCACATTCAAAGTTATATTTGCTGTTGCTGTAATTTTATTAGTGGTCCACTCCACATACAAGCCAAGGTATGGGAATTAGAAATGAGACTCAAGAGAATACGCTTCTTCCCATCTGACAGTAGATGACACCAAGCTCTCTCTCCCAACAACATTTCAAACTGCCATTAGAGCTTTGCATCAGTATGCTTATGAACAATGGCAGATCCTCAAAAGGGGGGAAGTAATTATTTTGGGAACGATAGAAGAGAACGCACTTGGCATTCTCAAGGCCAACTGGGGTTTACAAGTCCTCCTTTGCAGGAAGCTAGTGTTATATATGTAGTGGATCACCACTTCCAAATCTATTCATCCAAGAACGATGTTTATTTAACAAAAAATATTAGGGAAACAGGAGGATTAAACAAATAGGAATGTATGTCCTAATTTTTACACTTTCCATCTGAATTAGTAGCTAAAGGCCACATTTCTGAGCAACAGCGTAGGAGTGTAAGAGCCAAAAAACAGGTCAGTTCTGGGACAAAATTCAGGGCAAATGTTTATGACAAGGAGCAGCAGATGGTCTACCAGTATGCGCAATCTGAATGCCCTAGAGAGAGAAAGTAAGACTCATATAACTGCAAAAACATCCTTGCTGGACTTGAAATGAGAAAACATCCAGGAAGCAGACAAAAGGGGGGAAAGAATTAAACCTCTTGTGATGTCCAAGTCCAAGGAAATACTAATAACGATGAGCAGATTCTCCATACAGAGGAACAGAGATGGAAAACAAATGGATGAGGAAGGGTTTGGACAGAAAATACGTCTTCCCCACTCCCCTTACGTTTGCAGCCTTCAGGACCAAATCCAAAATGGTTGGCTTCACACCTCTCACAACGCTGGCCGGTGACGCCTGGCTGGCACTCGCATTGCCCGTTCTGAATGTCACAGTGGCCATTAGTGGAACCCAGTGGATGGCAATTACATCTAGGGGAGGAAGACCAATGCATACGTCTGAACATTAATGAACATAAGAAAACAAGACTGTGTACGTCTGTCTTGTATTGATTTGACTAATATGTCATAAAAATCATGTTCCCCCAAAGGGTTGCAAATTTGAAGTGAAAGACAAATGTCATTTGCCTATGAGCATCACATGTATTTGGTCAAAAGGGAATGAAACACTCATGATAAAACTCCAGTTAGAAAATACTCAGTTTCTGTGAATTAAATTAGTTCAGTAATGCATTATTTGCAGAACAATGAAGACAACTTTAACACTTAAATTTAATATTCAGTCAAATGATCTTAACACTTAAACTGTCTATTATAAAATAAAATATGAACTACATATTTGAACATTCTTAGTATCTTCTAAGCCTTGGCAGAACTTCCAAAGCTTGTTTGGCAAGTACATTATGAATAACTTGATGAATTTTCCTGTCCTTCATTTTTAGTCCAAGGCTTTTTCTTCCATATACAACCAATCAGAAACATTATCTTCCTCTAAACATGGAAACATGACACAGATAACGTAACCTCCTAGTTGTACAATAAAATGTCTGAAACTCCTTTTGGCTCTGGTTCTTTGCAAGCAGGGCAGTCTGACTTCCACCACTGCAATGAGATTAAAGCAGATGAGGCACCCATACCACACCCTCTGAAGGCATGATAAATGAGAGTGTAGTGTTTGCTGCTATTTACACTCTCTTTTCGACAATACATGAACTCCAGGGCTGGTATAGATTAGATGCAGGTTCTGAAGGACATCAGGGAGTGAGGAAAGATTGCCAGATCCCCACATGCCTCCCTCTGTCCCCTTCTGAAGCCAACATTCAAAGGTTGAAAAGAAGTAGCCTCAAAGAAGCTGGTTTCTCAGATCAGTTCTTCCACCCCCACTTTAATTTTGAAAGTTTCTCTGTCCTTAGAGAATAGTTTGCCTTTTCCTTTAAATTATTTACATTGTCTTAAGGTGAAGTAAGGTAAAAGTGAAGACTCCATCAAGCTGAGTCCAACTTCTGGGGACTACCGGCAGACATCCATGCAGTTTTCTCAGAAAAAGTGGTTTGCCACTGAGTTCCGGGATGTATTTTCAACCTCCCAGTCCATCCTACCCCCTTGCAATTCTCTGTGGCCTCCCATTCAAGCATTAACCAGATTAAATCCTGCTTAGCTTTTAGAGAATCAAGGTTGGCTATGTGCTGCCATCTACTGCAGACTAATGGGAAGACCCAACAACAAAAATAAATCAGTAGCCAATGGACACAGCAACTATCCGGTATATTTGTACATTGTTCATCACAGAGCACCTTGAAGGTGCTACACAAAATAACAAGAAACAAATCAAAGGTCTCTGCCCTAGGGGGTTAACAGTTTAAAACGCAACAGTGGCAGGAGAAGTAGAAGTAACTGGGGAAGAGGGTTCATTTCAGAAAAGGGTAGGGCAGTATCGTTATTTTAGGAAGGCATGCAAAGCATAAATGGCAACATGGCAGACTGAGTGGCCACCTTCTGCACATGGCTTTCTTTAAAAGGCAATTTATAAGTTTACAGAGCTGGCTTTAACAAAAGCCCCTGTCCGTCTACTCTTGGGGTACCTCTCTGATGCGCTCCCATCCATCCAGACCACCAGCGCTCAATTCTGGTGTTAGGAAAGAAAAACAGCTCACCTCTCACAGCCACGCCCACTTTGCAGGTTGTAGAAACCTGGTTCGCAAGAGCTGCAGTCCCTCTCGGTGACATGTGAAAGGCACTCACACTGGCCTGTTACTTGATTGCAGCTTCTCTGTAAGTTTGCTGTGCCGTAAGGATTACAATTGCAAGCTACCAGAATAAAAGCGTAAAAGGCATCAGTATGGGTTTTCCAAGCAGAGGTAATTCAGAGCAGAGTGTCAGGGACTGCAGGAAGCCTAGGGGGCTTTGTGGAGTGCAAGGAGGTCATTAGGCAAAGGAAATATAAAAGCTCAATTTAGTATTTCAGTCTCTTTATTCATCAAAATGTCATATAATAACACGTACCTACATACTGCAATGCATCTCAGTGAAATAGGCTGGAAAAAATATCCTGCACAATTTACAAAGAAAGTGTTCCACGGGGGGAAAAACCATTTCTTCTGACCATATCACAAACAATGCATAAATACACAAGTTGGGGGGAAAAAACCCTGCTTGATCAAGCATTTGGATGGAATAGCTGAATCCCTAACTCTCATCAGTTCCAAATGTTTCTGCAGCCATTGATTGATATATGAAAATTTTAGACTGCTTTCAGGGTCTAGCTAAGACATCTTTCTAGTGGTCAAATTTTTTGTGGGCTATTTCAAATATTGAAAGATGCCTCCAAAGAAGGTTAAGAGGAATGTATATTATTGTATTAAATTTGCTCCCTTACATTAGCATTAGTTACTTCTAAAGCTAATTCGTTTAGAGGAGGCTTTCAAGATGGGGAACCAGAAACCAAATCCTATGAGGAATGGTAAAGGAACTGGGCTTTGTTCAGCCTGTGGAAGAGAAGACTGAGGGGAGATATGATAGTAGTCTTGAGATATCTAAAGGGTTATCATATAGAGGAGGGGTTGGACCTATTCTCATGATGGCAGGACCAGAATCAATAGGCTCAAAGTATAAGGAGGTAGAATCAGAGGAGACACTGGGAGGAATTCCCTGACAGTAATAGCTATGAAATAGGTTGCCTAATAAAGTCGTATGTTCCCCTTCACTGGAAATATTCAGAATCCGGATAGCCATCTTTCCAAAATGCTTTTGCAATTCTTGCACCGAGCAGGGGTTTATGCTAGATGACTTTTGTGGAACCTTCTGACTCTATGATTCCACCAAAGCTCAGTTTCTGTGCATACCCTGTAGGTGGGCTAGACAATTTCAGTAAATATAATTCTGTGAGTGCAGCTTCTGAAGGAAGGTCTTTGCTTGGTCATAAGATACTGGTTCTAAGGCGAGAAAGCACACGTCAGATCTTCTATTAGGTTACCATGGAGGCAGAAGAAAGAACAGCTATTGAAAAGAACTGGGAAGTGTCTCTCAGTTGATCCCTGGCCAAATCATTTTCTGGGAAAAGAGCTTTCCTCCTGACTGATGTCCTAGACCACTGGACTGTGACAAAAGCATTAGTAATTGGGAAAACAAAACACCTACCTTTACACTTGTCCTCTGGATTCTGAGCTAAGGGATTCCCAAAGAAGCCGTCTTTGCACCGGTCACAGTAGAAACCAGCTGTGTTATAAATGCACTTCAGACATTCTCCTGTCAAGCGATTGCAATTGCCAACTGCATTGGGATCGATGTTGTCACTGCACTGGCAGAGGCGGCAGAGCCTGGCGGGGCCGTTTTGGCCAAGAGGATCCCCAAAATAACCATCATCACACAGCTCACACCTTTTACCTACAGGGCCAGGAAACAGATGTGTATTAGAACATACAAAAAGAATTACAATTGGAGAAACAAGAATGCAGGTGCTGTCATCCATGCAAAAAATGAGTAGGGCAGGAAAATAGCTGGCAAATTATGGAAAACGGTTCTTCCATTTTTCAGCCCTAATAGCGAAATCAGAAGATAAATGCTAACAGAACTGTAGCCAATATGGGCTCACTGAGAAGACTTCAAGGAATGCTGAGGCTCCCAGAAACAATCCCTGAAAAACTCAAGAAGTCAGCTCGCCCACCAAGAACGCAGCCCAGCGAGGACTGAGCATCCTCCAGGCATATGTAATGCATCAAAAAGTGAAACAGAAGACAAGAAGACAGCCAAGCCCTGCCACTGATGGAATAGCTAGAACCCTGAAGGGAGCACTCCTGAGACCAGCTCATTCGTTACCCTGCCTTTTTTGTACCGAGTGCAGAACCACAATTTGGCTTACTAGCTACGCAGAGTTGGCCCTGTGAAAATGGAAGAGAAGAAAGAGGCTCCTCCAAAGCCAATGAAAGCACCCAGGAAATATGAATTGCATTTTCCATTCTTAAGTCCAATGTTTGAACCAGACACTTTGGAAATAAGGCTCCAATTTTTAAAACGCCCAAGCCAAAGCGCTGAAAATGACCTAGGGGCTGTCCAGAGATAAAAACTCCTCTCTGCAGCTTCATAAAATGATGATGTTACAAATCTCTTTCAACAAGACTTAACTTGGCAACCACTAAAAAGGATGCCAAGTTTCTAGCAATAGTTACGGCTTGCAAAACTGAGTTGGCGTCCTCCTTTCATTATTACTTGCTTCAAGTTTGGTTTCTCTATATTTTAAATTTTGCATCTGTGTTTATCGGTCTGGGGATGGTGATCATGATGATAGCAAAAAGAAAAGAAAGTAGAAGGAAATGCATGAGTAATAAGCCAGCTAAAGTAGGTTTCTTTTAAAAGCTGTTCTTACTGATAACTGTCTTACAAGAGAAAAGAAAAGAGCAGTGGCAGATTGACATCTTATATGGACTTCAAATGACACGCAGAAGCCACATAGAACAACCAATAAATTCACTGCTTTTTGAAAATGGGAAAGTATTTACTTTGATCAGGTTATAGCTGGTAACAAATTCCTGAGATAAGAAGCAGAACAAAAAAAAAGGCAAAAAGAACATATAATCATCATCTGACAAGAAGAAAAGTTAGAAGGATGGAAAGATCAAAGACTAACTGGAAACCAGAGTTCAACAACAGAGTGCAGTAATGTTTCAAAGGAACTTCCTTAAACAACCTTTCCCAAACTGGGCGTCCTCCAATGTAAAGACTACAACTTCAGGAATTCCTGAGCTAACAGAGCTACTGCTGACAATTTGGGTATTGAAGTTCACACAGCTGGAAGGTGTCCAGATTGGAGAAATCTGGGATATAAGAAACAAGATGTAAGAGCAACATTAAGAGCAAAAAGCACAATTTGTTTTATAATCTGGGAGGGAGGCAAAAAGTATTTGGGGGGGAAATAAAAGGAGAAACAATTTATCATACATTTAGTATGGGGTTTTTTGCTCTACATCATAGGATATTTATCCTAATGGCTTCCAAATGTGCATTAGGTTACATGTAGTATCCTATGGATCTTTCCGCTTTTTAAAAAGCTTTTCTGTAAGCGCATAGGGTTCCAATGCAAAATGGGACCATTTATAGACAGAGGTCACCTGCTTAAAGTTTTGGAAAGTGTAAGTATACACTGAACTCTGGATGCCACATTCTATACAGCCCATAGCCACGAGGCAGGCTATGGTAATGGTTATCTATTGATTGACAGGAAAGAAAAAAAGAGTTAGAAGAAAAGAACCTTCAGAGAAATCAGGATCACGGCTGTTCAGACTGATAAGGAAAATAAAGAAAGAAAGAAAGAAAGAAAGAACTGAGTACACGCCCTCAATAAATCCAGCATTCAGAAATGCATAGCAAAATTTATTTTGTGCTTACTTTTACCACTCTGACAAGTTGGGTCATGGATAGACACTCTGTGCAACGATCTGGAGGCTGCCTCCTCCCAGGGTGACACATTTGCCAAGATTGGCCAACTTCTTTATTCCTTGGGGCCAATTCTAACATTCAGCAGGTCATAAGGAAAGAACAAAGCACTGCAATTTCTTCTACTAACTGTAATGGCAGATGGGGCCAGGCATTCAATGGGACCATTTTTTAAATACTATTTTTCTTTATGCTTTCCTGGAAACCTGCCATATACGTTTTTGAAGCTGAGTTCTTACATTTAAATGGGCTGCAAGGCTAATTTCTCCACTGAATGGATAGCTGAAGTCAGTGTATGAAACTCTGCCAGGGAAATAAATCATTTCCCCAGAATTCTTCTCAACCTTATATACCTTAAAAAAAGAAAGAATTGGGCAAGATGGAGATGAGTTGTTATTAATGCCTGGTTCAGTAATTTGAATTAGGAGTACCTAAAGGACCTGAGAAAAGCTAGTTTATGTTTTTGGCCCAGATGATTCCCCTGGCCCCAGATCTGTCATAGAAACTGACAGTTCTAGAATGATTACACTCCATGGTTGCCCATCGTTACTCTAGTAGTTCTCCTTTGCTTGTCTGTTGCATAAAAAAAGAGATTCAGTATGACTGAAATTTGGAAGAGTCTATGTTTGGTGAAGAAACATAAAACAATTGCACAAGACCACTCTCCTTCCCCACCCCCAATCGCTCCTCTACCCAGCAGTGCAACAGAGCTTGCCAAAGCTGTGTCTACCTAATGAGAATCCCACCAAGAGCATACCTGTGGTTCCAGCTGGACAACTGGTACAGACCACTTCCCTGGTTTTGGGGACTACAGCACAGCTTGAACCCCCTGGACATGGACACGGCTGGCAATCTGAAGAGGTGCCTGTAGTGGCATCACCATAATAACCATCACTGCACTTCTCACAGTGAGGACCTGCAGTGTTGTCTCTGCAGTCACATGCTCCTGGGGGTAAAGAGAGGAAGGCCTGTCATCCAGAGGCGGCAACTACTAGGGCAGCCATCTCACAGGAGATTCTCCTGATGTGGCACAATAATCTCATGTTTTAGGTGCAGGCAAGGGAAAGGACTAGATAAAACAACAAGCTTTCATACTTCTGGAATATGATATTTAAATAATAAAACTAAGAATACAGTGTTAGGTTACTAGAGCCTTAATTCAAGGTGATAGACTAGATCAGTGTTTGTCAACCTTGGCAACTTGAAGATGTGTGGATTTCAACTCCCAGAATTCCCCAGCCAGTTGGAAGTCCACACGTCTTCAAGGCGCCAAGGTTGACAAACACTGGTCTAGATAATCATCACATCCAGGACATCCAAGCACAAACAAAGTATAACACCATCAGTATCCCACATGATTCTCTTTACCGGATTCAGAGTTGCAAGTTTCACTGTGCCCATTGCAGAAACATGGCACACAAGGACTATAGGGTCCGAGATATGGAGTCTCCCTTCGGTAGCCCTGGGCACAGTGTTCACAGAACTGCCCCAGATATCCTGCTGGACACATACAGTTCTCCACCCAAGTTGCTGGCACTCCAGGCCCAGGCTGAGCACTCACGATAGTAACATCATCCAAATACCCAGCACCTGAAGAAAAAGAGGACATAAAGATGAATAAGAAATGCAGATGTTGTTGACTGTCTCCATAACACAGTAAAGGAGCTTCACTGCTTCCAGGCAAGACACACAGGCCCACAGAGATGGATTTGTTTAGAGTTTCCAGCCATGGCTACTCCAGAGTCATACAACTTTATTCTTCCTCCTAGTTGTCACATCAACAAAGTTTCCTGGTTGGCTAGTGTGGAAGGAGAGGAAAAGAATCCCATGAACCAGCATCATAAGCTGCACCAACAACCCTGGCCTTTGCTGTTCACAACATTTTCTCCATATTTTTAAATAGACAGCTGGGTGGGGGGGATAGAGAGCCTGTCTCATGGGTTTCAACTTGACAGGAGTCTCCAATTGGTTGTTTTATTTGTATTTTTTCTCATTTCTATGCCTCAAGAACCCAAGATTTCCAGTGGTTTACAATCATAACAACAAAAAAGGAGGAGGGAGTACTACGTATGTTCACTGCCTTATTTATAAAAAATAATAAAGGTGGGATAAAAATCAAATAAATAAATAAATGAACAGTGCATTTAAATACACACACCTGTGCACACAATAAAATACAATTAAAGAGCAAAACTCCTGTCACCATAATTTCAACCATCAAGTACATCTATCCAGCATCAGGCAATATTCACTTCCAAGGCCCTGAAGAATAATTGTTCATTCCTAATACACTGGCTGCTTTGCTCATGTTTGTGTGAGGAATCAGAAATGACTGGGGTTGTGTGTCAAGATGTATCTTCCTCACTGGTCAAAAAGTTAGATGGCAGAATATAAAAAATCATTGGGGGTCTTTTTGACCGTTAAAACATCATTGGATTTACAGGCACACTTCTAAGCGCTGTTTTAATGTGCTGCTTCAATGTGTTAACCAGTGTAGTCCGCCTTAGAAAAAGGATTTGAGGAGAATCCCTTAGCTCCCATTCAACACACTGGTATACATCCATCCAATACATTTTGTGAGCTCATTAACATTTGAGCATTAACACTCTGGCAAAGGTTATTTTCTAACAAATGAACCACATGTTGTAATTGCCACTTGGTCTGGAGCCAGGCTGAGGAAGACAGCCTTGACACTCTCCCTTTACTCACTGGATTAGCCCTTTCTTTGTATTAATCACTGTTTTACATTAGATCCCAACAAAAGGGAATTATGATGCTGTTCCCCTCATAGCCAGTCAAGAGTTATACATCCACCTCAATCTATAGTTTTAAATTAAAGGTTTTGCAGGATTCTATACTTATGTTTTAAAAAATCATGGTTTAATGATAATTAGAAAGGAAAGAGGGTTACTGCAGTTACTAAGACCATGGACAGTTTTTATTTATTTATTTGTCAAATTTATATGGCCATCCATCTCACCCAAAGTGACTCTGGGAGGCGTACAATAAAACCAAGAATTAAAACATTTTGCAAACCCATTAAAACAATAAACATAGATAAAACAAGACCACAAGAGGGAAGATGATTATTTATTATTTTTACCAGTTAAATAACCAGTTATGTATCTGTTTCCTGATTTGCAAGCAAGGTGTTCAAGGAATCAGTATTACTCTAAGGCCAAGGCCTACCCACGACGTCAAGACGGGCAGATGTCTTGCCTTTGTACAGTAAAGGCTAAGAGGCACGTGGATATGGCAACCAGCCAAACATTCTCCCTGTAAAAGCATGGGTGGGTAAGGAATGCAAGAAATTTATTTGCACACACCATTCCTTCTACATATATCGTCAAGAAGAAACCTAGAACAGCTCCCACCTTTGCAGATTGATAGATGGATTGGTATTTCAGGCCAGATTCATGTTTCACTTTGAGGAAGTTCAGCAAAACATGCATTCTAGAGAAGTGAGGATTTCCTTCCCCTTTCCCTCCCAGCTTTCAACCCAACCAGCATTAGGATTCTTCTTCAAAATTGGGCTCGCCCTATAACTGCAGCCTCAGAGCAGCTCTTAAGAACAGCTCTGCCTCACGTACGCCACAATTTTTATGGTGCTGCGTGTTGATGTAAAGTTGTTTATATTTGGGGTAGCAGTTCCAGCCATAACCCTAGGTGATCCTGCATGTTAACAACAGAAGAATGTAAACCATATCAGGATCTCTCTGTATTTTCTCCCTTGAGAGGGGTCACTTCCTCTTTAGGTACATGGAGCCTTTTAATGTAACTATATGTGTATGTGTACAGTATGTGCGTGTGTTTGTGTCAGCACAGACTATATTTTTGGCAACTTCTTCGTCATCCTGCTTTAATGAGTCCTGGATAAGTTCTGTATTTTGGGTGTAGATGGCAAGCTGGCTCAAATTACAAACTTTCAGGGATGAGTGGTGGTGGCAACTTAAGGGAATACTGGAGAATCCTAACAACCTAAATCTCCAATATGGGGATATTACTCTGACAAACTTTATGAAATGGTTAGAAGGATCCTAAAGATAATCAAGGAATGCTCTAAAACAGGGACGTGCATAGCTTCTCTCAGTCCAATGACTACTCTGGGCTTTGCATGACATGTTGAAAATCATACTATAAATGAGTAGGGCCACCTTTCCCCCTTTATTTAGTTTTATTTTACTTAAAAAAAAACTTTCTGTGGGGTTTGGGGAACCCCCCCCCCCAACCTGCAGGGTTTTTTTTAATCAGTAGAGGGCACGAGGGCACCAAAACTCTTTTTTCAATTGCAGTAACTCCCTCTACTGGTGAAAAAAAAAGGCATCAGTGTTTTCTGTTTAACAGACAGAAGAGCAAGCAGATGAAGAATTTGCCAGAGTAGATGGGGCGGAACACCTGCAGGGAGTTCACAGCTCCCTTTCTGCAGTCCTGTTCTAGCAGTGATACAAAAATGCTTATTACAGCCATGATTATTTATTCATTATACTTCACTGAGATGTGTTATTTAGCAACTATCTCAGTTAGCGACCATTCACAAATGCAACAGTAATAAAAAATTCATTTGCTGACCATTTACAACCAAATTTCATGCGTCTGACAACAACCCTTGCTAGAGCAAGAATAACACTGGCGTTGCTGCACGGGAGAACTTTTATCTGAATGAGATGGCAGCAACCAGTGATCTTCTCAGCATCTCTCTCTCTCTCTCTCTCTGTGTTCGCTTAGCAACCATTTTGGTTAATGACCTGGTTGTTGGAATAAACTCGGCCACTAAACGAGGAGTGGGTGTACATTCTTTTCTCTATTAGCTAAATGTCCTTTATAAGGGAGGAGATTCAAAGATCTAGTAGTATAATTCTCTTCTGCAAACTCATCGTACCCTGTATCTGTACAGGACCTCTGTTAGAATACTATAGTTACAATGGTGGGAATCATATCACAAGCCAGATTCCTTAGCTGAAATCATCTGCCTCAGTCAAGGACATCTACAGGGGATTTAAGTGGCAAAAGCAGCATTGTGCCTTTGCACCACAGTACAAGAGGGGCAGAGCTTAGGTCACCATGCTGCTTTCATCATTTTGAAAATGTGTTGACCTCAGTTCTAGAGACTACTACAACAGTCCCTCAAAGTCACTGCAAACCCCTTGAAAGTTTAAGGCCAAATGATTAGGCCTTTCAATAGAGATCTGAAATGGCTCCTGGCTGACTGGAGGCAACAGAGAAAATATGGTCATGATGTAGCAAGCTCATCACAAGAGTGCTTTTTTTTTTGGTCTACACTACTGGATCCATACGGGATGCTAAGATGTCTTCCCTGATTCATCCTGGTTGGAAAAGATGAATCATCTGGTGATGGAAGGAGATTACTTGCAGGCTGCATGTTTCTACTCTGGCTTAGTGTTGAAAACAATGCCTTGGCTACATCTCCTCAATGGCAAAGCCCATAACCCATGCTGGGTGCATTTCTGCCTAATAGGACCAAGGCCATGCCAGTATCAATGACCTGCAATATTCTTCCCACAACAATACACTAAGACTAGAATCCCAGTTGTGAAGGGGCTGTTTGTGAAGGCTAAACAATTTGGATAAGAGTCATCTTGCTGCCCATTTCCTAGGCAGATTACATCCAGGAGAGCCCATTTGTAGAGGGCAACTTTATTACTGCATCTGGCACACTTCCTTACTTGTGCTTTCAAAGTTATAAGTCTTGAGGTGAAGGATATAATTAACTTTAGAGAAAATGCTGAAGGATGTAAAAAAACCCAGTTATGGGTTTAAACTGAGGCAGGACTCCCATCAAATACCTTAGCATTACAAGGTTCTGTTAAAGGTAGTGTATAGGTACAGGATCCCATCATTATAATGGGACCACAATAAAAAAACTAGGTGCCAATACAATGTATTCCTTTCTTCACCCTCCTTCCCAATGTTTGAAGTCATTAGCTATGGTCACATGGAACATGGTTCTGGTTTGCAAAAGGAGCAATAAGTCAGGATGGGATAAATAAAACCCTTGCTTTTTTTTTCCCCCAGTAGTCATCCTGTGGAGAGAAACAAAGCTGGAATGAATGGCCTTGTTCTATGGAATTTCTGGCTGATCATTCACATTCACTTTTAATGTGAAGCATAACATAAAAATTCAGGATGACCAGTTTTGTTAGAAATTACTAAACAGAAAGAGCATCTAAGAGATGGGGGAGGGGGGAGAGTACAGGACAAAACAAAGCCAATTCACACATTATACAAAGGCAACAAATGGCAAACACATTCTACATGGAGTTGCCACTAAGCTCCTGAGGTATCTTTGTAAACAAAAACATGGCACATTCAAAATTTCAGTCCATATGTAAAGTGTGTCTCTTGTTTTGGAAGCACTAGAATTGTTGGCCCTTGCAGGATACAAAGAAATCTGGAAAAGGCAATCTTTTTCTGTTACTCCTTCTCCATAGTTTTGGAGTCAAAGAGCCATGGAAAGTTTGCACAGAACTTGAATTCACTGCATTATTTGATTGTGTAGGCATCACCCCAAATTTCAGAAAACTGGCAAATATTGTCATTTATTGGTAAGACAACATAAGGCTCAGAATGCTTCAATCAGGAAGACTGTTCCTAGTAATTATACCATTGCATGGAAAGTGTTTTTCTTGGCTACAGTTGGCAATTAAGTCAACATTTGCATATGTATACAAGTCAGTGATTTAGCGCTGAGACTTAATGAAAAATATTCTGCAAATATGAACACTTTTTCTCAGTCTTTTCAAATCTTAAGAATTCTGTAAACATTGATTTAATAGTTTCCTGCACGATAAACAAACCTATATCATCCTTTTAAAACTATTTATTCCATTCCATTAGCATGGCTAATGCTCTTATTTATTTGAAAATCTGTATCTTGTTGGTTGATGGTTATGCACAGAAGTAGCTAACACTACACTATGTTTTTTAAAAAAGAGAAGAAACAGACATGAACGTAAAACAGAGTAATCAAGACCCATCTATCTGATAAAAGCAAAGACTTGTTTGAACAGAATGGTTTTGCCATGCAACAAAACATTGTAAGAAACACTACAAACGTTCCAAGAATTCTGTAATTTAGGTGCAACTGCAAAGAAAGATATTTCTTGACATTCATTCAATCTGATCACCGGCAATTACCACCAACTTACTCCTCTCACTGTAGGTCCCCCGAATCTTGATAGCTGTTAAATTATGGAGCAACTTTTGGAATTCAAAGGGAGTAAGAGAAGGCCTCCAGGGGTAATCCGTTGCTTCATGGAGCCTAAGGGGAAGTAGTATTGAAACACTTTTAAATGCCAAAGAATTAACTTGAGTGTTGCCATGTTTGCTTTTAAATAAGACTCAAGAATTTGTCTGATGTTATTGGGTAGCAGCATCTTTCTCTCTGCCAGGGCCCAATAAAAACAAAAAAAGTCCACATGCACTTGCCTTGTTTCTTCCTCCAGGCAAGTAAACAGGCTCACGAACAAGTTCCCAATCACTCCCCGCATTTGCACTTCAGATTAACCCAAGTTAAAGCACAGGAAACAGCCACTGCTAGTTAGTCACCTGAACAGAGGACACATGGCATTTCCACCCTCACCTACCCAACAACATGGTCATAAACAAACTTATTGTAGGCCATGGATATATATTTTGCAAGGGCAGAAGTACTTTTCTTCACATCCTAACCCATCACCTAAAAGCAGTTTCCTTCTCTGCTGGACAGGGGAAACAGACAGAAGGAACAGTCAAGTCTGAACAAGACTTCTGCATGCCCCCAGTATTACTTACTCCCCACCCACTCCCTAGAACTGGTGTCCTAACACATCTTTAATGCAAGCCTAGTCAACCTCTCTTAACCTTTTGGAGGGGACAGACCAAAAGAGGACCATTACAGGGTTGGAAGAGGTGCAAAGTGGCCAAGACCATGTCACAGATGTGAAGAGCACTAGGAATTTCCACCCCCCCCCCCCCGTTGGGGGGAATTAAACCATATTACTCACACATTTTTTTTGCCTCAAAAGGGCAGGAAACCACGCCTTCAATTTTTAGCAATTCTGTATGAAGGAAGCTCTAAAACAAACATAAAATTTGAGGACCACATGTAGTCCTGGGGCCCGCAGTTGTCCACTCCTGTTTTAATCCTGGCCATGATTTCCAGCAAGTCTGTCTAAAGTCATTCCAATGGACAGGACAGGATGGGAGAGAAAATTATGCACAGGAAAGAAACTAACTAGAGAAGGCTGCTTGAATTTACTGTTGAAACCAAGCTGGTTTGTTCATGTAAACTGCCTAGATGGGAAATCAGCTTGAAACACATATAATATGCTCTGTGAGCAAAGAGGAGCAAGGTATGAGAACAATGTAAGAAAATCAAGATAAAGGCCACCTCCTACCTATCAACCTGGAGCTGCTGTTTTCAACTTTTTCACTCATAGAGCCATCCTGCACATCTAATCTTACAGATTGGAAGCTTCAATCTGCTTAAAAAGAAATGCTGAATTGCTGAACTTAGATTTTAATAGAATGTTCAGATGGGACTCAACAATAATTAAGCACTTAGAGCTGCATGGCTTTAAAAGTAATAAGAAATATTAATTCCCCTCTATTAAAGTTAATGAGGTTGTAAAGTGCTTAATTTTGGCTGAGTTGTAGCACTCTCCACCCCCTGCTGTAGTTAATTAATCGATAGTGGGGGGTTTTCTGCCCCAAGAAGTATTATTAAAAATCTTACATAACCAGTAAATCCGTCATAAAAGAATCACCAGTTGCCCTCTCCAGTATAGAAGAAAATAAATATTTTAACATTCTGTTCTCTGACATATTATTACCATCATTGGGCAAAACCTGATGCCTCCTGAATAGAGTTATATCCCTAATAACTGCAGTTAAAGCAATTACAATTTGGTATTTTTGAAAATAACAAATTTTAGTAATTGCCAACTCCCCAAGGATTTATCAAAATCATTCATTTCACCCTATTCATTTACAATTCAAGGTAAAGAAGTATTCCATTTATAGTGTTTTGTTCCAACATTTTATGCTATGCAAATAAAGAGCTTTAACCAGAATCTTTTCCTTCAGGCAGTCCTGAAATTTTCCACATTAGAAAATACAGACACCCTTACCTGAATGAATATTTCAGAGTGTTCTCACTGGGATAGGAGTTGCCTTGAGCAATCAAAGGTACAGATACTCTTAGTCCAGCACCTTCAAGGACTATGTCCTCAGCAGAAAGGCGGGTGTCCCGCTTATCAACCCGAAAAGAGAATGACAGGTTTTGCCCATAACTCAAAATTTGATTTCCAAGGAACTTGCCTGAGACAAAAGCAATAAAGTCCACATTTAAGTAAAGATAAAGGCAGAAAATGTAATGGCAAACATAGTTATAGTGTCTGTGTATGAATAATCATTATTCCCCTGTACCTGGTGCAATGAAGTAGATGGGAAAGGGTGTGTCTGAGACTACAGATATTTCTTGAGTCTCAGTTATCCACTGAATGGGGATTCCAGAGCCATCTCTCTGTTCTGCATGCCAGTTTTCTTTTCCTGAAAGCCACAAGAAGAAACCACCTTATGTTAAAGTTGAATTTGTTCACATTCAATATATTAAGAAAGAACTTATGAATCCACTCGCTTTGTAAAGTCTATGGCAAATAGGGAGCAGATTTTAAGAACTGATTGAAAACAGTCGATTGCAATTTAAGAAAACTGTAACCCAAACCATATACTGAGAAAATCCTACTTCAGGGGCAATACATTATGGAAGTTGCCACTGCTTGTGTTATTAAACCGGTAAGAATAGATACTACACTTGATCTTAGCCAAAAGGCTGAGAAGCTTGTGTTATTATTCTAAAGTGGACTATTCTAAAGTGGACTACAATAGGTCTAATTCAGCCATCTGGTACTTGGTCCCCTTCACAAATGTTGAGGTTATCTCTGCTCACAAAGTAGCAGTGAAAAGAAAAGATCAACATGTCTAGTCAATGGACTTCTATTGATCATTTGATCAACAATATTTTCATTTTTTTCCACTTGACAACAATAACATCATTTGCATTTTATCATGAGCAGAACTGTTGGCTTATCCTTATAGCTTACACATGTTCAGTATATTACTTCATGCAACTCATCTGCTCTTACTTTGCTTCTTACCTACAAGCAGATAAAACACTCAGAAATCAAGAGCTTTGCTAGATAGCTAACCTGCAAGCCAATAACCAAACCTAGGCTAATTGGGCAGGAACAAATCAAAATAGGTTTGACATTGCAAACACATCCCATTTTTTATTTGTTTTACTGGTTTGTGCAGAGTGGAATGGTCTGTGAGAAAAAGGGACATGGCTTAATACAGAGTTTTTCAGACTGTGTTTCATGGAACCCTAGGGATCCATAAGAATCTGAGGGGTTTCCATGAGAGACTAAGGGCTAAATAAATAATTAAAGCTGATTTTCTATCACCAGAGTTTGCCTCTTGATCAAGGGTTCCAGGACTATTTTTAAACTGACAGGTTCTATGGCCTGAAAAAGTTTGAAAACCTCTGTCTTAATGGATGGCTGTCACAACGTCTGAACACATTTTCACATCATAAAGGAAAAAAAGAATGCAGGTATATAAATATGCAACAACTATTAAGCTAAGGACAGTCAATTTTTGCAATCTCAAGGCCACAGTAGTCTCAGAGAAGAACTATTTAATATTTTCAAAGGCAGCTGGCTCTATAATAAAGTTGCCACAATTTAAGAGCATATAATGCTGAGTGGAATGAAGAATGCATAACCAATGACATCACGATAGTTAAGGGCTAAGAAAAGCAATTTGTTTCCTGAGAGAACCCCTCAAGATATCAACTGATCATACTCTTTTGCCTACTTTACTCACAATGGACAATATAAAGAAACACATCTGGTGTTTTGTAGATACTTTTTTTTGTGCCTTCAAGTCAGTCTTGACTCCTGGTAACTGCCTGGACAAGTCTCTGCGGTTTTCTTGGCAAGGTATCAGAAGTGGTTTGCCCTGGCCTCCTTCCTAGGACTGAGAGAGAGGGACGGCCCAAAGCCACCCAGCTGGCTTCGTGCCTAAGGCAGGACTAGAATTCATAGTCTCCTGGTTTCTAGCCTGATGCCTTAACCACTACACCAAACTGGCTCTTTTCATGGATACTACTGCCTACAAAATATAAAGTAACTTTGCTATTACATAAAGGATACAAAGATATAGAGGGGAGATTGTGTCACTATATGGAAGAACTACATAGAAAAGATCCCACAATTGATGCTAGTTACAAAGGTTTGAACACTGAATTAGAACTAGACATCCTGGAAAGCGAAGTTACATGGTCCCTAGAAAATATTGCTAACAATGAAGCTTCAGGAGGTGATGAAATACCAGTAGAATCTTTAAAATGTCACAAAATTATGCCAGTTTATAAGGAGATATGGAAAACACTGCAAGTGGCCATGGGGCTGGTAAAGATAAATTTATATTCTAAAAATATAAAGGGCAATGCTAAAGAATGATACCAAACAATTGCACTTAATCTCACATGCTCAAACCTTTGCAGCCCAAACTTCAATAATACTTAAAAAGAAAACTGCCACATGTATAAGATGGATTTTGAACTGCCTATTGAAGAATTGGTATCTTGACCAGGAAGCAACAGTTAGAATGAAATATGGAACGATCAAATAGTTCAAAATTGGTAAAGGGGTGTGCCAAGGTTGTATATTGTCAACCTTGTTTATTTAATTTATACACAGAATATATCATGAGAAATATCTGACTAGAAAAATAGAAAGCAGAACTGAAATTGCTGGGAGAAACACAATAACTCCTTTTGCTAGCTGAAAGTGAGGAGGACCTAAGTAGACTCTTGCTGAAGGGGAAAGAAGAAAGCACAAAAGCTGGTCTGCTGCTCAATTTAAAACAAAAACAAACGAACAAAACCATCGGATGATATCAACGGACAATGCTAACCCAATGGAAATAGACAAAGAAGCTGAAGACCAAGTAGCAGACCTGAACTCCCTAGGCTCAGAAATTCATAGCAACGGTGACTATAACTATGAAAGAAAGACAAGCTCTTTCAGAGTACGGCTTTGACAATAGTATTCAAGTGCAAAGACATCACACTGACAGCAAGAGTAAATATTGTCAAGGCCATGGTTTCCCTAGCTGTAACACAGGGCTGTGAAAGGTGGACCATCAGGAAAGGTGAATGAAGAAAAACGGATGCTTCTGAACAGGAGCATTGGGCTCTAGGAAAATTCTGAGAATACCTTGGATTGTAAAAAGAACAAATCATTCAATATTAGATAAAGTAAAAAATAATGAAGCTAAGTTTAAATATGTTGGAAATATGTGAAAGCAAGTGTCTTTGGAAAAGACTCGAGTGCTTGGAAAAATGAAAGGAAATATGGCGAGATGCCTAGGTAAACACAGGCTTAGGAGAATTTAAAGAATTATTACTAACAGACAGTCCTGGTGAACTAATACCCACTGGATGATTAAGAGTTGGAAGCAACTGAATGACTGAAAAACAACAAATCTTGCTATTATACTTTGATAAAATTTTCCAGGACTGTAAAGATTTAAAAAAAAAAAAGCTGTTCTCAACCATATACCAGACAACTCTGTCAAGCTATTACGCAACTGAAGTTGAAACTTAGAAGTTGTACAATTCCATTGATTTTATAACAGCTACTTGAAAGATTACAGCTTGTTACCTGGCATAATTACATGGTTCATTTGCCCAACTGCTTAACAAATTGACTTAGCATAGTCAATTGAGTTAGCATAGGCATGTTTAATTTGTCCTAATGTCTATTTTATTTTACTGATTTCCATTTTATCTTGACTTTGATTACTGGAACACAAAGCATGTTATGTCATGTTATATTTGGAAAGCACCAATGTTTCTGCATCAAATGAAGATAAACTGATGAAATGAAGAAAAACTGAAGGTTAAACCTACCAGTTTGGAAGTTGGAGATAATTTTGGAGGTACTGTATCCAATGGCATTGGTACAAACAGAGGAATGCCCGAAACAGAAACAGGGAATACATCCCCTAGGATTGGCAGAATCCAGATTAAAAAAGCCAGGTTTACACCTAAAAGCAAAAGAAAATACTGAAATTCATTATCTGCCTTTTCTCACTCCTATTCTGCTTCTGCATTCACATTCACATATTTAACAAAGTCTTTAACCTGAGCTAAAAGCCACATCCATAATACATTATACACACCCATAACAGAATTTCACACGAAGATCTTACAGCATTTCCCTTCATTTAAAATTACAGCCAACACCCTGAGAAAATGCTTGAGATGAAAATAAAAGAAGACAGAAATTACACTGACATTCTGACCACTGAACAAACTAAGACTGGATTCAGGTTGCTACCTCAATGGATCTTGTAGTACTTGTAGTGAATGTATCACTATATAATTGTGTTGACTATATCGGTGCTTTGAAGGAAAGCCTTTCTACAGAGATGCCCAGGTAAAGGGATTTAAATGACCTGAATCTGTCACAGTCAATTAAATCCACCCCATGGTTTTGCTTCCACAGTTTTATCATGTGGTAATGCCAATATTCTCCATAGCGGATGCTACTGCTACAAAAGTAATTTTTTCAGAACCAGCAGGTAGAGTAATACATTTGAACGGGCTACACTTCTGCAAGTTGGGCAGCAAAAATCTAGGCAGGCAGATGACACTTCTGCCAACAATAACGTCCCCAATATTACTAAATTTCCAAATAACCAAAATAATCCCAATTCAGGATTTTCCTTCCCCACCCAATCTGGAACTAAAGGTTCTTTAATGAGGATCTCAATCTTGGTCCTATCCAGATAGATCTACCCCAGTTGTCACTTCCCAGCTTGATCAACCTCAGGATTTTTGAGTGAGAACAACTGAATAATCTGCATGGAGGTTGTTCTGAATTCCTTGAAGGGAGGACACAATACAAGAATACAATCAATCGAACACTTTTCTATACTGGAAATTGTTTTACCTTTCACAGTTGAACCCTTCCACATTGTCCTTGCAAGTGCAACGCCCTGTTTCTACATTGCACTCATCTGTGCTGCCAGCAGGATTGCAGGAGCACCGCCTGAACAAGAAGAAAGGAGTCTAGTTGGAACACTGGGAAGAATAAAGGAACCACGTTTCAAGAGGATGGAACCAGAGGTGTGCAAATGTTCTAACATGGATTGTTTGATCCTGTAATAAAACATTTTGCACACGTCTAGATAGAACTGTCTCCATCACCTTTATTTATAGCACCAGTTCACTTTTACCTGCATCCAGCCTCTGTAAGAGAATGGAAGCCGGGCTGACACCTATCACATTTGTCACCCATCACACCAAGTTTACAACTGCAGCGTCCATAATTGTCACACTGTGTGCTGAGGGAGCCTGTGAAAACAAAATAAGGTTAAAATACAGACTCATACTGATTTATTCCTCTTCAAAGAATGTTCTAAGAAGGGTCGTGCAGATTTTGGGCTTAACAGGATCTCCTATTTACATTTTTTTTTCTTACTGGAATCCTGAGGACTGTAAGCTGAAGTCAGGTATAAAATATCATTGCAAAAGGGTAAACTCTAAAAATTTAGATAATTAAATAGAGTATATGTTTAGTCCAAGTATTTTAAATGAGTACAAGAAGTACACTCGGAAGTCCTTTCCCACAAAAATCCACTTTTAGTTTTCTCCCAATAATTCCTTTTGCCAAATTTAGAAAGGAAAAGCTTTTCAGCTGCAATTGTTTTTATTTCTTTATTTTTGAAAATAAAGAATTATCTTTTAAAAAGAATTTTAACTGGAAAAAAATGAGGGAGGGAGGGAGGGAGGGAGGAAGGAAATTAATTATACAAGGGAATACCAAAATTCCCAATATATATGCAACCTTAAGTAAAAATATAAACAAGTTAAGCATCCACATTCAGAAGTTCTATTCAAAGTCTATGTAAACAGATGGAAATATTCCATTTGAAGTGAAAAATGGAGTCTAAATTTGAATAAAACAGTCTTTGGTATTGTATTAATTTTTCAGCCAATGCAATTTCCCACACTAATCAGAAAGATCTAAAGAAAGACATACTTTACTTTCCCAGTATTTTGCACTAGTAAATCTGACAAGAAACTGAGAAAAATGAATTTCTGATATTGTATTGGTTTATAATTTTGTAAGAGTAATGTTGCTGAGTAATTTCCTCAATTTCCACAAAAACCTGGGCATTGCTACTAGTAATATGTACCAATCTGAGTACAATATCTCCCATATAATCTAGAAAGTTTGGTGAACGAAATGTATGTTACAGGACAACAGCACCATTTAAGAATAATGTATAAATCACTGAAATATATTTGAAGGGTATGTTATGCCACAAAGAGTTCTAAACTGATTCACAGAATTCACTAGCAATTGGATTACAAACCTGATGAATGATGTACTCAGTTGCTACCATGGGGCAATTTTGATTACACCTCTCCTCTAACTACACTACTCTGCTTACTTTCCATCTTACTCTTCATTTGGCATTTCCCCACAATGGCCCACTGCTTGGATTAGTCTCCACTTCACTGTTATCATTTGATGACAATCCCTCTACAGTTAAAAACATCATGAGATGGAAGAGGGTTGAACTTCAATGGTATTGCACCCAACCACCGGTCCAACTGTCCAGTATATATCTGAGGAAGTTTATAAGGTAGTCTGTGATCCAGCAGCAGGAATCTGATGCTGAACAGCAGACACAAGCATCCCCCCTTTCTCACTATGCTATGACAGCAAAAGCATAGAATGCTACAAAAAAAATAATTCAATGCACAAAAGAAATGCCACAAGGATGTAAAATCCAGACGTATCTAGATCAAGTTGCAAAAGAATAGTTCTCAGTGGAGTTTGATTTAAAAAAGAAATAAATGAGGAAATCTGATTTTAAAAAATCAATCACTTTTACTGATTTGGAAAAGAACAAACATTTTTAAACACTCAATTAGGGTTTTATATTCCTTTCAGGTCTCATTAGTGCCTTGATTCAGGACAAAGGATCTAAAAATTACGTTCAAGAATTCTGAGGAATCCACGTTTGGATACCTTTTTCCTGACCTGACCAAACGGACAAAGCAACCCTGGTGATTTTATTCTATATTTTCACTTTCATTCAGAATTGGTTAACAAACTTTTTTTTAAAAAAAAAAACCTTATCCTTCAGTATTGTTTAGCTTTCAAAATCACTCACAGTAAGTTTGCTTTTAGTAAGCATTTTCACTGGAATGGTTCCTCTGGTATAGATTACACCATTTCAGATGGAAGACAGGGGTTCAACTCAAGCTCTTCTCAATCAGTCAATCAATCAATCAACCAAATGAAACAAAACAAAACAAAACAAAACAAAACAAAACAAAACAAAACAAAATAAAATAAAATAAAATAAAATAAAATAAAATAAAATAAAATAAAATAAAATGTCTGCATAGACAGAAATAGATGCTAAAGAAATAATTCTAGCCTAATCTTTTCTCTGGCATTCTTCTTTCTTCTCCACAAGGCATATTTCAGTAGAGAGATTTAACACTGCGCAGATGCCAATTTATTGATTCAGGGAGAAACAGGCCAAATACCATGCATACCACAGCACAGACTCAATGGTCCGATATATATTTTTCAATCAGAACTTGCATTTTTTTTCTCCTGAAGACCAGGAGAGATGTCAACTGCCAGTCCTCTGTTTGGAATGCATTCCTTTATGTCCCACCTATTGTCCTTCAGCTCTTTTAGAAAGAGAGATATCCTCTCTGAAAGATGCCAGTCTCTGAAATTGATTCAGTAGTCAACAGGTAGGATGTTTCCCTAAAGCCTGTAAAGCAGGGTTCCTCAACCTTGGCAACTTTAAGACAGGTAGGCTTCAACTCCCAGAACTCCCCAGCCAGCAAGTTGAAGTCCACCCATCTTAAAATTGCCAAGGTTGAGGAACCCTGCTGTAAAGGATGCTTTTCAAGCATAGGAAATACCAATATTTCAAAACCATCATATTTGACATTCTCAGACCACTAGGATTCCTAGCCAACACAGCTGAAATTAATGCTGTCTTGAACTTCTGGGAATTACTATCCTAACACTTTTGGAGAATGTTAAGCTGGGCAAAGAGAAATTATGAGTAATTAAAAAAATGACTTCACCTTTAGACAACTTTTTTTTAAACAGAACCAACCCCTAGAGTTTAAACAAGAGGGAATCATTTAGCTTATTCAAGCCTTTACTATATACAGTACAAACAACATTCTTCTGTCTAGTCTATAATTATTTAGAAACAATTACACGGACAAAAATATTATCTTAAATCAAGACACACAGATTAAATACACACTGATTGCCTGTGTGCCATGGAATTTACTAAAGGGTTTTACTAAGGCTTCTAAATTATGCTTGAATACATGATAAACATGATAGACCAATACCACTCTACCCTGATGCTGCATTACTTATACTCAGAACAACCAAAACAATTTCCGTCAGCCTGTATTTGGAAATCTCAGCTTGATATTATGGATCATTTTTAAATTTGAAAATTAGATAATTTCTTGACTGACAGTATGTATAACTTATTTTTTCAGTCACATACCTAGATCCCATATTAATGTCCAAATGCAAACCTCTGTATGTTATGCTTATTGAAGTGATTAAGATAAGAAATTGAGGACACACATGGTCAACTGAAGCCCCAGGGTTCATTCAACCTCCAAACTACACATAGTCATTACTTAATGACCATTCATTTAGCAACTGTTTGAAGTTATGACAGTGCTGAAAAAAGTGACTTACAACTGGTCCTCACACTTATGATCGTTGCAGCATCCCTGCAGTCACATGATCATAATTCAGGCACTTTGGCAATCATTGCACATTTTCAACGGTCGCAGCAACCTATGGTCATTTGATTGCCATCTGTGACCTTCTCAGCTGGCTTCCGACAAGCAAAGTCAATGGGGAAGCCAGCAGCAGGTCACAAATCACGGTCATGTGAAGCCCCTGCTTAACAACCACAGGAGAATCACTTAATGACTGCAACCAGGACTGCTGTCACTAAGCGGGGTGGTCACATGATGTTTTGCTTAACTACTGCTTTGCTTAGCGATGGAGTTGATGTTCCCAATTAAGGTTATTAAGTGAGGACTACCTGTAGTATTTTCAGCTCTCTCCTTGATTACCAAACGTGGCCATATGTTTTTCTCACATTTTGAGTTAGAAAACACATGAAAACTCCACTGAAAGCCCCCAAATAAACTTAACATTGGTTGTAAAATAACAAGACTCACCCCCTACCTCCCCTGGGTCTGATATAGCCTTGACTAGTTTGCATTAACATTGAGTTCAATATAGCCTTTGGCCGCAGAAAAAATAAAATGTGACCTACAGTCATTCAAAGTTATCCATCCCTAATTGAGATCCTAACTAAGCCCTAAATATAAGCCTGCATAGTGTAGGCTTTACAACATGCAGATACTGCTTCCCATATACTTCCCATTCTGGCCACAGCCACCCTGCTTACCACTTTAATGCAGAGCTCCAATCACATACATCATTATTCTAATGGAAACCTTTTTCATACAAGCCGGATTCTTGTAAAACTGGAAGTATGCTAAGACTGCCCTCCTCTCAGAATTGCAGAAAACAACGTGGAGCAAAAGTGAAAATGCAGAAAAGCAGCATCCTTAACACTCACCCACAGGACTGCAGTTGCACGGCAGGCAGGCTTCCTCACTCCCAAGGCGGTAGAAGTTCTCCCGACATCTCTCACAGTTTGGTCCATCAGTGTTACCAAAGCAGCCAGTGCAGTGTCCACCATGACCGGTGGATCGGTACAGCTCAGGGTCAAAGTAACACTCCTGTGATCGTCCATTGCAGTTACAGCCTGTATGTAGGGGAGCACAAACCTAGGTTAGTTTAAAAGGCTGTGAAGTAGGGGTTTTTAAAAACTCTTTTCCAATTTGTCGACCCGCCACTGCAACAGTTCTGACAGTCAATATGATCTGGTTACTCAAGTTCTCTTAAAATAAGATGTTCAGTTCAGGCAATCAGAATGGCCCAGAAATTAAAAGGGACACGTAGGCAGAGGCTGGAAATCTAAACAATTATTCCTACCTATTTGTGGTGACAGAATCTTTCTTCTTCAATAACAGCTCCATTTTTATCATGTTGAAAACATGAATTGCTTCATTCATTCCTTTTAGACTTAGGCTGTTTTTTAAAAAATAAATAAATAAATAAAACCACATTGCTGTGGTTTCTCTTTTTCTATTTCACAGGGATACCACAAGTACCACAGACAGACAGTATCAGTGATGCTCCTGGATTAAAGAATAACAGCCTCAAGCTCTGACTACAGCAGAAGACTTTAAATTGGATTTAAACAAGAAAGAAAAAAAACCTATACCAAACTTTCCCAACCTCCAGATGTGTTGGACTTCAATTCTCATAATTTATTCTCCATTTATTCACAGCCAGATTGGTCTCTGATTACACTACTTTGAATTAAGCAAAAACTGAAGGGCCAGGATGACTGGATTCCCCACTACGCCCTCCCAGTATGAAAAACAAAAGTTTAGTACAGCTTTTTCTTTCACAACTCAAGTTACTTTCTCCCAAATCTTGAGTGCAAATCAAGATACGGGAATCAGTAGTGAAGATGCTTCAAGTGGAGAACTCTGTTTGAACTTCTCACATGCACTAGTTATTTGGCTTACATGGAGAAAATGGCCCATGTGATCAATTTGCACATCTGTATAATTGGGAGTGTGGATTAAAATCATGGCCAAAGAGAATAATAAAGCTTAGGCTGCCAATCCACTAATAGTGGTCTCTTCTTCCTACTAAGTAGACAAGGAGTAAAACCACCCAAAGGGTGGGAGCTGTGAATATTCTATAATAAATGCCATTATGGCACAACCACACAGTTTCCACTTGACGTGGTTGACTTGTCATAAGAGGTTGCCCACTACAAAGTGACTAGCACATGGACTGAGTGTTGGGCTTGGGAGATATTGCTGATTGCACTGGATTTTTCACCTGGCTGTCTTCCCAGCTGTGCTATAGTTTTTACCCTTCCCACAGCCCTCCCACACAGTTACTCTGCTCTCTGGCATGTAAACGTCAGGGAAAGATAACAGTGAGACCAGACTCCCCCCAGCTGCATCCTGTGAGAAAAAAAAATACTTCTGCTTTCCTTAGCACAGACAGATGTAATTGCTCATGTCTAGGATGTGAAGCAGAACAAGAGCCATCAGCCTTTGTCAGGCTTTCAGCTGAAGTCACAGATTTACATGGACCGCTGGGAGGAAAGCTGGGAAGCAAGGCATCATTCTGAAAATATTCTTTCAATTTCTCCAAGCTTTACTACTGAATTTCAAACCTGTGAATTAGGATGCACTTCTTACATCAAGAAGAGTATGGTATATTTACCTACTTCATGTCCCTCCAGAGTGGGTAGTAGCAGTTCCAACCCTTGGTCAATGGGTGTGCAACAGCAGCATCCCAAGTGTGGAACGGATAATGCTGGTATTCTATGACAGTCCATGGTAGCTAAAAGTTGTGGCACTACTGCCCAGTCCCACTCCATGTCTGATTGGGCAAAGGAAGTACTGTATACTGTGCTATTACCTGGGCCATTCTATAATTCCCAGGAGGATACCTGCCCATTGCTCACAAAGGCCCACTGCTCTAGGCCAGAGGTTATCAAAAGTCCTGAAACTATGATCTGTTACTAAAAGGATTTAGCATAACAAGGCAACTTATCCTAAAAGTCTTTCATTCAGAATTATTTGTGTATTATATTCATATCTATTTTTAAGCAAGACAGAATCCCAAAGCAGCTCTGTTCTTTTTTTAACTTCAAACGTTCTAAAGGTTTACTCTTAACTCTTTTGGGACTCACTCCCACTTTCCCGGTTGTGTTTGGCAAGCATGTGACAAAAAGCTCTAATGGTGTGAACCTTGCAACTGCAAATGATAATCTGGATCAGGATGAATATTACAGTTTGCTTTAGCTGAATAATTATCTTTTTCTTTTCCCTCCCTATCACTGTCACAGATGTTGACCTAGAGAACAGATACTGAACTAAGTTATTTTCAGTTCACTGAGCAGTTTCCAGGAAGCAACTAAAAAGAGTGGATTCATATCTGTTGCCTGCTTCCCCAGGTCTGTAAATAGTTGCCAAGATCTCAGAAACTGGTGCTACTACGTCCCCGATCAGAGTCCTTGGTCTAAGAAGCCTTCAGTGCCTTAAGATCAGAACTGTATATAATACAGGTCTATGGCCCAGGACAGTAGTCATGTGCTCAATATCCATTCTCCACCTTGCCTCTTGTCCTTATATCATTCTGCTAAATTTTTTTGCTGCTTTCTCCAACCACTTACACAGCAGGAAAAATCTCTGCTTGTCATTGCCAGAGTCCATAATAAGTTGTGCTCCACACAATAGGAGAAGTAGAGCTTAAAACAGTACTGTTGTTTCTATGCAGTTCTCACCAAAAATAGGATGCAACAGATCATCCAAGATTCTTCATTTGAGTTTCAGCCAAAATGCTAAAAAAAATGAAGAATCTAAATTTTATATCAGGGTCAGTCTCAATGTCTACAGACCAAAGGAAATCTTTATAGGTCAAAATCAAAACAAAAGCAGAAAGATAGAATTGTATGCTATCAGTCAAGTGAAAGGAGTCACTTTGTAAAGTCCTTTTACTTCTTGTTTTGAAGGCCTCATCCTATAATTAGATCTGAAACTTAATTCCTAAGGAAGCTATGGAAGAAAAAAGGAATAGTTGCCAGAAGATATGTTGATACTGTCACCTTACAACAGGTGTTCAAGTGTCATTATATCACTGTTCAGTTGTATACTTACAATAAACTATAAGTCTGCTCTGCAATTCTTTTTGATACCACCAAATTTCTCAGAATATTAAAATTATTTGCTAGACTGATCACTAAAAAAACAGTCACTTGAACCTCTTTGGCTGCACTGAAAATTGTAGGTCTCAGAGTTAATTTTAACATGCACAAATTACCCAACCTACCCTGTAACTGGAAACTAATTTTCTGACAATCAATTGTTAATTGTCAATCAAACAAGGCTGACAGCATTTTTGTGGAATTCAGTATCTTACACTGATTCCCTAAATCTTACCTCTTTATCGAAATATGAATTACAATCCATTCCTTGGATTACTTTATCCTCTATACTTAGCATTTCTTTTATAAGGTATATTTTTAATTGTGTGTTTGATACAATTCTGCAGAAATTCCAAAAACCATTAAGTTTCTTTTTTCAGCTTTGAGAAAACCATTACCATCATCACCTTTCAGCACAGAGTTTATGTCTTGAAAGTACATGGATGTGGACATGGGGGGGGGGGGGGCGGTCAAAAAAGCCAAGATGGTGGGTTTGACTGTGTGACCAAAGGCTCTTTTATGTGCGTGACTCATGTTAAAAAGGAGCAGGGCTTTGATCACACGGTTGCATCTGTCATCTTGACTTTTTGACTCCCCACACTGTGGCCACCCCTGGATGGAGACAATATCTCTGGAAGCCTTAGAAACTACAGAGGTTTCAAAATACAATTTCAAGGAATCAGGAAACAGAGGTTCACATGTATTTAATGGCAGCTTGATACTTCTCTAACACTATTAGCAGCAGAATATAAGAAAAAATGTGAGGACCAGCTGTTTATCTGCTTAATTGGAATACTTCCCTATTCTTGAGGTTAAAAAATCTGGGTCACCTTGATGCAGGTCATTTATCTATTTATTTTGGCACACTGAACAACAACTTCAGTTATAATTGGTTGAGCCCAGAAAGCCGTACTAAATTAACAATATATCAATGAGAAATGCACTTTTCATTTTACAACAGTTAGGTTTGCCAACAGTAAACAAAAAGAACAAACCAGTAGTAGTTTAGTGTAGTCTGGTTTTGAGATACCAACAGGAAAATGACCTAACTTTCTGCAACCCCCAAGACATTTTTATCTCACACCAAGAGATAACCTGAACAAAGACATCTGGGGTAAAGCTAAAAATATGCCACGCTGCTGCATTGATACAGGATAGCCAAGACAGGAAGTGCCACAACTTGCCAAGAGGAAAAAGGAAGAGAACATATTGAAGACTCTTAAAATCGGCTACCACCCCCTTGATAAAAGGAGGTGGTGAAATAATTTGGCAGAAAGGTTTGGCTTCTTCAGATAAAACCAGATTATTTAAGAACAACCCCAATAAACACTTACGCAAACATTCGTTGGCGCTCTCAGCTGTTGCTCTCCGCCAAGGCCGGTCATTGTAGAAAGGGAGGCATTTCTCACAGTCAGTCCCAAAGGTATTGTGTTTGCAGTTGCAAGAAAGCTTTCCATATTCATTCTTCACACACTCGCTTGCATGGCCATTGCATTTGCATCTATAAGGCAGAAACAGGCTTTAGGAAAACTATACAGTGTGTCCTCTAGCAGTCTAGCCTTCCCGCATAAGCAAAAACTGACCCATAGCAGAGACTGCAGGACTTGAATGTTCCCACTAGAAGGGAGGAGATCTTGCTGCAGTGCAAGTTTCTTGATAAAAAGGACCAAGAGGATAACCCTAGCTTTGTCAAAGGATTGCCCACACCAAGCCTTAGGCAAATAAAGATTGCAACTGCTTTTTTTAAACAATACATGTAATGGCTTTTTGTATGAAATCATGCTTTTGATTTCTCCAATTAAAAAATGTGAATTAATAATGTAGCTGTCATAAAGAATGTTTAAAAATTCCATTGTGCTTGAGGAATCATGCCTTTTTTTTTTTTACTTTTCCAAGCAAGAGTGTGCGTTGAGCACAGTTTTGACACTGTCCTCTTGCCAAAGCTGGTCTCCCAAAGTTCCTATCTGGATCCAAATTACCACACTTGTCCTCCTCTTACAACTACAGCTGATGTCTTCCCAGCAAGCCAAAAGACAGGCAAAGACCAACTTTACTTCCTGTTCGGCTTTGGAGTACAAATTGCAACAACAATGGCCATCTTTAGCCAAATTTGCTGGCTTTTTGCACCTCACCCTTAAAAATAAGGGTTACTTGCTGAAGCTGGCTGCTATTCAGAGATATACATTGACTAAATGTTTAAAAACTAGTCTCACATCTATCTGCTTCAATACATCTATCTCCATTTTTGTTTACTGACCTCTGATTTAAATGACATTTTAAAAATAGCCCAGGTACTTTACAAACTTAGTTGGTTTGTTGTGCCTGTAATTCTAGAGTGAACATTATACAATTGTCATTTTATAGGCAAGGGCAGTAGCATAATGAGGGCCATGAATTGTACAGAAAGCCAATATGAAATGCTGATTTTCTTGAATAAGGAACTTATCTAGTTCCTTGGATGGTCCATCTATCATAGCCTTCTCTGTATGAGGCACTGGGAAGGTTTAGTTCTGGGACTAGGCTGAGCCTCAGAGTTGTGGAAGAATCTGACCATGATAAAGACATCTGACCATCCAATCTGTTAAGAACATATCACACAGAGGTCAAAGACCAGAGAGGATGGGAAGAATACTAGGTTGCTTGGAAGAGCCCATTGGGAAAATAGGCTACTTAAAAAGTGCTCAATTGTTCCCACATACTCCACTTCCTGCAAACACTTATGATCAATCCCAACTGTATTTGGTCAGGGGACTGAAGCTTCCAGAACCCGAAGCTTCACATTCTAGAACAGCTTCTACGGCAATCAGTTCTTGTACTTTCTGCGCCTGACTATCTGGAAGCCCTGATAATTCCTTGCTGGTAAAGAATTTCCTGTGCCTTGAACCCTGGATCCTTCAAGCGTACTGGACCATGACTGTGTCTTGCCTATTCACTGTGAACTGCTGGGGAAGGGCAAGCATATAACTTTTTTGGAAGCACAAACATGATCAGACTGTAAAGCAGTTTCAAAGTGAAGAAATACATACATATTACTGTCTCTAGGAGCAATACACATCTCTAAGACATGAGAATGTATGAAGGACTGGGAAGCTCAACTTTTATCACACCAATTGATGTGCCTCCCCCTCTCCCATCTGCATGTGAGGATAAAGATATTGGCCTATCTTACAAGATTGCTGGGAAAGTTGTTGATATGAGAAATGTTCTTGGAAAAACAGGAGGTAAGTTTTTATGGAAGACTTTCAGATTAAACGCACAGCCAGAAGGAAGGTAGAGAAGGAGCTGTAATTAATGGAAAATACCAGAGTGCAATAACAAGAGACTTTTCTTCTATCTGACCAATTATACTAGTCACATTAGGGCAGATACTATACTTAAATCCAGGGACTGTACCTTTTACCATAGTCAGCATCAGTTAAGAGCAAGACATTGACCTTAAAAGCATCCAACTTGAGATGGAATTTAGTGTGAATAAAGTTAAAATAAACCATATGGATACAGAAATACTCCTTGGATCAGTTAAATATCAGTGTAAAGCTATAGAGGTTCAGTAGCAGTGTTATTAGATCACAATTTTTAAACGTACATACATTTCAAAAAGCCTGTCTCGGAGAGAGACTGAAATCACACCAAAGCCTTAAAACAATGTTTTTCAACGTCAGCAACGTTAAGATGTGTGGACTTCAATTCCCAGAATTCCCCACCCTGCATCAGAGATTGAGAAACACTGTCCTAAGCAAGCAGCTATTTAAGCTATTAGAAAGAGAATCACTTGGGATTTATTACTTACCGGCCACCCACAGCAAAGTCAGAAATTGCATAATAATAGGACTTGAGAACCTTGGGGTCATTAAATACTTCGTCTCCAAAGGTATTCAGGCGATTGAGGCTTACTCTGATATCTGTAGCCGTGACCCATTCCTGTAAGAGAAAATGGAAGCCAAACCACATAATCTAGATCAATTATGACCAAGCAAACCACAGGAAAAGCTTAATATACACAAATGCCACTGCTTTCCAAATATGAAGAAACCAAGGTCATTTAAATCATTGTTTCTCAATCTTAGCAACTTTAAGATGTGTAGAGATCCACACATCTTAACATCGCGGAGGTTGAGAAACATTAATTTAAAGGAAGCGTGACCAAGGAAAATTAAGAGCCACACATATGGAGGAGGAGGAAGAGATTGAAAAGGAACAAAAATTTGGGTTAGAATGAGGCAGAGAAGGGCACTTAAGACAAAACAGAGAAAGAGAAAACTCTTTTTGAATACAGTTTAAAAATACTAGACTAATTCTTTTTCAGTAAAAAATACAATTAGAGACCCGCCAAACAGTATATGACATCACCCACAGCCAAAAGTATTGGAATCTTTTCCCCAGAGAATCCAAATTTGCCATGAAATAAGTTGAAACTGGCATAAAGTAAATGACAGCCACCATTCTTTATTCCATAGTCCCTAGAGCAGAGGCTTTGCTTTTGATGTACTGTATGACTTAACATATTTGAGTGAGTTTACTTAATAAGGAAAACAATACAAAATTAAGCCCATAAACTAGAATACACAATCCATGTTTCTCAGCAGTTCTTCACTCTTGAATAAAACAGTTGTTTCAATAAAGAAGAAGCAATCTCTTCTGACCAATGGTATAACTAACAAAAAACAGATATCCTTCCAGTCTTGCCTCTTTTTTGGGTTTATGTGTGATAAAAGTGTGATAAAAGCAAGCAATATCCATTTCTGTTGTCCTCCTGCTGGTTTCCAAACCAATGGTGTGTAAGTGAGCATGTTCAATAACCAATGCCTCTTCCAAAACTAAGCTAATACTATATATGAAATAATCACTGTTTAAAAGAGAGTCGCTACAGCATGAGACCACATCATTCAAACCCATGTTGCATTGTGCATAGCATATCTCCAACAATTATCCAGACCAATCAATTCCTTCATAAACGTTCCAATGTACTGGAAATACTATTGTTGTTGAATTAATCATAATTTTAAATCTGTAGAAGTCTGGCATATAGATGCCAGAATCCAGACTTCCACGGACATTCATGTTCTCAATATTTCAAACATCCCTAAATTTTTGAACATCTAGTTTAATGCCTTCTAATAATTGTTTATGAATAGCTAGTTAGGATTATTTTGTAAAGAACATGATACACATTCTCCTGTAGTATTTAGCATTTAGCGCTGCCAGCCAACACCCATTTTATTTACTATATGAAATGTTTCTTCTTTTGCATACACACACACCAATCTAAGTTGCTATTTTGAAATATCATGTAACATGAATTAATTCAACAGAAATGTATGCTATGTGTGTGGGAGGAGACATGTCTACACATTTTTGGAAAAACTATTTTCAGTGAAGATTTGCGATATTATCTGGACTTTAAAGGATTAGCAGCAGAAAGATCTACTGGACTCGGTACATAACGAAGTGGAAACCCACTGCATATTTGGAATATTAAAACGTGTTATCTTGAAAGGTTGACTCGCTATCCATTGTGAAAACATGATCTTGACAGTATTTATATACCAAATCTTCTATGCTCAAAACCCAATTGAGTCCATTTTTCACTTTCTGGGGAAAATCAAGCAAGAGACACTGAGCCCTGTTTCCATGAAATAAAAGGAAGATGAAATTATTAGTCTGTACGGTGTTAATTTCTACAGTTTTCAAGCTGGACATCAGGATGCATAGGACAAGTTCCTCTGAGCTCTGAACAATTACTCACAAGTAACTGCCCATCTCAGCAAGCAGAATCTTCAAATTTGGGTAGCTCATAGTTCAAAAACTTTCCTCTAAGGCAGTGTTGTCCAAACTTGGCCACTTTAAGATGAGTGGACTTCAACTCCCAGAATTCCCCAGCCAGCATGGCTGGCTGGGGAATTCTGGGAGTTGAAGTCCACTCATCTTAAAGTGGCCAAGTTTGGACAATACTGCTCTAAGGTGTACTGATATAAATGCAAAAAATGGATCTCCAATTTTATTTTATGACTATTTTCATGTAACTCTTGTGGCACTTTGGGTTATTTGAACATGGAATCTCTGATTCTATAAACGGGTCCTCTAACTGACTGGGAGATATGGAGAAGCAATACCAGGTCCAAGCAAGCTCAGCATTATCCACTTTTTTCTATGTACAATGAATAATTCCCTGGAGGTCCCATGAAGGTCCATATTTTACAGCAGAGACAGGAAACATCCCAGTGCTATCCTTGAAGATGGGTTCTTACATCTGAAGGGCCTTAAGTCCTTGCTACAAACTATTTTCTGCAGAAGAGTTTAATAAGGGAGAACGTAGAGGACCATGTGACTGCCCTGCAGATGTTTCCCAGGGTATGTTAGTGTTAAAGGAGACTGAGATGGTTGGGTTTCTAGTGGAATGGGACACAATTCCCTGAGGAGCATGCTTATTTTCTGTGTCTCAAAGATATAATACAAGCCCTGATCCTCCTGGTGACCATCCTCCTGGTGACTCGGGTGATGCTATAAAAAAGAAACTAAGAGACAGTCTAAGGCTGTCTTCTTCAGAATTCCCATGCTGTCTTCAAGTAGATATTGATGGCTTGAATGTTTTGCTTGTACCAATTCTTTTCTAGCTGGATTTTAGGGTTGGGGCAGAAGGATGGGTTGACGTGTTACTTTGGAGATGTCATGAAATGATACGGCTATTGAAATCTTTGGCATAACCCTCAGAGGCAGGCTTTAGGCCCCACATGGTTGATGTAATGTGGGAATGTAGGTAGACAAATTCCATTAGCCTCTGCCATATAGGGAGGATGAGAGAGTTATTATTTTTATACTCCTCCTTTGGTGGGTTGGAGAAGAGGTTAGTATGGCTTGTTTTGACCTTTCTGCCACCCATCGCAATATGCTGAGTCCTTTGTAGTTGTTAGCCCTGTGAGGTAGTCCTGATAAGAATCACAACCAGGAGCACTAGCTCTACCTTTACTGTAAGGTTTACATGAATAGAATCTTACAAGACTGAAAGTATTTCTCCCTTCCTTTCCTGTTACTCTCCAGAAAACTAGAGAGGGTCCCTTCTGAAACATTTCCCACACTCTCCCTCTTTCTGTGAGCTAAGATATCTTTTACATGCCAGTTGCTCTCCCTCCTGTCTTCCAAGGTCATTCCCACATACCATTACAGTGGTTCAGGGATCTGCTTTGGATGTAGTAAGGAATGGATAGCATAACGTGACCGGTTGCTCCTTCCTTTGTATATTTTGTTGGTTAGGTTATGCCTTTCTTTTGTCCTTAGCCTCAATTAGGACATCTAAATAGCTTGCTCCCCTTGAATGATCCAAATACTACCAGTTTTGATTTCTAGTCCACATTCTAATTCTTCAGCCAGAGTTGCCTCCTAGTGGCCTTGCTGGCCACCAAGCCTCTAGCTGAGAAATGGACACTCTCTAGGCTAACATCTGTGATCAAGTAGAAGCCCTGATCAGTTTGTTCATAACATTACCAAGCTCTTGATTCTCAGGGGGCATGAACTGAGCAAGCTTACTGTCCTATAGAGTGGAAGATCTGGCAAAGATATGTCAAGAAAAATCCTAATGGCTAGGATTGTGAATCCTGTGAATTTCTATCTTCCTGGACTGCATCTTCCCCATATTTATTCAGTATTGCCTCCAAGACCAGAATCAATACAGGACTATCCACTAAGGAGAATTTAAGTGTGGCTGGCACTATTGTTGGAAAGGAGTACAATATGGTAGCCAGGAAACTGCCAGCCCTTGTTGTCCCCACTCCTCCTGAGTGATCTTATTAAAAGGCATGGAAGGATGAGGAAGCTGCTGATTACTGCGATTATCTCTGCTGCCAGTGGGTCCTACGGGTGGTGTGTCAAGTATCTGGATCCAATTCCTTCAGACTTGAGTGGCATTGGTGCAATGAAATGAGACAGTTAATTTGCCTTTGGGGGGTTGACTCCATTAAGCTCCCTGACAGTGAGTTCCTGCCTGTGAGTATGCTGGCTACTACTAAGCTACTAACTAAATTAAGGAACAGAAAAAAGGAAAAGTAAAAATTAAAATTGTGATTTAGGGAGTCCTAATTGCACAAAAGTTTGACTAAGCCAGTAGGCTTACATACTTTCTGAATAAGACAGAGCCAAAACTGAGAAAGAAGTTATCTCCTTCCACAGAAAGCATGACCACTACCTTTTCTAGTCCTGGCTGTGTAGTAAGTGAATCTGGATTGTACCCACTGGAGAATACCGTAGGGGGGGAGGGGGAGAAATAGGGAGGAATCATGAAGTCTCTTGCCCGGTTGACCAACAAATCAAGTTCAGTGTTTTATTTTGCCATTATGAAGTCAAATCACCTCTGCTGTTCCTAAATAAAGGAAATATAATCTTAAACTAGGTTCTCATCTAAAATGTATTTCTTTTCCTCTCTTAATTATAAAGTTATAGGATGATTCTGGTGACATGTTTTAATACTGTTACCATTCAATCATATTCATATAAAAGAATTGTGCCCATAATTATTAATGCCGTAGCAGTTCTTTTAAATCCATATTATTCATCGTCACTCAGATAATGTGCATTCTTTATCGAGAAAACTTTTCTCATGTAAATAAGTCCCTCTTTGAGCACCACTTGCAAATTACCAGTACCACCAGTGTGTCTAAACTGCAAATGCTTTAAAATGCTGCTTTTGACTGGGATTTTAGTGGAGAGCTATTGCAGTGAATAGGCAAAGCCCTATTCACTCAGGCGAAGCATGGCAAGCCTCCCCAGATGTTCATCCTAGCACATGTTGCACATATGCCAGGCAAGTAATCCTGCAACCAGACCGCCAATATACATATCCCACATGCTTGAGCAAACAGGCATGAAAATCCATAATGACTTCAAAGGCAAGCATGTACACTGGGGGTGACCAGCAGTCCCTCCCTTTTAGCTACAGAGAACAAAAACTTTGACCTTTTTGGAATCCTGGACTCCAGAAGGGGCAGGGAAGAGTTTTGCCCAAGCAAAACTAGGAGGAGACATTCCCCAACAAACCTTGGCCTGGGGGGGGGGGGGGGCTGGGAGATATGAAATAAAGCAGCTCACCTGGAAGGGGAGAAAGGAGAAGCCACACCTGGATGAAGAGATATTGCTGTAAGATGTTGGAAAGAGAGAGTCTGGAAACAGCCACATGGTTTTGGTGAGGTAGTTTCCAGGAAGAGCAGAGAGCTAAGCAATCCTAGAACCAAAGGGAACCAAAGTAAGAACTAAGCTGCCTTCCCTGGGACCAGGTGACAGAGGGTGTCACTTGTGGCCAAGGAAATCTTCAGGAACAGAGCGACCCCCTTCTTAGGTGTGGAGGAGACAGGAACTCTAAGTGGAGAGAATGGTTATGGGAAGAGCAGAGCTAAGTGTGGTGAGAGAAGGCACTGAACTGTGACCCAGAAATCTCTAGCACTGTTTGTCAACCTTGGTGACTTTAAGATGTGTGGACTTCAACTCCCAGAATTCCCCAGCCAGCATGCTTTTGCCACACACAAATATGTAGCTTTGGATCATTCTCCTCAATAAATAAATGAAGAAGTATAATGTTTTAGACTCATTTGTTTAATTGGGTTCTCTTTACCTAGTTTTACAACTCGTGTGAAGAAAGATCACGTCTTAGGTCATATTTATGCAGAAATATTGAAAATTCAAAAGGATTCACAAACTTTTAAGCACCACTGTATGTGACCTTGCAGATCTTCCTCACAACTTGTCAGAGCTGATATAGACGACAAAACTCAACAATTATATTCCCAGTCATAAATGCTTTGCAGTTCCATTCTTTGTGTACCCTTATTTTTTGAAAGCACACGTGTATGCAAAAGCAAATGGCTCAACTCTAGAGCAACCTTCCCCAGTAGGTGCCTCCACACAGGGATGGGATATTATGGTTCATCTGCACAGTGCAATGGGGAGGCTGATACAGTGCATCATTTAGTGGACATTTAACCAAGCTGGGATGGGCCTAGTTCCAAATGGAAACTCAGATCCTTAGATGGTCTCTCTTGCTCCATCTTTCTCTCATTTTTGTCAGCTCCATGTCCCTTTATCTTGGGCAAAACAAGAAGTTATGTTTGCCTGAGGCAAGGATTGCCACCTATAAGGAAAGCAAAAGAGACAGCATTGAAGCATGGTGCAAAGAGCACCAGTCACAGTCTAGAATTACATTGGAGCCATCTGACTATCCGTATTATAACCATCAAGTTACACCCTTATGAATGTGACGATATTGTGGGATTTAGCTCTATGCCGCACCTTCCCTGCCCTCTGATCCACACCATCTGGAATGTTTCACAAATCTGAATCCAAGTATTGGAGAAGGAGAAAATAAAAGAATTAAAATACATGGGTAAGTACTGGGTTTGCTTTTCCAGCCAAATATACATGTAGAATGTCCAAAATACACTGTAAATACAATCTACATTGCATGCTATGTTATTGTGTCATTTTTATTCCCAGCTCAGTCTCATTATCTTTGCCATGGTTCCTTCGCCACCCAATACAAGCTCAAGATACAGTTGTTCCAAAATGGATGTCCACCTTGAATATCTGCTGCCTCTCAGAACTAAAAACAACCACTGTTAGACCATGCTTTCAGAAACGCTGAACAATCACTACATATCAGCATTCATGTTCACAGTACTCAAACTCTTCCTGTTCATTTCATGTAGAATAGTTTTAAAATTATGTTGACAATAACTTGAAAAGGAAGTTGATGGATCCCACGAGACAAAACAAACATCACAACAATTCAGTGTAAAACTTTTTTTCCCTTAAAAGGAAAAGCCTGGTTTTCTCATTAGAGGTGTGAATCATTATAAATTTAACTAGCTAAAAATTGGCACTGGTTGGGACCTGGATTGTGGACCAGAGAAGCAACTAAACACTCTCCTAATTTAACTCCTAGTCTTATTCTGAAATCAGTATACACATAAACATCTGTACTCACTGCCTAGAACAAGTAAAGAATTGCTACCTCCAGTCCAGACCGGTCTGTTCCTAATCCAGAATCCTTTGATACATGCCAAAAGGTGCTTCACAGAAACCTCTGAAGAAGATAGCATCCTTTTTACTTTTCTTGTCTACGTGCATATGCATGCCTTCTCCCCCACTGACACAATTCGCCTTTCTATTTGTTATGCGCATATACTCCCCCTACATATACATAGGGATCCCCTGAACATGGAGAGAAGGGAGTTAATGCTTCTGCTCCCATTTTGTTTTCCTCCCTATGTATCTCTTCCTTTGCGACCAGGTCAAGTGTCAAGTAGGCTTTGGGAAAAGGATTTATAGGGACAGGATGGCAAGGAAGCATGACCCCTCTCCTTGCGTTCCATCAAGCTCTCCTAATCTGTGAAACAGCCATGAGAGTAGGCAAAATTGGGGAGAAAGTGAGTTTGCTGGTGGCACTGAAGGCCTCTTGATGTTATTCACTGGTTGACCATATGTAAACTAAGCATGCTAAGAGTCTATATAGGGGTCACTCCCAAAACAATGAAAGGTGTCAAGTTCCCTAGGAAAAAAAAGAGTGCAAGATTTTGGAGACATGGAGATTAAGAAATGAAACACGTCGCCTTAGTCTTTGATCCAATTTCAAGTTTTCTTACCTGTAAGACAGGACTGTTATCAAAGTTATAAGCACTGGGTCTTCCTTCCAGTGTTGAGAAGGCCACGTTGCCACCAGTGAGTGGTGAGATGTCACTGAACTCATCTGTACAAACAGCCTGCTGTTCATCTTCCCAACTCTTGACAAAACCTCGATTGGGTTTGTGATAAGTTTTCTCACAGGAGCCACTATAATATTGATAGGGCACCCATGGACCGTCTTCCTGAGTGCGCTTGTAGATGGCAAAACTCTCTGGACGGCTGGTATGGAACTTCAGTCGTACATAGGTGATATCAAAGGCCTTTCCTGTGAAGAAGAAAACAAAAATGACATTGGCAATGCAGTCAAAGCTGTTCATTTAGTTTTGCTTGATTGTAATAGAGCGGTTTTGTTGCAAGTTTTCCTATTGTTAAATTGCATTTATTTTTCTATTATCCTGGAGCGCTTATAGGCAAAGACACAATTCAGATATTTTAAAAATAAAGCAAGCAGGCAAGCACAAATGTTGTAGTACCTAGATAAGAATGGTTTTTTGCACTGTATTTTTTCTGGCTTTTGGGGTGCCACAATATGCATGTGGCCAGGAACTCCTCGTTTAAGCTTCATTTCAGCCTTAAGCTCCCATGTTGCCCTACAAACCTAACTAATCTGTCAGTTCTATGTCTGTCCTGTGGGCTTGATATTTATACAGTATATCTAAAGTAGGGCACTGTAAAAACTACCAAGATAATATTTGTGAAGCACTTCGATTACTTAATTTAAATGCTACATTTTTCCAGTTCATTACCAGGGAAGAAAAAGAGGGTTCACACAAACTCAATTCCTGTACAAGTGAACACAATGCTGCTGACATTAGAAGAATGAGACCAGCTCTCCTGTAAAGTACATCCTCCATAGGAGGTGATATACTGCCACTTTCACTTTCCCTACAGTCCACAGATGATATCAGAAATGCTGAAGCTGAGCCAGAGAAATGGGGCAATCAGCCTCTTGGTGTTACAATTGGCATCTTGGCCACTTCCTATTTCATGTCACGGTGAAGGGATCAAGGAAATATTTTCAGCTGAACTTAATTACCCTAGGAAGGAAAGAGCAAAGAGGAAGCTCCTTTGACATTAGGTCTTTCTGGATAATCAAATAAATAACAGAATGCGGTTTACAAGCCTTAGTAAGACATAAAATATGAGTATGTACCCCACTCCTTTCCCATGGTGATATAAAAAATCTCCATTGCCACCATTCTGGATTCTTTCAGTTGCTGGCATATCTCCAAATATAGCTAATAAATGTCACATAAACTATCATGAGATTTTCTCTTTCCAAGGAAAGTGTGTCACTGTAAAAGTTATGCTATTAACTTCTCTTTTATCGAACAGGTTTTCCAATGTTCTCCTTCTGATAAACTTTTCTGCGTGCTGTGTAACAAGACCCGGAACACTGAAGATTATCCAAGAAGTAACCTGGCATTCTTCAGCTGTTTGAGACTTACAGCTCCTGTAACCATTGACCATTAGCAAAACTGACTGGTACAAATGAAAACTGCAGTCCAAAATATCTGCATTCCCTTCTTCTAATCCAGTGTTGTCCAAACTTGGCCACTTTAAGATGAGTGGACTTCAACACCCAGAATTCATCTTAAAGTGGCCAAGTTTGGACAACACTGTTCTAATCTATGTTTCTGGGACAGCCTTGCAAGCCTGCAAAAGTTACTATTACCCCACAGAACTTACAACTTGTCTGAAGTTCCCACCAACTGTTTTCTAATTAAAAAATGTTCTTATTTCGTCAAATGGAGACAGTTCTTACCTAACCTAAGAAATCAGAAGAAAAGCTCTTTAAGTCTATTCTAGGATAAATGCTGCCTTCATGAACACTCTTCACCCATGTGAACCAACAATGTTTTCTAGAGGAGTGGTTCTCAACTTTTTATATCTTAAGTGGCACCAGTCATTCTGTCAAATAACTTGGGTCCCATCATGATGGAAACAAAAAGCCTATCTTTCCCAGGATGTATATTTGCATGTTTACAAATATTATAAAATACAAAAACCTTGTATTTACTGTTTCTAGTGAATTTTAAAGACATAAAGCTTCAGTGATTTAACCTGGGTCCCACCTAGACTACATTGGTTACAGCAGCATTCCTCAAACTGTGTGCCCTTCAGATGTTAAGGCTACATATAGAATTCCCTAATTAAACATGTTCACAACTGGGAATTTTGGAAACCAAAGGTCCATGCATTAGGAGGATGCTATGATTTGGAAAAAGCCATGTAGTATATACTCCACATTCTTATTTGGCTACTGGGGATGTTCTATTCACAAACCATTTAATGCACAGAACATCCAGCCTTGGGTGGTCCACGTTCAGACAGATTTATATTTTGCCCAGGATGGACCAAATACAGATCAATATTTAGAAACATGGAATCTATGCCCGTTCCTGGTGGAGATGTTTCACAGGAGGAAGAAAAACAGCCTAAAGCATTATTGGTGCAGCCACGGAAAGGTAGGTTACTGGAAATATTGGGAAGGGGACTGGCTTGGATATGCTGTGCCTTGGCAGCAGCAGCAGCTGAGAGAAGGTAGGAAAGGAAGAAGATGATATTGGGAAGATCAGTGGGTAGACCAGTGCACAGGCAATGCAGGGGCCATGCAGAGGAGGAAGGGAGAAGTGAATGAAGCACACCAGCCTTGCCAGCTTACCCTGTCAGATCTTCCCGGATTTTTTTTTTCTGCCCAAACCTGCAACAATCTAAACATTCTTGAGTTTCCATTCTTTTGGACCTAAACAGTTCCAAAGAAGCTGTGAACCATTCTGTGTTTGCTTTGAGCCCAAACCAAAACCCATTTCCCACTTCATGCCCCCTAGTAACTCCGCGTGAATGGAAAGTATCTTAAGAAGGGAGAAGCTGAGAACAGTTGCCTCTTAATAAATTTTGTGTGGATATTCCAAGAGATTCTTCAGCAAGAAGACCAGTAGAAGATAACAGTTCTACTTATTCAAGGTTCACTGAATTTGCAACACATTGGAATGGAATTCTCAAAAGGTTGAGGTCTGTTCTCAGCTATAAGAAATGTACAGTGCAGAAGGAAGGGACAGGATTTGGATATAGCAAGGATGAGAAGGAACCCAGTATCCATTCCACAGACGGCACCAATGCAACTAACTCCACAAAAGTCCACTGACCTGGCATAATGATTTTTACAGCTTTAGGATCTATCCACAAGAGTACCCCCCCCAAAAAAAAGGAAGAAGAAAGTCAAGAAAAAATACCACACACATACACACACACCCTTTTCTGAACTGTAAATGAAACAAGCATTCCAAAGCTTTGCTGTTCAAGAACACTGGCACTTCTGTTAAAGAAACACTTTCAGAAATTTTCAGCAATGACTTGACAGCCCTCTACTACAGAGTAGCGAGAAAGGACAGTGTGTATTGTTTTCAAGCTTCGCCATGATGGAAGCTCAGCTGGCTGCCATTCCTTAGCCTGAATGGACAACGAAGAAACATTTTCAGTCAATCAAGACAAAAGACGTCTGAGCTATTCACAACACAGTAGGCTATCCACTACAGCGCGGGCTCTCTTGCTGCTGAATCCTAGGAACACGAGGAAAAATGAACTTGTAAAGCAGTTAAGAAGAACTGGAGAAGCGCCCCTGGGGTGCCAGAAATGTTTAACAAGAATTACAACGGCAGGAAGGGCTATAAAAATGCTTCAGATAAACCACCTTCCATCTCAACATTTCTAGGCTATGAGAAAACTTCCCAGAACAAGGTACACAGCTGCACACCAGCTGTTCCTATTTCACCTCATCAGGCAGGGCACACACATCCAATCAATGAGTTCTCCAGTCAGGCAACCAAATAAATAAAACAAATAAATAAAAATGAGAGAATGCCCTTCACCTCAAACTATACAATGGCACTGTTTTTCTATATGTGCTATTCAAAGATAAGAGAACTCAGAGTTGCTTCTAGCATAGCGGTCATCTCAAGTGCATGAATTCCTTAGGTTTTGAAGAATCAGAGTCACCAATCATGCCTGTTTTTAGTGCACAAATGATCAAACTGGGATGCATCAATAAGTCCAACTCCCTACACAGAACAGGAATCCAAACTGAAAAATCTCTGAGAACTGTTTTAGCCATCATCTTAATGCATCCAATGCAATGGAGCCATCATGTCCCTGACACAGGTGTTTGCACTTGGCATGAAGTGACGATCTGCACATTGTAATATTACAACACAAACACTACCTTTTCATAGTTCCACAGTGATGCTGCAACAAGTACATAACAACTAGAATATTGTGACACACATATTGCTTGATCGACTTGTGGGCACATAAGTTCCCTGATATTAACAATATTTTTTTTCCTAAAAAGGTTTTTAGCCAAATGCAAAGTCCTGTGATTCCTTAAAAAAGCAGCTATCATAGCAAGTGTTCAAATGCAAAACACGAATTCACACGAAGTGTTCTGCATACAGTGTGATACAGCATTCCCTAGCATGATTGAAGATCCATCCAAAGGCGGCCAACCATCTGGAAGGCAGTTCCCAGAATCCCCTGCCAACATTGCCTGGTTTCCCAACATACAGGTTTGTAATAGGGAAAGGGGAGAAATGCTGCCATTTTTTCACTTGTAACTGTATCTACATGTGTTTTGGGTTCATATGAGGACCTTGTAGCAGGATATAATAATTAGCATAAACTAATCTGTTTGCAATGTTCTTCTTGATATTTTACCAGTAATACAAAATGTAGAAGAAAGCCAATCTTAAACAAATCTTCCTTTCCCTGCCATTATGGTGGCAGCAAAATAAGCTGTCATTTCAATTACAATGACACAATCACCAAGGTATGCGTACAAATTAATTTCGTGCGCTAGGGTTTTTTTTTCCACAACGGTACACGCATTTGAGCCCAAAGATGACTATGTAGGCAATCGGACGAAGAGTTCCATGGCCTCTTAGCAAAAGAGCAGCATAACTGCAACAGTAGGTCATGACTACACAAAGGTTACACAATGCAATACTATCTGCATTGAGATGATGGTGGCTGTAACAATAAAACTGTTATGATTTAAATCCATTTGATATCAGTAGAAAGAAAGAGCAAGCTACTAAGTCCAGATGAACTTCTCTTTATACTATGTTCCACAGTGTGTAGGAAATGTAAGTTCCATTCTCCTGCTAGAATATTAAAGCTTTTTTTTTTTTAATTTTGGTGCCTTTGAGTCAGTCTCGAATCCTGATGACTGCTTGGACAAGTCCTTGCAGTTTTCTTGGCTAGATTTCGGAAGTGGCTTGCCATGGCCTCCTTCCTAGGGCTGAGAGAGAGGGACTGGCCCAAGGTCACCCAGCTGGCTTTGCGCTTAGACAGGACTAGAACTCATGGTTATCCATTTTCTAGCCTGATGCCTTAACCACTACACCAAACTGGCTCTCTACTAAAACTTAGGAAGACAGAAAACTGTGGTCTAAGGCTTACAACAGGCATCAAATCAAACATTTCATTCTTTATTTTTATTTACTTCATCTTTATACTGCCAATTCCTGAGGGCCCTGGGTGGCTAACGATCACATCATAAAATTAAACAACATGCATAAACAATAACAAGCAGATACATAAAAATATAACAGAATCAAAAATGTAAAAACCAGAAAATAGAAAACATGTATGTTCACAAATCCCATCTTCAATCAGAACATATCTTCCTCCTGTGCTAGATGGAACAGAGAGGTCTTGATACCTTTCCGATAGCCTAGGAGGGACAGAGATGACAGAACCTCCACAGGGAGGGAGTTCCAAATTTAGGGGCAGCTATTGAAAAAGGTCCATATTCAGAATACAGGACTTGGTGCAACTATAAGTTATTTCAGTGTACAAGCCAACACTTCCCAGATCAGCCTTCCCCAGAGTGTGCCCTTCAGAAGCTCCCATCATCTCTAGCTAGCACTGCTGTCCTTTCAACACAAACTAATGGAATAAGAGCCTGGACCTGGAAAAACCCATTCAACCATAACAAATGTAGGTCCAAAATGAGGAGTTTTACTTAATACTCTTTATTAGTTTGTGTTAGTTTTCATGTTCTTTGTAAAACCTGTAATAAAACGTATTTTAAAAAATGAGGCCTTTGTACACAAATATATATGTATTAGCTATAGGAAACAAAATCTGAAAGCAAACATGCCCAACTTTTGATCTGAAAAATAAGTCAAAACTAAAAAAACATTTTGAAAAGTAGGAGTGATGCCAACTGAACTGAGCAGAATTCACAAAACAGGTTACTAAAATGTTATTAAGAATCCAGAAGTCTAACCATTCATAGAAGATTTCCCTGCCTCTCTTTCCAGTGGCAGCCTGAGACCGCAGCTAAATGCCTATCCCCAAACACTGGCCGGCCTCCAGAGCAACAGAACATCAGATTCCAAAAACAAACAAACAAACTGTATGAAACCCACTGGAAGCTGCAAGAGGAGAGAAAAGGATTCAGATTAATAATTAGAACCCCTTTATGTCTTCTCTTTCCTTGTTATGATCAGGATAAAACTGATCATGCCCCTTCAGCAAAGAAAAGTAAGAGAAATGTGAATTTTGACAGCCAGGAATAGGGAGAGAATTCAGTCTTTGTTTTATACAAAGCAGCAGAAGTGTAGGTGAGACGGATAAAATGAGATCCAGCCTTTCTTCTCTGCAACACCTTTATGTCTATAACTGCCTCAGGGAAGGCTACTTTTCTCATGTTTTCCAATCCCTCTTCAAAGGTTACCTTTTCCATGAAGCTCTGGCAAAGTGATTGTTGACCCATTTCTTACTGCTATGATTAAGTATAACTAAAAAAAAGTAAAATATTATTCCTGGCTTTACCGCCTCCTCTACTTTCTCTATTATTTCCATCAGGATTTCTACATTGTAAGCTCCTTGGAACAGGAACACCTTATTTTTAAAATATACTACTTATGATTGATGTTACCAAAATCATCTTAATACCCACCATTTTAATTATTTCATTCTGCAAAACGGTTGATCATAACATGAAATTTAAATGGCCCAGTAGAAGCACAGAGGTTTTCCATGGATAAAAGCAAAGCAAAGCAAAGCAAAGAAGGATTTGCGAAGTATCTTAAAAATTACCCCGACATATTGTTGTTTTGCATGTCAGCCATGGAAGCTGGGTAACATGAAAGATCCCAACTGTGCTGTGTTCCCAACTGTGCAGGGAAGGACATTCAAACAGTGTTTTTCTTCTCCTATATGCACAACAGGACCTTGGGAAAAAGTGGAAGTAATTAACGATGCTAGAATGCTTTGAAGTCTGTTCTTCAGCAGTCACTGGTGAGAAGATCATGCTTTTTACTCCCACCCAAATCTCTCACAACTCAAGTAAGGAGGGAATTAAAAACAGGAACAGGAAAATCAATACAAGACAGGCAAAATACAAAACTTTCGTTCCTCTAAGATAGCTCATAGGTGCGGTATATAGAAAATACACCTTCCTTATAGATCTCATTCTGAAATCATCTGCATTCATTAAACATTTCTATTCCTTTGGCACACAATAGACACAGATCTGGATATAAGTGCATGCATCTACAAACTGACTGGCTATTATTAATTGGCTATCACACCAGACTGGCTTGGAATTTTGCAGGTTACATTGCAAAGTATCCAGGAGCATAAAACTGGAGAAAACTTTAACCCAAATAACTGATCCTTCAGTGAAATTAATTCCTGTTCAGTGTTCTAAAATTAATTACTTCCATACCTAGGTGCCAAAGCAAACTATTTAATTCTGATCGACTACATGGTGTTCACTGCCAAATAAAATCTAACGTTAACTAACTAAATTAATACAACCATTGGGAGAAATGATTCATCTGCCAGTCTCTAACAGGCCTTCTGGGAGAATGTGCCATGTACTTTTTTAAAGCAAGGCAGGAAACCAGAGTCAATCCAATTACATGTAACTGCAGAAAAGAGCCTGATAAGACCAGTTTGTGGGGATTTTAATAACCACACAGATCTGCAGAGTAAGAAAAGAAGCTGAAACCACAATAATGTTATGCACAAAATGAAAAATTAGTGTCAAAAAAAAAAATTACTGATTTCAGCCAAGTTGTTGTGAAATAGATTTAATTTCTAAACTATGATAAATCTATGACAAATAGCAAAGGGTTATACATTAAGCATTATTATGGCTTGGGACTCGGTTACTTATGGGACTGTCTCTCCACAACTGTTCTACCCGGTCCAACAGGAGAGGCACGCTCCAGGCGCCATTAGCTAAGGAGTGTTACTGGTGGGGCCCAAGACGAGAGCCTTTTCTGCCTTGGTGCACACCCTCTGGAACATCATTGCCTCTGAGATTAGCTTAGCTCCTACCCTGCTGGCCTTTCACAAGGCCCTGAAAACTTGGCTTTGCGCCAGGGCCTGGGGCCCTGGGTATGTGGTAGAGCCCATCTCTTGGCTTTGTTGATGGTTGCTTTATGATGCTCAGCTAGGTGTTTTTATTTTTATATTAGTATATTTTATCTATTTTATTGTAAGCCGCCTAGAGTCACATATGCGCTTATATAAATCAAATAAATGAATAAGTTTCTTGGAAAGTAATGCACAGATGGCGAAACTGAAACGAGGCAAGATTCACACAAAGGTTTGTTTTTAATATAAAATCATTCCACTATCAATGATTTCACCTAGAAACACTGCTTCTGCCTGGAAAGCCAAGCTTGACATTTGTCATCCATGCTTCGCCATGCATGCTTGACAGTTAGTTATGCAGAGGGAGAGTGCACTGAAGAATGTAACTTTGGGGCCAGGCTAACTTCCTGCCTCTTTATCTGTGGGTACAGAATGTTGCTGGCAGTGAGAACCTGACTGAGATGTCCCACTATTATACAATTAGTTGGTAAGTGCTGAAACAACAATCAGCACCTATCCTTTTTCACTTCATGCAACTTTTCTACAAAGCAAGAAATTGGTTACATAGAGTCAGCAAAATTAGAAGCATAGGAATGAGGTCTGGAGAGATGTTGGCATCTTACACTAACTGGCAAACTGTTGACCATTGGGCTTCCAGGAAAAGACAATATACTATATGAAAAACGTTCTATTCGCTCTAGAAATAGATTTTTTTCCAAGGGAGACTTTGGTGCATGTTCATCAACCAGAGAATTAAGTAACAAAATAGATGGAGAAACCAGGATGCATCAGATATAGGGCTGATTCTAGGGATGTGCAAAACTCCCTGATTCAGGGACGAAATATTCCAGAGAATGCCAGAACATTTTGTTTCTCCTTAAGTTCATGCCATTTCAGGGATGTTCAGCAGTTTCCTGAAATAAATCCTCCAAATAGGAAGTGGTTTGAGTTGTCTCAGACACAGTGTTCCAGATGAAAAAGGCCTGTTTAGGATTCAGACTATCCCTGGGATACCTTGAACCATTTTGGCTTCATAGGATTTACTTTAGAAACCACTGAACATTCCCCAAAATGCATGGTCTGGAAGAGGTTCAGTATGGTTCAACAGGGGAACAGAATATTTTGGAGTCCTCAGGAACATTCCATTCCTGAACTGGAAAGTTTTGTACATTCTTGACACCCTCTGATAAAGTCAGCTAAATAAGTATAATAGAGAATGGGACAGAACCCTGGAATGTAAGCACCTGGAAGACTTGTGTAGAGGAATATCCAAAGATATAACCCTATCTCTCATGGCAGAGACAAAAGGGATCTTCAGGTAAAAGACCATGCAGGATTGAAGTCTAGGGGTGAAGGCTTAACCCTGAGATTACAGAGGGAGGGAGGGAGGTGGAACAGATATCAGTGATGTCATGTAGGCTTGTCAGTTATGGGGTCGTTCCAACGAATGGCAACTGTAGCTAAGTGGATAACTATGATGCTTGAGTTGAAGAGGATGAAAAAAATATGAAGCTGATGATCAAAGCACATGGTGGTCAGCATTATGTATCATGGGCAGTCTCAGGAGCAGATGGGCATCATCCAGACATGAAAAGCCTGATGACAAGAGGCCCACTATCATGGCTCACATGAGGATGCAGAATGGAAGGAAATTGGAGAAAGGCATTCCCCAAAGGGGAGTTTGTTTTGGTCCAATAAGCACAATCCTGAGCATGGAGGGATAGTGGGGAAAGCAATCTGTTATGAGTTCTTGTCTCCAAAATTGAGTCTCAGATCTGAGGAGACTCAGATGAGGATGTATGGTCCAAATCCAGCAGCAGTCTTACTGGCAGAATCAAAGATGGAGTCATGGCTGTGGTGAAACATCTGCAATTACAGAGATTTGGTGGGGAGGGGGGTGTCACAGGAACACCCTTGTGTCTCTTTTTCTTCTGATTGGGGCTGACTATGACAGATGTTTTAGAAGATTTGGGTTGCTTAAGTGATTTCCCTGGCGGGGTCCAGAGGATTCCAGACAGTGAGGATCTGAAATGTGTTTGAGATAATACATACAAAATCCCTGGCAACTTTTATTACACAGCAGGAACTTTGGGTAAAGATAAAGGCAGGAACTTTGGGTGAAGGTAAATTTCAGAATGTGCCACTCTAAAAACTTAGTCCAAATTAGTTGTTGTTGCTCAGTTGTTAAGTCGTGTCCGACTCTTTGTGACCCCATGAACCATATCGCACCAGGCCTTCTTGTCCTTCACTGCCTCCCTGAGTTTGCTCAGTTTCATGCTCATTGCTTCAGTGATGCTATCTAACCATCTCATCCTCTGCCGTCCCCTTCTCCTTTTGCCTTCAATCTTTCCCAGCATCAGGGTCTTTTCCAAAGAATCCTCTCTTCGCATTAGGTGACCAAAGTATCTGAGCTTGAGCTTCATTATCAATCCTTCCAATGAGAAATCAGGGTTGATTTCCTTTAAGATTGACTGGTTTGACCTCCTAGCAGTCCAGGGGACTCTTAAGAGTCTTCTCCAGCACCACAGTTCAAAGGTATCAATTCTTCGGCGTTCAGCCTTCTTTATGGTCCAGCTCTCACAGCCATACATTACTACTGGAAAAACCATAGCCTTGACTATGTGGATCTTTGTTGGCAAGGTGATGTCTCTGCTTTTTAATATGCTATCTAGGTTTGCCATAGCTTTCCTCCCAAGGAGTAAATAGCAAATAGTCCAAATAGTGGCCCACAAATGAGAAGAGCTATTGCATCAAACAAGTTTCATAAATGCCTGGCAATGCTTAAGAGAGTCTACTGTGTGGCCTTCCCCAAAGCACAAAAGACAAAAGTTGTGTCCATCTGAGGAGAGAAATTTGTTACTGTAGTGCTGGCATCCACAGAGTGGGGCTTTCAAAGCCAGAAGGGTGCATGAATTGGACAATGGTAACCTGCCCACTAATTTCCCTCATGCACCATACAGGCAGTAAGTCAAGTAACAAAATATTATGCATATGAAAAATAAAACGAAGTGGAGAAAAGTAAGACTTCCAAAAGAATAGCCAAGTTCCGAGAACTAACATGCTGCCACTGTGATGGCTGAAAACAAACTGAAAGGATTCAGCAGGAGCTGTGTCTAGTCATGGATGCAATATAGAAGGCAGGGCTACTATCAAAAGTCTGCAAATTCTAGAAGGTTCCAAATGGACTTTGAGCAGGTACATGGGTGTATGTGTGACCCTCCAAAGAACACAATGAAGGTCCCACAAGCAGAACTGCACAGTATTTCAGCAAATATGTCAAGGGTGTGTGTATGAGAGAAAAGATAAACATAAGCGCTGTATACATGCACATATGTTTAATTTTCCCCATTATACAATTACAGCTTCCAAAGGTTTGGATACTTAATAGCTTATAGATTAGAGAACTGGGCATATCAAGTGCTACTTGATTAAATATTTCAACTCACACTGTACCTTATTTACAGTATATTGTACTGTACTGTATTGCATTGTATTGTATTACAGTAAGACCTCAATTTTATGGACCTACATTCAGTGGACCACAGAAGCAACAAGCAAAACCTGAATTTGGACTTCTTTACCAAACAGAAAGACCACTGCTTGGCAAATCAGTGTGGACAGTGCTCTTACATTTTACATAAAATTATGTTAATCATGTTTTAATTATGTTAAAGCTACATAAAGTATGTAAACATTACATACATTATTAAATTTGGCTTTAAGAGACATTTGGCTTTAAAAGAACCACCTTCCCACAATTGGGCCTTAACTTTTAAGCTTTACTATTGTGTATTGAATAATAAAGTGGGAAATGAGTATTGATCATCACTTAAGGAATTATACCATGACTGAAATCCAAAGCTATAGGATCCTACAAATAATCTTCACTTCATTTGATTTCAAACCACTTCTGCCATCTATAAATCTAAACGTCATTCTTATTAACTCAAAACTGTTTCATTTCCCTTCTTTGTGGCAAATGAAATGGCTTGACCACTCAAACAGTACTTTAGCACGGATTCCACCTTCAATGAAATCTGTTACCCACCTTTTATGATCTACAATTCAAACAGATTAGTGGGTACTAATGGAGGTTGCTATCCATCGTATTCCAGAATCCCTTTGATTGAGTTTTTCAGACATGCTGGACAAAGCGAAAATTCCACTTCATTTCAGCCCCTTTAACCACTCCAAGAGAAATCTCCCACTTCTCTTTGGCCTCAAGGCTAATGATTTTAACTAAAAAGTCAGAGGGAAATAAACCTGGATCTGACTCAGTGCATTTAAAACAGAAAACAAAAAGGCCCTCAATCACTCCAGCATGTGAAAGTCTTTATACCAGCTGACAATTGGGCCAATCCCAATTTTCGCCTTTATTCAGATGCCAAAAATATTAAGGCTGGGTAAAGGATGGGCTTTCTGCAAAAAATGAAAATACTGCTTTCTGAAGCAAAAGGGATGGGCTTCATCCAACATGAGAGTCCTACATGCTATAACTTATATTTGAAAGTTGTTTAACCCCCTCCAGTTAGTATCTTGCATATTTTAGTTCACAAATATACATACTGTATAGTAGAAGTAGCACTTCAAATGTTTTCCACAGAAAGGACATTCAGGAGACTATATAATGATTGCAAAAAGTACACCAAAACGGCCTAGCTACCATATCCTCTACTGCAATCTATGACTACAATAGAGGTAGTCCTCGTTTAGTGATCACAATTGGGACCAGCAAATTGGTTGTTAAGTGAAATAGTCGCTAAGTGAAACTGCGTCTCTGCTTATGATCTTACTTCAGCTTTCCCTTGCTTTACAGACCTGCAAAGGTCATAAATGCAAGGTTTGGTTATAAAATTACTTTTTCATCACTGTCGTAACTGTGAACAGTCACTAAATGAAGCAGTCACTAAATGAGGACTTCCTGCAGTTACCCTGATGAAGGCAGAGAAGCTTTCTAAAGCCTTCCCAACCAAATACCTAGAAGAAAGGAGAGAATATCTGCTAACTCTGTATTGGGAGAAAATGCACCTCTCCTCCCACGTGTCTAGAAACTCCAATAAAGATATGCACATCATTCATGGTTTCCTAGTTGTCTGAACTGAAGGATCTCCAAGGATGCACACAGCTCATAAAGCCACAGAAAAAGTGCATTAGTTTTACAATATGGAGCTTCAGAGTCTTGTCAGAGTTTTTTTTTTTTTTTTTTTAAAGAGACTGTGGGTAACCAGGCTGAAGACCAAGACCAGAAAAAGGTGTACACTAGTCTAAAGATACGATACTGGGCTAGATACAGGCTCTGTTGTAATCAGTGATATTCACCCCACTGCACCTCATGGTCCATGGTCCAAGTGATGAATCAAGGAGACCACAGGCAGCCCCTGGATGAAATCTGGTCCATTTAGAAAGGAAGGCACAATTACTATAATCATATTATCTGGGGACAGTCTTGGATATGGCCCTGAGATTTTCAGAGTAGGCCTCTGACTAAATTAGTTACAGACCAAGGCAAGACTGCTTTGGATATATAAGCTCAGAACAGGAGCAGCCAATATTTGTATTCTGATAAATGCTTTTCTTCTCCAGATAGCAATTTCTCCACACAATCTTTGCCATCAATAGTGGTCAGGCTTCACAGCAGGGATGGGCAATGTGGGGCCCTACAGATGCTGCTGGAACTCCAGTTCCATCAGTTCAAGCCAATATGATAAACAGTGGAGGCAATAACATATGAGCAGCCACATGTTGTCCACCCCTTTTCTATAAAGAAATCAACATTTCATTCCACAATGGTGGAAGAAATGCAATTGGAATTGTACAGGGGATTATATTAAAAATCAGAGGTGAGAAATAAAACCCACTTAAATCCTGGATAGGACCAATTGCTATTTGCTCCTTCTTTCCTAGAACTGTCTCCTGCACACTTGGATGTTGTACATGTATTTCTTCCCCCTTCCCTTTAACACTGGTCTGTCCCTCCACAGGTTGGTCACAAAAAGTAGATAACTTATTGTTAGATCTCTGGGTGATTTGCTAGATTGGCAAGTTTCAGGCTCCCAACTGTTTAACACAATGGTAGATATTTTGGATTACAATTCCCACTATCTCTTGGCATTTGGTATACTAAATGGGGCTGACAGGAGTTGAAGCTCTAAAACATCTGGCAGGCAAACCTATGGTTTCATAGCAACAAAAAAGCTTTTTCCCACCCCACCCCAATTACATTGTTGAAGCAGTAAAAGCTTTTAAAAAACAGTCTAAACTGCAAAGACTACTACACTCTTATGATGGAAAATAACTTCCTGGAATGCACAAACTTTCAAAGGCACCCTATACCTTAATGCTTCATGATGTACGCCTCCTCTCCAAACCACTATTTTTCCTACAACTGGTTAGTAGGCTCAAACCACTTCAGTGAAAAATAGAAATGAATCCAAAAAACCTAAAAAAAAACTGCCTATGTTGGCCCGTAACCTGCTATGCTTAACTGAAGTCTCCTGAGTGCATTTGGCAGAAAGGGTACTATATAAATGTAACGAAAAGTTACTAAGCTTGGACATAACATTGCAGAGTGGGCTTTAAAACTTTTGAAAGCAATGCTTTCTCTCTCTGCCTTCGAGTCAGTGTTGACTCCTGGTGACTGCCTGGACATGTCCCTGCAGTTTTCTTGGCAAGATTTCAGAAGTGGTTTGCCACTGCCTGCTTCCAAGGGCTGAGAGAGTGAGTGGCTGGCTCAAGATCACCCAGCTGGCTTTATGTCCAAGGTAGAACAAGAACTCACAGTCTCCTGGTTTCTAGCCTGATGCCTTAACCACTACACCAAAAGGGCTTAGAAGTAAATTTCACTGGCATCTGTTTTTATCATGCTTCACAAGTTAGAAAGGGATCAGACAAAATTACTATGAGAGCTAGATATGACCTATGGAAGTTCTGGAAAATCTACATTTCAGGGTTTTTTTCAACTTTACTCTTATTAGTTAGGGGTGCTGAGAGTAGTGTTTAGAAGGGGACAGGTTTCTCGTCCTTGGCCTATAAATCAACACTTGAGCATTAGTTCTTCTTTAGTTTCCTAAAAAAATAACTGTCTCACAATAGGAACACCAGTGTCTCCTTGCATGACTGGAAGTTGTACAGAATTTTGGGCAATGTGAGTTCCAGTAATAAAAAGCATTTATACTTCGGACATGAGAAGTCAGCCATGGTAGAGGCATATACGGTGACACAGTAAATACAATTAGAGAAAATACAGGTCATCACATCCTGACTGTTGCAAAGACTGTATTGAGCCAGGCACTGAAGAAAGCACTACTGATCTAGAGACCTTTCATGCAGAACTACCTTGAGATTCCAGTTTGTTTTTACCTGTTTTGCCCTTAAGTTGATTTTCTAAAACAACAACAATAAAGACCATCAGTACTAAAGGCTGATAGACGGAAATGACTTCCAGAGGGGAGAAAAGTTTCAAGCCAGATTCATGCCTTTACATAAACACTAAAGGAAGTGCTGTAGCCTTGGAATCTATTAATACAGAGAAAGGAAAAAGTAAGTAAAGATGCCATGTTAAGTGAATACAGGAAGAAAGCCCCTTTCGTGTCTTCAAAGCACAAAAGCTCTCTTGTTCTCTTGCTCTTCAGCACAGATGGATAATTTATATCACAAACTATCCCTGCCAGCTGGCATGCCTACTACAAGTGACAGATTGTGAGGATTGCCTTCATAAGTTGAGCCTGAGCTGAAATTCTCCTAGTCTTATGTTCTTCTCTCTGTAGCTTGAACTTTTGGCAACTCTTCCCAACCTCCAGCACAAATAACTTAATAACACTATTAATCTGACTCTGGGGCCAAAAGCTCATTAAAGAAGTTCAGGAAACCATATATATATGTGTGGGGAGAAAATGCTATATCAAAAAGACAGCCATGGGAGCACTTGTTGTTCTAAAGCTGTACTGCCACAACCAACAATAAAAATCTTCTGAGAAAGCCACAGATCCTCCCTTATCAAGAGATATCAAAAAATCAGCCATATCATTTCCACTGCCTGTATTGCCCTCGCAATCCCTTGTTCTGATTATCAATAGTACTAACAACTAGTCTGAACTGCAGCTCAATTCGTGTTTGCAAAAAACTGGAGGACCTGAGCACACTGGATCCCTAAAACAATCATTCCAACTTCCATTCAGACACACAAATCCATGCTCCAAAATTTTATCTCCCTACCCTTATCTGCAACAAGGAACACAGTCTCTCAGTATATTTCCACATGTCAAAATGGTGCATGATAATGAGCAAACACACAATCCTAATTGAGAATACAGAAGCCAGAAAGCTGGATTTTTCCCTTCCAAAGTTGAATAAAGGTTTCTCAGTCAGCCACCAAAAACCTCATTTTCCTTAACTGCTAACTCTTTCAAAGTACAGAGTAAGACATAAGAAGTTTGGTATGCAGCTTTAGCACAGGACCATGACCACACATGGGGTTCTTCAGCCCATTTGGTGCTTTGAGATTAAACACAATGGAAGAATTTTATCTGTGCAAAGCATGGAACACTTTTAACATGGTTATTGTCACCAATCAGTGCAATGGCTCCCAGCTGAGACCAACATGCTGAATCTTCTTATGCAAATGCCAGTAAACCATTTTAAACACAGCCTGGGAATGGTAATTTTTTGGTACATCTATACATGAAATATCAATTTTGATTAGATCTCCGAAAGCCCAGCTAAAAACACAACTTACTGTTAGTATGTTGATCATGCCAAATAAGTGAGGATGATTTGAAAAAGACAAGCAGGAGGCAAACAGGATGTCCTAAAACTCTTTTACTCTGATATATTTTTTCTAATCTCAGAACAAAATTGGGGAAATAACAGCGGGGAAGGCAGTTTGGCAAGGAGCAAGCATGGGCAAGAAAAAGATTTAAATCTTTTCTCACTTTTTCACATGAAATCAGACTTCTCTGTATCCCACATCCTTTTGGCATATTGAGAAAACATACATTTACCACAAAAACCCAATCTGATTTCCACATATACATTTTCCTTGTTCGAGGCTGAAAACAACTTTCAACAAAACTTTCTAAGATTTTAGTGCTAGTTCTCCATATATGGTGGAGGCGCTGAAAGAGAGGAAGCAGAAAGAGAGGGAAGTGGGCAGAGAAAACAAATCTCAGATGAGTAGAGGAGGAGGAGGTAGCTATTTTCTGGAAATGTTTTGCAACACTGCCATAATGTTTGGCTACCACATTGTTTACAGGGCTGCACTCCAATAAGAATTCAAAAGTCACAGCCATATCTTCTTCAACCAAAAAAGAGAGTTCTCCATATTTCTAAAAGACTTCTTGAACATTTTTATGCCTGTCCACAGCTATAGGAGGTATTTTACATTTCTACCCTTATTTTCTGAAAGTATTTTGCCTCTTTCCTTTCCATCTTCTGGCAACAGCCTAAAGTACTCATCCATTCACACAGGAATCCCTCTGGAAGTTGGATCCATTTGGGAAATGAAGGACTACACAGGAGTTCAAACATGGTTCAGAAAGGAGACTGAGCTTAAGCCATACACAGCTATGCACACTTAAGAGTCACTGCCACTGGTAGAGAATTACATCAAGACCCAAGAACTCACAAATCTTCCTTCAGGTTTCAAAAGCAAGAATGAATGAACCATGAACACATTTTAATCATTAATACACAGCTTCTCTAAAATTTGAATTGTCTAATGTATCATCGTGGCTAATCTGCCCCTCTTAATCTGCCATGAGCATACACAATAGTCAGAGGTAAGCTATTACTCTCATAAGCCTAGGCTCAGCCCCCTTCCAGTATTACAGAATTGGAGCAATGATTACAGAGAATTTGCAGATGGGGGGGGAGAGAGAGATACACATACATATACACCATTAGTAAGTATGGTTCACACATTGGTGCCATAGCACTTTTCATGCCGACTGCTCTAATGCTTTGCTGGATCTCCATATTTCTGATCTCCAATCATCTTTGTCTACCTCATTTTTAACATCCACGTCACTTCTCTTGCACATCATTACTTTTGAGCATATCGTTCTATATTATTTCTTAAACTGGTTGCTTCTACTCTCAATCATTCAGATCACACTTTTTTCTACCTATCTTTAAAATTTCACATTATTTTATTTCTTCCTTTTTACATTCTTGGCTCTTTTTTTTTTTTTTTTGTTCTTCTTGGCTCAGGGGAATACGTTTAAGCTCAATATTTTGGCCTCACCCCCAGCCCTCACTTGTGAGCATTTCCTTAGCTGTCCCATATCATTAGAATCTCCGTCCAAACATCAGGCTCAGTTTATGCATTATCAGTTTCAAGACTGGATAAAGTTCTTACCTTTTCACTCAAGGCTCTAAAAGCTAGTTTCAACTTCCTCTGACCCTTCTCCTACATGTCATAAACCCCTTTAATCCACACGCATCTACTAGGATCAGCCCCCTCAGGTTCAAAACAAAGCTTGTTTAAAAATTAATCTTTCATGGACATGGAAATTAGACTGGCGTCTATACCACTACACTTCATAAAACAGATCTTGATTTGTAATTTTCAATTAATACTATAACTTGATCAAAGAAACGTACAGAATTAATCAATTCAGTCTGTGTATGAATAAAACAAAGTTCTGAAGAAAAAAGACATTGTCAAGATGATTTTTTTAAAAAGTATACATATCATACAAACATATCAGAAAGAAAGAGCATGCTTTCCACCTGTGAATTTGTAAATAATATCAAAGATACAAAAGGAAAAACATGCTACTGAATCAAAGGCACTTATTTGGTTGAAAAGGTAAAACATTAACCAAACTTAATCAACTCAGTATTGAAGCCTTATTTTTAATGAACATTAGCCTCGTTCAGAGGACAAGGCAAAAAATATGCACATTTTTCAAAGCTGATTGGACACAAAAAAATCTCCTTTTCAACAACAGCCTAAATCTAAGGTATGAGTTGGGCAAGAAACAGTAACAGTTCCCATTTCTCTTTAAATGTAAAGCTGGTGGAACACACAGCCCACCTATACATGAAGTCCTGTCCCTCAAGAATGTTACTGTTGGTAGCGAACTTCTATTCTGCCCCTTGTACCTACCTTCAAATGCAATATTCAAACCTGGGAAACTATGAACAATGTAGTACCTGGCTAGCAAGACAATGCAGAAGTATACCACTGCAATTCTACTCTTTGGCACACGTACGTGCATGCCTGCACATGTGTGCACAAAATCACACACATCAAATTTCCCTGTTATTTTGTGGAGCTCCTGAGTGGGCAAAGCTTAGAAAGACTGACTCCTCACCATAGTCTCTTGCCAGGATGTTCATCCAGGATTAAATCTTCCTTTGAGGCTTCCCCCAGGTTCCTCTCTTCCAGAAGCCAAAGGAGGGGCCTGGCAGTAAAACCTTTTGATGGGGTTCTCCCACCCTTAGAAGGAGGGATCACTGCTCTGTCTCTTCAGGGCAGCTCACTTGATGTCAACAGTGATGTTTTTTCAATGCCACACAAAGACTTTTCTTTTGTTTCTCTACATCAGAGATAGGCAACTGCATGCCCTCTGGGTGTTTGGGACTTTAAATTCCTGGCAGGAGCCACCAGCTGCTGTTGCAAATTCATTATTACATTCTTCCACAAGCTTCTGACGTGCTGGTGACCTAAGAATTATTTGGTTGGGGGAAAAAAGAGGAAAAAACTATCGTTGTTATTACTAATTTAGGGTTCTGGATGTTAGTACCATTTGAAGCATTTCCAGCACAAAGCCCACTGCGTAGGGCAATACTTTGACCCGGCCTTGAAGACCAAAAGTTGCTGCTGGGTTGCAGTAAAGGGGGTGGGAGGGGGTGGGAGGGGGAGACCGTCCCATTCATTTAAACAAGGCACCCTTGCCATTTGGAAACGAATCTGTACTATCTACAAAGTTCCATCTTTAAGCAGGAAGGGATACAGGAAATACTGGGACCCTCTGGGAAATTTAGCAAGGCCTTCAGGATACTAAAGCTACATTAAAACTCCCACCACCCCATTAGCTCATGCATTCTTTGAATGTGGTCTGGAACAAAGAGCCCATTCAATTTGGCATGTAGGCGGCCTGAGACAGCACAGAGAGCTGTCTAACACATTATTCTGTGACAATCTGGTGTAAGACTGAGCTCTTGATTCAAGTCATTTTTTCTTATAATTGCTGCTCACTCTGTTACACTAGAAAGCAGCTGCCTTTTGTCTCCTTCCATTCAGAGAAAAGTGTCCTCTCCCTCTCTTTCACACACGCACTCTTTCTTTCTCACATACGCAGACACAACAGCAGCATTTAACGAGCAGAAAGTAGCCAATTTTTCTTAAGCGTTTTGCTTCTAAACCTACCAATTCAGGAGAGGAAACTGCAAGCTACTTATGCTGAGAAAAGCAATACAGGATATTCTTAACAAACAGGAATCCACGAGCCATACCTCAATCCTAAGAGACAAATGCTTTCATGTAATACAATTGTGCCTACAACTTGATGAAAATCGATCAGAAACCTGGAATATTTGGGTGGGGGAAAAGAGAGGAGAGGATAACAGAATCATATTTGCAAAGCTATACATTTAAGGAGTATAAAGGCCAGATATGTACCAAATCCGCTTTGCAGCATTTGTCTCTGGAAAACGACAGACGTACTGTACGTGTGTTCTTCCGACTACAGCTTACAAGTTTTCTTTCATATGGTGATTGTCTTTGTACAGGAAAAACAGGTACCTTTGAAGTAGCCTTGAAGCCAGGAATACTGGAGGAAGAATCAGATCCTAAACACCTTTGCAAATGATTCAGAGGTAAAAAGGTGCTCGGGAGAGAATGGCAGTGTGAATGTAGCACATGTCTGCAACTCCTTAAAGCAGCTCAGTCTTTTCCTGGGATCACACAACTGGCCTCCACTGCTGCTGTGCAATTCCAGGAAAAAGCACAAACCTAGGGAGTTTCAGACAGGGACTCTGTTCACCCCTGAAACACATTTTTGCCTTTGAATCTGAAGTGCTGCACAGCCCTACTATCTACACTTAAATCAGACCAGAAATGAACGTTACATGCCACTCAGTAACAAAAGTTACCTGTGAGAGAAAAGAAAGTCAAACAGAAAAATAATGCCATAAATCAAACGCAGCATAAAATCAGCCAGAGTCAATCGTTTGGCGCAAAGAATAAACTTCTGTGTGAGGATGCCTTATCCCTTCCCCTCTGATGTTCTGCTTAGTAAGGATACTTTCTGATTTGACTGAGGATGTTTTATTTTTACATCCAACATTAAAAGCCAGCGTGATGGTACAGTTAAGGTGCTGGAATAAAGGCCAGGAAACCCAAGGACTAGGCCACCTTCAGCCATGGAAACTCACCCAATCCCTCTCCTCAGCCCAACCCACATTGGGTGGTTGTTGTGGGGAAAGGTAGGAGATGGGAACACTACACATGCTGCCTTAAGCTCCTGAATGAAAGGCAGGATGTACATCAAACAAATAAATAAACAAACCCATGTGGAAACTTGTTATTTGCACAAGGCCACCCAAATCAGGGTTAGAATCAGGATTTGGACCTGATTTACCCTTCTGGCTTGAAGGGTTCATGTAAACTGTTAAGAGTGCGTATTTCTGACTTTCCAGAAGCCTGGAAGAGTTAAACCATTTGCTAAATGAGTTAGAATACGAAAACTGTTGTCATGCTACAAGGCTGTTCACGAGCCTGGCTGAGAATTCTACATCAGGGTTCCGCAACCTTTTTGGATTAGGGGATATATCTGGAAGGCTGAGGGCATGTTTAGCCCTTTTACCAGCAGCCTGCTCATTCAGAATAGATTTACCAAACAGGTGCCTTTTATCCTCTCTACCTCCCCCCTCCCCAATTCTTTCTGCTTATCCTTGTCCCTTTGCCATATAGGCTGGTCACTCCCAAACAAGGTACTGGGCTCCCACAGCCCATCAGTTTTATTCCCTAAAAAAGCCTGTAGGCCTATTTGGGATATAAATGCATTCTGGAACATAAAGATGATGCTTAAGATTGTTGCCTGGCTTTAGAGCATGCCAACTTCTTCTCTGCTTTTTTTTTTTAATTAAGATTTTTTTTTTAACTCAGAAAGACAGGTGGGGAAGAAAATCTGATAACAGCCAAGGAAGATGTTATGCCAGCATCACTGAGCACCATTTTAGGGATCCTAGCTGTACATAATACACATATAATGAGGGCAATTATTGACAGAAACACGGAGTGCATGCTATTAGATGGCTGAACACCTCAATAATGACAGGATCATAGTTTCACCTGGCACAACAATGCTTAAGAATCAATCAATCTTAACTACTAATTTTAATTTTATCAATTCCAAGACACATTATCAGGATCCTACAAGGCCAAATATTCCACATGGCAGGAGAGGCTGTAAATTTGTATATTTTGAAAAGCAGAAGCAAATTTCAGTCAGCCAGTCTGTTCACCACTGATTTCCCAGTGAGCAGGGAAACTAGATGTTGCAATTCCTTCCTTTGATGGGCTTTCCAGCATTGATGGCATCTGCATTATCCAAAGGAATGAGGTCCTGCTGTAATGCAATTAGAGACTGATGCAATTCAAGGTAACAAACTTTTCCTGAAAGATAAGGAAGCAGTTATGCTGTTCCACTGCAAACACAATGAGATTTAGTTGAAAGGCGCCCCACTTGGTTGCTGGCCACGCCTGAAATAAAAACAGCGTTATTGGAAATGATATGAAGTCATCAGTGGCAGAAGCTGGAAAACACCCCTTGAATTGAAGTGGATGATCATCTGCCTACAGATACTTCTTTCGTTTTAAACTCATCTGCGCTTAGAGCTTGCATCTGGGTGGGCAGGTAAAAGGGCTGTGCTGTCTCGCCTGAACGGAGAGAGCCTGCGTGTCTCAAAGCCTCACCAGCTGCCACATCTTTACACTGTTCAACTCCTGACACAGTTGTTGGAGAGCAGCCACAATACAGTGCACTGAAATAACCCCCTTCTAATATGTCACCTGGGAAAAGTCAATATCCATTCTAGAACAACTTTTTGCCTGGAATGAGGATTGCTACACCATTTTGGCACCTTGAGTCACAACAGTACTGCAGTTTCAGAGATAGGAGGGATTTATGTTTATAAGTGTCCTTTGCAGCTCAAAAGTCCAGAAATCTTGATGTTTAAAACCCAGAGTATACGAGTACACAAAACACTTAAAACCAAACAAGATATAAGGACCAATTCAACAACTTTAGTCTAACTTTAGCTTGGCTGTAGCATGGATCCCCAGTTGCCTTCTTTCCCATTTCTCTCCTTCTCTCACACACACACGTAATCAGGGTGTTGAGCAGGAATCAACAGAAAGTTCATGTTTTATTAAATAAGCTTAGTAAAACCTCCCATATTTATACTGAGCCCTTCAGCTGTTTTACATATGCTGTGTAAGTAGTGGGGTGAAAAATAAACACCCTCAATCATACACACTGTATGGGTTATTGATCAATTTTGGTGTTGTGATCCAATTGGGGTTCCACAGATTGATGAGAGGGGATTGCCCAGGAAAACTGACCTCTTCCCAATTCATAGGATTCCACTCAGTATAGCACCTTAGCATGGGGGGCGGGGAGGGGGTCTATATCCAACCAAGGGCCAAGAGACTTGCCTTTGTCATCCCTGCTTTATATAGTCAGCCTTCTGTAGCCTCAAATAAAGTCTCTTTCATTTAAATACAAGATTATTTATTTTCAATTATTTGGCTTTATTTATTTTTTTGCTTACATTTTCATTGCATTTCTTTCCCAGCTAAACTCAATTGTTCCCAACTATTTCCAGTCTCTGCTTTTCTTTCACTAGAAATATTGCCCTTCAATGTCTGAACCACTGAATCTTCCCCAATATTTAAGTGAATTTTTCAAGGTTTATTTGTTTCACTTAGCTTGTTTTTGAACTCACTTGATTCTTTTCCAGCCTTGTCTGCATTTTTCTCTTCTTTTTCTGCCTTACATTATTTTAGACTGTGAGCTTATGAGTTTGGTCTATATAACACTGTATGCAAGCACAATATGCAAGTATTAAGAATTACTAGGGTACGCGGTGGTGCAGCAGCTTAATGACACTGAAAGTTGCCGGCCAGAAATGGTCGACACTTCAGCGGTTCGTGCCCAGCTCCGCGCAGCAGAGCGAGCTCCTGCTTCCTCCCCAGCTCCTGCCAACCCAGCAGCTCGAAAACGTATGTGAGTAGATAAATGGGTACTCTCACCCCGGTGGGAGGAAAAATGCTGGCGGTGCTTGCACGGGAGATGGGGATCAGTTGCCGGTAACGTGGAAGCCACGCACGCCCGAAAAAGGCGCAAAGCAATGGAAACCCTGCCTCCTGCGCTCGCCAGCTGGGCTCTGCTCTAGGAAGGAGGCAATGGCAAACCACTTCCGAAACACCTTGCCTTGAAAACTGCAAAGGACTCATCCAAAAGCAGTCACTGCAGAGTCGGTCACGATTGAGTGTGGATTAAAAAAAAAAAAAATTTAAGAATTACTGCATACAGCTTGACACATTTGTTCTTTTCCACTAAGCCTACAAATCTTTGTTTCTTTGCACTGTTCTTGACCACAAATTTAGTCATCGACCCAGTGATATCAACGATATTATATTAGGTATGAGTTGTAAATTATTTCCCTAGATGCTGCTTCATTTACCTGCTAAATATTCCTTACTTTAAAAAGAGTACTCAATTTATCAATCTGTGATGGAATGGAATTATGAAGGCCAGACTCAGGGAGGGAAACATGCTCTTTCATCTCCTGAGGGGCGAGGAAGAGATAAGAGGATGAGGCTGGCACCTCCCTGAGGAATTCACTCTGTTTTGACTGGCTGACTTTGGGAACTGAGTTTCAGTCTGGGAAGATTCTTGCTAGAGGTTGTAGCTAATAAACATTGCTGAACTGAATCTGCATGGTCTCCTGGAGTTCCTTGGGCTAGGCCTGACACAATCTGAGCTATAACGCAACTCCAAAGGTAGCAAATTCCTAGTACAATGAGAAGAGACTCTATAAATAAAATAAAAACACCTTATTCTAATCACTTCAATGGTTCAATATTGTCAACCACAACTGATAAACTATTTTTTAAAATTTATTTATTTATTTATTTATTTATTCAACTTGTATGCCGCCCATCTCCCCCAACGGGTGACTCTGGGCGGCTCACAATAAAAACACAGCTCTCACCGAGATGGCTAAAAACTATAAATAATTAAAAACATATTAGGAAACCCTAAAAAACCTCCTCTGATTTATGGCCTTAAAAAACCTGTAAGATGCTGGGGGGGGGGAACAACCCATCATCCCACCAGCCATCTCCACAGGTGCGGGCCCCCCTCTGGCCCCCAGGCCTTCTGGCAGAGCCAGGATTTAATACCTTTCCTGAAGGCCATGAGGGAGGGGGCACACCGGACCTCAGGAGGCAGGATGTTCCATAGGGCAGGCGCTACAGCAGAAAAGGCTCTCTGCCTCGACCCCACCAATCGAAACTCCCTGATTGGTGGGGTGTGCAACCTGCCCCTTCTGCTGGACCGAGTGGGACGGGCTGAAGTGACCAGGGCGAGGCGGTTCCTCAGATAACCTGGTCCTGTGCCATAAAGGGCTTTAAAGGTAATAACCAACACCTTGAATTGGACCTGGAAACAAACCGGTAACCAATGCAGCTCGCGCAACTTAAATGACTTAAAGGAATGCTGCAATCAGAACTCTGTCAATGAAATATAGCTTTGTAATGTCATGCAGCTGATGTGACACTACACTTTTTTCCATACAAAAATATGAATTATAGCAATTTCCATCTGTTTTTTTAAAAAATGTATGATTCTTTTCCCAAGATGGAAAGCTGCACTGGAAGAATATCCAAGAATCTCCTGAATTCTCTTCTTGGTAAACAGCTTCCTTTTATAACTGATGCTAGTTTCTGAAGACTTTTTAAAAGAAAAGGCTCTACTTATTCTCCAGTCTGTCAGTCACTAGACCAGACTACAAAACATGGTTTTAAGATTACAAATAAACCCCAGCCAAATTTTCTCCTATCATTTCAAGTTCACACCTCCTCTAAAAATACTCACACAACCCATCTTTAGAGATAGATGGGAGCATAACTCAATCTTCTTCGAAAGGGGAGGAGAAGGGAGAAGGAAAAGTATCCCCTTTACCTTGGAATGTGGAAAGCAAGGTTTTTTTTAAGCAGCTCTACCCCATTTGGCGAACATGTTGTATGCAATGAGTAGTACATGCATAAAAATCAGTACTTTCAAAATATCGTTTTTATCTGATAGTTATCTGGTTGCTAATGCTGAGAAACTACAGATAGTCCTTATTTAATGACTGCCTTGTTTAGCAACCATTCATTATTACAATGGTGATGAAAAAGTAACTTTACAACCAATCCTCACATTTTTGACCTTCATAGGTTTGCAAAGCAAAGAAAAGCTGAAGTAAGAATATAAGCACAATTGCTGTTTCACTTAGCAACCACTTTGCTTAATGACGAGGTTGCCGGTTCCAACTGTGGTTGCTAAACAAGGACTACCTGTAACACAATTCTGTTTTCTTTGACAGCATCTTAAGCTACCAGATGTAGGAAAGGAGTAACACCTCAGCTCCACTTATGAACGACAGAGTACTGTTTTAGATGGAGGCACATTTAACCCAATACAGCAACCTAGTGTCTTACAGGGATCTTGGGTATCTTGGACATCTTCAATCTAAAACAGCTTTCTCTGATTTTGGCATATTCCTGATGTTTGGAATTCAACTCACAGAATTCTCAGAGTAGCTATGGCCACACAACTTGGAAAAAATTGATATAGTCTATCACAAAATTTTGTATCTCTATTTCAGTTTCTGGTCTCAGTTCATTACATCCCTATCCATGATTTCTATACTTCTATTCTACAACATCCTTGTAATTACCTTTCCCCAATATTTATGTGTTCCCTTACAATCATCAATAATTGGAGCACAGTGAATGTTCCTTGCTTCATGGAAGGACTTTCACCAAGGTATTTGTTGTCTGCTCCTATTACATTTTAGGCTCACCTCCTCAGAATGACTTTTCAGATAAAGATTGGTCTCTCATTCACTGGGAGACATTGCAATATCCACCAGCTTGCAAGCAGCAAATGTTCTTGGCCTTTAATGAAACTCACATTGCTTGTTCTTAAGTTTGGAGGAAGTTAAAAATAGCAGGACAGACTGTACAAATAAGAAAACCTGGCTTATCCAAACCCTGTATGTGTCAGAGATTTTAAGAAATGTGTTTAACACAAAGAATCTGGGCAGTAAACTAAGACAATATTCGTAAACTCTGCCCATTGACTTGCTTATATTAGAGGGTTTTTTGTGTTATTATATACTATTATGTTGTTATATGTTATATGACAGAAATTGTCCTGACCAATTTGAATGAGTTTAAATATATTTTTAAAATATGCTGTAGCTCCCATTAATTCAAATACTTCAAGATTGGGCAATCTATCTCTCTACCTACCTACCTACCTGATTTATAAGGCCACCCAACTCAAACAATGTAACTCTGAGCAGCATACAGCATAAAAAACAAACAGTAAGCTAAAACCAAAACAAGTCCACCATATACAGTATATTAATCATATACAATATATTAATATAAAATGGCAACCAAGCAACATACAAAACAACCACAGGGGACTCTCACTCAACTGGCCCCTAGTGCCTGGGGGAAGAGCCAGGTTTTGACGACTTTCCAAGAGGCAAAGTGGGGTGGGGGGTAATTGTTCCAGGGGCAACCACAGAAAAGGTACGCTTCCTAGATCCCATAAGATGACAAGATTTAAGAAGGAACCCAGAGCATGCCTTCACTGTGGGAGTGTGTGGGGAGGCAGATGTTCTTGGGAGAAGGTGGCCCCCTCAAGTAACACAGTCCTATGCCACGTAGAGTTGTAAAGGTGATGACCAGCACCTGGAAACCTATTGAAAGCCAGTGCAGCTTATGGAGTACTGAAGTTCCATGGGCATAATGAGATGCGCCCATCATTACCCTCACCACTGCATTCTGGACCAACTGAAGCTTCCTGATGGTTTTCAAGGGCAACCCCATGTACAGTGCATTACAATAGTCCAATTGGGAGGTGACCAAGGCATGAGTGACCATGAGCATTATTCCCTGTCCCCTGAGTGCAGCTTTTCCAAAACTGAAATGTCCAGATTGTTGAATATATCTGCAAATCAATTCAACACATCCAAATGGACTAGCTGGGGGAAGGTTGAATTTTTCCCTTAGTTTTCATCCAAACTGGAATAAGGTCTCAGTACACAGAATGACACTGTTCATTTTCAATTTGTTATCCTTGCTACTCCCATCCTTCGCCAACCTCCTCTGTTATCTCCCCAGATGATCAAATTTAAATTGCAAACTCCTTGGCAAACTTGTAATTTTTTAAATGTTTATGGAATTCTTAATGTGTTGCTTAAAATGTCTCATAATCAATGTTATCTTTTTCTCTGTGCATCTGTTGTGTATCTGCTGTTTATTTTTATTTAAATGTATATTTAGGCTGCTTTTAAAGGTATACAACTGTTAGTATGACATTACAAAATTAAATTCTATCAACAACTATAATTCCAGAGAGAACAACAAAGCCTCTAGAAACCTCTACAAAACTGCAGCAAAGAGGTATCAATGGTTTGAGGAACACTTCATATGATAACATCAAAGAATGCAAGTATTTCTCAAGGTTTTCCCCATGCTATTGCTCAAGTACGACCAAGAAGCAGAATTCAGGATTGCATTAAATATCTAGCATTTGGTTGACTCTTACTTTCGTTTTTATTCTCAAGTGTGCATTCTAGCTAGGTGCAACACTAATGCGGAAGGATGGGGTACCCTGGATTTGTGGATTTCTCCAAATGCTTCAGGAACTGAATTTAAAAGGCAAAGACTTATGCAGACACTGATATCTCAAAAGCAACTTCCGGCTTGAGTGTTAGGATGCTCCCACTTTCCTCAAAAATTAAACCTACTTCAAGAAGCAGGACCAGGTTTGCAAAAGCAACCCTGAATTCAACCCTTCTTCTAACAGCAATTATGGATATAAGAAAATGTCTCCACGTTCTACTCCTCAGTAGCCCATTCAGATGGACAGTTTATGCCAACCTTTTACTGATTTTTAATTAAAACTATTACACAAATTTTATTAAGGTCGAAAAGAAAGCATTTACTAATTCAAAATATTCAAACTAGCAAACGGGTCTGCAAAGTTAAAGCAGAAATTCCATATCAGTTCTTTGAACGATGATCTTGAAAAAGTTTGCAGGTGGGAATGATCACTAGGAGGACTGCCAACTTCATACTTTTAGCAGATCTGCTACATCTGTTTACTGGGCTAGTGTCTAAACATCTGACAAAGCACATCTTGTCCTGTTATTTTACTCTGCTCCTTTAGTGTGGTTTATTTTCCCCCGTTTTTTAGAATATCACAGCTGCAGCTAAAAAACAATTCCTCTGTAGAAATCCCAGTGGGTCCTGGGCTGCAGAACACCATGGAAAGTATGGATCATTGTCCTCCACAACTCAAATGAATGGCCACATGTCCATATTGCAAAACAGTACTGATCCCTACTCCTGACTCAAATATCCTAAATCAAAGGAGATATGACTCCCAAGGAACACTGCAGGGAAGGTGGGGGGGGGGGGGGAGAGAGAGGAAGCTACTTCTTGGCGTGGAAGTATTAATTCAGATTCCAAAGACAGCAGGCCACTTACAAGGCAACGAAAACATGCATCCATCTAAATAAATACCCAACAGTTTTAAAAACATTTCAAAAATTGCCACTGTGTACTATGTACTTTAAGCAAATTCAGATTAGAGACAGGGAGCTAGGTAGAGAGTGAGGCCATGTCGAGTTTTCATCACAGTTGTACCTCCTAACAGCCCAGTTTTCTAAATCATTACTTGAATTACCCATATGTATACAAACCAAATCAAGAAGCTCCGTTTAATTTATATGATTGAACCTGACTACGCATACTGAAAACTGAAGCCAAAACAGCACTGTATAGTCTTTGCTGTTACCCATGGGAACAAAACGGGGGGGGGGGGGGGGGTGGAGAAATTTAACCAGCAATTAAAGAATAATGCAGAACAATCACAAATGTGAATACAGTACACATCCAACTGGAAAATAGTTTATCCAGCACCAATATTTTTGCAATCAGAAAAACCATAGAGAACCACAAATAAAACAGAACTGGGTCTGGTTCCAAACACAGGCCAAAAAAAGGCAGACTAGATGTACCACTTGTGTGCCAGCAATCTCTGAGAACCAGCCGCATAGTTAGGATGATCTTTCCCTCTGGAATGAACAATGTCACAACAGCTCGTCCAATTACTTCTGCTACCTTGACAGCCCTAAAAGATGTTTACTTTAAGAAAAGATAAATGAAACCTTACTCGAGCCATTTCTTTGGGCTACCCACAATCAGAAGAGAGTGTTGAGTCACTGATCCATTTTAAGGGTCTCTTCCAACAATGGCTTTTAATGCAAAGTCCACTGCAGCTCCGGATGTCCTGTTTTCCACGCCAGTACGCTCCCTGTTCCTGGCTCTGGCTGCTCTTCTCACAGGATCCCAATCTTTCTGCTTCAGCACAGCCACGCGTTTAGGAGCCATGTTCAGCAGCTTCAGTTTCCCCGCGATGTTACTGAGAAATCAGCAACTTGTGCAACTTTCGTCCCAAGCCATGAATATATTCATTAGGCAGGCCGCAAACCACAAGGCAATGTTCAACAGATTGCATAACTCAATTCATGTACCATATAACGAATGCTACCATTCTAGCAGGAGCAACTGAAATATTTTATCAAGAAATATAATTTTAGCAGGCATCTGCCTCTGGATGGAGATATTGCGGAAGACACCACAATACTACACTGGTAACTACGGATTATCACAAATGCTAGCAGAGCTCTCTGTTTTTAATTAATTAGTCATAATGATTCTATTTGAACAATGAAAGAAACCACTTTATTAAGTGATTTCTGGAATTCAGAGTTACTGAAACAGAGTGATGCAAACATCTTTTAAACATCATGTCTTTAGCAAACATTTCCAAAACAAAGCATTCCGGATACATTTGGAAGATAAATAGGCACATTCCCAACCTAACCTTTAAGTTAGGATGGATATAAGATACAGAACTATCTCATGATCGCTTTCTCACTACTCAGCAGAACTTATGGGATAGTGTCTGGTGCAAAATACTGTATTTAAATTGAATGGCAAGATGATATCCGAGCAGGATCTAGCTACTCCTGAAGCAGAGCCATCTTAAGTGGAAGGGTCAACTCCATCAGTGGGGTTGTGGGAAATAACAAAACCCAGATTTCTGAAAATGGACTAAACAAGATGTTGAAACAAAGCAGGAAGTATATCATGGTCTTTTCTTTCCCAAAGCATCATAAGTAACAGCCCAGATAACTGAGTGTGTGGGCCAAATTTATCAACTACTCATTGAAGTTTAAAATATTTTTAGAGATGCAACAGCTGACCTTTTAAACTGCAATGCACAAGATGAAGCCACTTACTCTCCAACCCACTCAGCGGTCAGTCCTGTTCCTCTCAAAGGCTGACCACTGGAGGGACTGCAGAGAAAGTGCAGTTCTCTGTGCAGGTAGATCTCACTTAGCAACTGCTCTGTTTAGTGACCACTCAAAGTTACAACAGTGCTGAAAAGGTAACTTTACAACTGCTCCTTGCACTTATGACCATCGCAGCATCCCCACGGTCATGTGATCGAGATTTGCAAGCTTTGCAACCAGTGGGCATTTATGACCATCACCATGTCCCACAGTAATCTGATCACCATTTGTGCACTTCATAGCCAGTTTCCGACAAGCAGAGTCAAGGGAGAAGCCGGCAGTAAAACTGCAAGTCACGGTCATGTGACATCGCATTTAACAATCACGGCTGATTCACTCAATGACTGTGGAAGTGAGGCTGTAAGTCCACTGTGGTCATGTGATATCTTGCTTAACCACCACGTCACTTAGCAACAGAGTTGCTGGTCCCAACTGTGGCCGTTAAGCAAGGACTACCTGTAGAGGGTTTTTACCTTCCCTCCTCCCAGTTAACCCATGATTAAACTCTTTCTATGATCCTTAAGTAAGTCAATACAACCTCAAAACAACCCTAGTGGAATGGGATACCAGCAGCAGGAGTTTGATGCCATTTTCCATTAATTAAAAATGTGGATACTTGGTGAGTGTCAACCTTCATCAACTTTCAGGCAGTGCTTTTTTGGGGGGTGGGGGGTGCCTTTGAATCAGTGTTGACTTCTGGCAATTGCATGGCCAAGTCCCTGCAGTTTTCTTGGCAGCATTTTCAGAAGTGATTTGCCACTGCCTCCTTCTTAGGGCTGAGAGGGAGGGACTGGCCCAAGGTCACCCAGCTGGCTTTGTGCTGAAGGTGGGACTAGAACTCCCGGTCTCCAGTCTCGTGTCTTAACCCCTATGCAGAACTGGGTCTCTTCAGTCAGCCTAGAGCTGCCCCTTCCTCCTCTCTAATCATTCTCCACAGGCTGCTACTCAGTGTACCAATTTTCTGTGAAAAGGAGAGAATGGGATTCTGGAAATAACTGAAGTTAGTTTGATTTTCTCCATCACTATCTGAATAAATATTTATCTCATTGGGTTTTTTTTTAAAAAAAAAATCATGCCAGACCTAATTCTGCCAAGAGTTTTTTAATTCTTTGCTATCTCTTTCTTGCAGAAACTCCATAATAGGAAAAAGGAGTACCAAAACTATTCACAGCTACTGCTGCTGCTGCTGCTGCTTTGGGGACACTATAGGAAGAAACCCACATTAATCTGTGGTAGCTAACAATCAGGAGGCGTCTGGTAGCACCTTTTCAGATTAACAGATTTTTCTTAAAAGGCATGAACTTTTATGTAGTTCATGAAAGCTTGTGCCTTTTAATAAAATCTGTTAGTCTGAAAAGGTGTTACCAGACTCCTTCTTTGGGCAAATCTTTATCATTTGTCAGAACCAAATTTGGAGAAACATTCAGAACAGGGAAAGGAGTGAGACATGGGTGTATATTATCCCTATGCCTGTTTACCTCTGGAATGAACACAGTATAAGAGTGGCAGAACTGGAGAAATGACATCAAATCAAAAGTGGAGGTAAAAGCACTAACAATGGGAGATACGCAGACAACAGCACTTTATAAGCCAAAATTAAAGACTTAGAAGAGTTCATTCTGAAGTGAAACTGGAAGAGTGAAAAGTGAGCATTAAAATACAGTATTAAGAAGACAACGATAATGCCTCTCTGCACACTTAGTTAATTGACAGAGAAGGGGAAATGGAGGATAGTTTTGTTTTCTTGGGTTTAACAACAAATAAAATTAGACAATGATGGAGAACTAAACAGGAAATGAAGCCTTGGGAAGAAGGCAATGACATACTTAAGACAGAATCATGAAGGATAAGGCTATTCCTATGTCAGTAAAGATCAGAATACTTAACTCAATGACATTTCCTCAGTAATGTATAGCTGGGAAAGCTGGACACTGAAAAAACAAACAAAAGTCTTGAAATAAGACAGATGCTATCAAATTATGAATTTGGGGATACTAACTATAAGCACCATGGGCTTCAAGAAGGGCCAATCTATGAGTCCTGGGCCAAATCAAGGCTGATCTTTTTCCTTGTTTGATTAGTAAACAAAAATTCCTACTCTGGACACCTAATTCAAGCAGATAATGTTCTAGATAATATACCAGAGAAAAGGATTATGTTTAGCAAGACTGAAGGAAGAATATGAAGTGGGAAACAATGGATAAGAAGGGTGGGTGAGATCAAAGAACGTGTCTGGAAGAGCTATGAGTTATTTATTATCCTCAAATATTGAATGAACAGAGAATCAAAAGTAAATGCGGATAGAAATGGAGATGTGGGAAAGTAAGGAAATCCTAATCTTTGTCTCATGGCACCTTTACACAGCAACCTGCATCTATGAGTAAAATGGTAAAATTCCATTTTTACATAAATCTAAGCAATAAAAAGTTAACATGATAATGAATGTGTTATGAGTAGTACTTGGAGGGTAGTGGCATGTGGCAAACTGACATTGTGATCTAGAGAAGGCCTACAGAACAGGACAAAATTAGCAAGCAATTTTTAGAAATTCTTTGTTTCTGTATTTACTTAAAGTGAACATCACTCCTGTAACGTTACCCGCCCTCACACATGCTTCAAGTATTTCAAGCGGCCGCTTCAGATGAACATTTTTGTTGCAACGTTACACTGCCATATATATAACCCATAATTCTAAACCCAGTAGCAGGGGGCAATGGAACACACATTAATTGCCGTATCTGAACACTCATTAAGTTACAAAGGAAGCGTGCTCCCCAAAGAAATGCTCTTCTTGATGCATACCATTTACCTTTCTGTTTACAAGCTCTGGAAGTTCACAAGCAATGCTCCTTAATCATTGGTGCTACAGTGCAAAAAGTCCAGTCAATGCAAAAAATATATACACAACTTTAAAAAGTTGGATGAGTGTTCTTAAGTCTATCTTGTATCTCCTACCTGTGTGTTAATTTGTTAACTCACACAAAATGTATGCTTCCTCAATCATTGCTCTACTGCACTGCCTTAAGAAGGTGCATTACAAACCGTTCTCTGGCCTTCTGCACAGCCATTTGTTTTTCAATTGATATGGCCTAATTTTAGCTTTTGGGTCACTGTGGTAGAAGGAGTAGAGATTCAATTCATTTTGCATGATGATAATTCCCCATTCAAGCATGATTTGGGGCACTTAATCTATTTAAATGCATATTGGCCTAAACCAAACTGGTATGCATCAAGAAGAACATTTCTTTGGGGAGCACACTTTCTTCTGACCTGGGCTAGTTTACTACCTGAAGGGCATTTAAGGATATTAGCATTCACCTCCATTCTGAAGTAATGCAGAATGATTATTTGAATACTCTGAAAGAAGCTAAATTGGCCAGAGTCCAAAGCATGGCTTTTTGAAACATTAAAGCAGTGTTTTTTCCCCATGTTTGCATAGCTGCATCAAAAAATGCTCATGTACAACCACCCCACTTCGTTTTTCTTCCATGTGTTCCAAAGCATCTCTTTCAAAGGATTTGTTCAGTCCTGCTGAAGAAAATATGTTATGAATCAGTCTAAACACTACGTCACAGGCAAAAAGGAGCAGATATATGTATGTATGTATGTATGTATGTATGTGTGTGTGTATATATATGAATGAATACACATACTGATTAAATTTTAAAGCTTACTAATTTATTTTCTCAAAATCTATTTAAACAATATCACCAGAAAGGGGTGGTGGGGTGCCAGAATAATGGGACCTTCTCCTGCAATGCCCCCTAAGCATTCTAAAATCTGTTCCAGAGGAGATCTTGAGGATTGGTGAACAGCTGCAACAGGCAAAAGAAATTACTTTCTCCCATTCCATCCCATTCTGCTTTGCTTTATAGGGGTGTGTGACTGGAGACAACTCAGAGTTTTTATTTAGCACTACATTTTCTATGTCTGCCCTCCTCAGTGGTAAATACACAAAAAACCACTAAAGATTTCATCTTCTCATGTCCATGCCTTTTCAGTTGCTTTATTATTTACAAGAATATGTTAAGTAATACATAAAAAACAACGGGTCTGCTCTAGGGAATATGGAAGAAAGAATGGTGGGTGCCATTCAGTCATGCCAGTTTCAACCTATTTCAGTTTACTGAGATTCTTTGGGGAAAAATGGAGGGGTACCAATACTTTGGCCATGTCCGGATGATGATAAGTAATGGGTTCAAGAAGTTTATATCCCAAACAAATTATTTCTCAATTTCTTTCCTTCAGCCGTTGTTCAAAATAAGCAAGCAAGACACAGATTCCAGAAAACGAAAGTAAAATCTATCCAGCATTTCGGTTATTTTGAGGATGAGTTTCTCATGAAAAGGTTACAATATCTTGACTACCTCTTTAGTCTCCCAGTCTCCGACGCTCCTGGAGATCAAGCTAAAAAGAGTGCCGTACAAAGAATCTTAGATATTGAAGGGCAAAAAGTTATTTATTTATTTATTTATTTATTAGATTTCTCTCCCGCCCATCTCCCCTACAATAGGGGACTCTGGGCGGGTTACAGAGAGAATAAAACTATAAATATACATAAAATATACCCCATATATACAATTAAAACAATACAAGAAACAAAAAATCCAAGAAGATGGAAAATCAGGGCGGGGACAGCCAGCCACTATGGGGCTAGCCATCTCCCTGCTTGAGATATTCCCTCCCCACCCCAGGCCAAGTGGCAGAACCAGGTCTTCAAGGTCCTTCGGAAGGCCAGGAGTGAGGGGGCCAATCGCACCTCCGGGGGCACAATGTTCCAAAGAGCAGGGGCTACCGCAGAGAAGGCCCGCCTTCTGGACCCCACTAGATGGAGTTCTTTTACTGAGGGGGTCCGAAGCATGCCCTCTCTGTGTTGCCGCCCTTAGTAAAGTTGGCAATTTGAAATGGCTGAGCCGTTATAAATGCACATTTCAAACTGATAATTATTTAAAAATACAAATGCCAAAACAACTTAGGGAGACATTATGGTCAGATATGGGAGATTTAACAGGATCCCTTATAATGAATGCACTTGTATATGCGGAGCACCCGAAATTGAGGATATAGCACACGTACTATTCGACTGTAACTTGTATAAGACAGAGAGAGACTTCCATCTTGGCCCATATGTTAAACAAACGACCCGCTGGGATTCACATATTAGAACAACATATTTTATATGTGGTCAAAACCCAAAACTAACACATAACCCAGCTTTGTTTTTAAGCAAATCAATGCACTTGAGATCTACATATGTGGGATCGATCGGAGTGAACTGCTGGGGTGATATGATTTGTATTTTCACTTATATGTATACTCTTATACATATTTACTCTATTTTTACTCACATTTTATTTAATCTGTTATATTAATTTTGTAAAGAGTTTTATTAACATTTAGTGTTTAACTTTTATTTTGATAAGGCCTTAGGGCTAATCAATAAACTTTGAATTGAATTGAACTGAATTGACCACCTCTTTCATTCTCTCCAGCAAAATCAAAGCTTGTCCTAGCAGACAGAAGGCGGGAATGCAACAAGGATTCTCTGGCATGTTTGACTCAGCTGCCCTAAGTCTGAGCTGAAAGAGAAGCCCCCAGGGGCCAAACAAGCTGATCTTATAGTATTATCCAAAATCCATTTAGTACATTTATGACTGAGCAGAGAACATGTATTACGCCAAAATGAGAACCTGCTCTAATTCAGAACAAATTAAATTCAGAACTGAATTAACATATTGGACTAGTATATCCAGGATCTGCTTGTTTATGGGGAAAAAAAGGGTTACTTCAGAATTCTTCCAAGGAAGCAACTTGTGTGAAGAGGTTTGCGAGATGCTTAACTACAAAACACAACATGAGATAATGTGCAAGCAGATCTGCCATTGCCTCTATGGGGAAGGGAAGCTGGAGTCCACCAAATGTGCACAGGTTTGGTATACTCAAGAGAAAAAAAAATCTGCTCGTCCTGTTTTACAACTGCTAGCTCTGCTGTTCTGTAAAGTATTACTTATTTTAAGCCTTTTTACTGGTTTTACATGACAAAAATATGTGAAACACTGTTTTAATTGGTGATAGTGAGAACAGTTTGCTGCTCATTCTTCCTTTCTTTGCTTCTTTGAAAGGAAGAATGTCTCAGATTCAGCCAGATAAAAAGGAGTAAGTGGAGATGGAACATCAGTTCTCCTGGTTGGCATTTTTTTCATCTGCATTACAGACACATGTAATGCTTTATACTTTTAGGTGGACAGGGGAATGCAACCATCCCACTGTTATACAGATACATTCAGCGATGGCTGGTTTGTTCATTGTGCAAACCAAAAATATTTGATTTTAACTGAGTAAAATGGGAGAACCAGTCACTGTAGTTTGTCGACCATGATTTCAGACATCTTTATGCAGGAACTCAGCCATCATGGCTTTTAACAAATCATGGTTAAAGCAAACCATAGCTCAGTGCAGTGCTTGAAGTAATAAAACAAGAACAATGAACCAAATATCAGAGGAGCACAGACATATGCAAAAATACAAGCCATGTTAATTCAGTATGTAGAAATGTGGTATTCAGTACTACATACAAAAAGCATTAACTGCTAGACAGCTGCTCTTCCCACTCACCCTCAGAATGCCAGATTTAGCTATTCATGATCCCCCCATTACAGAGTTGGAAAGATTATCTAGTCAACCCAGTGCAGCATTCTGTACTACAGAGAAGGCCATCCAGCCTCTTTTTAAACATCTCCACCAAGAGAGAATCTACTACCTCCCAAGGCATTCTGTTCCATTGTTGAAAGTTCTTACTGTTAGGAAATCTTCTCTGATGTTCAATCAAAATCCACTTTCTTGTAATTTAAGCCCATTGTTCCTTGTCCTATCTTCTGGAACAATTCTGAATGATTCTGCCCATCTTCCATATGTCAGCTTTTGAAATACAGGTAGTCCCTAGGTTAAGAATGCCTGGTTTATGGATGACCCACAGTTAGGAACTGAGCCTATTGTAGCAAAATTTGAGTTAAATACACAATGATTTGAGTTAAATACACAATGGTTCAAGTTCATTACACAATATCACTTATACAGTATTATCCAATAATATTGTTCTGGCTTACATACAAATTCAACTTAAGGACAGACCTTGAGAACAGAATCGTTTTTAAACTGGGGACTACCTGTACCTGAAGAGAACCATTATGTCTCTCCGCAATCTTCTCTTCTCCAATGCTTCTAACCCTTCCTCTCACAGGTTTTCCTTCTAGGCCCCTTCACATCTTGGTTGCTCTCCTCTGGACATGCTCCAGTTTGTAAAATGTGATGCCCAGAACTGGACACAATATTCTAGGTGCAGTCTGATTAATGCAGAAAAAAGGGGAATAATGACTGCTTTTGATACTGACTCTGTAACTCTGCTGAAGCAGCCTCAGATCCCATTTGCTTTTTCAGCACCCCTATCACACACAGCTCATATGATCCACCAAGACACTCAGATCCTTTTTTCATGAACTAATGAATGCCCACAATGGTTTCCCCCACTCCCATTTTAATTGAACAGACTATGCTTGCATCCATATTCATAGGGGCATTCTAGCATTTATATCAACCCTGGAGTTTTTATTGTATATATTTTTATAGCTTAATACCAGTTCATTTGGTTATTCTACAATCTTAATGTGTGAGAAGGGAACTGGCCACTATTCGATAAGGATTTCTTTATCCTTATATCCATTCTCTCTATTTATGGCTCTTGCTTTTGTAAGATGAGGCTTGCAAGGAAGAATGTAGACTGTCTTTCTATCTCTATACCCAGGGCTGGTTCCAAGCGAGCTGGCCTCCTGAACTACAGTGAAGAATGAGAACTAAGATGAAACGCTGCAGTCTACAACATGAGGAGTGTACTTGTTAATGATTACAGACAGCCTGGATCAGGATTCTTTTGTGATTGTTAAGATCTTTACTGGGGCAGTGGGTATGTTTCAAGAACAGGAGAAGGGAAAAGCACACTTCCCAGGCCTACATAAGCTGTATGCAATGTGGCACTACAATTAAATTGGAGTATTAAATACTCCAGAATAAAATTGGAGTATTTAATAGCTCTACAGAGAAAAAGGGTTATGGAGCGCTTAAGATAGGTAAGGCATTCCACAAACTAGATTATTTATAATGCATTTAAGGCTAAACAGATCCAGTCCCCTCTCTTGCCTGTGCCACCCCCACTTTCTCTCTCTCAATGAAGGTTTAATTAAGACATGATCCAGATTTTACATCCCTATTTCAAAGGATGAGCATATCCCTAACCCGACTGCTGCATACATGAAACTACATCTAGATTCTGCATCACTGCCAAGTCATATGGGGTGGTCGTGGAAGAAGAAGAAGAGGACTGCATCCAAGTTCACAGATCTCATACAGCATCTTTTTGAAGTAAAACAAAAACAGGCTAGTATAGTCAAACACATTCCATGTTGGGTCCTGAAGGAATAAACATATGCAGGAATAGAAACAGAGCAAATAAGACACAGATTTGGACAAAAGTAAGATGCAGAGGACACCAGGTAATATGCTAATGTTTCTGAGAACAATCTCCCCTGTTGGCTGGAGTCACACGTAATACTTAACCCTAAACTATGGATTACAAGCCACATTATTTTTAGTGCAATGTGTGAACAATCAATACACGGCTTAGTGTGGTTCATCTGATTATAGCTTAGGATGAACCCATCCCTTGCATTAATGAGTAATTAATTACTATGACTTGTTAAACAAACCATGGTTCATGCAAATCAAAGTACATTATATGTGAACCCAACCAGTCAACACTGGCACCAGGGAGACCCAGGTTCTAATCTACCTTCAGCCATGGAAGCTCTTTGGGTGATTTTGGTTCTGTCTCTCTCTCTTTCTCTCAGCCCAACCTACTTCACAGGGTTGTTGTTGTGGAGAAAAACTGGACATGGAAGTACTACGTATGCCACCTTGAGCTCCTGAACAAAAGGCAGGGGATACATTTATAAACAAACAGTTTAGGTCAGTTCTAGAACAACTGAGTTCCATGTAAAGACAGAAATCAAAACAATCAAGAAAAATAAAGCATTTATTTATTCTATTGATTAATATCCTGCCTTTCCTCCAGGGAAGTATATACAGCATTTCCTCCTCTAATTTTCTCCACAACAGCCTTGTAGCTTATAGCCATAATGGATCGACATGGATTCACACAGCACATCAGTTTTCCCAAAGAGATATTATTTTTATTATTACTTATTTAAATGCCGCTCCAATCTAATGTTGATAGAGGTATGCACGTGCAATATTTAATACTGTATTAAATATTGCAAGAACAAAAAAAGTCCCAGCAACCATTAAAACATAAGGGCTTTTCCTAAGTAATTCCTTACTGTTAGGTGGTTCATTTCAGCAACCACAGGGTTTCCTATATTTAAAATCACAGAACTGTTGGCATTTTATTTAAAATTTTAATAATGCAATGGTTCCATGCCTTGAAATATATACATCAGCACAAAAAAGCTACATCTATACTTTTTCAGATTCTTCTTAATCACTGTATTCATGGCACAATTAACAAATCTCAGCTTAAAATCCTGCCAAAGAAATTATTTATGCCAGAATTCTTTGCTAATTTTTGCAGAAAGTTGGGTTTTTTTTAATGTTTCTCTTATGTACCCAACTGGAGCAAAACCTTTTTTAAAACCCTAGAAAATGCTCAGGGGGCATTAAAAATCAAAGCAGAAAACTTTAGCAAGCAAATTAGACTACCTGGATAAACTATCACAGGGATGAAATCTTTACTAATCAAAACATTATTAAGTTTAGTGGAAAAGAGAACAGTAAAAACCAGGATCATTTCACAGCTAACCAAACTTTAAGCAGCATGTTTTGTACATTTAATGGTCGTAATTTCATGAAAGGAACAAATTTCTGTTTCAGTAAGCAGCATTTCTCCAGTGTTGCTCCCTGTGATCTCTGCAAGGAAGAGAAATCCCATGACAGCCTGACTCAAGCCAAGAATTCCCCGCTCCCTTCAATTTACATCCCATATTCCATCCACCCTTGAGAGGTTCCCCCTTCACAACGCCAAGAAATATAAAGCAACATAAGGTACTCGCCTTCCAAGTATCTTACGGCTTTAGGTATATTTCACCTGTTAATCTATTTGTCAAGAGCTGCCAATGCATTATTCACAACGTCCATAAAACTATTCCCATCACTAACAAAATGGAGAAAGAGAGAGAGAGAGTAGAAAGCTCCAGGGTGTTTCATTAGAATGCAGTTATGATAGAACACTCAAACCGCTGAAGATTTCTATCGCTGAAACTTACAAATGGACAATCCAAACAAAATTCCCACCTAAAAGAAAATAAATGAAAGTAAAAAAAAATAAAATAAAACTGATTATTAAGCATCAGAAAACAAGGACTACATTGTCCTGGGCCTTCCAAGTTTTTGCCCTCATCTAGTCTATGCTGATTTCCAGCCACTTCATCCCAGACTAACAAGCCATGTGGACAGATGCTCACTTGGTCTCGAAGCACGTGATTCTCTAAGAAACTGAATTCAGAGTCTGGAAGTGTGAACATTCAGTTGGCTCAGTGCAGGGATGGACTGTCGGAAGCTTTCTTTGAACTAAAACTGGAGATAATTTCAATCTGATATTTAAAAAGATATCTACAATCTATGATTTTGAATGAGCCATCATTCTGGGCGCATTGTCCACAGAATGGAAGCAAGCCTAGTCAAGTGACTTATTAACGAATATAATGGACAACCAAGGTAGATAATTCCATTGCACCTACAACTGAATCAATTCCAGCGCAATTAGAGTCAGCGCAAAGCTATGTCATGCTTACCTATTCCCTACAGAGGTTGACTGGAAGAAGTCAAAGCCAGAGCAATGAATCATGCAGAGATTAGATAAGAAGGTACACTCCTTCATTTCCTGCTAAACAGAGCAACAACTACTACAATAAAAGGACAAGGAAGACTTTAACTATACAGTCTGCAAAAAGGGCAAATTCCTCAAGACTTTTGTATTTGTTTTTATACAAAAATATAACTATTGCACTGTGGTTTCAGGTACCTTCCACTTAAATTCATATTTACCAGAAGCTAACTTAACTGCATGCGACAGACAGCACCTAACAAAATCTCTTTCCCATTTATTCATCATTACTTATGATTATTTATTGTTAGTTATCAATTATCATTTATCATTACATATCATAAGGGACAAATCAATCCTTATCCATTATCCTTTTAAAAAGCTTGAGGCCTTGTGGCTCCATTACCTCATTTTGAAAAACAACCCTTGCTTTTTCTAATCTTCAAACTTGAGGTAGTTTCCCTTTATCCCAATTTGAAAAAAAAAATGTAACATTTAAATGGCTTGAAAGATTGCTACTGTTCAAGTGTTACAGTCTTATGCTTTTACATATCATTCTGTACATCCTATCTAAGAGCGTAATCATGGTCCTGAATTTCAACAAGCTTCTTAAAAAGAATCAGAATACAAGTACAGTATATGCATAAGTCATATACAGTGGTACCTCGGTTCACAAACGCATCTGTTCACGAACAATTCGGTTCACGAACAGCTCCGGCCACAAAAATTTGCCTCCGTTTGCGAACACCAGATCGGGTGATGAACAGGATCCGTCGCCATTTTCCCTCCCGTGACACGTGGTCGCGGCTTCCTGTAGGGAGGGGGACTCTCCCTCCAAGCAGTAACCGCCTTCCCACCCGCCTTCCTGTCCTCCACGCCGGGAGTCGCGTCGAGCAAGGTTAGCTTTCTCTCTCTTCGTACTGTACTTTGTGTCATATTTTTGCGGTTTTTTAAAAAAAAAAACCTATGGTTCAGAACAGATTAACCGTATTTACATTGAACCTTATGGGGAAATTTGACTCGGGTCGTGACCAGAAAATTGGTTGGCGACCAAATTTGGGGTCAGAACGGATTAACCGTATTTACATTGAACCTTATGGGAAAATTTGATTTGGTTCACGACCATTTCGGGTCACGACCAGAGTCACGGAACGAATTAAGTTCGTGAACCGAGGTACCACTGTATCATGCTAAACCATGCCTTGTATCAACCGTAGATTGTTTGAACTATAATTTGCTGAATTAGCCATAGTGACTTGGATCATGCTAACTCCTACATTGTCCAGATATTTTGGAAATCTCCCGCCATTCCTCATCTACAGCGATATTGGTGGGGCTGACAGGAGTTGTAGTCAAAAACACATGGAAAGTCCCAGATTAGGAAAGGCAGTTTTATAACCCATTCTACGAGCAACTTGGCAGCAACTGTTTATATAATCCTCAACAGAAGCTATGCAGTATCTGAATTCCGATGTGACAGATTTGAATTATTACCTCTTGTCTACCACTCAGCAGCAGTTAGAAGGCTTCACTGAGATTAATATCCGTAACACTGTAATGCACATTTAGAAGCAAATTCAAGACACCAAAGTTCTCTCTTCTCCCTTTCCAAGCAACCCTGGAACATAAAATCACATTGGAGGCCATTGTTTCACTTCAGTGGTTGGTAGAAAGCTTCACGGAAGTTTGTCAAGAAAACAGGAGTGTCCGATAAGCTTCCCTGAATATTTTCCTTAAACCGCTACAGATATTCTCATGCAAATTCACAACGGCATCAGTGACACTCAGCTCACCAGGCAAGTGATCCAGTGTGTACCACAGATCAGGAATCCAAAGATTGCAGGCATGTCTGCTCTTGAATTTTCTTTTAACTAAACCTTGGGTCCAAGGAAAACTGTAAAAGATGTATACTTAGAACACGGGTCCTCAAACTTTTCAGGTCATCAACCCCTTCATGACAGTTCAGATTGTTCATCAACACCCAAACATTTATTATATGAAAATAATAAATACTACTTTAACTAATAGTACTATGAATAATAATAACAACAACCGATAGTCCATCGACCCTTGGGGATTGATATTGAGCACCTTGGAAAACCCTGACTTAGATTGAAATAATGGGGTGCCTCAAAGCACCTTCTAGTAAGAGAACTGAATGCTTTATCCTTTCTGATAAAAGGCTACACCTGATTACCTCTCTTCATTTCAGCAGCCTACTTTAAATTAGAGCTACTCTTTGGTGCCTTTAGATTTTTGCAGCGCAGGTATGGTAGCCCTAATTTAGCAGAGCAATATACTGAGATATTGCTATCATTAAACAATCTAGAGTCACAAACCAATCTGGATCTGCGGAAAACAGGCATGGCTTACTGCAGGGTCCCAATTGGCGGGGGGAGGGGGCAGGGGGGCACTAAACGGTACATTTTAAATGTTGAGAAAATGTTGTGCTCACTTCACAAAATGGCTGCTGTAAGGGATATAAGCTATTATAAAGCAACAACTTATCAGAATGCTACCTGCCATCTTCTCTAGCCCACCCCATTAGGATGTTTGCTATGGTTAATGCCTATCTTTATCCTTTTTTTCTTGATAAATATGTACCTTTCCAAAGAAAGCACTTGGTTTTTGGTGCCCACCAATTGTAAAATTACAGAGTCCATTTGGAGCCCTAATTCTTGGCTTTCTTGGAAATAAAGATCTTGCTCGTGTTTTACTGTGCAGCAAGCCAACATCCGTTATTATTATTATTATATAAAGATAAAATAGTTTTTAAAAATAATTCAAAAAGGCACATGGGGACGCAGCAGATAGCAAAGAAGGGGACGGCAAACACACTGGCACTCTGCGTACCCTGGGGTGGGGAGGCGGGATTACTGGAAGAGCACCTAATTTGTAATCACAATACAACATTCGGTCTCTAAGAAGGGCTGGAAAGATATCTGAATTCCTGGAGTATCGATGGTTGTCAGCTACACCTATAATGCAAAAATGGCACAGAAATGGGCATCCTGGGTGAAACTGTTATTAAGCTACTGGTAATTCTGCGTTAGTTTCCATATGGAAGAATCTGCGGGGAGGACTGGCTTATGATGTTATGTTTTTATACAGTGGTGAACTACACAGAATCTTTATGAAGTTGGTGGTTTAAAAATATCATAAATAATACATAAATACCAGTTGATGAAAAAGCCTAACAAAGATAGCAAGCCAAGCAACATTTTTGTGGCTCTGAATACAGAGCCTCAAGCACATGGAGCTCTTGAACCTTGATGTCTGAAACATCTGAATGATCCAACACCAGGCAGCAGAGGTGCAGGCAACCAAACAGCCAGATGTTGCTAAGCTTCAACTGCCAGCAGCCCAGTCAACCAGATCATGGTGAAGACCCTAGGATCTGGAGCTCAGCAATAACTAACATGCCACAGGTTGCTTCTACTGGGAATGGATAGAGCAGGGGATATGCTCTCTGAATAGCTTCAAAGCAGACACTAGTGATCTTTCACTACCCTAAATCAAAATCCATGACAGTACAACACATAATTGCTAAATAAACTAAAATGTACACTGTGATCTGTATCCTGGTCTCTTCTCTGCTTCAGGTACGTAAAGCTCCATGTTCATCCTTAAGGGTGATCTTTTGGCAAGAATTGTGTCGGTATGGCTGTCTCCTGGCCTACAGTATGTTTCTAGTCTTCAGAGTTCACTGGTATTTTCTTATTATACTATATATCTGGGCACTGCCATCCTTATACTGCTTGCATCACGGGTACCTATGGTGAGGGGACAAGGTAATCAAAGAGTGCCAAAACGTAGGTGTTTCTGTCAGATGTTCTGATACAAGTACATAATCATGACATTTGTGTGATTACATAATCATAGGCATGTCATTTTGGCATCACTGCCATTTCCTGCAAACCCCACTCACTCGGGAGTTAACTTCCCGTGCTGTACAGCAACCTTTTTCAGCATGGACACCTCCCAGATGTGTACTCTTCCACTTCAGACTTCCCAATCACCATAAACTCTGCTGAGAATATTGCATATCTAGGTTGGGGAAGGCTCCATTACAGTATACATGGCATCCCAAAGTTAATAGCTGAATTCAGATTTTCCCCATAAAAATATATATTTAACCTAAAATCTGTATTCATTTACCTGTGATTAAACTGGGAAGGAACTCAACAGGATGTAAAGTTCTGAGTAGTAGATATTAAAGGATTGTCCTGGCAGAAAAACATTTTATCCAGACAAATGCAAAACATTATTTGGAAATTTATGTTGGAATGCTTGGAAGTATTTTCAGACATACGTGACTGAAGAATATAATTTTCTCTAATTATTTTAAGAAAAATCGTGAATGCATTGAAGTGATACAAATAACGGTAAAACTCTAAATGCACACACACAGTCACACACATATATCCTATGCTAGGGATAGGAATCAAGAAAAAAAAAAACCTTAATTACAAGTTTGATGATAGAAATGGCATTCCAGCTGCCCAATCTGACTGACACCATGAAAGCAACACATAGGGGTATTTAAGGGCAAATGCATTCAACCAGAATGAAGATGCTTAATAAAGATACACTCTTTCAATATCCTCCTGCAATCTCTTTCAGATCTGCACTAAGGAGCCAGCAACAACTTGCACAATACTTCTGAAAGACTTGTAAACAAACATTACGTTTCCAACAGCAATTGCAAGACCATAAATAAATCTTCCTGCAGCTGCAGCACAGCTGGTCCAAACATCTTTGGGATTCTTCTGTTAAGCACTATGCATTATAAACAACACGAACTTCCTCCAAAAATTTTTTAAAAAATGTCTTGTAAATTGTACAGAGCAGGTAAGTCCCAGCCTCCTTGCTGTTCATCTGCTGAATTTGACAGCCTTCTTTTCAGCAAGACTGGCACAGAAATAAATGAACCAAAAGGAAGTACAGACACTAGTGGTTAACTGCTCCTTCGCTTACTATGCTGTGGTATGAGCTTGTGGGAATAAACATATGTAATATTTTAAATTACAAATAGGCTATGCACACACAAACCTTTACCCATGGCTAACAGAGCCATAGTTTACTCAATCTAATGTTCCTGTTTCAAACAATACACTGGACTATAAACTAACCACAGGCTCACACAACCCTTTATATTAAAAAGCAGTTGACAGCCTTGTGATTCAGTGTGCAGTGTGAACACAGCGACAAAATCACTAAGTGCAGTATTACTCTACTTAGTGCAGACAGGAGGAAACTCTAACAAGTTAATATCCAAACAGCTCTTTTCTGACATGTTGTTATAACTTGAAATAGCATAGCTGCTAAAAAGAACAGCAAGGAAAAGCTCTGTAGAAACTACTTTTGGACGCTGTTTACACTAAATCATCTTCTTGTGGCTTGATATATTTCTCCCACGTAAGAAGTGTCTCACCAAGAAAAATGTATGAGAATGGGGGCCACTTATGTACCCTGTTTATCAAGAAACTCATATATGCAAGTGATCTAGGTCTGCTTAAAAGCATGTAAAGAAGAATGTTCTAATGCTTTTTTTAGATTTTGTTAATCCCTTTATTATTTTTACAAATAATTCAAGGCAGTGAACATACCTAATGCTCCTTCTTCCTCCTATTTTCCCCACAACAACAACCCTGTGAGGTGAGCTGGGCTGAGAGAGAGTGACTGGCCAAAAGTCACCCAGCTGGCTTTCAGGACTAAGGCGGGACTAGAACTCACCGTCTCCTGCTTTCTAGCCTGGTGCCTTGACCACCAGACCAACCTGGTTCCAAGGCAGTTTGCTCCTCTGCCCTAACCATTCCATTTTGTAATCAACTATCCAAAAGAGCAAAAAGATATACAAACACCCAAGTCCATAATATGGGATTCATTATTTAATCACATTCAATCAAGTGTTTCCTAGAAATTCACTTACTACATTTCAAAAGAAACGTGGGAGAAAGATTCTCCTAAAATCTATGCTCAGCATTCAGTGCCTTCTGGAGAGAACAATGGGATATAAATTGAGTAAATGACATAATCAATGTGTATTTGTTTCTCTTCTTCCTCTTTTCCAGGCACCTCTAAAACTGTAACGCAGGAATAATCCAGGGAACGTTCATGCACATTTTTAAACACAGGTTCAAATAGCATTCGATGTGTTCCAGTACAAATATGCTTTATTCTACGGCGTCTGCCAAGATAGCCTTCTATGAAGTAACAAAACTTATTTTCACCTGCTTTTCTCTAAACTGTAATGGATGCGGTACCTCTTCCTCTGAGCTTATGAATGGAGTAGAAATCCATTCATACAACACCAGAGCATTTTCCAATGGCAAGCAAAAGAATGATAGTTTTCACCATCATTCCAGTTTTCTAAGTGGAAGGATTTGATGGCTCCATCACGTAAGCCCCTATTTGCAGATGGAAGCAGTACTAAGCAGACAAGTTTATCTTTTCAGTTAAGAGGGGAAAACATCATTCCCTTGCAAATTACCTAATTGTAAGAAGTTACCGTACTCAACCATTCTGCTCTGAATGGACTACCCTAGCCTCTAATTTGGGATAATGCCTGGAATCTCACACCCCTTTTCGCTCTCATTCTAAGTGACTGCCCATTGGCTCTGCACACCACTGGTACCAATTCTGAAGTCTGTTTCCCACCAACAGCAGATTCAGCTGGTGAAGGAGCACTTGGGTGGCCCTCCTTCCCACAAGTCAAAGTATTTCTCCAATGGCTAATTGTCCTGCAAACCTGGACAGAGTTCCAAGCAAAGACATCCAGAGGACCAAGGCCACTGGGTCTTTTCTCCACTTCCATCCTAGCAAGGTGAGCTAAGTTTGGTATGGAATGAATTTAACACACCTGTTCACAATTCACTATTTATTTTGGGATATTCGATTTATTATTGAATAAATCATCATTTGGAAAACTATAGCATGAATTCCCTGGCATAACTGAACTGATCTCTCAAATTTATCTCCCTTTCTTAACTTACTCTTTCATTTTCCTGTAACATCTCTAAATATCTCAAACAATCCACACAATTATCATGGTGCACTATATCTCAAAGAGGACCCAAGAACATGCTAAGCCTGAATTTGTTCTGATCAATATTCCCACGCAGGCTAGGGCGACCTGCTAAGTTCATGCTATATTTGAAATTGAAGCAGTAATGCTGCGCTTCTGTAACAGTACATCGGCACATGAAAGGAATACAGTGTTTTGCCAAGAATTTCCCTCTTCCTTCCCTTTGAAGACCTGTTCCCTGAAACCTGCTTCAGAGGGTTCCTCAAATTTCAAAAGTACATTTAAGGTCTGTGGGGGACTGTAGGAAAGAAGAGGAATTCAATCTGCCAGCAATTCTGCTGATGGAAGGACACTGGCGTGTGCAAGTGAATGGGTGAAAAAGAGAAGGAGGGGGGTTGGGGGGTAGATTACCAGTCCTTTTATTTTGCATTAGCTGAACATTAAAACATAACCATATATTAACGCAGTACAAACCAGCCATGATGTCTCACGCAGTTATGGTGTCGGTTAGAAAAAGGTACTTTAACTGCGTACCATATACAGTTTGAAAAAAGTAAGAATATACTTCCAGTACACAGTTAATTCTCCTGTGGTTTTGAAGATGCCAGATTATTTAACCCACTGTAAGACAACATACATGCTAAGTTTAAAAAGTGCCATTAAATGCTTTCTTCCAAGAGGACAAAGCAAAGAAGGTGGTTGAGCCTGGGAGTGGAAAAAAAAAATTCAGGGTGTGAGAAACTAGCTGTATGCGCAGATGCATGTATAACTAGGCTGCTTAAAAAGCAGAGGAGCAGTGAGTCGTGTAATGCAATTTAATCAGTTAACTCCTGCCTGGAGGGAACATTAAGAGGGAGTGGGAGAAAAGAAATTTTTCCAAAGTTCCCAGCCCTACGTATGATCACCAGCCACAGTCTTTAAAAAACCAGCATTAATGCTTCTTCCTCCTGATAAAAAGCGGCAATGTTAATAGGGCAAGCAGGTTACAAAGGTTTGCTTAAGCCAGATAAAAACAGCGGACCCAACAAAGTTACATCGAGAGTTAGGACCAATACAGCAGGAAAGCACAAAATGTGTCTAATCTCTTTGCTGAGATGACCTTAAACTCTCTTCATTTCAGCCAGAGAGAAAATGCTGTTGACGCTGTTAGTCAATGAGGAATTAGAACCTTTTATGATATTCTGCCAACCCCCCCCCCCCCTAAATTAATCAAGTGATTCCCATCTGATTTCTGCCCATTCTCTTTTAGAGATCTCCCAACTTACGATGGAGGCTACTGAGGCATATTTTAGTACAACAGAGTATTTGCCCTTCCTGTAAAAGATGCCCTCTATCTAACCTCAAAAATTAACAAAAATGTGGGGACGCTGCTGCAGACCACCCTGAAAACCTCTGAAGTGTCTTGATCTGACATAAAAATCTTCTGTCTGCTTTTCCTGTGGAAGATTTTGTCTTTTTAATAGCAGTTCCCACAGTATACCAAGACAAGATGCCCTACTAAAATAAGAAGTGTATACCTGACTGTTGCAGAATCACCAACATCAGTATGAGTCAGGAAGTCTTTGGTTCCAGATTAGATTAAACTTGCATATGATTTTAAGAACTGCATAAGATCGAGTGATCATCATCTAAGTAAATAAGCAGGCCCAAATTCCACCACTGCATTAGAGTCACAGCAGAATCAGCAATCTTGCCCAAGCAGAAATGGGAACAGGGGTACTGTCATGACAAAGCAGATGTCAAAAAATGTTTCTAATTTAAGCAATACATTTCAAGCTCTTGACAAGTTAGAATAAACATACCAAGAGATAAAAAAAAAAAAGCTGAACTGAGCCAACTGTACTGATTTTCAAATGTAAATGCCAAATTTAATACTATGGAATAAACCATGATACATATAAATAAAAATACTTATTTTTAAGGGGAGGATAAGCTACAGAAACAATCACAATTAAAGATTTATTATTTATATTTCTATTCATTTCCACCCTCCCTTGTCTTCCACTTAAATATTGTATTTTACAGGGGGGAAAAAACCTCCTGCCTCTTAAGATACCCAAAATGAAGAGCACATCCCAATTTCAGTGTTTGCACATCCTCAGTTTTAAAAGAATCAAGCAAGGTGCTTCTAAGTGAGACTATCTGCATGAGACCCTGGGGTACATTTTTACATCAGAATAAATTATGCTGGGCTAGAATCAGGTGTATTCTGATCAGGCATAAGTTCAGTACCTTGCATTGTACAGTAAAGTGGCTAGGCCGGATTTGTACAACCTTCTGTTTTTTCAATTAGAACTCCAGGTTCTGTAAAGTAGAGCCAACTGCAAACTTGGAGCATTTGTACACCTTTGAACAGAGTGTTCTTTGTTCTTGGCTTACCTGATCTAACCATGTGTGGCTGAAACTCAGAATAGGGTTAAGTGGCCATTAGTCTTCCAGTAAAACCAGGCAGAATTCAAGAGTACCTCTACTCTCTACTTTATTGTTACTTGTGCTATGGGGGGGGGGGGGGGTTAAAACAAAGGAAACAGAGAAAGGACTATCCTTCCGTGCCTTGCTATGCAATGACTCTCATATCTGTCAGAGCACAGTGGATCTGCTTTTTTCATTTCAAAGTTCGAGATACCAGGCACTGCAAAGGTTGCTAGAATAGCAGCTGGGCAGGATGGGAATCAGCAAACCACGGCCAGCACAGGTTTTCTGTTGCATCATCCTTGTATATCCATGGATATCTATGATTAAAGCTGAGGGTAACTTGCACATGATGCAAATAAACTTCTGGACTTATGGAGCAAGCACGGCTTTGAGTACAACTTTAGCCCAGAAATTTGTTTTCTGCGTAAGAGCTGAGCTCAACTCTTTCACATAAAATTCCACTTGAGATCTTCATCTTATTTTTATCACTTTGATTGCCTCATTTGATGGGATGGACAAAGGAAATTATTTGTTGCTGCTACAGTAGTAGGAAGTACTTGATCAAGTATGTCGCTCCATCAGGAGCTGAGCAAAACTCAAGTGATTCTTAACTATTTTACATCATCATGGAAAACAAGCCATCTCAAATAATTTTAAAAATGCCCATGGAGCACAAAGTGCCACTGTTTAAATGCACTGACTTATATTTACACAAAGATATTTGTAAAACAAATTACATCGCAAACAACAATTTAAAATAACATATGATACCAAAAGGTGCATTTTTTCACTATTTAGGATGACCTGTCTTGTTATTTATTAACCTAGTTAAAGATTTATCTAAATTATGCTCCGCCATAGCAACTTAATCACCAAAATCTGTATGGAAGAACATATGTACAAGAAAAACATTAAATACTATTTAATATTTTTCTTAGGGTTTCTCGTTTGGCAATGTCCTTAATGGACTTCCACACAACTTTCAAGGGGACCTATCAATAGGCAGGGCTATTTACGTGTTCCACAATTTCTGAAAGCATAGAACAAACAAGAAATAAAATACTGACCACAGAAAACTTTCTAGCCCTTGTGACTAGAGAGAAACTCAAGAGTTGTGTTGGCAACCCTACATGAATCTCTGAAGTCAAAAAGTAGACAAGATTTCCTGTTGTTCAGGATTTTCATGTCCTTTCTGATAACAGAAACAGATATATATGCAGAATAAGCAAGAACTAAGCTATGTTTAGTTAACCACTTTAAAAAGCTTACAATATATATACACATTCAATACACATTTTGTTTTCTTTTGATTTGTATCATTTTTTAGATATATAGCTTCTTTAACAGTAGTTGAAATGAAACTGATCAACTTTTTTAACTTTATTATTTGCATTACTTAAATTATCACTTGTATTTGATTTAAAAACTCAATAAAATTATAAATGCACATACAAATATGTTTAGTTAGCTGACTAAAATAACCCTACAATTAACATATGCATGTAATACACTTTTAAATAAAAAACTAGCACCCATTTGAACTAACAATTCCTTCCTTTTCACCTAAACGTTGTGCCAGTTGTGTACATTTGAGAGGACTCACAAAGAAATAATGCCCCTTCATTTCCTATCTGCTTGCAAACCTATTCAAAGAAATAATAATCAGATTACAACTTCAGCAAAAAAACAAAAACAAAAACAAAAAAACACCCTCATAATGCATAGAGATTGCAAATTAACTGCAGATTTTTCCTGCTATGATTGTGGGGACAAAGACCGATAGACTTGAGAGCAATGCCAGGTGAACTTCACCTGAAGATGAGTAATCATTCAGCCACAAGCTCCTGCAATTGTACTTCCTCCCCATGGATGCCACATGCAATATCCCATAGCTGCCCTTCCCCATTATTTCTGGTTGACTTAATAGTGACTTTATTTACTGCCAGGCTCCTGTACAAGGGCTCAAATCCCTTTGTTCCTCTCACAGTGTTTTATTAGCGCAACACTAATGGAAGGGAACCCCACACAATAATCAGCGTATCTGAGGTCATGATCAAAACGGAAGAAAGAAAAAGTGTGCCTGTGGGGCCTGCCTTCAAAATGATTCCAAGCCATTCCCAGGAAGGATATTGTACTGGGATTTTTAAAGATGAAGCGGTGATTTTTTGCTGCTGTTGAGTCAGGCTTGACTCCTGGTGACTGCCTGGAGAAGTCCCTGCAGTTATTTTGGCCAGATTTTTGGAAGTGGTTTGCCACCACCTTCCTCCTGGGTCTGAAAGAGAATGCCTGGCTCAAAACCACCCAACTGGCTTTGTGTCAAAGGCAAGATTAGAACTCACAATCTCCTGGTCTCTAACATGGTGCCCTAGAGCTGTTCTTCAGGGGCTGCTTTAAACATACTCTACAGCAGTGTGTCCTCAACCTTGGCAACTTTAAGATGTGTGGACTTCAACTCCCAGAATTCCCCATGCTGGCTGGGGAATTCTGGGAGTTGAAGTCTACACAACGTAAGGTTGCCAAGGTTGAGAAACACTGCCCTGTCGAGAAATTAGCAGAGCTTTAAGCAGTTGTCCTTGCCATGGAGTCATTTCCTGCAGTAAAATGTTCCATTTTCAGACACACAGTTGTTTTGGTTAAAAAACAAACAAACCCAAAGTAACTTTTTAGAAGTATGTATGAAGCCAAACATAAGCTTCCTGCGCCTCTTCTGAATGCACTCCCACCTCCCCAAAATAAAAAAGGTTAAAAAAAATCTGTCCTGCCCCTTTAGGGAATCAGCATCATGCCTCCCGAAGCCCTTGAAAGTGGAAAAGAATATTTTAAAAAAGCATGTTTCTCAGACAAAAGACATTGTCTATTTCTGGACTATGGAGATAATAATTCTTAACTGACTTACATGGTGATTTCAGGATTGCTGAAATAATATATTCTGTGATGTATTCTGGCCTAGCTAAAATATTTCCATCTTCTATTTATAGTATTGTAGTATGAGCAGTAAAGATAAACTGAAAATAGGATTTGGGCTGCACTGCAAAATTCACTAAGGTTTTTAGAACTGTGGTATAACAAAAGCCACAGTAATGCAAGCCAAGATTTTTATTGCTTTCAATAAACCCCATTCCTCTGAGTAACATTTCATCACTACTTATTTAAAATTCAGCAGAAGACCACAAAAGTGCATTTTTCATCTTGCCCCATTCCCCATAAATAGCCCATCCATTCAACTCAGCATCTTCATATTAAGTGTATTATGTTCCAATCACATAAACAAGCCTCTTTCAATTTCTTACTTCTCATGCTCTCAACAGCAACTCACCTCTAATGAATAACAATCCTTCCAAACAGTAAGAAAGATGATGTTTTACAAACCAGAACAAAATTATAGGGCCTCCCTCCTCTCCTATTTAGGATACAATACAATACAATACAATACAAATGACTGGTACAAGAGTGTGTAAATAAGCAGGCTAGTAAAGGTATTTATGCCCTCAAAACTTTTCTGGATGTATATGCAAACCAGCAAGAAAATGTTTTGAAGATCCTGGTAAACATGGTCCTCACATAAATGTTAGCTATACTTGATACAACCCTCAGAAAGATAGATTGGAGAAAGAAATTACAATCTGTTAGCTATAATGAAGGAATCACCACTGTGGCTTCACTAAATATCCCATCAAATGATTAAATTTAACTACAATGTGGTCTGATGTTTGAATTGATGTATCATGGCTTGCAGTTAGCTAGCACATGGTTTCAAGCAGGTCTGCAAACCACCACGGGTGACAAGGGTACTGAAAAATAATGGTCAAGGCACGATCATTCGTTCTATTTAAAGCACATCTTCTCAAACCCCTTAACGTAACTGCAAAAGCATTAACAGCAGATAATAGGTAATACTAAAAATGCCAGGGGACTGCTAGAAAGTGCCTGCACTAGCGATAAATCCCTCTGTCACAAGTCTGTCCAAGACCACAAATAGCAGCTATTTTGTATAGCAAAATGCCACACAGTCACCTCCTTCTACTCCTTAAAATAATTTCCCACTCATTCTATTCCTTAAAATAAATGCTCAGCCATGTTCAGTATTATCAAGTGTCTCTTATAGAGGCACCAGTGATGTGAGAAAAGGATGTAGGGAGAGAGGTTTGGAGGAAAAACGGAGGTTCAGGGCAGAGATAAAGAGCTGTACAGCAACTTTATATAACTGAGCTGAACAACTGCTGGCCATTTTTTTTAAAAATGATCCTTTAAGTACTCAAGTTGAAACCTGCAACATGTAAATCAAGCCTTTGTGAGACTAACTAAAATAGAGTCCCCTCAGGGCTCCACAAATACCTCAGCAAAATCACTAAAGCTATTCCCAGACCTTGAGTTAACAAAGTCTCCAAAGGATTTCCTGATAAAATGCACAGTTAGAGATAGTTCTCAGATTTCCCCCAAATTATCTTCATATTCTAAGAAACATTAAATAAGCACACAGTATTTGACATTTTAGCTAAGAGAACACGCTAACGGATGCATGTTCAGGAGCAAGTGCATTACCTTTAACGAGAATGGGACTTCATTTTGCTTACAGCCTAGGGGTCTCACTTCCATTTATCCAGTATACAACCTTTACTGGGATTTCTATCAACAGGGTACAGAACAGCATTTTCAGTTCAACAGGAATCACCACCTTTTTTATAGCAAAGTTAGACACACCTTTGAAAATAATCACCATGGATAAATGTACAGGTTGGAGTACTGAGCTTGGTTAATTTGTTCCTCACTTGGGAATTCCATCAATATTTCCCCTTAAATTATTCATCCAAGGCTCTTCCTCTTTCTTCCCACAACTAGGCTATAGTCCAGTCTGGACAATGCAGAAAAAAACTGGGCAAGTTTATAGGTGAAAGACTGTTGCTAGTGACTGAGCTGTTCTAAAGCTACATTATTAGATCATGGCAGCAAAAGAAGGAAACCAGCTTTACTGGGGGGGGAGGGGGGAGGAGGAGGAGGAGGAGGAAAGAAACACTCCAACAGAAAGTCTAAGGAATGGAAGACAGAAGAATGACTATAGAGAGGAAGCAGGACAAAGGGGGAGAGAACACGTGGGTGGATAGTCAGAACCTACAGAGGTGAAGAAAACTGAAGTTCACAGATTGGAAAGAACAAGCCAAACCTTTGGCTGCAAGCCTGTGCTTTATTTCCAATGCAGGAAACAAAAATATTCCCATGCCTTTAAAAAAAACACATAGTGCATAGAGTAAAGCAGTCAATAGGCTGCAATCCAGTTTATAGTTATTTTCACTCTTGTACCATTATGTTACCAGTTTTAAGAGATCTACACCTACATAAACCCTAATTATTCTTTCCTAATCCAATGTGATTCTAAGTACCCTAACTCTTCATGGCTGGACTTGTTTATTACCTTAAGCTGGAAACTAAAGCATAATTTTAAAAACAACCCTGCTAGATCTGCAATTCAAAAAGGATAACTTAAAAAGATGGTTGAATCCTAGAGGTTTCTACATATCATTATGAGTCCTGGTTTACCTTTTTCCCTTTCAAATTTAAGTGGGAGATTTGTGTAAATGAAATGCAATGATGCTCCACATTTATAAAGTAATTCGGGATTAAAAAATAACATCACCATATAATCCTCATAATATAACTTAAAATGGGTTAACAAATAGGGAGCTCCAACAATGACAGCCTTACTTATGGACACTGAATCTCTTGGATGAGAGTGGCTTTCCAACAAAGAGTCCGCCCCTTCCAATCTTTTTATCAAACTATATGCCCTCCATTATGTTAGTTTTGACTGTCTTATACTAATCAAGAAGGAAGAATTCATTTGACATTCAAATGGCCCCCTGGCAAACATACACCAGAAGGCATTCCCTCAGACCTCAATACATGTAGGAGGACCTCCTTGGTTATCCCTTAGACAACAAGGTCTACAATGGCAGAGATGATTTGATAGTTATCCTTGAGCCCAAATTGGTTACGGCTTTGTACAAACCTGGCACAGTACCCCACTGATAACCAGGAGAGTTACTCTGACCACATGTGCCCCGTCAGGTACCCTACTCAGCAATTCAGCCAACACATCCTGCATCAGCTGCAACATCTGGATCAAGTGCAAGGGTTGTTCGACATGCAGCATATTATCATTTAGACATGAGACTACCAGCACATGAACAACTGTTCCTAAGTCATCCCTGTCCAGGTATGTGTACAGTTGGTGTACCAGCTGAAGCTGGCAAGAAATGCTCATAGCCAAGGGAGCTGACTGGGCTTCCAAAGACAATGAGGAGGCCAGGAGCACCTCCAAACGATGCACTGGTGCACGTTATCAGGATCATGCGAGCCAGCCTAGGAGTAAGAAACAGCTACATCTATAAGAGAAAAAAAGAACAGTGGAGAATGACTGTGGCTACCCCAGTATGGCCTAATGATTTGGTCTAGATTAACCAGGACAAATCAGCATTCAACTCTCAATAGGAAATTTAGGGACAATCACCTCTTTAGAATAAGCATTGAAAAAAAGAGGTAAACTAGGAGAAAGAAACTAAGTATGCTGCCCTCAGGTCTACTGCAGAAATGTAAGTATTATTACCCTGAAGTATAATACTAAAAACACAAACTTGCAAAAAAAAGGTCTAAGGCAAAATTACTAAGTCTGTTTCTGAGTTCCGCAAATATAAATCTCAACACCAGATTACCATTTAATAACTTTAAAACTGAACTACTTTTAAATATCTCACATATCTGGATCACAGCCCTATCAGTAAATTACTGATCTTTACCTGAAGAGACAAGAGTTCAGCCAAGTTTATATTTAAATACTAGAGATCTAAATCAAATCCAGTTTTTATAAAAATAAGAAAGGCAGGATAAAAAAACAAAACAAAACAAAAAAATCAGAAGTCTGCTTACTGAGGCACAGAGCAGAAAGGTTGTCCAGCTTGGATGTTCTCTACCAGATGACTTCCCAAATGCATTAGGATTTCCAGCTGAGAAGCAAGACAGAACATATTGTCTTTGTCTGTTCCTTACTGCTCCCTCTAGCAATGCGTGGCTAGCTTCCCTTAATGCAAGACAGCAAAGCAAAATCGCAGCAGTCCAATGGAGTTCATACAGGGAGCAGCTTCCTCATTGCAGAGTAGTATAACCATCTTTTATATTTCTCTAGGGAAGGGACTAGAAATGGAGTGCATTCGGATGAGAGCCACAAATTCAGTAACTTTGACAAACATGAATACCTTCCACAAGACAGCCAGTGTGGCATAGATGTTAAAATGTTGGGTTAGGAATAGGGAGAGCCAGGTTCAAATCCATCCTCAGCCATGGAGGTTCACTAAGTGACTTTGACTAGTCACTCTCCCTCAGCCCAACCTGCTTCATAAAGTTGTTGACGGGATAAAATAAAGGTGGGAGTGCTATGTATGCTGCCTTGAGCTCCTGGAGAAAAGGTGAGATATTAATCTAAAAAAAGAAGGAAGTGGACTTTTGACTTCTCACCCCGTATCAGAGAGTTCATAGAAGAAACCTTCATGTAAAGGCAAAATATGTTGTTAAGCTTTACTCGCAGAGGTTGTGTCACCCAAGAATGCTACTGCTGTGAAAAGAATCAGACAACAAGCACAACTCTTCTCAATTCTGCCTTACCTGCAACTGAGCACTCTGATGGCACAGGCCATGCTAAAAGCAGTCACAGGCTTCCCTTCCTTGTGGCCACAGCTATCAAATCATGGACAGCCCTGTCCACAATTGGCTGGTTGTGCTAGCCAAAAGACTGGCTCCCACTTGTTTCTCTTGAAACAAGCCAAGGGGAGGGGGAGGAATAGCTCACCTTCCAAGAAGAGCAATTAAGGGTCAGAAGAAATCACTTGCAAGTGTAATAGAGAATTCTGGCTTACCATGTCACAGCATCTTGAGCAGCCTATTACATTTAAAAAAGAAACAAACTTACAGTATACAATGAACACACCTTTGCACAAACTGATCTAGCGAAATAGATGTTTTCTTTTTAATTATCTCTAATTGCAATACATACATACCCAGCCACTCATTCCACACTTACAATAAATTAATTCAAGGAAAATGCTTAGAGAGAGAGAGATAAACATATGTTGGACCATGGAAAAAGCTTTAAAGCTGTCATTGTTGACAGGTCTCTGGATGTGTGTCCTTTCTGTCCATATTGATGGAGAGCTGCATATTCAGCTGGGTCACTGTCTACATAAGACACAAGCACGCCTCTGAACTGCCATCTGCAGAACCCTGGCAACGAAGAAGAGCAAACTGGAGTGAAACAAGGAAGGACAAAAGAGGGCATGAAATAGACAGGCTTTATGAGCAATGGAAAGAAATTACAGGTGGTTCTTGCTTAACGACCACTTGTTCAAAGACCATTCAAACTTACAACAGGGCTGAACAAGTGGTACTTATGACCAGTCCTCAAAGATATGGCTGTCGCAGTGTCCCCACGGTCACATGATTGTCATTTGTGACCTTCTTTGCCAGCTTCCTGCAAGCAAGTAAATAGGGAAGCTGGCAGGAGGTCGCAAATGGCAACCACATGACATCCTTGCTTAACAACCCGCAGTGATTCGTTTAATGACAGCAACCAAAAGTGCTGGAATTTCCGTTGCTAAGTGGTGTGGTCACATGACATCGCACTTTACGACCGTGTCGCTTAGCAATGGAAACTTCAGGTCCCAATTACCATTGTTAAATAGTAACTACTACTACCTGTAGTAGTTGGGCTATATAAAACATCTTCAGTTCTAATCTGGCTTTATAATAGAATGCTATTTCCAAGCAACACCAAGCTGATTTAAGGCAAATCTACTTTCTCTGTTCATTTTTTTTTTAACTGCAAAAAGACTGATTTGAAAATTTATACATAGTTGTGTTATTTTTGCTTTGAATTTTCATTTAAAGAAAATGAATGTTTGCTAATATGTGTCAAATATGACCAACACACAAAACTAATTTTGAATACTTCAGTGCTGATTTACTATTTCATTGCTAAAAATAGTCCTCACTTATACAGCCTTCTGCCCTCGATAAAGACAGCTTGTCTCATTTCGCTAACAGATGTATAGAAAAAAAATTTTTTTTTTAATCCGCACTCAATCGTTACCGATTCTGCCATGACTGCCTGGACGAGTCCCTGCAGTTTTCAAGGCAAGGTGTTTCGGAAGTGGTTTACCATTGCCTCTTTCCTAGAGCAGAGCCCAGCTGGCGAGCGCAGGAGGCAGGGTTTCCGTTGCTTCACGCTGTTTTCGGGCGAGCGCGGCTTCCGCATTACCGGCAACTGCTCCCGTCTCCCGTGCAAGTGCCGCCAGCATTTTTCCTCCCACCGGGGTGAGAGTACCCATTTATCTACTCATGTAAGTTTTTGAGCTGCTGGGTTGGCAGGAGCTGGGGAGGAAGCAGGAGCTCGCTCTGCGGCGCGGAGCTGGGCACGAACCGCTGAAGTGTCAACCATTTCTGGCCGGCAACTTTCAGCATCATTTTCTTTCCCAACAGCAAAGGCAGCGCATAAGGCAGAAAAAAACATGCAAAACACACACAGAAAATTAAATAAACACAACCTAACATATTCAACAGCAGTCCATCTACAGCAGTAAGAAACTAAAGTATCTCTAATCAGTAACAATTCCAAGAGTAGGTAGCCCTACTTTTACTGCCACAAATGGTGGCAACTGATGGAATTTGGAGCATGGCCTCTCCCTAAGCTGATGCCTTCCAGATATGTTGGAACAACAATTCTAACAATTCCCAGCCAACACATCAGTAGTTATAATCTGTACTGACAAAAGCTTTGCAACTATCTGCAACTACTATTCATGGACTCAACTACATTGTCAATACAGTTGAAATAAAAGAATAACAAACCCTATATACTTCAAACCAATACTTTACCCCTATGTGCATTTTAACCACCTGCAGAGCACTTGAATAAAAAGGCAATGGCAAACCACTTCCATACAATTTTTAAATTTTAATGCGCCCAGAGTCACCCTCTGGGGGAAAGGGGCGGCATATAAGTTTAATAACAAAGAAATATATAAATAAATATTGTTGCCAACAAAACTACAGAAGCTGAATTTAGGTGCATATTCTGAAAAAAGATCGTGTACAGGCAGTCCTTGCTTAGCGACCACAATTAGGACTGGCAACTCAGTTACTAAGTGCCACGGTTCCTAAGTGGAAAATAATGTGACATGACGGGCTTACAACCTTACTTCCCCTTTGGTCATTAAGAGAAGCACCACAGTCGCTAAGCAAAACATCACATGACCGCGACTTACGATTTTACTTCCACCTTTTCTTTTAACTCTGCTTGTCACAAGCCAGTTGCAAAGCACACAAATGGCAATTATGTGACAGCAAGGTGCTGTCATGGTTGTAAATGTGAGGACTGGTTGCAAAGCTATTTTTTACACTGTTGAAATTTCAAACAGTCACTAAATAAGGCAGTCAGTAAGTGAGGACTCCCTGTATTCCCTTCACTGAGAGCCAGTTTGGGGTAGTGGTTAAGGCATCAGGCTAGAGACTGGGAGACCATGAGTTCTAGTCCTGTCTTAGGCACAAAACCAGCTGGGTGAACTTGAGCCAGTCAGTCTCTCTCAGACCTAGGAAGGAGGCAATGGCAAACCACTTCTGAAATCTCACGAAGAAACCTGCAGGGACCTGTCCAACACTGACTCAAAGGCACAAGAAAAAAAAATCCATTCATTAAAGCTTATTAGAGTATTTTTTAATTCATGTATTCATTTCATATTGACCAATACAACTTGGAAATGTTAAGTGACATTCCAGAGTACAATTCTTTTTGTGTCTGCAAATTCTGTGAGTCAGAAATAACCAATTCTCTGTTAAAATTAGGAACATCTTAGTAATACTGACATTTTAAACAAGTTTCACAATTAATCCAATGCTGCCATTAAACATGCCCTGAGAAATGGAGCAAAGTAGAAAGCAATTTTTATTATATTCAATAATTCACTGTTCTGTTCCCCACCTTCCCATTTACCATCCAGACAGCAGAAGCTCAAACACCCTCCTTTAAAATGTGAAATGCAGGCAGGCAAAATGCAAGGCGACTGGTAAATGAACTACTGTTCTGTTTTGTTCCTTTGCTGCTAGCCATAATCTTTGGATAAAAGTCCCCCAAAGAAAACTTACTGCACCACAGGTGTGCAAACATTTGACTGTTTGCAGTCAGGAAGTGTCAAAAGCATCCTTCCGAAATAATTACTTTGTCATTAAGAGAAAAAGTTCATTTTTAAAGCCTACATTCAGACTTCAAAATCTCATCTCCACCACACACATTGTTCAAAGCAAACCAAGGAAAAGAAAATCCAGCATGGAATAACCTGCTAAGATACTGCCTCAACAATTTATTATTACTTGCAGACAGCCCATTTCCTTTGTGCTTTACGTACAGTGGGATAAACTGTGGAACTGCTTTGTTACCTATTTAAATTCCATTTGACTACCACAAAGCAATATTTAACCTTTGAGGCAGACTAAATACTTCAAAGAAACATTCTATGTCTCCAGAAGTACAAAGGTGACATGGAACTGTTCCCCTCTGCCCAATCTCCCCAAAGCAACAAGTCTTTGTGTGGTGATTGGTTTAACTTTTCTACATTTATATATTATATATTATATTATATTATATTATATTTATTATACTGGCTCAAGTCAATCTTTAACATAATTTTTTTAGATTTGTTTTTTTAATTTAAATTTAAAAAAAATTAACCTAAAAATCTCATCTTACTCCAAATTGCCTTCCTGAGGAAGACCGATTTGTAAAATTGTACAAGTATCCCTCCAGTATTTTCAAGGAAGCAGAAAGGAATTAGGCTAAGGGAAAGAAAGGATAAGATTCCTGCCACAATGGCAAGGGATGGTGGTAGAAGAATTAAGGAAAGGAAATTGAGTCCTTGTACAGGGAAACAAAGAATGCATGTTCAACCAGCACAGGAAATAAGAGGAGAAAACTGTCACTTTACAAAAAACACACAGAAAAAATAAATCTGTTCTAAGGCAAAAGTGCTCAAGACAGATGTGAAAGAAACTGTTAGTGAGAAATTATAAACGAAAGAGCAAAAGCCCTTTGTCTACTTAGGGGAATCCACAATGTCACAGTTTAGCAATTAAGGTCCAACTAGCTACATATACATATACAGATGGTAAAAGAAATCTTGCCTATTGTTTATCCCTTTGCCAGAGAGAGATGCAAGACCAGTGATGCTCACTAAAGCCTCCCTTCCATAAGTGTAAGAAGAGAAAGGTCCACCAATTTCAGAAAGGAATTGATAAAATGACAAAGGGTTAGAGTTCAGGAGAACTATAATGGTACACAGCACGAGTCCCCAGGCAAAAATCTATGGACACCTGCCTGGCTCCATGTCAGCACGGAGGGTATTTACTTTCAGAATCCTTTCATTAAAAATCAATTAAATCCAACATACCAAGAAGACACCAGGCTGGGGAAGTTCATAGAATTAAATTCAGTTCATTAGGATTAGCTGAATGGAGCACAGTGTAATCACAGAACAGTGATCTAACAATGGGTGCTAAAATAGTTACCAATGCTGACTGACCGTGAAATTCACTGGCTAAGGATAAATCAGTAACCAGGTTCGTGTATCGTACTCAGCATAGTATAGCTTTGTTTTCGGCTCAGCATATTCCACCAAACTGTAATTAACAAACCATGGTTTAACTAAATTGTGAACCAAGCTTTTGCCTAAGCCTAGCCTTCTTTGCAGATTATGAGGATACGGTAGGAATACTCTCATTCATGCATGAGATCCTGAATTCACTGGAGGAAGAGTAGATACCAATAATAGGGAAGCATCATGGTGTGTACAACATGTCATTTCATACACCAGTGAGGCTCATTTTCAATAGATTCAAACCACCTTTCTCAACCAGGTATCCCCCAAACTTCTGGACTTCAACTACCTTTCCATGGCTCGGGCAATACAACATGAAATCCAATATAACCGGTACGCCGAAGGCTGGAAAAGATTCTGATGAACGAACAGACAATGTAATTCCACTTTAATTTTAAAATAAAGAATACTCATCTTTGTGCCTTTAAAAAAAGCACCAATCAATGGCTTTTGATAAGTAACTATTATTGTGGTGCGCCTGCACATTATATCATTGCTCCTGTTCTGAAAAGCATCTAGAAGCTGTGCTTTTCCGTAGGCTCCCTCTACTACTGCCCAAGACGTGGCAATCTAGTAAACTTTATATTAACTATAAACTATATAATTAGTATGTAAACTATGGCTATTAACTAATACCTGGTAGCTTTCCAGACCTGGCAGCAAACACAGCAGTCATTTACACTACTAATTGCCTCCGCTGGACAAAACAAGTGAGCACATTTGCTTCCCTTAATCTCGGGTGTGGCTGCTATTTCAGTGCATTTGGATTTTTCTGATTTATAAAATGAAGATTGTCTTCCACACACCTGTTTCAGTAACCAGCAGGGTGTGTGTGTGTGTGTGTGTGTATCCCAATTAGAAAACAAACACCAACCAAAGCCAACAATGCACTTTCCTTGCATCACCCCCTTGGTAAAAAAAAATCCATAAAGAAATCAAAAGAAGATGCTGTGCAGACACCCACTCGACTTCAACAGATCCAATGTGAAAAGCATGCCAAATAGTCTCTGCGCACAATGCACCCAGAGCCCTTATTTTGTGGACATTCATTTTTACAACCGTATTGGGAAAAGTTAAAAAAAAAAACCTCGGATATTTTGGCAGGCTGCTGGAAAGGCATAATGTACATGGTTAGGAGAAACTGCCAACTGTGCTATCTGACTCTCTTTCCCACGATCCTATCCTGGACAAGATGCAGTAAAGAGATCCTGCATTTATTCATAGTCCCTGTCTTTTTCCACTCCCCGCTTAAATCCCACCACTCAGAACACATCTTCCTGGCACTTAATGACTGTATCAAGTACTCAAAGGCTGCGGCAGCAGCAGCAGCAGCAGCAGCAGCTCCCCCACCCCCAGCTACAAGGGAGACCTAACTATAGATCAGTTAAGAGAGTGTAGGCATAAAGTTATTACATTTCCTGTCGCGCTGCAAAAGAAATCCGCCGCATCTCCGATCAAAGAGGAAACCATCCTCCAACATCTGGTTACTAGAGTTTTACAGCGGATGATCCCCGTTCGCGGGCCTAACCACTCCCAAAGCTCCTGCCCCGGAGATGCTACAATCAAAGTATCGGCAGTGAGCCGAGACGTCAAAGGGAAAAGCCGCACAGCGATGCCTCGCCGAGTGTGGTAGCTGCGATGCAGCAGCCACATTGACCCTAAGGCCTGCCGGGGCCGGAGTGTGTCCCGCCTGAAGGGCTCCTCCGGGACCCTGCAGCCCACTCCGGCCCCGCCCGGCCGGTGCCACTCACCGAGATGGAGAGTAAGGTTAATGGTGTTGGGGTACTGGACCCCGGCCAGCATGGTCTGGCTCTGCCACCAGGTGGTGTCGGCCTGGTTATTGTAGTCGGTGAGGAAGGCGGCGCCGTGCTGCAGGTGAGGCTGGGAGGCATCGCACAGGTGGCAGGACTTGGTGACCCCGGTGACGCCGGTCTGCACGCAGTACTCCTCGGCCGGGCTGCCGCACGTGTTAGTGGCCACCACGGTGGCATTAAAGGCAGCGTTCACGAACTCGGGCATGCAGCGCTGGGGCCGCCCGCTCTGCTCATCCACGCACTCGTCCATGGCGCCGCCGCACGGCCCGATCAGCAGCAGCAAGAGCAGCCCAAGGTTCAAGCGGACGTCCATCCTGCCGCTCTCCTTTCCTCTCTGAAGCCGAGAGCAAGTTCCCACCTCGAAGAATGGCTCCGCGCAAAAACAGCTTGCCTGCCTGCCCGCCTGCCCCTTGCTCCGCTCTCTTCCCAGGAAAGAGGGCCCGGCTTGCTGCAGCAGCGCTCACATCCAGCAACTATGCATATAAGTTATAGTGCACACACACACACACGCACGCAGAGTCTCTCCTCCCTCCACTCTCTTTGCTAAAGGGTGGGGGCACCCGCGTTGCACGCCGGGATACGCAGCCCTCCAGCGGAGGGTGAGGGGAGGGGGGAGACAGGGCTTGCCCAGGGTCCTCCTAAGCGAGGGCCTTCCCCCCCCCCCCCCGTTCCCTCTTGGAATGCTTTGAATGGGGAAGAATTCCCGCGTGGGAACTTTCTGCCAAAACGAAAAAAAACAAGCCCGCAGGGAAAGAGATAGCAAATCCTCAACTTCCTGCCGTGTCGCCAGGCCAGGCCAGGTTATTTATTTATTTATTTTAAGCTAATCAAAGTTGTCAGCAGCGCTGCAAGAGCAGTGGCGACTTTAGTCCCGGCCCCTCTCGGCAAGAATGTAGCTTCTGCCTAGTTGCGCATTTTTACGCGGAAGGAAGTGCTGCTGAATCCCGGGGAACTTATTTCCAAGTAAGGAAAGCGCAGCAGTTGAAGTTGTGGTCTAACTTGGAAGTACAGCACGATTCGCTCTCCGCTGCTTTTGCAGTTCGCCCGCTCTGATTTCTCAACGGTGCGTTGGTTTTATAAACAGCCTTACTAAAAATAAATTAAAAAATAAATACTTAGACTTCTCAAGCAACGTGCGAAGGGAAAAGATGCATTTTGTTGTTGTTGTTGTTGTTCAGTCATTAAGTCATGTCCGACTCTTCGTGACCCCATGAACCATATTGCGCCAGGCCTTCCTATCTTTCACTGCCTCCCTGAGTTTGCTCAATTTCATGCTCATTGCTTCAGTGATGCTATCTAGCCATCTCATCCTCTGCCGTCCTCTTCTCCTTTTGCCTTCCATCTTTCCCAGCATCACGCAACCTCATTGCGGGAAGAGGTGAACCCAGTTTTTTTCATTTAAAAGATACCAGACTTAAGAGGTTGCGGAAGTTAAAGCTGAAAGTCCTTTTCATTAGGTTTAGTCTCCGAGCACAGTAGTCACAACAAGATTCCCAATGTTTATTCGGATATGAGTCAAACTGATGTCAGCCCGACGTCCTTCAAATCTGACTACATTTAGTTTGTCTCCGTTAGATAAGAACAGGCTCTGATTACCCAAGCACTGCGCAAATGAATAAAGGCATCTGTAGATGCCCACCAGTCTTTTCATGCATCTATGCGGATTTCAAGGTGAAACACAGCCAATAATTGAATCGCACTCATTCTCCTGTGCCTTGGTTGAGTAATTTAATCAAGCTTTCTTAAACTTCAGGGTCATCCTATTGAGAAAACTCATCAAGATAAATCAGTAGTACTCCAAAAATGTTTTAAATCACTCTTAATTCAATCATTTAGAGAAATACCCAGTTGACAAAAGTTCCTATTAAGCGATCCACCGTTTATTCTCACACACACACACACTTATATCTATGAGGCTAATAATAGTACTTCTTTTAAAATGCATTTCCTTCCATTTCAATGTTTTGAGATGTGTATGTTCAAGCTATTGCTTATGCATATTGCAAATACGCTTTTTGATTTGGTATAAATCTTCAAGAGATTTGAAGGTTCTGGGATCACAGTTAATCAGCTTTGAAGATGAGCTTATGGCACTGATTCCAGAGGCAGCTGCTTCTGTTTAGTTTTGGACCAGCATATTTCCTCCTGGATCAGAATCAATCTGTTTCTATATAGGTTGCTCTTTAATGAAGTGTAGCTTAGTAGGGTTTACATCCTAAGGAAAAAACCTCTAGCTGCTCTGAATAATTTCGAGAAAATTATATAGAGGAACCTGTTTTATCAGTCCACAAAGCCCAACAGCACAAATGAATTAGACAAACTTTGCTGACTTCGGTGCATCTGAAATATTTTCTATTTCTTAGTTCTTTGGGATAAGAATTGTTAGAAAGGTAAGAAGACAGCTGGGATGAGAATATAATTTTCATCATGTTATTATATATCACTGCTAGCATTTCAAATATTCTCAGAAGTGATTATAGGTATATAATAGTGATAATAAAGTGATTACTGTATAGGCAAATAATAGACTATTACATGCATAGGCTTTTGGCACGGGTGATTGAAACCCCTTTTGTGGTAATATGGCTTTGCTTTGGTTGTTTTCAAGTTTGTGCCATCTTTTGTTCTTTATTTTTATCATTGTGTTTTTTAATTGTTCTATGTGTTTTAATCTGTGAACCTCCCAGAGTCACTGGGAGTCAGGTAGTATAAACATTTAATAAATACATACATAAATAAATAAGGCATATGGCCAGATTCACTCTTGCCACAGTACATTTTGGATACCACTTATGTACCACAATTCCAACATTTAAAGAAGAATGTGAAGATCCTGTCCCAAGTAGCCAGCTGTCTCTATTTCAGCAGAGGGGAAAGAGAACAACCATGGGTTAACATGAACACATGTAATTACCTGCACTTAGGCTTATATTTAGTTAGAAAAAATCTTAAATTCAATCTCATGCTTCATATACAAAAAATCAAGGTGTGAGCCTACTTTGGCTTTTTTTTACCCCTTTAAACCTAAAAGGATGCCTACCAATTATTTGAAATGAGTCAGAGTGATCATAGAACCATATTTCCTCCTGGTTCTGTGGTAAGTATGATTTTATGGTATGTATTTTTCCAAACATTCACCAGTCACACAAGCACTTCATCTGTTTAAATGTGCCCTTTCAAAAGGGTAGAACTTACTGTGGGGAACATTAAATATAATGACTTAACCCAAAGCCACTTTAAAAATTGTATCAAATTATTTAAGAAAAGAAACAAAATGATACAAATAGGATTTGACAATATAACTTCAAAATTAATTATCATAATATATTAAAAAGCCAGAGAAAAATGAGGCCCACTCATGTTACAGCTGAACAACTCAAAGAAACAAAAACAAAACTGTATTATTTGAAAGTCTGCGTCCTTGCCTGTTTACTGAGGGAAGAGAATCCTAATTCAAATATTAATAAACAACACATATGAAGAATTTATTCTGTAAATCAGGATCGTTTTAGCCAGTCTGTATGCCTGAAAAATCCACAATTCTTGATAGTGGATAGATTCCAAGTATATTAGGCCAGAAGAGAAAACGTATTTTTTCAGCCAAAACTATGGCAATAATAGGATAAGTCCAAATTATCAGGGTTAATCTTCCAGTTCTTAAACTGCATCTCCAAGTTAAAGAATGAAGAACACATGGCTTTTGAGCAGTGCTTCCGAAACCTGGGTAAATTATCCAAAATTGGGTAAAAGTGGTTTTTCTTTGGGTAACGACACACAAACCCATTACCCAATCACAACAGGGACATTTAAACTGACTTAAAGATTACCACGTGTACTAAAATATATTCGAAAATCTCCCAAAGTATTCCTATTAAGATGAAAATCGATGAAATTACCAATGGTAATTTGTTGAAATCACATAAAGATCATTCAATTATATTGTTTTTATAATACAGGTAATCCTCGAGTTACGGCCATTCGTTCAGCAACCATTCAAAGTTACAATGGTGCTGAAGGAAGGGACTTATGACCGGTCCTTGAAGTTCTGGCTGTTGCAGCACCCTGTGGTCACATGAACAAAATTTGGGCGCGTGGCAACCAGCTCACACTTACAACCTCTAATTTGGGTAATGAAGGAAAAAGTTTAGGAAGCTCTCACCAAAGAGATATAAGCAGTCTAGAGGGCATTTTGGCAATAAGCAGCAACAAGAATAAATTATGGCAGTCCTTTAGCAAACAGGAGATTTACAGGGAACTGATACAGATAGAATTTAATGACATGATCTCTTTTTGTGATCTTGTCTAATTGTGCCTAGGGTTGGTTCCTCTAAGCCTAACCAAGATCCATAAGAAGTATCTTGCTCTAGATGGAAATGGATCCATCCAATCCAGCAGTGCTTATTATTTCCCATAAGGTTAAATAACAGCTACTGAAATGTTTTCGGAAAATCTAAAGTTGTAAACCTAATAGATACTCTTGGTATAGGGACTAAACCTTTGACGACTCCAGGTATTACAAATCAAAGTAATCATATTTTCCTAATTGCATTCCAGGTTCTCTTTCTTAACCATGGTGAAGTGTGACAAGATGTTAGCTGACTTTTATGTATGAATTGCACTTATTGTAGTTTTTTTTAATGCTTTCCTATTGCCACACTGCCTCCAGCAGCTTTTCACACACAAAATCATTAGTTCAGTTTTTTAAAAAGTAAACAATAATAAGCATGAGATATTGCTGCTGATACTATCAATGTATAAACATAAGCAGCCAAATGATAGAACGTTTCCCGTTCTCTTGTTCCTATTTAATTTATCCTTCTAGGCGTGATCTGCTCTGAATTGATAGTATTGTCATCTCTGTTGCAGATTAGTCCTGCCAGACAGAGCTAAGGACTAGTTCTGATTTATTGTCCCTAAGTCAGAGACAGTTATCACCATGGAATCTCCATAGCTCTTTTAAGATTCAGGAATGCAAACAAAGAGTGAGTTAGCTGTTGTGTAAGATCTCTGCTTGCTTTTTAAGGAAGACAGACTGGGCAGGGAAGGCAAGCTGATTTCTGTATACTGGTTTAGAACTGAGGTACAAACTGATGGGGGAAGGAATGGAAGACAATTTGTGCATTGTTTTTAATTTTTATCGCACAATGACCATCATACAATGGGCAAATCTGAATATTAATGAAATGGCAGATTTATTACCTGTAATACACCACATAGGAATAAACACCTCGGAATACGTTGCTTTAAATATATATATTTCCATTTTTACAAGTATAGAATTTTAGATTTTTACAACAGCCTCAAAATGATTTAGCTAATAGTGACTACAAGGAATTCCATTTTTTACAGGACAAGTATGATTGCTATTTCTGTGTCACAAACATGGAAGTGGTTTCCCATTGTTGCTGTTGCATTTAACATGCATTAATAATTAAATGTTTATGATACCGACTCCTTTTAGTCTCATGGCAGAAGCAGTAAGAATTAGAAGACAAGAATTAAAACGTTCATGGTACAACACAGCAAACAATAAAATATAAGTAAGAATATAAAACAATAAAACAGCCATGGTAAATCATAAACACTAAAATGTCCATGGCAAACAGAATAATAAAAACAATAAAATTCCAATAGCATATTACATTAAGAATCATCTCATGATCATTACACCACAACACTTATTTCATAATTCACAATCACGATCATTAACAATCATCTCACAATAATTATACCACAGCACTCTTTATTTCATAATTCACAGTTACAAACAAGGTGACATAGTTCCAGAAAGGCCCAATCTTCCATGCTTTCTGGAAAGCCACCACTGTGGGGGCTAGGGTAGCGGGGTAGCCCACATAATACTATGTCATGATGTTGTTTGGGTTTGACTTAGAAGACAGTATGAAACCAATCGCTGTAATTTGTAAACCAGATTAACACATATTAAAACAAACTTGTTCAAAATATGTTAAACCAGGATTAGTGTGACATGTGAACCTAGCCAGTACCTATGAATAACAGTAACTGTAGTTACCCATTATGCTAAGCCATTACATGGTTTGTTTAATTTGGCTTAGTTTGAAGTGTGAATCTAGCCATTTCTGGATTATTCAATAAAGCAGAGTTAAGAAAATAATTTTTTTCCTGTGATGCATACACCCAGCCAGGATGCCTTTCTTTGCATGCATGATTTGTCATTCACATTTTGACCAGCTCAAGAGAGGTAAATGGTGATAGCATCAGTCACCTCTTCAGCAAGAAGAGAGAGGCAGGTTGTGACAAGCCCTAGGTTTTTATGTAGCACAACAGTGCCCCCAAAAGCTTCTGATAAATTGACCTTGTGCTGAGAGACCTGCATAGATGGAATTACTCTTTGGTTTCCCCCCAAATTACATCTCCAATGTAATCTTTTTCTATAGTAGCTCAAGTAATAAAAACTAGTTTATACCTACAATTCACTATGGAGTCTTTATAAAGGTGGGTTTAATCACTAGATAGTATTCTAATTTGCTGGCTAGGCCAGTGACATCAGAAATGACAATGGATAGTTAGATTGGGCAAAACAACAGTTAGGCCTTCTAAGGAATCTGGTTCTCACTTATCCTATACATTCTATAACACTGAGGACAACGCTCAACAAAAAGCAAGGAGGGCCTACCTAACAACACCCAATAAAGAGGCTCAGCAGATGATCTGCATCTAGTTGTCCTTTTGGCATTAACCCTGAATTTATACTGGAACTCAAGATCTTATTTAAGGAGGTAGTATACTTAATTCAGCTAGTTTGATTGTGAGTTCATCCTCAGGCCCTCCTAACCATGGCACAAACATGCCCAGGTAACCATTTTTATATAACAGGCACAGAGGAGGGACATGAGGTGAAGGAGGGTCTCCAAAGTTCCTCCCATTTTTTTCCTCCAGGCCCGTGATGTGTCATTTGGGCTGTTTCTGAACACAGGTCTTGTGATTTTGGAGGCGAGACACAGGGTGAAGCAGGAAGGGGCTCTCCCAATGATTTTTTTTTTTAAAAAAGAATGCTATACCCATGTTCAGAAACAGCTCAACCAGTGCAGGTACAGAGCACCTCTGAATCTGCAATCTCTTAGTTGGGCAACTTGACAGATAACTGAATTCATTCCAGTTTTCTGATTTGGAATAGATACGGGTCAAGCAACTGGGTCACTGCAAGAAACCTAACACATGCTTATATGTTCATATCTTCATCTGTAACTGTTTGAGAAACTGGAATTGTGTATGATAATTTCAAGTGATGAATAGGATTTTACCACACACTTGTGTCCATCAGGGGAAGCCAAGGAATGGCAACATTCTATCATTATCTTCAAAGATGTTATTTTTAAGATGAACCAATAAGGAAATTTAGTGATGAAAAACATTGTTAGTTTAAGATTAGAATTAAGCTCCACAGCCAGGAAACTGAAAACTAAAGTTGATACCTTAGTAAACATGTTCCAGATGTGATCAGTAACGATATTCCAATGTTCTCCCATCTTGCACAAAAGTCTCAGATGTTCCACAAGGCAACACAGGACCAGAATAATGCTGGTCCCCTTTATTAGACTCAGGCATTCCATCCTTCATCTGGAACTGAGTCCAAGCGGCTAACAAAGGGTTTAAGTGCTTGGCGAATAAGTGCATGGAAGCAAGCAGAACTTATAATATTGGACATTCCCAAGGCCTCAGGCTTTGGGGTCATTAGATTTTGGAAAACTATGCTTAAAAATGGGTCCTGTTAATAAATAGAGCCATTCTTAATTTTAGCTTTTAAAAAATCCTAGAGTGCAGGTGCACATTTCTGGATAGCTTTTCTATTTGCAATATAGCAATTTATAATATAGCATCTAAAAGACACAAAAGAGAAGACATATTCTAGCCAAAAACAAAATGTGGTTATAATGTCTTATTAACATAAGAAAATGTGCTTCATTTTGCCTGTCCTGCACTTTATAAAATAGTAACCGCTTATCCAGGGCATTCAGATTTCCCAGAAAATCTATAATTTAGTTATTCATCCTGTACAATATCCCAGCATTGTAGAAAATGCTGCTGTATATTGATTACTGTTCAGGGCCTTCAGTGTAAGGGATTATTAAATGGCCTATGATTCTGATACGTTTTCAAAAATATCAGTGAAAGGGGAAATAGACCACTGACCATGTTAGCTGCATGTGTTAATTGGGCAATATGTAGAGAATGCAATCCTGCATTTTAAGTAGGCAAAGAAAAAGACTCCCTTGAGCCTAGGCAAATTTGATTCCTAGGGACTACATGGACACATTTGTGCCGTGGATTTTGAGCCCCAGTAGGGAAGCAATTTGCTCTTGCCTTCCTTTTTTTGAAAGGTTGAAGTAGCAGTTTGGTACTGCCTTCTGGGATTTTTTTCTCCTGACTTCTAAATCTAGCCTAGGGACTTCCTGATCATCTCCCATCCAAGTACTTGCCAGGTCAATTCTGAAATATCAGGTAGAAGCTGCCACTTACTAAGTAAGGTTATGATTAATGATGAGCATTGGCAGTGATTATATGCTAAATCTAAAGGTGATTAATTACCAGCCCAGACATAGCCGACATTCCCCTCAATTAAGATACTGGAACCCATATCTATAACTTCATGTCCGAGAATGTCACTTTATGTCTTTTTCCTATGTGGGTGACCTTTTGAGACAAAATTAATATGTTGTAAAAGAAATCACATACAGTGGAGGTTCCCACCAAAGTATATGAACTTCCAGGAGCACAACCCTATCCTGCTCCTCCAGGGCCAATTGGAGAGACGGTCTTCTGCAGAGCCAGGCAGCAGTAATTCCCAGCTGTTACTAGAGATTCTGGAGAAGAAACCTGGAATGTTTTCCATGTAAATGTTGAATAGCTGAACACAGAACAGCCTTTCCCAACTTGGAGACTTCCAGATGTGTTGGCGATCAGCTCCACAATTCCTAAACAGCAGAAGACCATGACATGGCAAGGGGAGGGGGACTCCAGTTAGGAAAGGCAGACTAGAGCTTATATTTGGAAACACTGTTTTGATTCTGAAACTTTATATGGGGAATTGAATTGTCAACTAATAAAGCAGCTTCCCCATTTTTATCTTGCTCTGCACAATTTCTGCTATGGCCTTTTCCAATGTTTCATCCATAGGGTCCCCAGAAGCTTCTCTGGAGGAATCCTCAGAATACCTGCCCATGAATATTGGACACTATGAAGATGTGCAGGTAAGATGGTACCAATATCTCTTTCCTTTCTGCTCTTGAAATTAAAGCACTATCTGTGACCCATCTTTATTCCATGGGGCTCTGGAGTGCTTACTTTGGTTTCCACATCCTGAGTTTAGGAGTATCTCCAAAACACCAAAGATAGGGTAGCAATAAGGGACTGATTTTTAGCAAGTGCTGATATTACCATCTGACATGGAGGATATTGTTCTCCTAGTTTATTTATTTACTTATTGCATTGTACCCCACTGCAATCAAGTCAACTGCAATCAAATCAGCAGGTTATATAATAGAAAACAAATTTAAAACATCTACAACATGCTTAAAAGCAGAACAAAATTTCCTGTAGTGAAATAAGAAAAAAACCAGAACAAAATATTACCCCTAACAGGTTAAAATGTTCTCTAGAACTCTCTCTGTGTTCATGAATGCATTCAGAGATGATGCTAGCCTGATCTGTACATGGAACCTGTTCCAGAGGACTCATATTGCCACCCAAAAAACAGCATCTTCATATTTAACCACCCTTTATTTCCTGATAGTGGAGCACTAGTTTTCCTTAGATGATCTATTAGGTGGGCTGATTCAGTTTGGAACAGATACTGTAGTTCTGTAGGTATCCAAGTGCCATACGATAAAGGGCTTTTTAGGTCAAAACCAGCACTTGAGATTACCTGAGACCTGCCCATGGTTACCAGTAAATAATACCAGAAAATTCATGCCTTACCAGATCCCACCTTCAAGGCATGAAAGTTGAGGTTCCCAAAAAGTTAGATGCAGGTGGTCTCCACCACAGGCTGATGGTGGACTACACTAGATCCAGGAGCCCAGGGAGGGATTCTGCAGAGCTGCAAAGTGGCCAGTACTTCAGCAGGATTCCTAGCTTGTCTCTATGGCCCACTTTCACACATAGGCACTCACATCCTAGTATTTCAAGAGCAGCATCCCTGAACACAAAGAGTGTCCTAACGATTAACACCCCACCTCACCCCACCCTAGCCATGACATCAAGGTTGTTGAGGGTCCCAAAATCTAGCAGGGCAGATTTCAGACAGGGCAACCATTGTAACTACCCTTGCCCAGCCTTGTTTCAGTAATAAGATCTGCCTGCTCTTCCACTACTAAATCATGAATGAATGAGGTTTCATTGTTGACAGATATGGCATTTACCATTAACACCTTGAGACCAGTCATCACAGCAGTCTGATGATCAAGGATGGGCCTATCAGATTAGAAGTAAAGTCTCCCAGTAAACTGGATGCTTCTCTTCCCCTGGAATGGCATATTGGGTAGCCTCACTATATCTTCTTTGGTTCAACACTATAGAGATGCAACTACTCTCTTCCCCTCACCATCCAGTTATGTGCCTTCATTTCCTGACAAGATATACACATCCAATAGCCAGTTTCTTGGCACTAACCACTCAGCTAGCCACAAATCCTAATAACTCAGACCTTCACAACATACTAAACCAATACCTTTCTCCCCCAAATTACCCCCCACTAATGTCTCAGAGTTGAAGCCCCTCCCAACCTGTCTCCTACTGCAAGTAGGAGTCCTCACTCCCCCATCTCAACTCTCACTGAGGCAGGTCTCATCAAGTTAATGTCATAAATGGACCTTGTGCAATCATAGCCTATTTACTTCTGATAAAATCTGCCAAGGATTCTGTTGTCAATCAACAATCACGGCTGTAGAATGGATCACAACTGTAGCATGGAGGCAAAGCTGCCCCCAATCCAAACTGAGCTATGATTCCAGCCTTCCTGCACTGCTATGTTAAAATCGACAAAATAAAATCAAGAGTGTCATTTCTTGACCAATGTTGATGGGTAAGAGCCTTCAGCTTCCAAACAGTGGCTCTTTTTCCTTTCATGACCTTTTCAAGCCATCTTGGGACTCCTTTAGTTGATACTAAAGGGCTTGCTAGAAGGTGACCCTAGCCTGAGCTGCCTAATGTGCTTATTAAAGGCAAGAGAGTTAAAGAGAAGAGAGTAGAAATTTGCCTTGTGGGAGGAAATAGAAGAGAATTTTCATCAAGAAGACCTATTTCAGGAGCCAACAAACAGACTTTGGGTAATCAGATTATAGCTTTAAAAGAATATAGACTGATGCCAACATATGAAGCCCACAAGGAAAAGAGGCCATAGGAATGGTTGGTATCAAGAGAAACACCATAACTCTGCTGCAATGGAAATCAGGCACTTATTGCTGTGAAAACCATACTAGCTAGCTAGGTAGCTAGGAATAGGGCTGCTGGGGGGGGGGGGGGCAGATAAGCACTGCCAAAAAATGATGCAAGAGTTCTGAGCTGCTGCTTCCTTCCATAACATCACACTTTCTGGGTAGAGTCTTGGAGTAGGGAACAGCAGGTCCAAGCCACCACCTGCAGTGATAGCCTCTTAGGGCACGCCACAACTTTGGAAGCTTTTGCTATGGCTATCCCCATACACTGATATGGCTTGGAGCCCTGGTTAGAGCTATGGGAGAAGTGGGAGCAGAGGACTCAAACTGTTCTTTTCTTCTTCAATCAATGGCAATCATGAGGAGGAGCTCACATGTTAACAAATCCAGCAGTGCCATTCAAATTGCTTTCCATCTTCTTATACACCCTGTGGTACCACCCTAAAATTGAAAATTGCTCCCACCTAGGCAGACTGTCTAACTGCCATCACCCCCTTTCCAGACGTAGGCAGCCAAAGAGTGCAGCTGGAGGAACTCCAGGAGTTTCCAGCATGGCAGGAATTGCGAGAACCATTAGAAGCCATCTTCCCCAACAAGGTAACTTTCCTGGATTCCTGAGCAACCTGAATTTGTGCCTCTATAATGCAAAAAAGGAAGCCATTTGGGAATATAACCTGCTGACAGAAATCTTAACAGTTCTGTGAAGATTTAACACCTAGAAAGCCATGTGTAATCACTCCTTAAGGACAGCCACCAGAGGGGGGAAGTGCATCATGTTCCCCTATCCTCTGGGGAAAGAAAGCAGTGACCAGAAGGAGCTGGTTTACCTCTAGGTAAACTTAAGAAAAAGTTACCCCTCTAGGGTAACTTAAGAAAAAAAACAGATTCCCTCAGAAGAACTCAGAGATTTTTTTCTCTCTCTCTCTCTACCCTTCTGAAAATCCTCTCATTTGGGAATGGAATATATTCTCCTACTCCCCCATTGATTAAAGAGCCCAAGTTTTCAAATCAAATCTTAAGATTAATTAGAACTCAAATCAAACATAGCAGCTGGGCTTGGAATTGCCCTTTTCTGCCTGAAGAGCCAGGCAAAGAAAATCTAGAATAAATCAAGGGTTTTTTTTCTTTTCCCTTGCATGCAGATGATTTAATCTGGGATGACTTACAGGAGGGAGGAGGAGGAGGAGGAGTACAGCCCTGTGCTGCTTACCCCAGTGCTCTTTACCCCAGTGGATTCCCACTCAGAGGATAACCTGGAGCCTTGGAGGACAAAAGATGAAGGTGCCAGGAATCCATCACTGTTTGATGAATGAAGAACTGGAGGAGGCTCCTCAGGCAACTTCACAAAGAAATGAAGCCAAATGGAAGCAGCTTCATTCTCTGGCCAGGATGCAGTAGGAGGCTCCATATCTTATCCAAACACAGCTGACTCAGACATGGAAGACACGGCCTCCCACCATGTCCTCAAAAGGGAACCACATGTAAAGACCAATGCTTCCTAGTACGAAAGATAGCACAGATCAGGAATCTGTGGAGAACTTGAGATTTCTCATGAGAAGAGTATCTCTCTGAGCCATGGATGGGGCTTTTGGAATTCCAGCTTTAAACTAAAAGTGCAACTGATGTTAGCTTTGGCTCACTTTGTCATAATCACTATACTTGCCTTTTGTCTCCATTTGAACTGTTTCTATTGCCTGTTGGATCCATCAAGATCTTAGACTTATATTGGACTTTGTGTCTCCCAGAGCAATGCCTTTTTGAGAAACACAGGAGCTCATGATTAGTGGCCTATTACTAAATAAGGTTTTCTTGGCAGAACCTTTCAGTGCCAAACTACTGATTACTATTCATTGTAATTTGATGTTACCTTTCTCGCTACTAGTCATTCAGTCAAATTTACCAAGCTTGCCAATTAATTCCCATGAGACTTGGTTTCTATAATGTGTTGTTTTACTGGATGCACCATGTTTGAATGTGAAGTTTGTTTCTGCTAATTTGATGCTTTTCTGAGAAAGAGAATTCTTCAAAACAGCCTTCTCATGAGTAAATAAAACCCCAGTGATATCCAGCAAAGTACTAAGCAGGACTCTGTGAACTCCAGCTTCAAAATCTTTGATGTCAGGCTGCTGCTCACTCACTGATTGTCTTTGCCCTTACCTTTCTTGTGCTGCTTATTCTGCTAGATTTTTTAGGTTTGAATGTGAACTCCACTTGGACTCTGTTTCTCTTACTTCATTGCCTTCATCAGTCTTGACTATGGATTTTATGGTGGGCCCAGTGCAGTTTTATCCGAAGGAGAACATGTGGAACGACATGGCCTGGTAACTTAGCAGAGCATCAGTATGAACCATTGCAGATGATGCAAGCACCAGATAGAATTCCTCTAATTCATCAACAGAAAAAAAGGAAGAGAAGCGGTTTTCAAAAGTGCCTTAGCACTTGGTCCTTTTTCAAAAGTTTGCAGTTGAGAATGCAAAATGAAACATCAGATGCATATGTACAACAAGAATGTATCTTAAGCTCCATAATTAAAATCACTGCCTTTAATCTGTAACCTTTTATTGGAAGGCAAATGGCACTAGGCATCTCTCTGGCTGTGTCCTCACAACGTGCTTAAGCTGGCAGCCAAATTAACTCCTTTTCTGGGTTTCCACCATATGTTGAACAATGATTTCATCAAAGGAGCTGTATTCTCATAACACATTGAGCCATAAAAAAGCAAGATTCACCAAGCTCAGCATATGGTACAAGTATAACCCCCAAGTCTTTAATTTGCTTAATCATGCCATGTGAATGTAGCCTTTGACAACCCATTGCATTAAACTGTTCCTTATTTGACTAAGTCATAATTGCGTGGAGTTCGCCCATACATTGAATCATAATCTGTGTTTTATAAACCTCAACAGCCAAGTTCAGACAATACTCTAAGCTAAAACCCAACCACAATTAAGGAATTGGTGCGAACATGTGATTCCAATGTTTTACAGGTTTAAAGGAAACCTTTGTTGCTGGGAGCTGTTGGAAGTGGAAATATTCTGTGTGTGCATGTGACTATACCTGAGAACAACACTCTGACTGGAGCAATTATTAATGAAGCAGGTTTTAAAATTATAACAGAAAGGAGATGTATTTAAGGAAATATATTGTCAAGAAAGGCAAAGCCTAGGAACTCGCTAACAACATCTTACCAAGAGAAGAGTCAGCATGTGCTCCATGCATAAGTGCCTGGGAACAAAGACAGAAGGAAGTGATCTGAGATTAGTGATATTATAGACAAAGAGCAGGAAGAATAACAGGCAATGGGGACACAGAGTAAATCCTTAGTTCTTACCTATACCCCACTGACTCTTATGAACAACATATCACGAAGTACTGAAGAATCAGGGCCGCTGAAACCACACTTTTAACAAGGGGTGGGCAAAGGCAGCTGGATACATACCCTGAAGAAGACTAATAAACGCTTCAGCTACTCTAATACAATGTGAATCCCTCACAGTTGCTGATGAATCCATAGTATAATTATCAGATTTGAGAAGGAGAAATTATGATCATAGAAGTAAATCAAAATAAAATACAGGCTCTGAATGATAGAATGCAAACCAATATTCAGAAACAAGAGAAAGAACATTTCCTTTTAAATGAACAGTGAAATTTTTTCTCATACTGATTCTCATCCAATAGGGAAGTTAAATTCTGAGCCTAGTGATAAGCCCCAAATGTGCCATTGTGTGCGTGTGTGCGTGATCCTGGCCATTGCAATTTATAATGGGTGGGTGACCTTTTCTTAACTGTGAAGCTAGAATTTTATAATAATAATAATAATAATAATAATAATAATAATAATAATAATAATAGAGTTAGAAAGGTTTAAGGGTGGACTGGGGGTATTTTACCACCTGGGGGTACATCCACCATTATTTTGCCAGTTTCAACTTGCAAATCACCACTGTTGGAGTACTTGAGGGGCTACAAATAGGGGTGCTGGGCATCCCATTTAGCCTGTGGGTTACATTTTATCCATCAATAGTTTATGGTGTGGCATAATACCTGATCTCAGCCATTGTGACAGCATAAAGGCATGGATTGTGACACTTTTGAGGTGAAAGATGTGAGGCTGTAGTATATACACAACATCCCAGAATTGTAGAAAACACTGTTGACCCATATTTATTACTATTCAGAGCCTTAGCCATAAGCTATTATTACATGGTATGTGGTTTTGATGCATTTTCAAAATAGTTGTGAAGGGGGAAGTGAGTCTATATGTAGAGAATGCAAGTCTTGCATGCTAGGTAGATAAAGGTAACAATTCTCTTGAGGCAAATTTGACTCAGAGGGACTACATGAAGATACTGATGCTGTGTTTTGAGCACCAATATGGAAGCACTTTGCCCTTGCCTTAATCCTTCGTCACTGAATCTATGCAGTTTTCTTCGAAATGCTGTAGAAGTAGTTTGCTATTACGTTCTTCTGGGATTTTTGATAAAAGACTGGAGATAGACAGACAGACAGGCATGCAAGCTTTAGAAAGTTTTAGAATAGCTCAGGGACATGTCCTTTGAACTTGTAATATTTCAAGCCTAGAGGATTTTCACTGCTGCAACATCTGCTTTTTCTTGAGACAATATGAACTGGTGGTCCTGTTCCAGGGGATTTGTATGTAATACTGATGCATAACACTTTAATCCTCCCAGAAAAGCATTGATAGCAGCCCTACCACAGAGACATTCCTTTCATTCTTCTGTAAATATCAGCATATGCCAAACAACAGATTGCACCATTTGCCTATTTTGAATTGAAAGATGATAAGCTTTCTTTGATAATCATGCACACGGTGATTCTGCACATTGACAGTTGACAAGAATAATGCAAATGCTAAATTAGATGGTTTTTAACCATCCGATTAGAATCCCACATTTATAAAAAGTGGCAACATTCAGTATTAGTAAGAAATATATATACCAAAGCTCTGTGAAACATTTGGAGGGATCCTTTGCAAAATGCCTTAAAACACCTGCCTGAATCTGCTACTAGAAGCATTGAGGCACCATGTCCTCCTGAAGATATGGCTGCCCATATTGTCTACGTGTGCGCAGATTCTGCTGGGATTGCTAACTAAACTTCTTCTGTGTATGGAGATAGACACTCAAACAATGTGGAGAGGTCACTTAAGTGGTTGCACCAAGCCTCTAGAGGATGAAGTTTGGCACCCAGTGGCAATATGTTTGTAGTTGTATACTTGTAATTTGTAGCTCTTAAGGATGATTTGTAAAGCAGATGAATAACCTATGATCTCACTGTATTGCAGTGTTTGGCTTATTTATAGATTAATATTGATTATATTCTATTCATTGTATGAAGCTAAATTATGAAGATAAGCTGAGCTCCTCAGATTTACCATACATTTAATCATTTAAAATCTCTCTGGTTAAAGGTGACATTGCATGTTCTTTCAATTTCTAGTCCTGCTTTAAAGCCCACAAAATTAAAATATAAAAGAAAACTTTTATAATCCACACAGCATAAATGATAAAGGCTTTGTTCAGACTTGTATGGTAGGATGATTTACAGTCAGTATTCATCTACTCTTACTATGACTTAAGACTTAGACAACTTAGCTGGGGAGGTCTGTGTCCAGGCAAACACTGAACAGATGTGGCATCTCAATTCAATTACTAGAGATGTCCCTGAAAACTGCAGGCCCTAATGCATCTATACAGGGTAGAATGTTTCTGCAAAATTCCACCTATCATACTAATTGGCCAGGCAGTAATTCAAAAAGTCCACAATTCATATTCCTCAAAATATCAAGTCTCCAAATGAGCACAGTGGCCAATTAAGATACCGTAGTTGCTTTGTTCACTCCCTTTTCCTCAGATCATTATCCCTTTTCACAACTCACTCTCCATGATTACTCTCACAACTATACTGTACATAATCTCTCTGAAAAACCTAATTGCATTCACATTACTTTAGCCTAGATGGGCAGACATTCAGCTGGAAGAGCTCTATCAGAGCTGTGAGTAGAAAGTGGCAGCTACTCCTCCTCTTAGCAACAACCAGTTTTTGCTTTACACATGTGGAACTGCTAGTTTATGGCAACAGATCTGTCTTCAAGACAACCCAATACTATTCATTTCCTTTTGTGTAACAGATTAACACAGCTTCCTTATGAACATTTTGTTATTACTTTAATACATAGCCACTACAAGGGGAACAGTCCCCCTATTGGATATGCCATAAATGGCTAGATTCCTAGCTTTCATTTTTTTTAAAAGATCTCTAATGTTTCTGGAAGCCAAAATACAAAGCAAAATATGTAGTCACTATTCTGTGTATTTTCTGAAAGGCCTCTTTCTGTTTTCCATAAATTTAGTCAATGAATGAATAATACTTGTAGTGATTGATGTACACACTATCTACAGAAGGATTACCTTCTTTAAAAAAAAATCCTTAGTAGAAAATTATTGGCTTATTTTTAAAAAGGCAGAAATTCAGGATTTTTGGATATGGGCACTTAGTGCCTTACATCTAGGCAAAAATAAAAGATAAAATGAATATAGGAACGTACAGTATTTCTAATTCAGATTTTATTAAAAAATGGGCAATTTTTCTGAAGTTTTAAATTTTAAAAGTGACCCTTCAATGCATACAATTAAAATCCCTCATTGTTCTGTATGCATTGCAAAAGGTTGGACACTGGCTCACAGACTGCATGTTGCACTCAAGCCCTGCACAGTGAATCAATATTATAATGCCCATGGATAGTGGTGGGGGTATTTTAAGCATGCAGAATGTCCTGGTAGTGTTGGGGTTCTTAGTCGTTGTTGCTGTAGCTTATTCAATAAAACATATTTAAATAGGCACTTTGTATGTGGTGTGAATTCAGTGAGACTTCCATAAAGTGTAACCTCCAGATGCTTTGAACGTTAATTACCAGCAGTCCCAACCAGCAGGGCAAAAAGTTCGACATCCTCTGGAGGGTAGAGGATTATGGTTACAGCAGTCAGTGCAATCCAAATTATTCTGGCTTTAAGTAGAGGACTCCCCCCCCCCTTTTCTGTGAATCATTTGCATAAATTACCATTTTTATAGCAGAATCCTGTATATTTCTGTCTAAAAATGGAGAGCCCTTCCCACCAGAAAAGGACTGAAATTAACAGGGTTAACTTTAGTACAGTACAGTACAAAGTAAAGAGCATTTATCTGCATATTCTAACCAGTTTTCTGTTTCTCCTTCCCTCTTTTATTCATACATGCATTAATCTTAAAGAAATAGTGGAAGGCTTTTTTTTAACTTACTCTCTTCCATAGAGGGTTGAGAGGAAGGGGAAGGGATTGAGAGAAGGAGAAGACCAAGAAAGTAATTGCTGTTGATGAGATCCTCAAAAAGATATTTAAAGAACGAAAAGCAATGTATAAGGCAATGCATAAATATGATAGAAGGATGGTTTGCAAAGCTGGAAAGGTTTAGAGTACAGTAAATGCTGAGTATGTAGCTGAATAATTTTCTCCTTTTGTTATCTCATGTCTTAGTTCCTTCAACATTTTAACATCTCACTTATACACAATCACTTTTCCTTACACCACCCTACTTGCAATGCTCTGCAGCTTAGAAACGGCCAGGAATGAGCACCCTGAGATTGCTGGAGATGCAGCCTTTGTCAATGGTTGGGAGTATATGTGGGGAACACATTCACACATCATTCAATGAGATATCAATGCTTCTGGGATCTTGAAAGGGCAAGTGACTCTTACTAAATGACACATAGCACACAATAACATCTTTATTAATCTCCTAGCTTCATTGATTACAATATAGCAAGGCTTTGCTTAAGTATACACACATCACCTCCCATATTCACCAAGCCTCATCAGAGTAACTGATCAAGAAACCTAAGAAGAATGGAGCAGACAGATCATGACCCAGATGGTTGTGTGTACATGGAATGTCTTCCAGCCAGGTTTCTATCCATCCCTTTCTTTTTGTAGGGTGCCAGCAGCAGTTTACTCTCCATCTTTATGCTTGTTGGTTAGCTAGATAGATTTTATTGCTTGAGGTGCAATTTTCACTTTATGACCAGCCTTCAATTCCTGGCTTAGTTTCAGCTGGTTTAAGCTTGCTCATTAATCATGTTATAGAAAATGTCTGAAGAACAAACCCATGATGAATTCTGACTGACCAAGGGAAGAAAAAAAACAGCTTGGTAACAACCATAGAGAGCCCATGATCTCTAAGACAAGAATGGGAAGTGGTCTTGGCAAGATGTCTGGAAAGGCACAGCAGCAGATTTTGAAAAGAGTTTAACAACAGACTTCAGCAGGGAGGGACCATATACCTAGAGGCAAAACTTGTGAATAGTACATGCCACGTTGGAATAATAATAGGAACAATAAGATGTAAAAAAAGGAGAATGGAATCGAGAAGCTAATTGGAACAACAATCACCTGTGAATTATTTCCTCAAGATCCCAAGCTTCTGTGCATGAGGGAGTATATGATTATAGAAACTGCTTAAATAATCCAAAGACTTTTGCTGCTTGATTTTATGCCTATGGTTTCATATCTATTGTCCACAAAACCCTAAACCTCTCAAATCAAATCAAATTTATTTAATTATGGTTAAAGCCCAGCAGAATAAAAGAAAAAGTTTAGAAGCAATGACTAAATAATAAACAAACAAACAAAATCCCCACAGTCATATAAAACCTAACAAACTAAGGTTCAAAAACTGCAGAAAGGGGAAAATTGAATAAAATACAGTCAAACGGTATAAAACATAAGATAAAATAGAAATAGAGTAAAATAGAAATGCAATTAAAATAGAACAGAAAAGAACAACCTCATAATGTAACCACTCCAGGATTAGGACATCTTATGCCTTCTTATGGACATGCTGCAGATAGAAACTTAGCAACTCTATTGGTGATGGTAGGGTCTGATCTGTCAACCGCTCAGTATTGGTCTTGGAGTACAACCACCACATCTTGGTGTAAAAAACAGGGGCATTTAGGTTATACCCCCCCTTCCCCCAAATTCTTTAACTATCAGCCTTAGCATGTCCATATTTCTTTAGATTACTTCATTTCCTTTTTTGCTTTGTTTGCTTTCTACCCAGGTCATTGCCTACATGCTACTAAATGCAGATAGAGTCTATGAATTTTACAATGTCCATACATTTTTTTAACAGCATACCATTTCTCACTTCTTTACTTAATTTTGCAAAATATTTAATAGATTTTGCATAACACTGCTTACACTGAGAGGGTACAGCATGATGGGTATATATGTATATATACTGCTCTACAGCCATAATTTCTCTTGAGAAATTGTCCTCACAGAGATGTTCTGGGCATGGTCAACCACATCATACCAGTTGTTTATTTCTGTTATAATGAGATGTTTCCGCTTTAATAACTATTAAACTATTGAGGGAGGTTTTCTAAATTGTCACCCAGAAAAATCCCCCTAGGCTATCCTGAATTTTCAAAAAAAGTTTATTTTATCAATTAATGTGATATTTCACATTTAGCAAGTATTCTACTACTGGAATTTTCTGCTATACTACAGTGGAAGATGAAGGATGGGGCTCTCTGTCCTCCATATTGTTAAAAAATAACTGAAACTAGCTTCCAAAAATATTATCCTCCATTCCCACCTTTCCACTGCTAATGCTTCAGATTTAATGAGCATATGATTGCTGAGTAAGATAATGATAAGCTTGAGTTTCTGTGATCTAGAATAGTGGGAAAGATTAGTAGCATAAGGTTTATATAATCTAGCTTTAAACCTACCTGTATTGATTGCATTGATTCTGGTCATTTGTTTGAATATTCCGAAATGTATTTCCTGTTTGCAAACATTTCTCTTATATAGAAGAATGCAACATTGTTAAAGATAAGAGAGATACTTTGTTATTTTTCCATTTGATAAGATCATGGAGGAAGTAAAATTTATTTTTAAACTTTGACATGGGCACTGCCAACAATTTAAATAACCATACTATTGTTTAGGATAGACAGTTTCCATTTCAGGTATAAAGATAACTTTGTTTGCTTTTCAAACACTAGCAAAAGGAAGGGGGGATAACAGGATGCACAGCACTTAATTTTCTTTTCTACAAAATAAAAGTTTTACAATTGAAGTTGTAATTACTTCCTATTGTAAAATCTTGCCATACCTAGAATCACATGCACTATTCATGCAGTGTAGATGTTTAGACATTTCTAGAATATACCACAACCTGAGTAATGCTATTGCTCAGTTAGACTTAATAGCATCCCACAAATCTAGTGCCTTACTGGCAACAAGGTAACACAGCAGAAATGAGGGAAGAATGGTTTTCACCCTCTTCCCTCCTTGTGTTGCTGCTGTTGTTAAATTCCTTCATACTGCAAGTTATGTGAAGGAATACATTTCAACTAAATCACCAACTGATCTAAATGTTGGTGTGCTAAAGGTATGACAGATGGATGAGGGAGAGTTTATTTGGATCCAAAACCCCTTCTGCCCTCTCTGCTAGATCTCCTCTTCAGGCATGGTTTCTTAATACTGAGAAGAACCAGTGGAAGCTGGCAGGGATGTAAAAGGCAGAATCCATCCAAGTCAGATTTTCTGTCTGAGGTCTCCAACTTTAAGGAAATCTGAATACTCTTATGACTCTGTTAGAAAAGTGGCAGTCCCATTGTTAGATAAGCCATATAACAGAATTGACTAGTGAGAAATTGGGACTGGACTTCTTTACAGATTAGAAAATTATGTAGGGAAACATGTTTGGAAAACACAAAATTGGAAGAAACTAAATGTTTTTCACATGTTTATAATTCTCACACTGTCTCCGTAAGTTAGGAAATCATGAGCAGTGCTCACGTACCAGCTTTTGGATTGCTCTTCTTCAACCTAATACCAACAGTAGCAAGGAGAATAAGCCCAGAGGAGGCATGTAGATTTCCTAATACGAGCCACAGTCACCATTGGAACTGCTGTCAATCACAGAGAAGACATCTATTGGCAAAATACAGATCCTACTTATGTTCTATTTTCTTTTCTTTCCACCAGATAACTGGAATGAGAGACAATATCTCTCACACATACCCAGCCTAGCACAGACTCAGTTAAATGTTTGGGCAGTATTTATTTTTAGGGAAAGAAAAATATTTTGGGAACCTGTTATTTGAAGTTTGATCCCAATATATTCTTAACTAGATTATAAAGATTTAATAGGGTTAAAAATGGAATTTAAATCAAGCAGTAAGAAATTAGTCCTTTGATATTTCATATATAATATTTGCAAATATCTATATACAATTCATAATTGAAGCAATTATAGTTGTACTGTAGTACTGTATTTATATAGCTGCCCAGAGTCACTTTGTGTGAGATGGACGGCTATATAAATGTGACAAATAAATAAAATAAATAACTTGTACTACCTTATATAGACTTTTAATGGAACTTCTAAAAGTATAATTTTAAAAAGCCATTTTCCCCTTAATTCATGGATGTTATTGAAACCCCCATGCATAAAATCCCCTCTTTTGAAAAATGTTGTTATAGAAATGAAAATACAGTGGTACCTCGAGTTACGAACTTAATCCGTTCCGTGACTCTGATCGCAACTCGAGTTGGTCACAACTCGAGGTAAATTTTCCCATAAGGTTCAATGTAAATACGGTTAATCCCTTCCGCCCTCCGAATTTGGTCGCACCACGAGGCAAATTTCCCCATAAGGTTCAATGTAAATATGGCTAATCCGCCCTCCGAATTTGGTTGCACCATGAGGCAAATTTCCCCATAAGGTTCAATGTAAACTTATTTTTGCCAAGCCTGCTCTGCATTTTCTTTGGAGCCATGTTGACAAGCACACCAAAAACCTTCCAAATGCCACAAAACACACCACAAGCCTCACCGAACGTCTCCTTGCTACCGCGATCTCGCCCACAGGAAGCCACGACCGCGTGGCAGCAGGGCAAATGGCCGCGGATCCGGTTCGTATCTTGAGGTGGAGTTCGCATGTCGAGGTAAATTTTTGGGGCCGGAGCTGGTCGTATCTCGAAAAATTCGTAAGGAGGGGCGTTCGTAACCCGAGGTACCACTGTATTTGGTTTCAGAATAAGTTATTTCTCTTAGCAGGTTTTTATATAAGCTGATGCCACTACAGAAGGATGAAATGAACCCTACATTCATTTCCACAAGCTGCCATTGCATCAACAGATATGAATGATATCAAATGTATTTTGGGCCAATTAGTAGACATGTTTCAGTCTAATAAACCGTGTCTTTTCTGGCCTTACAGCTATTCACTATCAGAAAAACAAAACAAAACAAAATTATCCAGAAAAACTAGTGTCAAATTATTTTTACACGGAGCAAGGTTAGAAATCTTGCAGAAAGATGCATAATGGAAGTATTGATGGAAGCACAGGGAGCCCTGATCTCAGTGTTGATTGCTAGGCTTTCTGATGCGGTACTGCATTGCCATCTAGGGATTAGCTGCATCTGGGCTGATCTCTCTAATATTGTAGCCTGATCTTAAGCACATTTAGTGAAATAACTAATCATTTCATTGGAGCTTATTTCTACGTGGACTATTCAAAACATTTCCCTGGAACTAGGCTTTTGGCTTGTGGAAAGAATGCATGAAAGAAAAGGAAAGAATATAAAGCTGTGTGGCATCAAAGACAATTTGCTTGGCCACCACCATCATCTTCAGGTGATTTTGCAATTCACAACCTATATTTTGTGGACAGGGCATAGAACACCTGCCAACAACTAGATAAAATTGAATATTGCCCTGCCAAGATTGAAGCACTGCATGGATCATTTTCTAAAACCTTTTTATAGGTAATGACTACTCCCTCCCATATTCATTTATTTTACAATATTTATACAATTATATAAATGCTATTTTTGTTACTATTAAAACTGTTTGGACTTATTGTATGCTGCATAGAAATTTTCTTAACATACAATAAACATTAATTAAAGAATTTAAAATATAGCTTAGTTCAAAAGTTATATAAATAAAGTGGGAAACTGTATCAAGCATTAATTTAGCAAGCTAATATGTTAGGCTTGAATATAAGAAATAAGATATGATGACTGTCAGGTTGTCCTTTGGTAGCTGTTTTAAACAAAATTAACAGATGTGTGGCATTGGGAGCTTGATGAAGAATGACATGAAGGGTGGGTTTAGTTTAATTTATTTATCTATAGTCAAAATACAAAACCATTACATGGTACAAACAAACAGCATAAAATAGTATTAGATTTTTTAAAAATCCTAGAAAATAACATATGTAATGATAGCTATATAGTACAGTAAATTAAATTTAACAATTACAGCATGATACCCAAGTCCTCCTTAGAGCAATTACAATAATTTTTTTAGCAAAATGGTCCACTAACAGGACATAAACATTTTCCTCATCAGGCTGAACCAGTTGATCAGCTAGCAAGGTCTGCATACAGCAGTGCAATAAGACACAAGTAACTGACACTTTTGATCCTTTCAAACAGAGAGAGAGATGATCTTGCAGAGGGATGTTATTATATTGTCCCTACCATACCTGCTGTTCACAATGGGAGAAAAGCAAGATGGTTCAGAAAATAAAATGAGCTATCCTCAAGTATTCTGGCACTCCTTGAAAATAATGTTGTATACAGAATATCTTTATTTAAGAACTGGCAATTTGGAGTCTACAGCTGGATGTATTCTGCTTCTTCTAGGGGTTGGGGAGTGATTTTCAGCATCAGAAACTTTTAAAAATCATTTGATTAATTGATTGTACTTAAGACAGCTCAATAACCATAGTTCTTTAGATGGTATACAAAACAGTGAAAGCATAAGAAATATAAAAAAATCCCAAAGGTATTAGTTACTTCTAAAAAGAGAATCACTTGACTTTCAATACATTTTTATATACACACAAGCATTTTGTATTTTCCATACATACATAATACATAAACCCTTCAGGCTTATTAACCCTTCAGACAGTTACTCGTGCCCTGCTCACTTCATGATTGGATTATTGCAATGCACTCTACACGGGATTGCCCTTGAAGACCACCTGGAAGCTACAGCTGGTTCAAAATGCAGCTGCACGAGCAGTAATGAGCACCTTACGGTATGCCCATGTGTCACTGCTGCTATATGAGCTGCATTGGTTGCCAGTTGGCTTCCAAGTGCAATTCAAGGTGCTGGTCATTACTTATCAAACCCTGTATGGCATGGGGCCTGGATATCTGAGAGACTGCTTGTCTCTAATCGTTTCTGCCTGCCCAGTATGTTCTGGCAGAGTGGGTGCACTCTGGGTCCCCTCCATTAAACATTGTCATCTTGTGGGACTGAGGAGATGTGCCTACTCTGTTGAAGCCCCCACCCTCTGGAACCACATCTCCCCAGAGATAAGGATGGTGACCTCTCTCCTGGGGTTCCAGAAAGCTTTGAAAACCTGGCTTTGGTCCCAGGCCTGGGATTGATGTTTTATTATTCGTGTAGGACCCGTTTTGTTTTGTTTTGTTTGATTTTGCTGTTTAAAAGATTATTGTAGTCTTATTTGATGTTTTATGTGGTTTTGTGGGTTTTTTTCTACTTTTATACGCTGCTCAGAGTCCATTGGAATTGGGTAACTAATAAATTCAAATAAATACAACCCAGAATAATTAGACTTTTTTTCTGGTGGTGTTAGTGGCTGTGTAAATATATTATTGAGGATGCGGGAAGACTTATATAAGAAACCTACAAACTGGTTATTATTTTAAAGAGTTTCATATCCAAGTGGGCAGCCATAGAAATTGAAATTATAGATCAGAGTATAAAATGTTCTTCTATTTTCACCTGTGAGTTTTTTAAAAGACTTCGGGCCTTGTTTCAACTATTGGCATTAAAGTCTGATAAAAATGGAAATGAGAAATAATTGAATGAGTATTGCAAAGGGGCAACAGAAAGTGTTTTGAGAAAATCAGCTTCAAGCTTCTTGTGAAGGCATATAATGTTCACTTCATAACATTCAGACCGTACCAGTGTTACTTTCCATATTCATGTAAGATGGTTCTGTATGAAGCAGGGATCAAGAACACAGGATCTCAGGCTGTCATGGCATATATATCCAACCCCTTCCAAGATATGATCTCCTGAGATTTTGGCCATTTAAAATAATAAAATAATAATAAAAATTTGGTGCTCAAACTGGGAATTGACTGCAGTGCTCTCATTGCTAACGGATGGGTCCCAGACCACAGGAGGAAAACCAGTGGTTGAGACTCTAGTTGGCATCCCCTTGCATTCACCGTAACCAGAGCAGGAATCATAATGGTAAAATTGCAACTTGGCAAAACTCTCTGGAGCCATTTCCCACGTTATTTTTTTTAGGTAAATAGACACCTTGCAAATACACTTTCACTCTTCTGCATGGCGTCCTAATTGCAAACCCTATTAAAATACTTCAGCGTGAGCCTCTGTGTAACAGTACGTGGAAACACTTTGGGGCGCCCTGACATAACCATGCATTTCACACATGTTTTATTAGAGAACATTTTATTAGAGAATGTTTTATTAGAAAACATTCTTGTTCTTTTACTTTCTCTAAGTGTTAATAGTATGAAAAAGGCGCGTGGTAATCGCGCTATTTTCAGCAGCAAACTAAGGAGCTTCGACCCGGGGCGGAGGAAGACAGTGGAAACACGTGACCGTTTGAAGACCTCAACTAACGGTCTTTTGTGACCGTCGGCACGCGCCCTCCGCCCCTCCGATTGGCTGCGTGCGTCGAAGCGCGATTGTCCAGCAATAATTAGTTCCCGTCGGGCGACTGGAGTGAAATCCTCGTGGAGGCGCCGTGGCGGCCGCGCGCCAAAAAGGGCGCGAGCCGCCGAAGAGATGGCGTCGAGCGCTTCGGACCATCAGCAGAAGGAAAGCGGGCCCAGAGAAGAAAAGGGAGCTGCCGGCGCGTCCCCGGGCACAGCGGAAAGCCCACCTCGAAAGACAAGGGGCCACCGTCTCCTTCGTCTCGGCGGGGAGGAGGATCTCGGGGAGGAGGAAGCTGGGCCGCTGCCGAAGGAATTGCCGTCCCACCTGGGAGCGCTGACCGGGCGGGAGAAGGTGGCGCTGTATTGCGACGATCTCTTGAAGGGCTGCAAGGTGGGTCAGAAGCGGGGAGAGCGCAGTCCGTGCCCGGGTAATCTTCCCTCTGCCCCAGCCTCGTGTGGCGATGGGAGCTTTCTGCACTTCTCCGAAGGGATACGTTGAAATATACACATATGCTTACCTATCCCTATCCATGTTCTTAGAGAAGAACGTACAGAAGGGATGTTTGTTGAATTGGGTGGTGCCCGCATTATCTGAACATTTTTTGGGTGATCCATGGCTGCCGCAAGTTTGAGAGAAACTGCCTTAGAGTTTCTGAATTCATCCCAGAAACGAAGTGGGAGGCAGCACCAGCAAAGGAGAATGGGCATGTTTGAAATGAACCACCTAGTCCCAGTAAAATTTCTCATTGACATATTTTACAATGAAGTTATGGCTTCTGAATGTAAAAAACAGCCCCACATACAGCATGTTGTAGTTAGCAGAGTATGAATCAGGTAAAATAGCTTTTTTCCAGATAAGATGGTACCTGAGATACCAGCATAAGGTGGTAAAAATATGTTCTGTGCCAGAGAATCCATTAAGTCTCGTGGATATGTTTGAATCTGGTTCTCCAAAAGGGATGCAGTTCCTCTTTAATTCTACTCATCCAGACTTATATCTGCTCTGTCATCACTGTATTTGGTATATGGAATCAGTAATGCCAAGCACAAGATGGGCTTGTTTAAAATGTATCGTCTGTAGGCTTTTCTCCACTATCAAGTTAAAGTACTGACCACCCACCCTTCAGTTGGCAGTAAACAGCAATAACGTGAAATGTGTTGCCCCTATTGCTGATCCTTATCCTGGTGGTATTGCTTCTGATGACTGTCCTGATTTTGCATATTCAGTGATTGATAAGCAAAGTCGTTGGTTTCTGCACATCAGCAGCTGCTGGTAAAAACATTCACCAAAGATGGCACTGATTGGGACAGGTCTGACTGCATTACTACGTCTGTCATTTCAAAGCTCGTTCTGGGGTAACTCAAGCTAAGTAAAACTTAAGAGAAAAAAAGGACAGAATTATAAAAGGAGCACTTTTAGTGAAGATTTTGCGTCCCTTTCTTTTCTTTGTTTATATAAGCAACAAATGCTGACTCCCACTTCTGCCATGCTGTTTTCAGGAGGCAGTGGGGATGCTGGTCACATTAAGTGCACTGTTTTGCTATTTCAATTGTATGCTATTAAGGGCCATAGAATTAGACCACTTACAGTATTCCCAGCTGAGCTATCTAGCATTATTGTGCAGTTCTGATTAGGGAGACAGCAACAGTTAAGGCTGAACCAGAGACCAAGGAAGAAACTTATACCCTCATCAAACAAAATTGCGAATATGTGCCGCTGTGATCTTATCATGTCTTCACTTCTGATGCAGTAGGTAGCAAAGTGTTACAGATTGTCATCTGATGCTTTGGGATTAAGCAGAAAAACACTACATTAACTCAGCACAGCTAAATATGACTATTTCCTTTATGGACTGCAGATGAGAATAAGTATGACACAGTAGGGATGCAGCAGAAAAAAGATACCATCAGGTCATGTTGTATATATGACTGTACTTTTGTGCAGCCATACCTGAATGTAAATTCTACTTACCTCAATCAGACATCTAAGTAAATGGAAAAGATTGTTCTTCCTGTTGGAGATATATCGTCTCAAATGCAATTGGGTAGTAATAAATGTATACATAGAAATATTATAGTGGTCTGCTATACTGCAAGAGTAAGAGATCTATTAGACACTTCAGTATTGCTGATTGACAGGCTTTTATCTCCCAATTTGGATTCTCAATACTACTATTAAGATATACTTGAATAGCTCACATCATTGTGAGGTGAAAAGGATTAATTATGTATTACAAATGAAAAATACAAAATTATGCTTTCTTTCTTTTTAAATGTATATTTCTTCTCTGTTGTTTAAAAGGCAGAGGATGCCAATGAAGCTGTGAGTAAGTATCTTGTGGAAAAGCTGAAGATGAAGGAAAATTGGCTTGGAATTTGGAAAACCAATCCAGAACTGTTTTTTGTCAATTCTGAAGAAATTCCCATACCATATATTGGAGTGCTTGTTGAGGTAATTAAATGTATTTTAATATTGTTTAGCAGCTTCATAATAAAACTATAAACATAATCCAAAAGACTGAGGATGTCTTGCGTAACGTCTGCCAGCAGGAAGTGATGGTCTTTTTTTTTCTTTTTTATTGGAGGCCGTCCAGTCCACAGATAATCATTAGGTCTGACACAGTGAATTTTGATTATAGTGCTTTTTAAAAGTCTTTTTGATTTAAATAATTTAGTGTTTAGAAAGGTTCACATGTTATTGTATACTAGTATAATGGGTAGAGCTTTTCAAGGCATAAGACCATAAGTTGGATATGTTCTCTGGGGCTTGCCAGCTTTACTTTCATTGAACATTTCTTCTCCCCAGCAGAGACAAATTCTTACCTCTGATAAATTGCTGATTGAATATAAAAAGTTTTCTGTGTCCCATATTGCAATCTCCAGATCAATTTATTGATCCTAATAGGGGCTTTTTAAATAGCAAACTGCAGTATGTGGGGATATTTGGAAGCACTAAACAGTGTTTTCCTTACCTCCTTATGCTTCAGTCTTTCAAAAAGTTATTCCTTATGCTGCAGTTTAGGAAAAAAACTCTCTTCCTACCCTAAAGATTGACACATACTGCAGTTACTTGCTGAATGGATTATATTTTTGGCAGTATTGTATATATTATTGTGAATGGGATTTGTTTGTGAAAGTGTCCCCCAGGAAAATTTTGAAGAGTGATCTTGTGCACTATAGACATGAGGTACTTTCAACCAGAAGAACAGGCCAAAATAAATTCCATATCCCTGCTATACTTCAGTTATGCTTGAGTAGGGTCAGGGTCATCATATTTCTTTAGCAGTGATGTAACATAATAAAGGCAGAGCTACTGTATACTTTGAATATATGACTGCCCTGAACTGGGTTTCTATATTATAAAAATCAAAAGAATTAGAAAATATAGAAATCTTAATATCAGCTTTACATTATAATTGTTTATTTCTGTTTTACATTCTAGGTTACTTGTAAATTGCCCAGTAATCCCTCTGCTAATTTCAACGTTTCGGTATCTGTAGCTGAACCCTTTTCCTCTAATATTGCAAATATTCCAAAACAACTAGTTGATGAAGTACTAGAAGAAATGGATTATTGTGTGCCTCTTTTAGAAGTATATCCTGTTGAGGGACAGGATAGCGTAGTGTTTGATATAGCCAAGGCTTTAGAAATTGTGAGGTATGTTTTTCTCAAACTTAATAATGAATGTTTGTTTTAAGAAACAGTTGTTTTTTACAATGTTAAGATGATGTTAAGTTGATGTTAATCTGGATTTATAATTGCCTTGATTAAAAAACTAAAATATTTCACTGAAAATATTTAAGTAAGATTCAGATATTGTGAACATGTATTAAACTCCTGAAGTTGAGGAAGAAATCAGTAACCATAATCCAGAGGTAGAGCACATAAAGTTGGCCCTAGCATCTGTATGAGATTTTGGAGATTTGGTAACAAACAACAATACCGAAATGGATGGGTAAACAATAAACCTGATGAAAATAATACTTTATTAGAGTAAAGTGCTCTTAATATTTTTTAGTGATTTAGTTCTGCTAAATGGTGATATTGCTTCAGTTGTGTATTATTGATGGCTACTTTGAACTTGCTTTAACTAGTCACTTCCTTTGTGAACTGTAGTGCTCAGAACTGGACACAGTATTCCAAATGAAGTCTGACCAGGGCAGAATACAGGGGAACAATTACTTCCCATGATCTGGATTTTGCAGTCCTAATAATGTAGCCCATGGTAGCATTTGCCTATTTAGCAGCTGCATCACACTGTTGGTTCAAGTTTAACTTGTGGTTGACAAGGATACCCAGATCCCTTTCACATGTACTACTTCCAAACCCTGGCTTTCTCTTCCTATACTTATGCCTTACATTTTTCATACCCAGATGCAGAACTTTACATTTCTCTCAGTTAATGTCAGGTCCAAGATGTAGATCACACCAAGAAATCAACTCCAGGTTAAGACTAAAACTACTTTTATTAAGATTGGCTATAGTTACAGAATCGTGCAAGTCTGATTATACTTTACCTGCTCCCTTTCTTAAACTGATGTGAATTGGTGGGTGCATGTGTGTCTATGCATACCTTTTTAATTGTTTGGACTTAACCAGTGTTTCCCTTTTCATTGCTTTGGTATTAAGGATCTCCTCTCCATCCAGGTCATCCTCTTTACTCTAGAATTAAATTCCATCCTATTCATTTCATCATACTGCTTAAGCCTGCCTAGATCTTTTCAAATCCTTTCTCATCTAAAGTATTAGTGCCCCTCCAGCTTTATGTCAGCTGTGTACTTTATACATGTCTTCTGAAATCCTTGATAGAAGGCATTGATTAAAAAAAAAAGTTGAATAGGACAGAGTCCTGTAGCACTCCATTCAGTACTTGCCTTCTAGCTGAAGTGGAGCTATTTATTTATTTATTTATTGTTAAACTTGTATGCTGCCCATCTCCCCCAACGGGTGACTCTGGGCAGCTCACGTTGGACATTCTGCCAACTATCCATCCATCTAACAGTAGTATCATCTAGCCCATATTTTACCATTTTATTAAATAGAATATTATGAGCACTCTCTTAAAGGCTCTGCTGAGGTTCAGGTAAACTATGTCTGTGGTATTCCCCAATCTAAAATAATTATTAAGGATATTTAAGAATAACCCAAAACAAAACTTTAGTACATATTTACATATACAGAGATATCCACATTTCATAAAGTAGCTTGTAGGATTAAAGAAGAAACTGTTTGCACAATGATGATTTGGTTGGTAAATGAACAACATAATACGCAGCATCTACTATAGCATAAATAATAAGTCAAAGGGGGCAACCTATAGATATATTTTTTCTATACAGTACATCAAGAAGTATTAAAACAAATGGTCACTTTCTATATTGTATAATACTTTTTCACTCCCCTCACCCTTTTTTTAACTTTGGAAATTTTATTAGAACAGAAAAATATAAAAGTAATACCACAATGGTTTTTATTTAGATTTTTCTATGACTTCCTTTGGAGAGATTGGGATGATGATGAAAATAGTGAGACATATGCTGCATTAATGGAAGAGAGAATTAAAATGTAAGTAGAATACTTCATAGGCCTAATTCTCACCAACAGGACATGGGGTGGTAAGCCAGTATTTGAACAATCATACTTTGGAGTGGTGGTAGAAACTGTCATATTAAAATGTATCCCCACCAAAATACACATATACTCTCTCACATATCCCCATTAAAGATTAGCTTTTTTTCATAGATAAGCACCCTATATGAATAACATCTTCAGTTTATTTTTATGTATTTGTTTGTTTACTAAACTTGCATGTTACTACAGTCATAGACAACACAGAGTTATCCAACATCCATAAATCTGGTTCAAATATAACATTCCAGTACCAGAATCAAAGTACCTATCTATATATAAGTAACGGAATCATCAGTTATGTCTGACAAATACTCCAAAACCTGAGAGGACATCATTAAAACATCCCAACCCCCTGGACCTCCTGGAACAGCCAAATTTTAATGGCTTTTCTAAAAAATCAATAGGGTGAGAGCCATTCTAATTTCTGGGAGAATGCTGTTCCATGGGGGGGGGGGGGCAGCAATTGAGAAAGCTCATTTTTGTGATCCCTGATGATGCTATTCCCTAAGATAAAGGATACACAGTGCCTACACTACCAGACCTTATTGGGTGGGCAGATACAATTGGAAATAGGTTTCCCAAAGATATATAGCGTTGGCCTATTTAAGACTATAAAGGTGATAACCAGCACCTTTGAATTACAACTGAAACCCAACTGGTATCCAGTACAGCTCTTGAAATAGTGATGTTATATAGGTGAAGTGAGATTTGTCTTCCTATATTCTGGACCAGCTGTAGCTTCTGAATGCTCTTCAAGGGCAGCCCTATGAAGACTGCATTGTAGTTCATGCCAGAGGTAACTAAGGCATGTGTGACTGTGAGGAAAGCCTCCCACTCCAGGAAGAGTTATAACTGGTGCACAGTTAACTCAAACACAGCTGCTCATCAAGCAGAAGCTATGTGTCAAGGAGGACCCACAGATTAAGATCTAGTTCCATATGGGAGAGTGCAGCCCCATACTGAACCAAAGATGGAATCTCCCTGAGATTGTGTGTCCTCCAAACCAAAGCCATTCTGTCTTACCAGTAGAAGCGAATATGTATAGCTCTTGAACTGTGGAGTACTTGGGGTTCTCTGAGCTTGGTTGTTTTCTTGCAAACGTTTCATTACCCGGCTAGGTAACATCTCCAGTGCCAGGTAATGAAACATCTGCAAGAAAACAACCAGGCTTAGAGAACCCCAAGGACTCCACTCTGTTTTGCTGGGATTGAGCCTAATACTGTTTCTCCCTAACTAGATCCTAACAGCCTCCAGGTACCAGACAACAACTGGGTAAAAACTTCACCCCAGAACTGAGATACGTGATAGAGTATCATCTGCATACTGGTGGTATCTGACATTTTGTGGGTGGATGAACTTGCTCCTTGCTTACCTACATGTTAAATAGGAACAGGAGAGCACTGAGTCCTGTTGTATCCCATAACAAAAGAATCTAGGGCTCAATCTCCCTCTCTACAGACTAGAACTGCCCCTTTAAAAAGGTGGAAAACCACTGAAGAAGAATGTCCCACCCGTAACCCTTGGGGACAGTCCAAAAGTATAATATATTGGATATTATTGAAGGCTTGCAAGAGGTCAAGCAACCCCAGAAGCATTACCTTCCCCCTGTACAAGTCTCAACTGAGGTCATCCACAAGCATGATCAGTGTAGTCTCAGGCCATATCCAGGACTGAACCCAGACAGGAATGGATCTGGATAATCTAATTCTTCTAGAGCTCTCTGCAATTGCAGGCCTGCCATCTTCTCAACAACCTTTTCCAGAAAGGTTAGGTTGGAGACCAGTCAATAATTATCTGAAATTTCTGGGTCAGATGATAATTTCTTGAGGAAGGGGCATATGGTCACCTCCTTCAAGACAGGTGGCATTACCCACTCTCTCAAGGATACCCCACCCTGACTCTGCTGTAGTAATTTATTTCACCTACCAGAAAGGGTAGGGATCCAGACTACATGTGTCAGAGCCAGTGCCTCAGAAAACATTACCGTTTCCTCATAAACTATAAGCTCAGACTGATCCTAAATAACTTCGTTAGGCATGGTCTCTGTCACCCCATCAGGGCTTGTCCAGCTGGTATCCTGCAAGTGGATCTGAGCAATTTTATCCTCCAGATGCCCATAACATTCCTCACAATGGCCCAACAAATATTTTTCTAGCCCATTGCCTAATAGGGTCCAAGAGCCTCTGGCAGTCATTCTATGGATACAGTGAGTGGAGAAATACTGATTTTTTGCTATTACTGCCATGATGTAGGCTTAAAAGTGAGCTGTAACTAGACTGTGTTCAGTCTGATTTGCTATTTGTCTTCCATTAGCAGCACACTAGGCATCTCCTGATTTGCTTCATCTCCCAGAGTTTATCAGTATACTAAAGAGTTCCATTGGATTGGCTGCTAAGACCCAATCCTGCCCAAGGCTATTGTTGCCTCTGTATTCAAGCAGGCAACTAAAGCCTCAGCAGAATTGTCTACCATAGCCTTAGGAACCTCCCCAAGTGCCCTCTGGAAGCCAAATAATTCCATTACATACCTGAATCAGACTAGTCATAAAAGTCCATCAACTCTGCAGATTGATGGTGCCAGTCAACTCCATAGCAGTCGGAGTTAGCTGACCATGACAAGGAACAGATCTGCCACCCTCAGATCATATTGCATCTGCCACTAGACCAACAACAACAACAACAAAAAAGGCTAGATTTGGCAGGCTGGTTTAGATAATAAGGAACCAGGTTCTGAGCCCCCTGGAAGCCCAGGGCAGAACAAAAGTGGTCAGCACAATCCTCAAGTGGAAAGTAAATAACTCCCCTAATTAAGCTGCTCCAGCAACATGGGCTATATAACAGTAACTTCCATGCTCTCTTCCCATGTTGGAAACAACTCTTCTGCTTCAGACCTGTGTTCTTGTGCCATTTGCTCAAAATTGTTCCTGTCCCTTTTCCTGTATTTGAACCCCAAGCAGGACTCTTGTACTGGCTTATGGAACTCTTTGGCTCTAGATCTTTGGACTCTTCTTATGTATCTGCCTCTGTCAGTCTGTCTGTCTGTCTATCATCTATCTGTTGTTTGCAGCTTCCAAATTACTCAGGTTATAAGGTGCTAAAAACTTTTTGAATTCACCAAACCTTAATTGCTCTGTATCTAAATACTTGTTATATCCCTGGATCCTGTCAAAAAAGATCTACAATACAAAAGTAACAGTTCTCAGATTTGTCATTATTTTGCTTTGTGTTTGCATTGGCTTGCATAGGACAGGAGATAATATGGTTATCTGCAGAACAGTATCTCTAGAGAACGTCAAAGTCTTCTGTATGACAACTGCCAACCCTGTTCTGCCCTTAGTCCGTGGCTAATGCCAAACCCAAATCCATGTTTGAAGGGGAACATCCTCCTCTTCACACATTCACGTTGCAATAATACAGATCAAGATTGCCCTCTCATATTCCTGGAGTTCAGACTGGAGATTGCTGTGGTAGCATTCTGACCCATAGTCACCACCTTATTTGCAGTTATAAGAATAAAATAAAATTGATTTTATTGAATACATTTACATAGTGAAATTCTATTTCCTTAATTTTTTTTTAGTTGGTGTGATATTCAGAATGGAATTATTCCAGCTCCAATTGCCCATCGTTTTAGAAGAAATTTGGAAAAATACAAGAGCATGCATTTGGAATTAATTCATTACCAGAGTAATATCAAAGAGGAGCCCACAGCAGAAGAAGCTGTTGAATGTTGGAAAAAATATTATGAACTAATAATGCTGTGTGGCTTGTTGAAAATATGGGAAGATTTACGTTTAAGGTAATTTCATTTGATGTGTTATCTAATGTTTTTATTTGATAATTGTCAAAATGATTTTGCTTTTATTAATTATTACATGATGGTTTAGTTGTAAATTTGCTAATTCTTTAATGCTATTCTTTACATGTTTTTTTCAGAAATAAGTTCCGTTGAATTCAGTGTTCATTATTCCCATGTATGTTGATAGAAGATTGATTGATTAAATTTATTGTAACTTTAGCTATGCTTGTACACAGACTGACTAATGCTGAGTCAATCTTGTATATTCATATTCCCAATTATTAACAAACATACGTTGATAAGAAGGTAGTATTGTTGTAACTGAAATGTTTCTAGAAAGATGCACAGGTAAGTTCCCCTTTGGCCCATTACTTTTCCATTATCCAAAACAGATCAACACTTTTTTACTGATTAAACTCTCTCTTACAGATTTTGCAGTATAGAACAGAATATTTTTGTTAGAATGTATTTATTTAATGTATATCTCGCCTTTCTGTCTGGAGATCAGTGTGGTGTACGTAGTACTCTGTGCTCTCATTTTTCCCCATGATAACTCTGAAATTGCTTAGAGTAACTGGCCCAAAATCATTGGTTAGCTTCCATGACTGAGGGTAGATTTGAATCTGGGTCTCCCCAGTGCCCTCCAATACCTTAACCACTGCATCCCTTTGTCATGAGAGTGTGGTGTGCAGCAGGAACTTTTATCTGAGGTTGTAACATGTAGGTACACATTTGAATTCAGTGGACTTACTGCGAGGTTTATTTATTTATTTTGCTGGGTTTGTAAGTTGTTCCAGTTGAAGGCAACTCCAAGTGCTGTACATCCCATCCATCATAAAAATGGGTTAAAACGTAAACACATTTTACAATAAAATATGTAGCAACATATTCCACTGGAAATTCAGTAACTACCAAATGGGCATAGTACTGCAATTTATCATTTAAAATGTTTGCTATTTTAATTTTATATTACTTTTCTGTACAGTGGGAATTATATAGGTAATTAGTTTAAATATACATTATAAATTAGATTCCATTAAAACTGGTGAGAAACACATTTAGGCTTTTCTCAGGCAAGCTTGACTGAGATGGATACTCAGATATGCAAGAATATAAGAACTTCTGATTTATTGTAGAAATGCTAAGAGTGCCATTACAAAATAATTCCAATGACTGCTGTGTATCTAATGCTAGTTCTGTTTATACCACAATCAGTGTTAAATTCTTGTGCCTCTTTCTCCTGCCTGCTTCATGTAAGTAGCTAGAAACAATTCTCTTTTGGTGAGAATCATTTCCATCTATTCCTTGTTCGATGAAGGCTGTTTGCTTTTGTCCTTCTGAGCACTAGTTCCCATACCATAAATAAATGTGCTTCGAATGCCAGAATCTGATAATTCACAAAGATGCAACATACTAAGAAACAATGGTATGTTAATACATTTTCATGATACTAATTATTTTCATAAGTAATATGTAGAAAGATCATACTGATAAGTGCAAATTTATTTTAAATGGAACACATTAAAATATTCAAGGACTTTTTGCCTTTGTTAACTCAAACATTAGAAAACATGAGTTATAGAAAATTAAATTCATTTAATTCTGCAGATAAAAAAAATTATCTTATTTAATGTCAGTCAGTCCTATTTGCAATTTATTTTGTGGAATAAATTTTATTTCCCTGAATTTCGCACTGTTTTTTTCTTTAAACTGTATAAATTAAACATATTTAAAAGTATTTAAGCTAATTTAACTTGGCAATTCATAACAACAGATTCTGTTTTTGATTTTTTTTAAAAAAACAGACATACTGCTATTGAATGAATTGTGTAAAAATTATTACAGGACAAGAAAGAAACGAACTTCTAAAATCCCTTGCTAGTTGTATCCCCAGTTTAAGATTTAATAATTCTAATAGAATGTATTGCTTCCTATTTTTAAAAAAGTTAATTTGCCCTTCAGAATATCTTATAAAAATAAGTTTTTGGCTATTATTTTAAAATTATTTTTAGAATAGGTAAGTGGTTTCAAATAATATTTAAGCTACAGTTTAAACTTTAAGTATTTATAAAAATTTTGTTTCTTCAAAAGAGAGTATGTTAGGATCCATGGCATGCCTTTTAATGTGTACAGTTCATTATTTCAGTTATAGATAAGGTTTGGCAAAAAATAAAAAATCCTAACTATTTAATTTCTTCACTTTCTATTTTTAAGGGTTGTATTGCCAGACTTTCTTGGTGTGATAAACTGAATTAGGGTTAACTGTTGAAGTTTAAATGTCTGTATTTAAATGTCTAAATATGAAAAAAATGTGTATTTAAATAAACTTTCTTTACATATACATATATTTGGGATATGCTTTCTGAAATGGATTTCCCAACCTTTCAGTATATCAAATATCAGGTTCACCATGATAGAAACAAAACGCCCTTTTTCTCAAGAGAAGCATATTTATTTTTCAGGCATTATGTTATCATATTTATCATATACATATGTTTTTAAAGAGCTAATTAAAGCCTTATCCTGTATCCCACTTGTACTATCCAACCTGTGATACATATGCCATTGGTGGAGAACCACTGGTCTAAAGTTAATTGTGGTAGAGTTCATTTTAAATTTCAGAGCTCATGGACCTCTGGCCCCAAGAATACTGAAACGTAGAAAAGGACACAGAGATGATGGGAAAACTGTAACTTACATTGTTGCGAAAACAGTGACAGCAGAAGTGGTAAGAAATCTCCAAGTAGATGATAAATGTTCCTCACTGCTGCTTTTCTTTAATGACAAATCATTATTCTTTATCATTACTTTCACTACCAAGTAGCTACTTTACCTTCCTGTTTGAACTATCATACAGGATTCTTTTTTCTTGCAGCAGTGTTCACTGAGCCATCACTTTAATGACTTTTTGATAGTGGTATGGATGAAAGGAAGTGGTGCATCCTCTCATGTTTAGTTCTCTAGCACATGTATATGGAAAAGGGCTTTATATTGTATTTCCTTTTCTTTTGCTAAACTATTTTCATAAGCTGCATCTTAATTCTACAAAAGAAGATGAAAGCCAACATTTACATATTGCAAAATTAATTTGAATATCAGTCTTTTTTGGCTATTTTAGGGACTTTTGGCCTAAGGTGTCAGGAATCAACCCAGTTAATCCGATGTATTGAATTAACCTTAGCAGATCTCATTTACCTACCCTAGCTTTTTGTTGCTGAAAACAACTGTTTTTGGCTAGGAGAATTGTCTGAAAAATAGGACAGACTTGCCATCCAGGGCCAGCAAGAAAGAAGTATCATCCAGGGTGAATTGTAGGTCACCAGTTAACGTGTTTTTTTGTCATGGAGTATACCTGAATGCCAACATAGCAATGTTGTGCTGCCTTTCACTTCAGTCAGTCCATATTATAATACCAAAAACGCCTTATGTAGATATTTAAGTAAGTTGGCATGGTAGATTGGCTGTAGACAGTGATTTTATAGTGTGTTCTAGATAGAAATTGGAAGTATGTGATTTTTTTTTCATGGTTTAATTTCTACAAATAATTGATATGCTTGTATAGTCCTCTGCAGAATCTTCTAGAGCTGCAGAGCATTATTTAGCAGGAAGAATAAATTCACAGTATATATTCTCCTGTGTTTGGTTCTCCCATGTCTCTTCAGTTTTGCTTTAACTGCCACATAAACAGCAGAATGTAGATTCTTCTGAGTGCTTGTTTTCCTTATGTTGTTTATCATTTTTGTACAGTATGTGTCCTACTTTGCATCAACCCTACCACAGGGTCTTTGCACAAAAGGTTTAAGTGTGGCAGAAGATTGCTATCTACAAATCAATTCTTTGCTATTTCTGTCTTAGGGATTAGGGCACATTGTAAAAAGTTATCCATGTTACCAGTACTTTGGTAGACAAGTTTGAAGGAATGGTTTTTCCCAGAGTGTGCTTCTCTAGCATGGGCCTTGGTTATGGCTGCATCAGTGACCAATTCTGCAGCATCGTGGCTGATACAAGTTATCCTTAGATTGAGAATTGCTAAAATAGCCCCAATTTTGATAATTTGCAGTGGCAGTGGGTCAGCATGAGATGAAAGCTGTTCCTTAATCCCTCTGTCTTTGAGATGAAGATGCCAGCTTGGATCCTGGACTCCAGGATTTTTCCATAATCTGTTATTCCTGATTACCTTGCAGAGTCAATTGGGATAGAGATTGCTATTGCGCTAGACTCTCTCAAGCGCCATCATGAGTTTTTACTTTAACGTTATGACTGCATCTATTACCCCTTTCCCCTCAAGAGATTGGAAAATAGGTTTGCCAGGTCATTTATTACAGAGCATAATACATCTGCAGTCTCATCATAACATTTCTGCCACAATTCTGAGACCTCCAGAAGCAACCCCCTTGTCAGATTCCCATCCTACCAACTTGTTTTATCACTACTTTACCACTGCTTCCTCTAGTCTCTCCAGATGCCATCCATCACATCAGATTTTTTTCTACCTCTTTTCTGGACAAATGGGTATACTTCAAGTACAGTTCTGGACTTCAGGCTCCTATATTTCCCTTTGGTAAGAATGTCTCTAGAGTCATTCTTGGAAATAAAGAATAACCTTGAGACTAGCACTTTGCTTTACAAACACACTAGTGTTTTAAATTAAATTAATACAGTATGGCAATAGAAGTAGATACCCCAGTTGTGATAGTACTGCTTGAAATTATTGAATGTTTTAAGTTTTGCCTGGTTTGTATGTTTGGATGCCAGATGGTTTCTTGAGCTAGGTTTATATTGATTATATCCTGCATATCTATAGGAAATTCCCTCATCAAATTATATTGCTCTTGGTGTTCCTTAGTGGAGTTTGAGTGTTACCTCTCTGGCTCTGATAGGTAGTCTAACTTGCTCACATTTTTGTTGTTACTGTTTTTGTCCTGGAGGCTTTGTATTATGTTTTGAATGTCTGAGACGTTGTGGTAAAATCTCCTGTTTCTGATTGTGTGCACCAGCAGAAGCCTTCTATACAGAAAGTTTAATTTGGCATTAAAACCACCCAGAAAATGTGTGGCAAATTCTTTCTAGTCAGTGTTTCAATGTATTTTTCAGTGGCATAATGAAAAGATGGTAGTTGTGTGCTGGTGCAGTTATTCTGTACAACAGGATTAATGCTATAGTACAGATATTTCATGAATCTTACAGAAGAAAGTTGTTTGTTTTCTACATGGAAAAATTGTCTCAGCAAACATTTGCAAACACTAATTCAATATAGTAAGTCAGATTCTAAAATCACTAATGAATTAAACTTGCATATGTTTTAGAAATGACTGTAGAAAATATTTTTGTTATTGTTGTGTTGTACTGCAATATAATACTATATATAATACTGAAAATTAAGTTCCATTGCATTCAGTGGGGTTTGTTCCCCAGGAACTGTTTATAGAATTGAAATAAATTTAGGAATCATTGCAACATTATTTGAATTTTGTGTTAAACTTCTAAATTTTATATTTAGGTAACTCAGACTCTAAAAGGATAAATTTGACTGTCTGAAGAAATAATATAAATAAGCACATACATTATTTTGCTTTTGTTAAATAAATTGGTTTTTATAAAAAAACAGTTTTGTAAAACTGATGTTCAAAGATTCACTTACTTCCCAATGTTATGTTTTTTTTCCTCTTTCATATGTCCAGGCTAAAGAATTATCATCTGACACACTTCTCCAACAGAATGATAACCTAAACATAGCTTTGGACAGCTGTTACAGTGGTGATAATGTGCTTATTTTCCCTGGAGAATATAAAGCAGCAAACCTATCCATGTTAACTGAAGATATTATTATTAAAGGCATTAGTATACTTTCTCTCTCTCTCTCTCTCTCTCTCTCTGCATTTAAAGTTGCCAAATTGAAGGAATGCTGTGATTTTCTGTTAACTGAGTTATAGAGCTGAAAGAAAATATTTCATAGAACGACTTGTCTTGGTTTTTAGACTTTAGAGGAAACTTACTTAAATATAAAAACATTTATTTTAATCTGTCACAGCTTCTTAATACATGAGTCCTGAAGTAGTTGAATATATACATAATAAATTCAAATCATTTGAATAACTAAAAATCATTGAGGGTACTATTCTGTGCCCAAACTTCAACCTCAGTTCCCCTAATACCACTACTTTGAGTCTGAGCAGTATTCTGGTAATTCCAGAGGTCAGGACCCTTCAAAAGGGGACATTTAAATTAATTGCTTGGCTGGTCTTAAACATTTTCTTTCCTGTTGCTTGTGTATGAGGGAAGGTTGTTTTTTTTAATGAAGCCAAGAAAGAGAGGCTGGAGAAATGCAAACATCGCTCCATCCTCATTTTTAATACTTTGGAAAAGCCAGTGCACTCCAACTTGAGAGGATTCATTTGCAGAGGAGAAAGATTAAGAAAGAAACAGCTGATTTGGCCTAGTGGTTAAGGTGCTGGCCTAGAAACCAGGAGATTGAGTTCTAGCCCTCCCTTTAGCATGAAAGCTGGCTGGGTGACTTTGGGCCTGTCATTGTCTCTCAGCCCAACCCGCTTCACAGGGTGGTTGTTGTGGGGAAAATAGGCAGGAGCATTAGTGTTCACTGCCTTGAGTTATATATATTTTTAAAAAGCAGGATAAAATAATAATAGTAATAATGATAGGATTTCTCTCTGCTTGTTTTTCCCAACTTGAATAAAGTATCACAACTGTTGCTGCTGTTCAGCATATGAGCAGCCTTGACTGCCAAATCAGGCAAGGAATTGCCTGTTGCATCAGTTTGTGTATGTTCTCATTATAGAATTGCATTAAAATTTTCAACTGGACCATTTTATCACCACCATATACTTCATATCTGGTATTTATGAAATAGAGTTTTAGATTACTTTAAAAACTTAGAAACAGTTCTTTTTCCCTTTTATTTTTCTTACACTTTCACTGTTTGATGTATTAATACCTTAGATTGATTTTTAATGTAATTTTCCCCTTTTATACAGGAGTTGGAAAACCAGAGGAAATTGTGATAGTTTCTGAACCTGCTAATGAGAGTTTTGTAGTATCCAGGGCTAAAAATGTGAAATTAATGAATATTACATTGCTGCAGCAAGGGACTGTTGATGGAATTATTGTGGTTGAATCTGGACACACAGTTTTGGAGAATTGTATATTGAAGTGTGAAGGGACTGGTGTTTGTGTACTTGTCGGGGCTTCACTGACAGTTATAAATAGTGAAATTACTGGAGCTCAGGTATATTCTCTTTCAGTTCATTCAAGATGCAGCATGTATGCATGAATGTAAAATGTTTATGTAGGTTGAGCAACAAGAACTGGTACACTAGAGGGGAGAAAGAGACAAGAAAACATTTAATTCTTTGCTGCCATCTAGTAATCATCTTTATTTTTGCAGTGCCAATCTGGTAGCCCTAAGATTTCAGTTACTTTCCAGCCAAACTTTTACTGTAATCTTTTGGCCATGCTCAAATTTAAAGAAAAAACATGAAGCAAGTTTTCCTAGTAAGGTGCAAGACAGATTCTAAAGGTGATCTCAACTGAAACTTCTTTCCTAGATTTGGTTTAATGTAAATGTTGATCGTTGAGTGACCTTTCCAGTTTCCTGCTGCAATAGTCCAATCATGCTGATTATGTTATCATTAATTATTAAATATTTTAGCCACTTCCAGATGGCAGCAAAAAGCAATAGATATAGCCTTTATAATTTTAAAGGATATGAACAAAGCATTTTTTTCTTGCTTTTCTCTGTCTTCGGGTTCCTTTTCCCCTAGGCTACAATATACCTTTTTTTTTTTAATCCCTTTTCTTTTTAAAAATAAAGAAGGCATTTATCAGCAATATTGCCAATAAATGGATCTGAACAATAGGCAGTAACATTAATTCTTTGAGAGGTGACTGAGCTGTTCATACTTTTGGGGGGAGCAGTTGGAGCCTATAGGAGAAATAGGACCATTTAGTCAAAATCTAAATATCTACTGCTGTGGCTTAGAGAACACCTCTGGGGTATTTGCGCAAAAAATTCAGATTGTGGAAATTTTCTTTCCCACTACAAATGTCTTGCCAACCACCCCAGCATAGGGAAATTACAATTTTTATGTCATGGATCTTCCATGGAGGCCTTGGCAAATGATTATAAAAGAAATCAGATGTCTAGCAGTTACATTTCAACCATCCCTGATAAGGGAGGTGACAGTCATAAAACTGGTTCTCTCTTCTTAATGTTGGGACAGTAGAACTAGTATATAGATCAAGGAAATCTTCATTACAGATTTGCTATTGACTGTGGTCCCTAAGGAGAAGGGATGTACAGTAATTGAAAAACCATCTTCAGTCTAGATACTTAAAGGAGGTTAATAACAATTCAAACAACCAGCAGACTGTAATAGTAAAGCTTTTCCTGAATTGAACTACAGTTGGTATGGGTGTAATATATATTTGAATGCTCTTCTGGGAAGCCCCTGCACATGGAAAGCCTACATGTTGGCAGAATAATGCCAACCTGTCCTTTTCCTGGATATCCTTTTTTTCCCATATGTGGGTAAATCTTTGTTTACCTTCATTCCACTGGTATAAATAGGATAAATAGTCCTTCATTTAAGTGAAAAGTCTTCTATATCTTGGCTCACTTCCACGATGGTCCACAAATTGTGCTAAGTCATAGATGGGATTAATAAATCATGCTGGCTATATTCACATGACACTATAACTAAAAAAGCCCCAACCCTTCAACTAATGGACATAAACACCAGCATTTTACCCCCTTTCCCCATTCACAAATGTCTTTTTAATGAAGTTTTGTGGCATGATTTCCAGAAATCAGAACTGTAATGCTATGAAACATCCCACTTTAGGGGAACCCAAAATTGCAGTTATTTGGGATTTCAATGACTTAATGTTTAAATTGCTGCACATAGTCTAAAATATCAGTATACATACCATTAACTGAAATTTTTAATTTACATATTAGTCAAATGCATCTGCTAAGTTTTTTTAACCAAGGTTAAATTTATAATAGTGTAAATCATAACCTAGAGTTAGCAATTTTTTGGTTGCTGGGAATTGCATTTAATTTTTTTTTTTTTTTTTTGAGAATAGGACTGTAGTATGAGGCAATAATCAAAATAGTTGTGGTCACAACACACTGGGAGCAGAAGGTGGGACTTATTTGGGGTGGGTTTGGAAGTTTTATTTGCAGTGAACTACTTCTAGTGTTTTTATTAATCACAGCTACATTAAAATTTGTTTTTATACCCAGGGAGCTGGTGTTGAGTTATATCCAGGAAGTGTGGCTACTTTGGAGGGTAGCAAAATTCACCATTGCAATAACTTCAGAACTAGTGACTCTTCACGGGGTAGTCTTGGTGGAATTAACATTAAGGTAAATCATTGCTGATAATGGATTGTCACTCTCATAAGCTGGGGCTCACATAATAGAGTCAGCCATTTGTTTAATCTTTTTTATTTATTTATTTTTTTACTAAACTTCATTTACAGATTTCAGTAATCAGGGTTGGGCAATATTTTTCATACCGGGGTCCACTTTTCTGTCTCAGGCACATTAGTAATGTAAAGAATGAATAAGAGACAACATTTTTAGATCTGTGTGAGCTGGCTGGTTTAATGTATCTATTTTCTCCCTTAGTCCCACCCAATTCACAAAAAACAATTTAAAAGTCTGAAATGATTGATCCTGCCCACTCTGGAGGGGCTTGGGGGCTGCACTTGAGCTGTGAGTCACTTCTGTCCTAAGCCACACATGATGGTCTACATTTTGCAATTGGCTGGATTCATACAACATGCTAAACCAAAAGCCAAAGAAAGTACATTATGGCTAAGCCGAGTTTGTGAACTCAGTTGCAATCTACTTCAAATATCTATGAAAGAGAAAGAGACTGGGAAATTTGAAATGATGTCTATGTTTAAACAGATAACTGAGTTAAAAAGATTGAAGTTATAAACAAAATGTTAATTTCTTAACAGATCCTCCCTGCTCCTAAATTAAGGATGAAAAACAATCATATTTACAGTAACAATGGCTATGGAGTAACAATTGTCAAGCCTTCTGAACAGCTGGGTACTGCAGCAGAAGAAACCATGGAATGTGCTGCAGCAGGCAATGGAGAAGATTCTGTTTCTAAACTGGTGCAGGAACTGAGCCTTCAGATAAATGCTAATACACTGGAAGACAGCATTGAAGGCATCAGCATAGTTAACTGAAGCTTCAGTCTCTCATGGTTTCAACCATGTGCTGTAGCACAAGGGAAAAGTTTACATTATTAAAAAAAAGGGCTGTATTATAAATACTGTTAAAACATGAGAGTAACTTTATAAACATTTCATAAGCAAAGAGAAAGCTGAATAGCTTGGTATGAATACAACATTTAAACTTATTTTTTATCTAATAGCCTCCTGTATCAGTGGTCATCTAATAAATCAAAAGGTTGACTTTTATACTTACCCTTTCAACATATTCATATATGTATTACTTAGGAATGTAACCTTACAAAGGTTAGGATAGGCTGGCTTTAGGAAAAACAGTTAAAACCGATATATCATTGCATCAACTGGGTTTATCAAGTTTATTTTTACTACATTATAAATAGCAATATTCAATACCAAGACAAATAGGATTTTTTCTTTTACCAGTTCCCATAAAGCTTAAGCATTATACTAATTTAAAAAAATAAGGGAGAAACTGCATCCTTAGGAACAGTCCTAATTTGTAAAGCCTGTGACAAAGACTTCTCTGTCTACATTATATTCCAGACTGGGACTTTGTTCCAGTATGAGTTTATAAAGATTCCTTCTGATTTGGCATAACAAGAGAAATCCAACAGTGGATTAACCATCTCCTCCTCCTGCCCAGGAAAAGCAAAGGCCATGTGATCTAGGTTTTGTAGTACAAAACCTGGTGTATTGAAGCTTCATAGGCTTCAGTCATTTGAGGCATTACTTCCCCATCTGTGCCTAAGACACACTGGAATTCACAGAAGAAATTTATTTTGATTATACTGTACTAAAAAGAAAGTTGTTTATTCATACTCATGATTTACAGTCAATAATGTATACACTACCAGTTTACCACAACTACATTGCAGCTGTCTTAAAAAAAAAAAAAAGTGTTTTGTAGTGCTAGTTTCCATTTGCCAATTACAGTGTTTAGCAAATATTATCTCATGACTTGACTCATATATAGTAAGTACTAGATCAGGGGGCCTAAGCTAGTCAAGACTATCTTTAGTCCTGACCATTTTTAGTACTATTGATTTCAACAGATTTTGTTTATGACTGGTTTGGAACCAACCATGTTCAAAAGAAGGATATAAAAATAGGTATTTGGTTTTGGTGCTCTCTAGCACAAGCCCTATCAATAGCTGCAAGTCAATAACTGCTTAGGCAAATGCTCTTAAAGAATATATTAAAAACACCACAAAACATTCCAATGAGGACAGTAGAAGGACCAGTATAGCTACGCAAAAAGCCTGGGAGGCAGGGGGATTACAAATAGGAAATTGAAAGAGGGCCAGTATACAAAGGAAGACTGCCGTCAAGCAGCATAGAACTATAGAATTGGTGCCAGGAAATATGGCTGAGGCTATATTTTGCTAGCTGAGGAAATATAGCTGAGCCTAGCAAAGGATGCCAATAATGAAAAGGATTTCTTTACATGTGTTTAAAATAAGAGTCAGAATGGCAGCTGCTCTGTGAAAACAGCAAAATGTGAACAAGAAGCAAAAAGAAAAACAGCTACACAAAAAAGGACATGCCCTGCCGTTCTGAAGTTTGCCATCCTGCCAAACTGAAGAGCAAGATGAAAGTGGAAGCATGAGACTAAAAGACACACTGTCAGGGAATGCCCCTTTCAATGAATTTAGGACCAGGTTAATTCCATTCTAGGGTACTGAAAGAACTGTCCTTATGTATTATCTTTTAAAAATCCCAAAGAGCTGTTGAAGTGTCCAATACTAGAGAATAAATGTCCCTCTTCAAAAAGGAGGAGAAAAAAGTGCCACTATACTACAGACTAGCCAGTAACTGATATATGAAATATTTCAGAGCAAATGACAGATCGATCTGTAAACAGCAGCAGTTAGCATGGATTTGTGAAAAATCTAGCAAACCACATACCAAAATTTGTTTCCTTAATAGATTGTAAGAATGACATATATAAAATATCTCCTGACCCCCAGCAAAGCATTTGTCCAAGTATCCCATAATATAAAATACTGATTAAAAATTTTAAATGTGGGCTGAACAGCATGACTATTGTGGATACAAGGCTGGCTCAAAAATCATACTTTGAAAGTGCTCATCAGTGATTCTTCGCCAAATTGGAGAGAGGAATTCAGTGGGATGATCTTGTACTTTTTAGTATTTTATTGTTTTGAATGAAGAAATAGGATGCTTAACAAATTAACAAATGACACAATATTTAGCGGGATAGCTAATGCCTTGGCTCTTAAAAGTTTGCAGTGCTGCAATACTCAAAAAAGATAAGAATCTGTGTGATCCCCTAATTAATAATGCTGAATGATATGCTGTAATTGGCAAATGTTTTGACAGATTTCTAGACCTAAGGGTTTAACTGTTTCTCAAAATTAGCTCTGGGCTTTACTCCTCACAGGCTTGGAGAAGACAATCCTGATCATGCTGCTGTTTTGCCTGCACAAGCCTGATGAGTTTTCAAGTAATTTTGCAGTCCCCTTTGCTTGTGACCCCATGATTTGTGACCCAGTTTAAGAACCTTAGCCCTAGAAGATAATTTCAAATGAACCTTATAGGGGAACAGAAGGAAATTTGACATGAGTGTACAAAAATCAAAAACATAGGTATAGGATAGGGATATCTGGCTTGGTAACAGTACTTGTGTATCAACTTAAACATGTAATTTCAAAATCATGGACATAATTGTTCCAGTCCATTCTCCTTTGGCCAGACCCCACCTGAATTAATGTGTCCAATTCTAGGCTCTACACTTCAAGGATTCAGAGAGAACAAAGAAAACCAGGGGCCTAGAAACGATGTCATCTGGAAAGAGTTTGGAGTTGGTTATGTTAGTCTTAAAGATAGACTGAAATATAATACATCTGAAAGGATGTCACCAAAAAAAAAAAGTGAAGACTTGTTTTCTTATTCCAGACTGGAGGATACAAAAGACTGGATTTAAATTACAGGAAGAGTAGTACTAAGTACTCATACTTACACTGAGCAGAGGTTAGCCTCTGTGGCCTAAATCACCCTTCCAACTCTGATTAACAAAAACACCAGAACCACAACATTACGAAGCCTGGTATGTTTGAAGCTACCCCCTAAACTGTAGCTTGGTGGGGTGGGGTGTTCAGCAAATCTAACTCCTTCTACACAGCTGCAGTTCTTTGGGCTTTACGTAACAAGTTGAGTAGCAATGGTGGAAGGTTTGGATCCATTCCCACACCTGTAAAGTGAAACTTATGGCAATAAATTCAATCTTTGTGCTGTCACTTGAGTTATATCAAAGAACTGATTGGATGGTGAAGGCCCTAAAGGTTAAAGACTAATAAGAATGCAGTAACATGTATTTAACTGAATTAATCATATGCACTTAGTCAAAATGACCCCATCCACATTATGGATTAGTGTGATGTATGAGCCCAATCACAATAGAAACCAGATCTGTCTACCGTTCAGACCTTTATCCATTGTGGTCAGTGAATGCAAGCCATAATCAACTTAGAAAAATTGATAAGCATAATGAACGTTTTACTGGGTAAGAAAAGAATTCCATCTTCTCTGAAAGATGCAGTAATTTCCCTCAAATAGCCACTTATATATATGTCCTATATATGTAATTATAGGCCATGCTATATTCCCTTTTTATAGCAAAGTGGCTGAAACCATAGTTGCAGAATGCTGTAAGACATTTGGGATGATATATACTACCCTAGCCCATTTTATGGCTGAGGGGTATTGGCTAGATTGAGATTTGATTTATACATTACTTTTCTGCTCCGATAAGCATTCAGAGTGGCTAACAAAAATGAAAATGGATAGAGGAATACAGCACCCAGTTCATTCTCAAAGAACTGGTGACATTAAAAAGGACCTGTCTCCTAAGAATCCTGCATTCTGGAATTATTCACACATTCATGTACTATAGTACAGACAAGGCAGCCTCACAAATTGTAGGATATCACCACTGGAGCTGTGGTGACCATGGCTAATAAGTCCCTGAAAATACCCTTTCAATGTTTTCTGTCCTGAGAAGCTGCTGCAAGTCCTGTGACATTAGAACATAACTGCCTTGCTTAAGTCTCTCTCTGGCTGATCCAGGATTTTTTTGGGGGGGGGGGGCATTTTTTGTTAGCTTCCAGCCAAGGGACTGTTGCCTTCCCAGGAGTCACCTAGGCAAGCATGATACATCCATTTCCAAATCTATGAAGTCATGATTCTCATCTATGAGCTGTTGACTCCGTATCTATCAAATGTCCTGATTCCACCCATTGATCATGCAAAGATGCCCAGGATTGTTCTCAAACATCTTATCTGAAACACCCCTAGCTTTTTGGGTACTGAGCAAACAGGGTCCAGGTTACACTGCATAAAGCAAAAGTAGCCTTTGAATACTTGAATTTTTGTTTTCAGGCTAACGTATTCTTCCAGAAGCATCATCATAAGCTGGTGAAAGCCACTTGAACGTACCAATTTGTGCAAGAACATAAGTGGTTGTGACAATTGATGCAGAGATTTTAAGAGCCTAGGTATTTGAATTTATCCACCTGCTCAACTGGTTCATCTCTAAGGGCAAGATTAACTCATGTGACATCAGCTGACACATTGGTCTTTTTTGTATATTCAGTATGAGGCGTTCTATTCTTTTGCTTATGACATCTAACAGCTCCTGTTCTGATTTCTCTATGAAAACATCATTCGCATATTTTTTTTATTTATTGGATTTCTCCCCCGCCCATCTCCTCCACAATAGGGGACTCTGGGCGACTGTTATGTTGTTTCTGTGAAGTTCAGCTCATCTACTTCACACTGAACTCTGGTATGCCCAGCATTTCCCCATTATCCAATCTATCACCACTCTGAACAAGAACTGGAATCCTGATGGACACTTTCAAAGACTCTCAGCAATTAGTACATGCTTGGCAGAATAAATTTGGTCCACACAGCTGGTCTGATTTAAAGTTTCCTGGGTGGAGGATTCTCACATTGGCTATAGGACTACTTGGATAACCTGTGCAAGAACCTTTTCAATTACAGACAGGGGACTGATTCCATTACAGTTTTCAAACTGTGTCTTATCACCCTGTTTAACAAAGGGCACAATATCAGCACATTTCTAATCAAGTGGGACCTGTTCTTCTTTCTATGCTATTGAGAACAGCCTGTGAATATAATCAATTATTACAGCACCTGCAACTTGGCCAACAAACAACTGAAATTAGGCAAGAATGTAACTGGATGGAAGGAGTATGCTCCATATTTGAGTTATGCCTAGTAGAACAATTGGGAAGAGTAACCAGATTTTCACAATACTGTCTAATGAAGGAAAAGAGTCTTTGCAGAAAGTCCAATGCACTGTTTTTTACCCAGCTTTATCTGAGAAGTACAACTAAAAGCATATTTCAACAGCTTTATTTAGCATACAGAATTCATATCTACTGAGAATTAGTTGATTTATGCTGCTGTAAAATATTCTATGTAGTAGTCTCTTGTGAAATGAACCCATTTAGAAATATCTGATACATATAACATGAAGGCCATGTTTCTCTTCATCACTCTACAGGGAAGATTCAAATTGTGACAAGTCACAGAATTATAGTTACTGGAAGCAAGATTTGTATAGTGATTGCTCCAAAGCTGTCTAATAGCTGAGGCTGAACACTCTACTTTTTTACTTGTTTTAGAAAAGGATACATGGTGTGTATTTTGAGTTGGCAGATTAACTATTTTACAGGTATTCAAAAGACACTGTTTACTGTATTTTATGACATTTTTGGAGTTGTACTGTATTTTATTTTAGAAGTTGCTGTAAGTGACAAACAAATGTTTAAGCAGATAAAGTACTTTAAACTCCTAACTTGCAATCCTAGTACCAAAGGCATCAACCAGCTCATACAATTTTTGATCATACAACTAATCACCAAATATTTAAGCCCATATCTAGGACATAATCCATTAAAAATTAACAACTTTATTAGGATCAAAATAAACACATATAAAATTAAAACAATCTGAATACTGCATATAACTATTATTTCAAATTAATGTTTCAAAGTATGATGAACTCCTAAACCAGGAAGAGTTCTGTACTACAAATAAAGAAATGTATGGAATAAAACAAGATCATGCATACTTTTACTCTGGGTTTACTAACATTTAAGGATGGCCATGCTTTGGATATAGCCAAAAAGATGCTTCAGAGTTGGCATAGGCTATTGGCGTCATCTTGACTCTAAACGCATTTTCCAGAGATCAAGTGGCTAACATGGGAACCCAGGAAAGGACTGAGCTCCTTTAAGCTCTTTTTCAGCTTCAGATCCAAAGTGCAGCAAATCCTCACTACCATTTTGTCAGTAACCACCCCACCCCCCTCTAAATCCACCACCTCTGTTTCCTCCAGCTTGGTATCTTCCACCTGAACCTCGAAAACCCCCAGTACCTCGAAAACCACCCCCTCCAGCACCTCCTGAATATCCCCTTCCCCCAGAAACACCGCGGTAAGAATTATATCCACCACGATATCCTCCTTCATATCCACCTTGGTAGCCCCCCCTGTAGCCACTTCCACCTCTTCCTCTGTAGCCACCTCCACTGTCATATCGAGCCATTTTGGGTGGACGAGGTCCATCGCCAAACCTAGGAATAAAAATTAAAATTCTTCATGGTTATCTACAAAGATGAATAGGTGCAATCCTCCAAATATAGAATTGTGTACATATACTAGGAAACACTTCACCTAAGTAATTATAAGTGTGAGAAAACTGTGCCTTTGCCTTTAAGACAGTTATGTATTTTGATCATAGTTTTAACAGCCAAAAATTCTCTATACTATTTGTTATTTTATAAAAGGTATACTTTTACCCACATTTGTATCTAAAAAGCCTCAACCACGGTAACAGTAAGCTTTAAAAATAATACTACATACAGAACTTTCTGTATCTTTTACTATTCTCTTGTGTAAGCTGGGGAAGTAAGACATTTGTTTGTTTGTTTAAAAGATTTGCATGGCCACCCATCTTATGCAGCATAACCCTGGGCAGCTCACGAACAACTGTAATACAATAAAAACAGTAAAGAACATAAAAGCCAACAAAGAACTTCCTGGTGCCCTCAAACACAACATGTCTTCCCACATCCAGAAAAAACTTTAGAGCTTCCCTGGGTTCCAGCTTCACACTACCCCAAGGGTTGTGAGAACAGCTAGTTCTTCACGGCTTTTCAGAAGGCCAGGAGAGAAGGGGTCTGTTGGATCTCGGGGGAAGGGTGTTCCATAATCACCATATTTTAAAATTCACCATATTTTTAAAAAGAAACTAAAGGCTGGTGCCATCTTATTTTTAAATCCTTTTTGTTAGACTTGTTTTATGCTTTGGTGAAGAAGGTCTGTATATTTTTTATTACCTTTCCATTACAGTTCAAAACATTGTTTCTGAAGGATTTTTGAATTGTTTCATTTCAGGAATTATATACCACCTTCAGTAAATATTTCACATTATTTTTTAAAAACCCTTAAAATGAGTTAAATAAAATATGTAAAGTCACTATCCATGCAGGAATTTAGAATCAAACTGAAGTATCAAAGTCTAATGTTGTACTGTAATTAATTGGTATATTTAATCTGTGGGAGGGGTAGCTGCTAAATTTGGAAACCACTATAATTTCTACACACATTTTCAAGGGTGTCTTGTCTACAATGCACTACATCTGTCCAGTTTAAAGGTTACTAGCATATAGATAACTGTAACCCTATGAAAGATATGGCTGACCTGGATGCTGAAAGGCATTGCAAACTGTTAATGCAAGATAGGTACCTGTTATCAGTACAGACTTAATCAGCATCCCAAAGACCTAAAAGGAACTATTAAAACCAATATACCTGTATAAGTGGGATTATTTTTTTCACTGTGTATTATTTGCTCTTAATGCCATTAAATCACATCTGCTTCCTTTTTTAAGTCTGCATTTATTTTAAATAATATTATCCAAACTTATTTTATTATCCAAAATGAATTCTTCTGGAATCTATCCAAAAATCTAGCTGTGTGATCTTCAATTTATTTTTTAATTATATCAAGTAGTTTACTAATAGGGATCTTTATGGATCCCATACTTTTAATCACTATGTCATCTGTCTATTTATTTCAATTTCGTACTCACTATAAATAGTGTCTAATTGCAGGATCTCATATTTGTAAAATTTCTGCTTAAAGAAGACTTCTTTCAAATCTCTAGAGAATCAAATTATCAGAAGATAAGCATTTCATTATAATTCTAAGATAACAGCTTGAAGCTAACCTCATGTTGCCACCTGCTGCAAGGTTAATTCCAGCAGCTAATGGTTTAGAGATTTCGCAAATTACATTCAGCATCTGTTTGTTCATAGGGTCTAAGTCACTGATGATTTCTGGATTTTTTGTTACTTCTACCACAAGAGCTTCCATTGCTGCGCGCAAAGAAGTAATACAGGCGGCCGCGTTGTGTGGCATCCTCAGTTTGAGCCTAAAACAAAGAAGGCGGTTTACCAAATGAAAATTTCTTTTCTTATCCACTTAGTATCTTAGTACTGCTATAAAAGAAGACCCCGAAAAGATATTTCACAAGGCAACTTGAATGTCTTGTGCTAATAACCAATACTACACTGTATAAACAGTCTCAGTTGCAACGAAGAAATTAAAAGAAACCAGAGCATAGTAGCTTTTTACAAAGCAATAAAGGAGTACATCTATTTAACTGAAAGGACTACTAAATAAAGTATTATGCCACTTAAAACAAGAATAATCTGAGCTTATATGAATTATGAATGAAACTATGAATTATGAAACCAACTACTGAACTTCACAATTCCCTCTCCCTGTCCTCCCACACCATCTGTATCCTATAAAGTCAGCCAAAGGTTCATACCAGTCGTCCAATGTAATAATCTCTCCATCAGATAGAACTTTCTTTGAGCCAAAGAGAAGCAGCTGTAAAGGGCTCACTAAGGTCATTGCTTTGGCAGAGATAGCTCGTGTTCGGATCTGCACACAGAGAAATGTACAGAATCTATTGTATAATATGAAATACAACAGCTATTATTTACCCAGCTACTCAGAGAGGTTTTGGCTCCCATTCATTGGATGTCTTCAAAGTGGCACATAAGACCACCATCTATGTGATGCTTTAACTTAACATAATTGAATGTGGTGTCCTAGCAGATGACAGCACCCACCTGACCTTGACTAATGTTTAAAAAGTCAAGCAGGAATCTGAATGTGCTTAGTACTTGAATGGTACTAATTTGTATTAGTTTGTACTGTATTAATTTGTACTGCTCCCACCCTTCTGACTTTCTGCAAACTACTTAAGACCTGGTTGTTCTCCTAGGCACTGGGCTAGAATGGGGGTCGAGCCCCTTTGGTTGGTTTTTTTGCTGTTTTACTTTGGGGCTTTAAGGAGTTTTTTTTTCTTAATATATTTTGTTTTCTTTGAATTTTTATCTGTAAGTTGCCCAGAGCTGGTATGGAGTTGGGCAGTCTCAAAATTGAAATATTCAATAAATAAATAAGCAGGAAACAAGAAAACATTTTTTTTCAAAGCCCATGAATCACAAACTAGAATGATTAAAAAGTAAAATGATAATATTGTAAAAACTCAGCCTATATGGACTAGTAAGTAATTACTTATTACTAAAGAAACTTGTGCTGATTAACAAAATTAGGTGTCTAGTACGTACAAACACCAAACAGGCAATCCTCACATCCAGATGGAAACATTTTTTATTAGGAAAACAAGTATATGTCACTAGGAGTGTGAATGAAATGGGAAAAATGCATTGTTTTGAATCTGCAGTAGACCATCACATTCTAGAGGTTCTGCCAAACCGTTTCAAAACAGCTACTCTTTGACAGAACTGAAACTTGGGCTTGCTTTAGTTGTCCTGGGTTCTGAATGAAACAAAATCCAGGTGGGGCAAACCTGGTATACATTTCACCTTCTCCCCTTAGCAATTTCCAGTGTGGCATATTCTTCCAGCCCTCTCTATTTTCTGAGCTTCTCCCCTTCCTTCTCCCAGCTGCCACTGCTCCAGCATGGCATAACCCCGACCTACCCTTGTGATCTTTCTAGCACCTTTCCTCCCCTCCTTCCCCTCAGCCATTGATGTCTTTGTCTTTTTCCTTGTTCCCTGTACCTAGAATAAAAGACGTCCATTTTGTTTCACACAAAGTCTAATACAGGTACCTGCATATTTTAGGCCAGGCACTGGCCAATCAAAATCAGCTGTTCTATATACAAAATGACTCATGCATGGCAACTTTCTGACATACCCGCATATCACCTAATGTCTCAATATTCAAAGACTACATGGACAATTGATCGTCCAAAGTATTTTTTCATAATTTTACCTTTTCTCCAAAAACAAAAAATGGAGAAGGATACTTCATATCCTGGCTGCTGAATGGGCAGTTAACAGAGGATTTGTGAATGAGCGCATTACGTCCTTCAGTAGTGAGAATCTTCCTCTTTTCTTTGTGGAAGCAGACGTTGGGATACAGACCAAAAGCCAGAAGAGAGATCACAACATCAAGGCTGTTATCTGGTGCAGTGTTGTTGAACATCTGTGTCATTAAACTCTCTGGAAAGAGACAAAAAAATTGCTTTTCTCAGCATCTTACAAACAATACACAAAACTAATTATATAAATCGAATAGCATTTCAAGATTTGAAACTTTTCGATCCATGTCTGTTCTTCAGGAATGCATGAACTCAAAGCACACATACACTCTGTACAGAGTTTTGTTTGCAATTAATAAATTAAAAAGTACTTATTGTTTTAAGATAAGCTACACTTGGAAAGCCTATTTCCTCTTCAGTGCCACAAGATACAAAAGATACTTTCCTTAACACCTGCAGCAGGTATAGGAAAAGAACATCAATTCTTCTCATACTCTTTGAAATCCAGATTGTGTTTATGTAACACACACACATACACACTTTCTACACCTTCCACATCCAGAAACCTTAAATATGAAGTATGATCAAATTATGTGCGATAAGAAATTCAGCTTACAACTGGCAGGGACAAGTTTACTAGCTTCAGAATATTAAAAAGTGCTATCACAAATAGCTGCAGGTAGTCCTCACTTGAGGGGACGCGGTGGCGCAGCGGCTTAATGACGCTGAAAGTGCCGGCCAGAAATGGCTGAAAGCTTCAGCGGTTCGAGTCCAGCCTCGCGTTAACAAGGTGAGCTCTTGTTTCTATACCCGCAGCTTCTGCCAACTCAGCAGATCGAAAACGTACGTGAGTAGATAAATGAGGACTCTCACTCCGGTGGGAGGAAAAACGCTGGCAGCGGCTCAACAGAGAGAAGGGACAAGTTGCCGGTAAAAAGCGCGAAACCGCGCTCGTCCGAAAAAGGGGCGCGAAGCAACAGAAATCCCGCCTCCTGTGCTGCCAGCTGGGCTGACGCTCTAGGAATTAGGCTCTCGCAAAGTCTAATTCCGAAACTAGAAAGATGCAATTGCCTTGAAAACCGCTAGGGGGCGGTCACTGCAGGGTCAGTAATGACTGTTAAGCAGATAAAAAAAAAAGTCCTCACTTAACAACCATAATTTGGATCAGCAACTCCGCTGCTAAGCGAAGTGGTCATTAAGTGGGAAATCATATGACTGTGACTGTATTTTCTGGCTGGAAAGAAACAAGACTACTCAGTTTCACACCTTCGGCTTTTGCTTGCCTCCTAACTGCTCCCCCGCCCTTTGGAATGCTCAAGTGCCTGCTTATGTCTTGTATACATTGAAAGCAATGTGACTGCACTGGCAGCCCAGGGCTGGAAGCCATGGGTACACTATGCAAACAGTTTACTGTAACTCTCTTGAAATCTCTTCCTCTCCAATCTCCCTGCTCTGCAAGGGGTGAGGGGTGGGGGTTGGGGAGGAAAAAAGCAAGCAATTTCTATAGGTAATCTCTCCTTTGCCTAACTCTTTCCTGCTGCCAGCATGATCACATTGCTTTTGATGTGTAGAAGAGCAAACAGCTTATTCTCTTGAAATCCCTCTCCAATCTCTCTGCTCTGCAAGGAGGGAAAAAAAGAACAAAACACAGGTCAGGCACAGGACAATGCGTAATGACTATAATGGTGATCACGGGCCGTAATTTTTTCAGCACCGTCATATCTTTGAATGGTTGCAGAATGAATGGCCAGTAAACCAGGACTAGCTGTACATTCATATGAAGTTTTTCTTTTGTTTTTACCTTCTGGGAATCCAGAGTTAACCAGAATATCTTTCAGCTGTACTTTGGCTTCCCAGGTCATTCTGAGTGTTGCCATATTGAGTCTCTTATGCTCACAGAAACGAATTTCAGCATTTTCTCCACCCATTCTGCAAGAAAATGAATAAGAATCAGCCAAGCCACTCCATGTAAGTGTAAACATGCTGAGCTTTTTATGTAAAGTAGGATATCTTGTAGCTATCACAGTGTGTATTGCCCTAAATCAAATTACCTTGCATGATCCCAGGCTTGGAAGACTGAGAGCAGGGCCACATGATCGGAAAACCGGTTTCCAGCAAAATTCCTATGGACATAACCCAGCCTTTTCCCCTCACTGATGAATGGCTCAGGGAAGCAGGTGGCAGCAGAGATGGTACACACAGCATCACCTACACTGAAAGAAAAACCATAGAATAATTAGCTGAACTACACTCCAGTATAACTAATGGCACTGTTGAGCAGAAGGAATGAATGGGAGAAAGATTACTGGTGGTATTCAATTTACTATTCCTAGATAAACATGACTATCAGAAAGTTAATTCTCTTCATCCAGAATCCCCCTTTTCCAGCTACTCCTGAACTTACTAAGTATCACTTACTAAAATATGCACCCCATTATCATCATTTTGCCAAGTCGAGGTTCAATGGGGAGCCTTGCTAAAATTCTCCCAAGGGGTGTCAGTTCGTCATTGGAATCCAGGGCATCAAGCTCTGAAACAAAAGCAATAGATTGGTAAAGTCTGGTAGTTTTCAATTGATTTGTTCATGAGTTGCTGCAATTGGTGAATATTTAAATCATAAAATTGGCAATAAAATGAAGGGCTGCTACATCGCTGCCACCCTGCTTATTAATTTTCCAAAAGGCAAGGAGGGCTGAATACTGTTGGAAACAGAATGCTGGATTCCATAGGCTGTTGGCTGGTCTTTGCAATGACAATTCTTACAGAGCTATGTGAAAACATCCTTCTTTTTATTTGCATATTTTCTGTCTTCAGATGATGAGCTCTAACTGAAGTTATAATGTAGCTGAGTAGATTAGACGTTTAGTTTTGCTACTCTGAAATGGACACAAGACAGCACGGATGAGAGGCTTTCAAATCTATACTCCAAGTGATTCAGATAAAGGAAAAGTACCTTTTGCATCTCTCAGTGGATAACAGTTTTGATAATTAGAAGGTCCATAGCTGATTGAACCCCTAAGAGAGGGTTAGTTAGGAAGAAGAAAACCATCCAGTACGAGGAATTTTGTTGAGAACAGTTGCTATGTGCTGTGTAGCAGCAAAGCCTCAAGCAGGCCGCAAAAAGAACTGCAGAAAGTTTCTAGAAGAGATCTACCTGAAGGCACTTCAGAAAGGGACCTAGAAATTATACGACCTGAGAATGCAAAAGTCAACAGAAAGGTCTAGAAACAGAAGATGATTGCTGCATTAAATCTGTTCTAGATGTGAGGGATTTGGCAAATGTAGAGTTTAGCAAATCCAGGTTTGATGGAAAGCAATAGAACTGCTAGAGATAACTCATTTATGCATCAGAAACAGACACTTAGCCTAACAGCTATGTATTCCTAGTTACTATTTGAACTATTAGCTTTATGTCAAGGGTAAACATTGGGTGACATTCTAAATGTTACCGACTGCAACACCAGTACATATTCACTACCTTACATGGCATTATCCTATGGAACCCCGCCCTACGGAACAGCCTCCCCTTTGAAATATGGACACCTCTACTCTATTGGCCTTCACAAGTCCGAGAAGACCTGACTATTCCCCCAGTCACTGGAGTTAGGATGTTAATATGGGGGCTCTGGTATGGGTGTATGTGATTAGTGATTTGGAGTTTTACTGAGCCTCAGTGCAGTTTTAGTTAGTTTCTAGGTTTAATGGAATCCTATGCTTCTCACTTCTTTGCTGCCCAGTTTCTTGGATATTGGTCAGCAATATAAATTGGATTAATAAATAAACTGGAATTCATTTCACCAATTAACAGGAGCTATGAAGACCTACACCATGTTGATTGACAACACAGCCCAACAGATACCTCGGAGTGTATGCTCTGCTTCAATCACTGCATCCAAAGGGGGTGGCTCTATAGCTTTGGCCAGAAACTGTCCAATCCCTCCCAGTCTTAAAAGCTTGATGCTCAAAGCAATTTCATGCAGTGGTGTTCGAAACATTTCGGGGGTCATATGAGTCTCAAGCCTGGAAGCAATACAAAAAAAGAGAGGAGACGTTTTGGATATATTCATCTCTACAGCTCATGCTACAAACTCTTGCTAATAATGATTTCCACGTTATTCTTTATACTTATCTCCTCATCCCAAAAGCTCTTCATAAAAATTATTGTTACATCATACAACAAATACACAAACCTTACCAATGCTATAAGACATCTGCTGTTAGTTCACACAGTACTGGATAGTCATGTCACCCTCCCACCCCAGCACAATGAATCCCTGTTGTCTAACCTGGGTTTTGATTTGTTTTTCCACATCAATTGCTTACCAGGCCCCAGAATATTTAGAAGCTCAGAGTGTGAACTTACCTTTCAAAACGTGCTCTGCTGCAGAGATGGAAACAGAATCCAGGACGGACACGACCAGCCCGTCCTTTCCGTTGCTCCAGATTTGTTTTTGATGCCCACACAGTGGCATAATTGGTCATGTTGTTATGAGCAGTGAACAGTTTCACTTTCTGTCTGTGGGGTTGGAAAAAACAGTATATTAAATAACTCCTTAACTTTGGGATAAAAAGGAAACTAGATTATTTTCACAAACAAGAGGCAGCATCCCAAACTTGAAAATATTAGCACTGGGTAATATTCTGCAGTGCAAGGCAAAATCAGTCAAGTTCACAATCTTGTGAATCCTGCTAGCGTTAGCAGGTGACAGCACCTAGGTGACAGCTCCTAGGTGACAAAACTAAGCAAGGATGAATCTGGTTAGTACATGGATCAGCGTCAATCAGAAAATTCCAGACCTACACTAGGAAGTCCTTCCCTATTCATTAATCCATCTCTTCCCCAGAAGATGGTAATGGTAACCCACTTCTGTACTGCAGCCAAGCAAACTACATGGACCTATCCACAGAGGCACCAGGAGTTTTACTTAACTTGAGGGAGTTGAGCTTTTTAAACTGAAATTAAAATTAGTCTACTTGATCTTAATCTAAAGATAATACAGCCATACAGGCTACAATCTCCCCCCAAATCTTGACTCCTCTCCATTTGCTACTTCTCTACAGATCTCCTGCCCCATTTTCAGTAGTTTTTTTTATTTGCTTGAAGTAACAGGTGTTCAATGGTACAACAAGAAGCCTGAAAAAAAGGAGGGGAACCAAACAGATACGAAAAATGCAAGCCTGTAACTTAAGCTATCCTAAACATAAGTAAAAAGAATTATTGTATAAAGATTTCTTGTCGGAAAACTATAGTACAACTGTCCAAGTTCAAGTTCCAAGTCAAGCTAAAGCAGAACGAAGCTATCCAGCTTCTAAGATATGATCTTGAAAGTGTACCCACCAGTTTCAAAGAGAGTGTCAAGAACAGCTTTGAAGTCCTAAACCTCATTGATGAGGAACTGTGGACTGAAATAAAAAAAACTGTTAAGGACAAATGTGAAAAGAGACTGCCAAAAAACTAAGAATCACAAGAAATTAAAATGGATGTCAGAATAGATGGTGGAAATTGCTAAGAAAAAGGGAGAAGTCCAAGTCAATAAAGTTGATGATCTCACTAAGGAGCTTAATAAGACATTTCAAAAAACTGATAGGAGATAAAGGGCAGTATTATAACAACATCTGTAAAGACACTGAAGATGGAAACAGACACGGAAAAACAAGGAAAGTTTTCCAACAGATCTCTGAATTCAAAAGAAGGCTCTAAAAACTGATTTGCTAAATGATGCCAATAAACAGATGGTTAATGGAGAAAAGCTCAGAGACAGAAGTATAATACTGAAAATCCGTACAGTAGAGATGCCAACTTCCAAGATACTTTTGAAGACTGTGGCTACAGGCAACAATTTCTAGTGTTGGAAGATAAAGTTGGATTAGCACTCTGCTCATTACCAAGTAGGAAGGCTACAGGAATTGATGTACTGTCTACAAAAATAGGGCACATAAAAGACTCACTTAAGGCTCGAACCAAATTATACCAGCAATCTGAAAAACAACACAGTGGCCAACAAATTGAAAGTCTACATATCAATACCAAAAAAAAGGAGACTTAATAGACTGTGAAAACTATTGCACAATATCCTTAATTTCACATACTAGGAAGATAATACTCAGGAACATCCAACACAGATTAGAGCCCTATATGGAAACAGAAATGCCTATTGTTCAAGCTTGTTTCAGAAAAGGCAGAGGAACAAGAATCATTATTGCTAACATGTTTAATAATTGAGAAAGCCAGAGAATATCAAAAGGTTGTCAACATGTCCTTCATCAGCTACAGAAAAGCACTTGACTGTGTTGACCATGACAAGTTGTGGAATGTCATCAGGAAAATGGGGATATCAGAACATCTCATTGTTCTAATGAGAAACCTATACACAGGGCAGAAAGCCACAATTAGGACAGAACATGGTGAAACAGACTATATCAAATTGGCAAAGGAGTAAGACAAGGCTGCATGCTCACTCCCTTATTCAGCTTGCATCACCATCATCATCACCATCACCTATTAAATATATATGCTGCCAAACTCTCAGCAACTCTGGGCAGTTACATGCAGAGCATATAAGAAGCTGGACTGGAAGAAGACAAGCATGAATTTCAAAACTGGAGGAAGAAACATCAATTAACTGCACAATGCTAATGACAGTACAACATATTGACACTTGGATGTCTGAGAATGTAGATGAGGCACAAGTCCAGTAGTGAAAATCAAAGAGCACAGCAAAAAAAAAAAAAAAAAGACTACAATTAAATATAAATAAGATTAAACTAACAACCACAGGTATAGCCAGCAGCTTCAGAACTGTAACGAAGCACTGAAGTGGTGGATAGTCTCTACCTAGACTGATCATAATCAACTAAGGATCCAGCAGCCAAAGAAATATTCTGCAGATTAGCACTAGATAGGGTTGCAGTAGGCCTTGGAAATTATATTCAAATGTTGCAATGTGTCTTTTCCAATGAAGATTAAAATTGTTCATGCATTTTTTTTTCCTGTGATACTCTATGGAAGCAAAACTTAGTCTTGGAAGAAGCAGGATAAAAATGATACTGACACATTAGAATGTTGGTGGTGGAGAAGACTTTTAAGGATACCATGGTTAGCTAGGAAACAAACAAATGGATCATAGAACAAATCAAGCCAGAATTCTCATTCAAAGCATTAACAATTCAGGCTCCAACTATCATATTTTGATCATAACACGCAGAGATCCAATTCACTTGAGAATTCCGTAATGCTTGGAAAAGTTGAAGGAAAAAAGAGAAGAGAAAAAAGAGAAGATGGCTTAGATAAATTTGATTATTACAGCAATGAATGCACCTACAAGAGACCTAAAAGTTGAAGACAGATCATTCTGGAGAGTGTCAATGTGATCACTAAGAACAGACACCAACTTGATGGCACTTAATTGGTCAATCACAATAAATGAATAATGCCCAATAAGACCAAGGTATACTGTCCCTTCTGTAAGCCTAAGGTGATTCAAAGTGATGCTCTTATCCTTTAAAAGATTAAATCTGTCCCATTATTTTCTCTGAGGCCCCTGTCAGTGGATGTGAGTGATGACTAGAGAAACTCAGCTGTCTACAAATGCTGGCTGTTTTTTAGCAGAGACAAAAACTTTATTGCTAAAATTTCTTCTCACTTGCCTGAAACTGAGCAGAGGGAAGAACCCCTGCAGAAGAGCCACTAAGAAAGCCCTCCCTCGTTCCTGTAGAAAAAAAGGAGTATGCAAACTCCTTACATCATGCTATACTCTATGAAAGCCATTTATTTTCAAACATTGTTTTCCCACTTTTCCCTCATTTCACTATTATTCTTGGTTGTCCTACTGTCTCATCTTTACTAATTGTCCACTAGCAAGTATTATCCATTCTACATGCACCTACCCCAAGAAATGTCTTAATAGATACATGGTGTTTCCTCTAATTCTCACACTCTATTATTCCCAACACTTTGGGAATTCTGTTAATCTATCAAAAGCAAACAGATCAAAACATGCCATGCCTGTAAGTCTAAATCACTCCTACAGACTTCAGGAAAGCACAGTCTCCCTGATGAAGGCCAACAGCTTGCTTGTAAATGACTGGGAATTATTAATCCCTAAACTCCTATAGCAAAAAATGCAAACTGTAGTTTTCCCATATGAAAAAGTGTCTTGAACTTTAAAGACTTTTTTTCAAGCAGAGGAGGAAATAGATGGTAACATTATTTGCAGCTCAGTAAAGTAGAGAAGTAGAGAAACAACAACTCACTTGCAAGAATCAATAACATAGACTACATCATTGATGGTTATGCTGGTCTCTGCAATGTTGGTGGATAAGATCACCTAAAGAGACAAACAACATTGTATGGTGAATTCCAAGGTTGTATTCACAAATGTACCCTCACATCTGAACTCTCCAAATGTGCTGGGATTACAACTCCCCAATGCCAATCTGACTACAAATTCCAGGAATAGCAATTATAACACATCTGGAAGGCAGCAAGTTGGAAATGGCTGAGCTACAGCCACTCCAAGAGGTTTACCTTGGTCATTCCAGGGCCCACTGGATCAAATACTTTGCGCTGCTCTTCTCGGGGAATCTGGGAATGCAGAGGAAGAATTCTGTATCTCTGACTTCCTACAGTAAGAATAGGAGGAGGAAAACATTTTAAGCAAGCTTATTTCATTTGCACAGCTCCTATTTTAAATATTATATATTCTTTTCAGCAATTCACTTCTCCATACATAAAGAAAGCTCTTTCTGCTTTATGATCACCTCAGGAGAAAAAAAAAAAAAAAGGAAAGGAAAAGAGAAAAGGAAAAAATACAGCTGAAAATTGCTTGTACCGAAGTGTGGATTCATTTCCAGGTATTTCTGCATGGTGTATATCAGATTCCAGCCAGGCAAGAAGACAAGGACTGCTCCTGCGACATTCAGGGTCTCAATATATTTCAACAAAGCCTCAATGAGTTCAAAAGGAGTTTCCTTCTCATTCAGCTGGGACATGCGGTGTTTTGTTTCTGGGCCATATTCATCACTACAGATAAGGTTGCAATTCGCCTAGAAGAAAATTTTATATATGGCACACGGCAGACTCCTCACAACAGTACTGTTATGCAGATCACTGCTGCGAGATTGGGAAAGTAGAAAGACACATGAGCACTCCAAATCAAAAGGACTGCAATGATCAACTCAAAGTAATCATCGTAAGTCCTGGTGTAGTTCATTATAAAATGCCTTATTTCTCAAATGGAAACAGTATATATTTTATTTTGCTTAGTATAGTAAGGAATAATAAAGTTCGAAGCACTATACAAACAAAGACATATACTGTTATAAAAGATATATAACCATGCACGCTTTATCATTATAATTCTAACTTTTATAAGCAACACTGACATTTTATTTGGACTAAAAATCCTTAACAGCATACATACATCATCATCTTCACCACCTTCTTCATCCTTATCTTTCTTTTTCTTATCCTTCGGTGGAGGAACAAATTTAGTCATTTGAATACAGTCTTCCAGAAAATATTCTAAAACCAAAAGAGTAAGGTTACTGTAGAAATCATCTGATCAGCTAAGTGCCAGTTTCTGCCGGGATTTCCAACAAGACTGTATATTTGTTAGATTTATATCTTGCATTTCCTCCTGGAGCACTCAGTACTCTTTCACCCAACTTTTTCACTCAGCAACAAAATCGTGCATAGGTAACCCTCAAAATCCTGAAGTTGAAGGCTCATAACAAAACGCTCACAAGCATTATAAAAGTAATATTTCAGAAGCCTTTTTTTTTCCTTCACCAATGAAGAAAAATCTCTTTAATAGGTTTTTTGTATAATATATATTTTAAATCATTCTTTTCAATCTTCCCGGCCCTACGTTTGGCATTAAAAAAAGTAACCACATCAGGTCTCTACTAACATTTTAATCACACAATAAATGGCTCAATCTTCTCTATTCCACAAAAAAGAAACAGGAAAATGTTTTGAATGTTCCACTAGGCAGAGGTTTACCTTGAACTGGGTAGGTTCTACCAAAGACTTCAATAATGGGGCAGTTAAAAAAATATTCACAGAACATGCTGGTATCGATGGTGGCAGACATGAGGATAACCCGGATTTCAGGATAGGCTTGAACAACATCCCGCAGAACTACCAAAAGAAAATCAGTCTGCAGAAGAAAAAAAGGGCTGTCCTTAAAATAGATTTCAAAATATGGAGGTAATTATCATATTTAGGGTCATCAACTTCAGCTCACTTTATATAGCACCATTCAGTTACTGTATCAACTAACTGAAGTATTTTCATAGCACAATATTATTCTGCATATATACACAAATAATTCAAAGCAGTTTGTATAATTTTCTGACAACCTCAATTAATGTATTTGTCACACTGTGACAAGGTTCTCTGTTGAACCGGAGGTGTATTGCTTTGCCAGGGTGGCAACTCATATAGAAAACAAGACAGTGGAGGCTTTTTTACTATATACAGTGATGTTATTTACAGCAAGTATTTACAACACAGTCCCAGTGTTTACCTGGTGTCAGGTTTCCTCCTAAGCCTCCCTTCTAGAGACTATCCCACTCTATTTCCCCTGTTTCCTCCCCCTTTCTCTCTGTCTCCACCTCTGTTTCTGGGCTTGACAAGAGAGTGAAAAGAACAGCAGGGCTGGAATTTACTGCAATGTGCTCAGAGTGGCCTGACCTCCTCCTGCTTAGCCGAACACCTACTGCTTCTCCACTGGGGGAAGAATCACTCTCAGGGTCTTCTGCCCAATCTTTCCCCAGAGACCAGGGCTTCTTCACTGATAGCCGGTCTCTTCCTTCCACTCTGAGGTCTTGGGTGAAGCCACCTACCTACAGCCAGCCAGGTCCCTCCTTCCCGTTCTTGGGTCTTGGGTGGAGCTCTCGTCCCTCTGGGCCTTCCCTTCCCGGGAAGCCACCCTTGGACCTTTCTTCTCCCTTCCTGACCAGGAACCAACAACTTCTCCACACGCTTAACTTCTCTCTCCAACCTTTCTCACCAGTCACTCTGTTCATTCCATGCACATATCTTTTCTCTCCTCTCTTTGTCTCTCTCTCTCTCCAATATTTAGCTTAGATAGGCAGCATGTCCCCCAGCAACTGAGGAGGTTGGTATCCCCCCAGGGCTCTAGTCCCCATCACTTATAGACTAGGCTGGACCAATGGGACTGCTATCTCAAAATCTCCCCACGCCAGTCCTGGCTAGCAGCCAGGTCAGCTTATCAGCTCTTGTGACAACACAGCTGCCCTTCAAGGCCAGAACTGAGTTGTTCCCCCCCCCCCCCCCTTTTACTCACTCCAATGGCTGGCTCACACCAGCAGAACAGCAGCCATGCCAGACCACCAAAACTCATATGCCACAATATTCTTCCTATAATGTAGGCTAAGTAATGATGGGTTACTTATCCCATCATTAGATGTAACCTATAAGGGCCACTGGTTATTTTTTTAACCATATTACAACTAAGAATGCACTGCAATATTAGGACTGTGCAATGATCCTGATTCAAAGGGAAAAAGGTGTTTTCAAGACAGGGGCACTGAAGTTGTACCTGGCGGCAACTCTTTTAAAAAAGTGGTATCATTTGCTGGGCTCGTGCAGCTCCTGCTCATAATCCCAGGAAAAGGTTTAATTTAAGCAGGTTTCAGCAGGTATAATCTGAGTGACCTGAGTGGCAAAGAAACTTAATATTCCTGCCTCCTATTCCCAACAACAACCCTGTGAGGTGGGTTGGACTGAAAGAGAGTGACTGGCCCAAAGTCACCCAGATGGCCTTCATGCCTAAGGGTGGCCAAGCTCTTAGTCTCCTGGTTTCTAGGCCAGCACCTTAACCAGTACATAAAACTGGCTAGATCTTAACAGCTGTACAAGGTTATTTTACTTATATTTTTCCTCCCACCCGGGGGAATAACTTTTACTTTAGATACTGTAACTATAACAGGCAATATGTGAGCAAAGCAACTACTAAAAAATTGCCCATTTTTAATGTAAAAATAATATGTTTACTTGGGCAGGATGCATCAAAATGATGACAGAGTCTGTGCTCACTTTCATATGGCAGAACAGCAGGAACACCTACATACTGTATAGAGAGAATCAGGTACCAAATAGGCTCTGCTTGGATAAATTCAAAACTTACTCACATTAATGTCTCTCTCATGAATTTCATCCACTATGACATGACTGATTCCACGAATGCCAGCTTCCAGCTTTCTCAGGAGGACGCCTTAAAAAATAAGTCTATATCAGTGAGGATGAATTAATTAGGACAAATGATTCCTTTACTGAACAGGTTAGGGAAGGCAATGCAATGCAACATGTATAGTCACTAGCTGTGAACACATCATGCAAATCCATTTAAAATCATGGTTTGTTAATCTAGGCAGATACCAGCCAGATTCAGTCATACAGGCAAGCAAAGTAATCATGCTGTGTTCTACCAATTCCTCATTTATCTTCCCTCTTTCTTTTTAGCAGCTCTTACCCTGCACCATGGAACACTGGTAAGAGAAAACCAATTTACAACCCAGGAACTAAATAAAAACCTTTCTAAATCTCATCCTTGATTTCAATTCATTATGGGAAATAACAAGAAATGGCAGAAACAAAACATCCAACAACTACTTCCAAATGCTATTATAGATTTGGCAGTTATTTACTGTCTAGAGGAGCCCAGCCCAACACACAAGAAATGCTTTTATTTTCAACCATTTCTGAACGGACAACTGGAAGCACGCAGAACAAAGGTTTACAGCTTCAGTCATTTCATGTTCCCCGTGAGAAATATGGGAAGAGATTCTCTATTTTTGTCAAATTCTGTTAACCATTCTATACATTTTAAGATAACAAGCAACACTCACCTACAGTGCAGAACATCACACTGGCATGGGGCCGGGGAAGCACTGATTCAAAGCGAACACTATAGCCACAACTATTTCCAGGTTCTTCTCCTCTTTCATAAGAAACTCTTTCTGCTACAGAGACAGCACTGATCCTCCTAGGCTGTATAGAAAAGATATCACAGTTTAAGTAGGAAGCCCACATCACCTCACCAAAAAGAACAAGCCCATCAAGAAAAATCACAGCACTGAATCAAGGCACACAAACAATTTTTCTAAAGTGAGATTTTTATAGATGTTTTGAGAGTTTGAAATTCAAATACAGCATGCTGGGAATCTAATTATTTGCAGTCAAGTTTTATCTGTACGAATAAAGGGTGCCAAAACATTCATACTGGTAATTCACAACATGAAATATTGCTCCAGGCACAGTCTTTACAAATAAGTAAGTTTGTCCCAACTTTATTTGGGAGGTATATTTGGATCTAGGGATGTGCAGCACTTTAGATCAAAAACAAAAAATGCTGCAGACTGATTACCGTATGAATCCAAGACAAAATGCAGTATCTTTCAGGAGGGGTCAACAGGCATGATGTGCAACTCATGTCTGCTACAAAGCACCTTTTCATCTTTGGATATGAAAGCACTACACATCCCTGTCTGAAACTAGTCCCAATGGCATTAATGACAAATAGTAGATTAATTAGAAATATTGCCTTGGGTAGGTTTTTTACCTGAGTGACAACAATATTACATTCTGCAGCTCTTCCACTGTGGATACATTCATCCAAGATGTACTGTGGAACCTGCGTGGTTTTGCCACAACCTGTAGCCCCACGGATGATCACAACAGAATTTTGATGTATGGCATCTAGAATTTTTCGCTCAAAGTTCTTCACAGGCAGGGTGTCCCTCTCTTGAAGAATCTAAGAGAGGAAACAATTCACTATCAGTACTATGCAATTATGATCCACTAAATAATTGTTAATTGACATCTTCTTGTCTGAGTATATCTGTTTAGCAAACCACTGTCCTTCAACTTCTATGCCTACTGAGATTTTAAAAGGAGCTCTAAACGTGCTGTTTAGCTTATTTATTTATGTAAAACATAAACATATTGTTAAACAAACTTTTGATGAGACATAGAATGAAATATATACCTTTCTTCCAGAAATGCAGAAGACTGGGTAAAGATATGTAAATACATATTTTGAGTCTGGCTCTCTATTTTAAGGTACAACCTACCCTTCAGGAGTCTACACATTCAAATAACTGCACACTTACTTTCTGTAGTTCCTGATCATTTTCCAGCTGATACAAGAGGTTGCTTTTTATGTCTATGCTTATCTGTTCTGGTGTAGCCTGGAAACAGAAGATAATTAAGTGTGTAGTTCACCTATTTCCAAAGAAGCATTATGTATGCTTCAGAATGGTCCATGTGCAGTACAGGATGAGATACACATTTTTATATAAATAGAAATAAACAGGAAAAACAGAGCTTGTGATGATAAGCAAGAGACTTATGAGAAGCTACAAATTGTAGACTTACATATGCCAGAGGACCCTCATCAATATTGCAGCTAGTCCATGGATTCCAGTTTGACTGAGGTGGGGACCATGGCACAACTCCCATTTGATTCTGTTTTTGGGATGGTTCAAAGTGAGCTAACTTTCCAATGCTGAGCAGAACAGGTGACTGGGGATCCTCAGGCTGCCAAGTTAAAAAAGAAAAATGGCTGTGCAAACTCTAAAACAATTCTACCCAAGTAGGAAAGAAAACAGAATGTATTATTGAACACATACTCACCGGTGAAATGACTTCAAGACCCATATCTTCTATAATTCTTTGCAGCTGGTTTTCCAGATCAGAAGTGAGATTGACTTCATAAGGCTCTACCTATTGGAGTATCCAAAATAGTCATATAAAATTAAGCTCAGACAATATAAGAAATCAAATACCGTATTTTTCCGTTAATAAGACGCCCCCATGTACAAGACGACCCCAATTTTTCCAACCCAAAATTAAGAAATCAATATTTTAAAGATAGTGCAGAACACATTTTTATTTAGTAATTAGTTAACATTTACCTGATACACTCGGTGGGAGGAGGTCCAAACCGTCTCTCTGCAGCTCTATTTCCATGCTCTTTTGCATAACTGATTACATTCAAGCACGAGTGAAACTGCCGATAACTTGTCTCTGCAAACAGCCTTCCTCTAATTGGTTTGTTCAGCATCAGCTGACGTCAGTTACATAAGGCTCGTGACTGGAGGAAGTCTGTTTGGGAGACAAGCTATTTCACTCGTGATTGGAGGCTAGCAATAGGAGGAAGCCTGTCTGCAGAGACAAAGTATGGGCAGTTTTGCAACCGGGCGGTTCTCTCCTCGGCTGACTTCCTTGAATAAGACGCCCTTCAATTTTTAGGGTAAGGATTTTAGAAAAAAGTATCATCTTATAGTCGGAAAAATGCGGTACTTGAAATATTTACTAGCACTCTAAAAGATGCATAGAAAAAAGTTATGGAGTATTCTTGGCCCACAACACAACAATTACCTAAAACCATTCACATATATACCTTAAAAAACAAATATTAATGGACCATGTTTAAACCTAATACATTTAGAGAACCTAAACAAGAGCAATAAAAATGGAAGCAGGAAGCATACACATACTTCTAAAAAGGAACATCATAGCAGGAAACACTTCTAATATATTTTATTTTACATACTTGACTCTCCAAATGTCTTCTTGGCTGATGTCATATTGGAAACATCTTATTACCCACTATAGTTATTAATTTAAATTTTTGTTTCTTTAGCCCACTACTGAAATACTTTTTATTTCCCCAGGAAAACAGAATGGCAACACAACATCATGACTGTTTACCTAAGAGAAACTTTACACCTGGTTCCACAGATGCTAAATCATATACCGATAGTTCTTGGCTTACATCCATTTGTTCAGTGACTGTTCAAAGTTACAGTGGTACTGAAAAAATGGACTTATGACCAGTCCTTGAAGTTTCGGCTGTTGCAGCACCCCCGTGGTCACATGATTGCAATCGGGTGCTCAGGTGCCCAGCTCATGATTACGACGTCACAGCAAGCTATAGTCACATGATCACTATTTGCGAGCTTCCCTGCCGGCTTCCCATAAGCAAAGTCTATGAGGAAGCTGGCAGGGAAGGTTGCAAGTTGCTCCTGCTGCTTTTTCTCCCAAGGAGCCTGCTACAGAGTAGCAGATCTTGTACTCCGTAGCCCCCCTGCACTCTGTAGCACATGCCTGCCCACGTCCTCCCTCAGCCCTCCCAGGGCCTCCACTGGCGTGCCCGTGTTCCGTAGCACCTGCCCATAGCACCCCCATGCTCCTTGCCTGGAACTCCCACCTCTTCCCACTTAACGACCCGTACAGTCTTGGAGTTACAACAGCAACCAGAACTGCCATCGCTAAACGATGCGGTCATGTGATGTTGCGCTTTATGACCACATTGCTTAGTGACAGCAATCCTGGTCTCAATTGCCATCATAACCCAAAGACTAACAGTATGCACATTTACTTATATCCTGCTTTTCAGGAGTACAATATTCCCAGAGAGAATTACAAGATAAACAATATATATATACCAAAGAACCAGTTACAGAGTATCATCTGCAAAACTCACCGATTCACCTTCCTTCTTCTTGGTTTGTCCAGAATAAGCCTCAATGATGCCCAAATGATAGAGCTGTCTGACCAGAGAAAGAGCACAGGATTGTGCTGCCAGCTTTTTATTTGAGCCATGCTCACGAGCAAAGATTCCTGAAATAGAGGAACTCTACGTGTGAGAGTGATTAACCAAGGCAGTCTTTTGATTCCTTTTCTTTAGAACACTGTTTCCCAACTGTGGCAACTTCCAGGTGTGTGGACTTCAACTCCCAGAATTGTCATCAATGGCCATGCTGACTATGAAATTTTGGAATTTGAAGTCCACATAACTAGAAAATGCCAAGCTTGAGAAACAGTGCTTTAGAATGAAAAGGTTAAAACACAAGCAGTCACAAATGCTGAAAATTATCCATGTGTGAGCTTTGAAATTTTAGCGCTATAACAACACATAAAGAAAGCTATTATCAAAAGGATTTCAGCCACAATTGTATAAACAGACCATAAAAATGATAGCACAGTCTATTAACTTATTCAGGAGTGGATATCCCTTCATTCTTATTTACCCAAAGCAGAGATTAAAAGGAAAAGGAAATTCACAACAATCTCTGATAAGATTAGAGGCCTTTTTTGTTTAGTTCAGTAATTATTCAGTTTGTAAACTACATGTACTGTAGCAGAAATGAAATGTATTAAGTCCATTTTGAAGGACAGGCAATTATGTGCAAGGAACCAGAGAAATATAGAGTACTTAAGAATACTGTCTTTAGATTGGGATATATCTACTGTATATTTAGTAACAATAAGTAGACAGGGATTTTGTCAGCTGTGATTTTTACCATTACTGTAAGTATAGTGACAACTCAAGGAGGCAATGGAGGTGTGGGAAAGGGTATTTCACAGTGTTTTAATTAGCCTAAAAGTTCTTTGGCTGCAAACTCCTAGTCAACGTGAAGCATTCTAGTGTACTGGAGCAATTCAGGCTCACTAATTTCTCTAAAAAGAAGACAATTATTTTAAGTTGGATTGATATATTGTCATGAGGTTCACTCCCAGGAAGACAAGGACTTACTTCTGGCCAGCTGTTTGACATAAATAGTCATTTCTGCAATGAAGCTCCTGCAACACATACAAAGAAGGCAACATTAGTACTTTAGTTCTGGGGGATCAAACAAGGGATTTTCAACATAGTCATTTAATAAGTGCTGTGATAAAGCCCATTAAAATACAAATATTCATACACTGAATTAGAACTCATGTTAAAATAATTCTACCCTCAAGCAATGCTAAAGAGTAGTTTTTCCAAACATGTACAATCTCACCATGCCTTAGGGGTTAATATACTGCTGAAAGAATTTGGGTTTTGTAGTCTGTATTTCTTCTGAGCAATGATAAAGCTTAGAAGATGAACCATGAAGCTCTCAAATTAATATGTAATTAGGATTAAAGGATCCATGCAAAATAAAATTTTAGTTTGGATTGAAATATTTACTGGATCCTTTCTGCAAACTAAAAACACGCAATAAGCAATCAAAGTCCCAGATCACATTATAAATGCTCAACTAGGATTTTGCCTACCTCTGCCTTTTAACCTAAGAGGAGCCAATATATGATTAGACTGGCTAGATACATACCTTTCTTTCAATAAAGACATCACATCTGTGAAATATCCAAGAAATATAAGCTCGAGTTGGGACTTGCCTCCAATTAAGCAATATATACAGACAGCTCCATATGTGATTCTTATTTCAGTCTGTTTTGGGATCTGATCAGAGTTAGGAATACTCTTATTTGGCAAAAGACATTTATACTGTGACAATTTACCTAAATGTTCTAGTGAACAAGGTTGACAATTTTGACAATGCATTCCATTTTCAAATCCTGTATAAGCCCATCCGCAGATAAGCTGACCCCCAAATATTTGACCAAAATACCATAAAAATGAGCCACCTGAGGATAAGTCAACCCTTGAAATTTTCATATGTTTTAATTTTCACAAATCGCTTATCCAGAGGTGGCACATTTTTCACAGTATTTTGGTTAAAAATTCAAAGATCTGCTAATCCACAGATGGGTTTATCCATGAGTATATACGGGAAATACAGGTACCTTAAAAAAGTATTACTGTATATACTCATGGATAAGCCCATCCACTGATAAGCCAAACCAAATTTTTTGGATGTATTTTGGCACCTAAAACTCTCAGCTTATCCACAAGTATATATGGTATATGCTTGTTCAAAGTAATTTGCTCAGCAGATATCTCTAGCTCCTTAAACATGCATACAAACAGGCTGTTGGTTATTCTAAGGAAATACAATTAGAATTTAAACATTCTAGGACTGTTAAAGCAGTGTGAGATCAGATATTCAACATCACAGGAGCTGGACAGATCATTCTGAGCATTCCTTCTGGATAGCGTTATGAATTAGTCAGGTTTTGCAAAGATCACTAGATTTAAAATCTTGCAGAGACAATCTCCACAGATTTTTTTAAAAGGTAAAATAGTAATTGTAATGCATTAGATATATTTATTACACTGTAGGAAGAATAATTTATATGTAAAGCTAGGTCAAGATATTAGTTATTTCACTGCAGACAAAAAATAACCCCAAGCTAGATTATGCTAAGAGTTGATGCTTAGCTCCTTCCTAAACCACCAACAAACTGACCTTCAGCCACAGCGGCTTCATGAGTCAAAAGGCCACTGGCTCTCAGGGACACAACAGCCACCCTTTCATTAATGACACCGATGCCAGTATGTTTCTCAGCCAGGCTTAAATTCAGCACTCAATTCGTATCCTCCACCTGGGGGGGGAACAGCGACACCAGAAATCAGTTTACAATAGAGTCCCATGTGATTGCTTAGTACAGCCTAAGCAGCAGCACATGTGTGAATGAGCAAAAATCTCTGGTGTCGCAGTTGCCACCCCATTCAGCACAGAACTTATACTGAATCACCGTTGAAGTCATTTTCCAATCCTCATCTGTGATGGAAGGCATGAGCGAGGAGGATCTTAGAATGGAGCTTCAAGGTTACAGGGAGGGGGAGAGGCATCCCAAGCATCTCCTCAGCCCCCAGCCGGAGCGTGTGAAAGTTAAGAGGAGGAGACTGGCCCCTCCCTAAGGGGTCCAGGGTTATAGTTGCTGTTGTTGGGGCTTAGAGTGAGTCTGGCGAGATTGATGTCAGGTTCAGCCCAAGAACCACAGTGAGACAAATCCAGGAACAGTTCAGTTACTTTATTAGCTTACACCTATTAGACAGAATCTCACCAGACTAACTCTAACCCCCAACAACAGCAACTATAACCCTGAACCCCTTAGGGAGGGGCCAGTCTCCTTCTCTTAACTTTCACATGCTCCGGCTGGGGGCTGAGATGCTTGGGATGCCTCTCCCCCTCCCTGTAACCTTGAAGCTCCATTTCAAGATCCTCCTCGCTCATGCCTTCCATCACATCATCTGATGGAACAACATCTTTGTGCATGAGGGAAATGTGCTTATGTTTCAAAAAATACATTTACAGTAGTTTCCAATAAGTGTACACATTCACCAACATAAGGTATCTATTCTGCTTCTATTATGTGGAATGGGAAAATTCCTGCTTTGTATTTCTACAGAACAATCTCTATTTTTAAAAATGCCCTATTTTATGAAATAAACTAATTAATAACTTAGTAACTGATACAATGCTAATCAAACCTTTAAATATTTATTGCACAAACAACCTACTGGAGCCTTGAGCTTATATGCTCTCCCTACTGCCCCTGATGCATGTAAGAAGAAATTAGAAGTACTAACTACCAGTTTTCAATTAAGCAGGGTTATCCATTAATGCGAATTTCTGCCAGTTTAAACTGTGATTGGTGGGAAAAGCCAGGACTGCACAACACTGATTCATTCTGGTTTGTTAGAATCACAATTAAAGCTACCCAATTTAAGCTAAACAGACTTTGATTCTGGGTATAACGGAGAATTCTAGTTAATTGGGAAAAAGAAGGTTGCAGTTTCTGGCATGGCACCTGAAAGAACAGAAAAGTGAAAGGAAGCATAAGAGCCCCAGGCTTGAGAAGGTAGTATTAAATCTAGATAACAATGCAACAAAAGGAAGTTCCGGTGTGTTCAATAGGATTTAATCCTAGGCATATATGCCAATTTTGTAGCTTCAGTGTAAGTTCTAAAGCTGAAACAGGTTCAATTAAGGAAAAATATGCTATTGAATTTTTATATCTGAATGTACGTTTAAATATATCAAAATAGTAATATTCCAATATTATTAATTTCCAAATAAAAATATGGATTTGTTTCAACATACCACTCCCTTCACTTCCCCCCCCATATCTAGATGAACCCATTTCAGCTACTGTCAGTTACTGGGAAAAACACTGAAAGAGCGAGTTTTGGGAAATTTCTCAGTATGATATTTTAAAAACCTCACATCATTACTTTAAAAAGAAAATGGAAAAAAGGGACATGGCACATGGAACGTTCCAGTTCCACTGGAATTTGCTTTCTAAGAGCTTTTTATTTCAGGCAGCGTTCAAGAAGTTTGCTATAAATGACACTACGTTCATTATTCCTCTTTTTAAAGCTATGCTGATTTATGCCAAAAAAAACTGGATACCCCATAGCATGTTTTCAACACCATTTTCTTCTTTAAAAATGCAAGAGATCCATCTAAGCCTTCCTGGGAGTAACAAATCCTACACCCTGGAATGCTCTCTGGAAAACAGCAAGCAGACCGAGAAACATACTGTCATCCATGCCTCCATTTTCACCAAGTAAATAATTGTTAAACAAAGCTTGTACTTGAAGAAAAACATTATAAACAAGTAGAACTTCTAGAGCTATAGAGGAGAAAATCTAAAATGGTAATTTTATTGAAGAATCATGCAGAAATTAGGCAAGTAAGTTTTTCTGGGCATAGTGTCAGAATGGGAAAAGTCTCAGCTACTTCATTCCTGAATGTCAGACTGCTGATAAACATAAAGGAACACTGCTATTAATAAATCTGGTAACCCTGACAGTATACAACAAATGCACAAAGAAATATCTTTAATGGAAGCTGAAAGAGAAATGATGTGAAGTATTTCAAATCAGAAATTGAATCTAACTCATCAACCTAGATCAGGCATGATCTTCCTATCATTTGCTGGAGCCAAACTAGGAAGGAATTAGAAGCCTTGTGTAACTTTTTCCCTTCTTTCTTTTCCCCTTCTGCAGAACAATTTCATTTTGATATCAAACTGCAAAACTGTGATTTGCAGGAACAAGAATTGCAAATCAGAAGAGGGAAGGGAAGAAAGGAACGTTCAACCAAACACATGTATGGAGTAGCTAATTATATGTTAGCAGCCTGGTTTCCTTTACATATGTTAGGATTACAGCACCCAGGATTCTCAGCCAGCATGTCCTTGCTAGCCTGGAATTGCAGCCCCAACACATCTGGAGGATAGCAGATTGGGAAAGGTTAATGTAAGCATTTTGAATCTGATTTAGGTTTAAATCAGAGAGTCTACAATCATCATTTTCATGAATGCTATGCAGCATGATCCTGGAAAAAGACACAGCTGTTTTAAGGTATAGCAGACAAATGTTATGTTCATATTCCCACAAGCTCCATAGCACCTCTTGAATACTGAATCCAAAGCTATGTACAACTCTAATTTCTATTTTCTTATTAAAATGTTCAGTGTTCAGAGAGATGCATATTTCATTTTTAGAAGGTACATATCATATAAAAGCAAATGCTTAACTAGAATTTTTTCAGAGTAGTATTCATGAAAAAAATATGACTGAGATACCCAGAAAACAGATACAGTACTAATTTATGAAGTTATTAGAAGGTGAATAGCTTCACCTTGGTTAATTGTTGTAGATGTTTGAAGGACAGGGAGAAACAGGCAGATAACTGAAGGCAGAGACAATGATTTCTTTCTAAGCCTAATATGTATTTACTTACTGATAAGTTTGGAAAGATAAAAAACTATTTCAGCTCTATTTAATATTATAAGGAGCTTTGCAATAGCAATTAGATGTCAAACACACTGCAAAAATCAAGGCTTGACTGGCAAATCCACTTTATATTGTAAATTTCTTCTGGAATTACATGAAGGCAACGGCATATCCGAACAAATGGGATTAACATAAACATCAGGTATGTAGAACAAATCCAAAGTTCTAACTTTGTTTTGGTCTGCATATGCTAACTTTCTGCATGTAACAATTTTATCTTTTACATGTAGACAAGTGCTTTATAATTCTCAGACTGTAGTATCTTCTCCACTCCTATAATAAGGGCCCAGTAACATTCTTCCATGAGATTTTGTTCAATATGTAGCTCAGATTTCAAGAACTGGCATGCTATTGAATTTCTTCACATATCACATTAAAAGCAAACACTTCTCATAGGATCTTCTGCTTTTTAAATTTAACAAATTATGACTATTATATAAAGATCATGAGACAGAACTAAGTACATTTTACAAATCTTACTACAAAGCAATCAAAAACAATTTTCAAATTCAAGCAAAGAGGTAAGAAATAATACCTGTAGATTAGATTATTTAGGTCACTTAAATGGAACAGTCCATGCTGTCTTTACTTACCCTGGTAAACCAGTCAGGTACCTCTCCATTTAGAGATGAAGAGCACAAGCCAGCTATTAGCAAATAAATGTATTTCAACATGATCATCAGCTCTATGAAGAAAAACCACCAAACCTGTTGTGATCAGGCCCCACTTGAGTGTATTTATATTCGCCTTGGATTTTCTCCTTTTGGAAAAACTGATTCAGACGGGCTTTAGCATTCTCCAATGTCCAATTTCCATGAAGACCAGCATTTAAATCAATTTCTTCTGACTCCAAGGTCTAGCAGCAAGAAACAATTGACTTTAAACTGTTACAAGTACTACTCTTAACTTGCTTACATGTTACTGAAAAAAAAATCTTTTAACACTCAATTATATTCTCTGATAACCAAGTGGATTATTCTCAGTAAATTTAAAATTTAATGCTAGAAATAGTTATATTCTTATTTAGAGAACTCTGAACAGATAGCGACAGGAACTCTTGAAATCTTATTTCCTAAAACATACAGCAATATTGTATTATAAATCAGATATATTACCACAGATTATTTGGGTAGCAAAAGAGTAAAAATAACTAGACAATATTTGTACCATCTGTTAATCAAGGAGTAAAAAATGTCAATATTTTGGCATGATTATATATAGTGTTATATATTCTAAAGGATATCTGTATTAGACTGTTATTCTTCCTATCATTATCTTATTTTACTTAATCAAGAAAATCATAGCTCTGATGACAAAATCTTTATAATGAAAATTCAGCTTGGCTAATAAATCTTAGGGAGAAAAAAAAAACTTACAGCCTGTGCCTCCTGTTCTTCCTTTCTGGAATAATAATCCTTGAGGTTAGCTCCACGATCCCACTGAGCTCCAGGAGGAGGAGCAAAATCTAGCAGTGGGGAAAGAAATACTGATGTTTACTAATAGCATAAAATCTGTGATGTGAATACTTTCAATATAAATGTCCAAATCTCACAAATCCTGTCCTTGTCCTGCCCTAATAATCTTCATTTGAAAGTGTGAACAATGCAGCACCCTTATTAGTAAACACAGTGATAGATATTCCCTTTCTGAGCAGCTTTCAAGATTTACTATAATTTGTGATTACATTAAATTAAAAACATGTGAAGACAGAAAAAGACAGTCCAGTGACAACTAGAAGATGCTTGTTCATTTATCTTAATAACTTCTAATAAACTAGAACAAGCAGGAATTGCAGCTTAGGTCTGGGGAAAGGAGAATGTTTGACCCCCTCTGTTTACAACTTATTTAAAGTTGGTCAACTCTAACTTTTTAAATTACTTGCTCTAAGTGTGAGAGAATAAATGCCATAAAATAAATGGAAATGTACTTCGATTTTTTCTGATCAGAAATTCCAGTTTTTCTCCAATCCCAAGGACAAGTATTTCAGTAATTTAGATTGGGGAAAAAAGAGAAACAAAAATTAAGAAAAAAATGATTTGGACCCATTTTTTACAAATTTTGTTTACCACACTGCCTGATATTTGGAGATCTCTGAGCAGGGTACAAATGAATTAAAAATACAATAAATAAATAATATATCACATAAAATCAATCTAAAACCATCAACAAGAAAAAACAATGTAGAATGTTTGACATTTTAATCTATGTGAAACAACTTTTTATTAGAGGAAAACAAATTTTACAAATACTTTGTCAAGAACTCTGATGTGAATCTAGATTCAATGTAAAAAAGCAAACAAATAATTAATTCATATAACTATCATGATGGATGGGACTGAACTTCCATTGCCTAATAAGCACAGCTGTAATTTGTCTGGCAACACATGCAACGTATTGAGTGCGCAAAGGTTGAATGACTTACCCGTTTCCGATTTGAGAGCCAAATGAGGGGGAACTGGCCCACCCAAAGGAGCATCAAGTCCTTCTCCACCTTCTGCTCCAGTGACACCTCCAGCAGGAGTACCCACTGCTCCTGCCTAAGCAAGATCAAAAACTCTGTAAATTGCAAGCCTGCGTTCCTGGTAAGAGCGCACTTTTCCAACCCAGAAGCACTCTCAAGTAGAATTACTGTAATGCTTCCAGTCACATTTACCGCTACAAAACAAAGGTGCAAATACAACTGCATTTCTCTGCTCTGATGTTGTTCGGTGTTGTGAATCTGTTGTTCTCCCCAACTCCCCAAGAAAGAATGTAGCCTTTAACCTGTGTGGTTAAAAAAGCTTAACATTTTTAAAGGTACAAAATGTGCTTCATGAAATCTCAGCCTGTAATCCTGAATGCACATGAGTAAATTCCACTGAATTCTAGACAAAGTACTTTTGAATAAATGAATGCTTCTTTCCCTCCCAATGGTGTCTTATCTTTGTTTTCCTTTTCAAAATAAATTTTATATAAATTAAAATATCAAGTATCTGAAAGATATTAAACAAGTTCCACAGACAGATGCAAAAAAATACTTTGTGACTTCCAATATGGTCTCTTTTAAAACAGATTTTGAAAAAAAAGTTTCAAGTATTTTATTAATAAAAATACTATTTTATACTGCCTTTACTCCCCAGACAGCAAAATGGTGTGCAAACTAAAAAAACTAAGCAACACATATGATAAAACATAACATATATTCCGCAGTTGATAGTATTGCTTACTCCAAAAGCTGGAATTTCTTCACTTTTGATTTCATTGACTCGAACAAGATAATTAAGGAAATCTCTTGCAGCATTGGTCTGAGCATCTTTCTTGTTGGTGGAATTGCCCATACCAATATAGTTGAAGCCTGTCACACGAACCTATTAAATATAAATATATTGCTAAATAAATAACTTCAGCAACATACCCGCTTGTTGTATAAAGTTCAGAACAAAGTGTAATTTAGCATAGCATTGCAAGTCTTCTTAAAGCAAATTTGGTCATATAGCAAATCCTACAGCAGTTTATATTTGCAACTCCCATGGTCTGTTTCACATGAAAAGTGCAATTCAGATGAGAGTAGTAGCAATATGTACTGCTGCTCTTACCCAGCAGTGATTGCATACTTGCCCAATTCACTCTATGACCAATCTTTTCGAATTAGTCAAATGATCAATACAGGTTCTGATCATTTTCCACTATGACCCAAGTCTCTACCTCTGCTTTCTTCCCAGCAAGCTCCAGTCATGATGCAAATATAAAAAATAAACCTTCCCTTCTAAATTAGAATGTTCTAAGTATCAGATGTTAGATCATTTAAATGTTTTAGTTGCCATTTTATTATACTTTAGATATTTTTGTTTAATTTTTCAAAGTTTAAGATGGGATGGGATCTGAATTAAGTAATAAGGGCACAATTTACATAGGTGTATCATTTTTTAGTATCATTAATTTAATTAAGAAGGCTAAACGCATGCTTAACTCTCCCTGAAATATAGGAATCAAAGAAGTGCTTAATCTGAACTGGTTTGTATCCTAAATAAATACACTCTATTTCTGGCTGAGCCAAGTATTGTAGCTCTTCCTCTATGTAATATCGGGTAAGTTTAGGTAAATCTTTGTGAAGGGAGCTGATGGATAATCACTCTGAGTTGTTGTCATTAAATGCTGACCTCACACATGAATTTCTGCCTGTTCTTGTTGCCCACAGCACGGATCTCATAAGCAAGGGTGATTTTCCGCTTGCCACACCAAGCGTATAGGAAATGCTTCACATCCCCCATGGCAGAAGCAGCCTGAGGTAGACAGAACCTATGGGGTGAAAATATAAAGCATTAGATTGCCAATTTATTTGTACAGAGACAGGCCTTCTCAGGAATGGAAAAACAACAACTGGTCACAGGAGAAATGCAGGAGTTGTAGTTGAAAATAATTAGTTGTGTATTCTCTCAAATGCACACACATTCAATTCCAAATAAAAACAAAGATAGAAAATCATAGCCTTATGGTTCTCATACGTAATAAAACTGTATCTTTTGACATTTAAATGTTTTAGAAATTTCAAAATCATATCCAGTTGTTAAATGTTTCTATATGCTAATTTTACACTGCATCATTTTCCTATTTTACCAACAGAACTAAAGTGACACAGACAACTATCTCTAACACCTTGCAATTCACTTTTATATCAGAAACAATTTTGGTATAAAGTCCATTAAGAGCTTTCCCACTGGTTTGTTAGCTGCTCTTTCTGATACTAGGAAAGGGTCCCTGCAATCTCAGGAAAACGTATTTCCAGCCTATTCTATCCCCCCATTTACTCAACCCAAATCTAGTGCCCAACTGAACGGACGCGCGCGCTTTGTACTGAAACCACTTCTAGGTAGGCTTGTTCTTCTTTTAACACGGCAAATGATATTTGTTAAATCTCAGATGGATTGGTTAACCTCTTCCCACCTGACTCCAGAAATGCTGAACAATCGCAAGCAGTATGATACTACCACGTACAGTGAAAGTTGTTCCCACCTCTGCAGAAAAAGGGCCGCGCTCCCTCCCTAGACCAAGCAGCTCTACTGCGCATGCCCTTCGCCGCTTGCTTTTTTTTCGCTCTTCCGCCTGCACGTGCGCGTTCTGCTCGTGCCGGTCGCGTCTGCGCATTCTCTCCCAGATTTTCTGGTCTTTTTACATCCCCAAACCAACGGCCCCGTTGTGCAAAAATACATACGTATAGGTTATTAAAAAAAAATCAGACACAACTTGATCCGGTCCGGAGAACTTTGTCTCAAGCAGGATGAGACAGCACGGGAGGCCCCCTGCCCTGCTCAAGTCGTTTCTCGTAGACTCCCGTTCTTAGCGCGCCACAAGATGGCGGCGGCTTCGAGGTTGAACACAGCAAGGCTGCACGATCCATAGCCTCGCTTTGAAGAATGTCTCTGCGGTGGAGCAAGGAGTAAAGCGCCTCCCGTGGGAAGACATAGAATTGCAGCGTGTGATAGGGAACGGCGTGAAAAGGCTTTCCAAATGGGAATTGTGTAATATATTCATTCATTCATGGAAATCACATAAAAATAAAAACTATGACTGAGAAAAAGCTTACAGAACTCGTCCCTAGGGTAATGACTAAATGATGAAATGCTAAGGGGTCATCGCAGAAGCCCTACTGGCGATACTGTACTCTTCAAATGAGAATCTACAGAAAGGGAACTCTTAGTCTTAGCAAACACAACTCTTGCGGCACCTTAAATGAATAACAAATAATGGCTTACGTGTTCAAGGCCCATTTCATAGATTCATGCTCTATACATGATTGCAGGTTGGGGAGTAGGGAACGATACAGATAGCTCAAATCATAATGAAAATCTGAGGGTGCAGGCTCAACATAAGCTTATATGTATATAAAAGAAGCATGATCTGTTTTAGGTGGCAACATAAAATTGCTAAATTATTGCTAAATTAACTTCTGCAAGTTTGTAGAATACTACTGACTTTGCTTAAGCCCAGATAGAATTAACATTATTCTGTTTCATACTGGAGCCTTTGTAGGAATTTCTCCTGTAAGAGAATGTCATCTTTCATATCTGCAGCAGACTATTTCAAAGACATTTAAACATTCAACCAGCTTTTTCTTTATGTTCATTTATTCTATTTATATTTTCATAACAAAGTGCTCTCTTAAACATTTTGAAAGCAGAAAACCTTGGCAAATATAAAAGCATACATCAATGAACAAGCCCTGCTTTTATGTATTGATCAATTAAGTGCCATCAAGTCAGTGTTGACTTTTAGTGACATGGATGTACCTTCTCCAAAGTTATGTCACAAAATTATTAGTTGAGGGGGCATGACAAAGGTGATTATCTAAGTCTTGTGCATTGTGATTGACAAGTAACATTTTTAGATGTTGCAAGATGTAAAAGTAAGAACATACAAGTAAAGACCCATGAAACTAAATTATCACTGTCCAGGGTTGGCTGTAATTCAGTGATGATACACTGCAGCAGTTTGAGCTAAGAGCTGTGGATAAGTGTATGCTATGATGCTCTGTAAAATTTACCAGGTGTTAGTCTGTTTCTTCTCATTTAATTTTTCTGGGTGGAAAAGATCAAGATAAATATCCTATTCAACAAACTAGAACAAATGCAAAATATACAATTACATATATTTACAAGTCCATGTAACATGTGAAAACCAAAGTCCCCTTTCATCAGAATCACATATTATTCATGGCAATGTTTTTTACTCCAAAATGTTAGATTTGGAATCCCAAACCGTGGTGTCCAGACACACTAATATACCCAGTAAACCCTCCTTGGTCACCCAACGAGTTTGTTGTCCTGATTTGTTAAAAAGACACTTAGTTTTTAAAAACTGGAAAGTTAACATATTGCAAAACAAAATGCCTGCCTCCAGCATAATCTACCTCTCTAGGGATGTCTTTGGGCTTACCTATACCCCAGACACATCCTTAGGCAGTAAAATGAAGGACGGTTGTAGCCCTGTGTATAATATTGAACTCATTGCCTGGGGAAAAAAAGAAAGGTAGTAGAAACATCCTGGAAGGTTAGAGAGAGGAATGAGGAAAACATCCTGGACTTACAGCTCCTGCGTGAGTAGCAGGTGGCAGCTGTGGCCAGGAGCACCTTTGCACAGGTCCATCTTATGAGCCAGCTGTGCCCGTTCCTAGAATGGGAGGGCCTTCAGAGAATCACTCATGCCCTAGTCAACTCATTAATAGATTACTGCAACGTATTCTACATTGGGCTGCCGTTGAAGACTACTTGGAAGAATGCAGTGGTGTGGGGAGTGTTGGGTGTGCCACAATATGCCTGTGTCACTGCTGCTTCACAAGCTATACTGGTTGCCAGTTGGGTTCCAGGTGCAATTCAAGCCTTTTACGATGCAGGGCCTGGTTATTTGAGGGACTGCAATTTCCAACAGTTTCTGCCTGCCCAATAAAATTGGGCAGAGCGGGCATGCTCTAGGTCCCTTCAATTAAACAATGTAACATAGTGGGACCTAGGAAACATGCCTTCTCTGTCGTAGCGCCTGCCCCCTGGAGCAACATCCCCAGATTCCTATGGCTCCCACCCTGCAGGTGTTTTGAAAGTCTTCGAAAAACTGGCTTTACTCCCAGGCCCGGGGTTAGAGTGGCTGTCAAGATTTATTGGTTTTCTTGTTCTGGTGCAGGATTTTTCTCCAGATGTGCGTCTCTCTTTTTCTGGTTCCTACATTTAAAATGTAAGCCACCTAGAGTCATCAGGGAGTTGGACAGCCTCTAAATTCAATAAAATAAATCAGTCCTGATTTTGTTTTCTCATAAATGCATGTTCTGTGCATTTTTTTTGTGCATACTCAATCACAGCAACCACTTTCTGAGAACGCTCATAGAATCACTGAGTTGGAAAGGACCACAAGGGTCATCTCATTCACCTTGCTGCAGGATCCATTAGAGCAGTGTTGTCCAAACTTGGCCACTTTAAGATGAGTGGACTTCAACTCCCAGAATTCCCCAGCTGGCTGGGGAATTCTGGGAGTTGAAGTCCACTCATCTTAAAGTGGCCAAGTTTGGACAACACTGCATTAGAGTATCTGACAGGTGAGCATCCAGCTCGTCTGAAGAATTCCATTGTAGGAGAACTCACCACTTCATTAAGTAGCCTGTTGCGCCAACTTACAGCTCATACAGTCAGGAAATTCCTCTTTATGTCTGGCCTGACACTGGATCTCTCCTGCTCTCTGGGACAATAAAGAATAAGCCAACCCACTCTCTTCAGATATTTGAAGACTGCTACCATATTTTCTCTTCAATTGTCTTTCCTGTAGCCTGATTGTTTAACTGTTACTCATAGGGTTTGGTTTTGAGACCCTTCACCATCTTGGTACCCTCCTCTGAACTTGCTCTAAGGTTTGAGTGTTCACAGTTCCCTGGATCTGACCAGGACAGAGTAAAGTGGAACAATTACTTCCCAGCTGCCTCAAAATGGTCATCAAGAGCAATACTCCTATTGGACACATTGCACAATCACTTGGGAAACAACCTTTAGTCAATCAACAGCACTCAGGAAATAATTAGCAACAGTTAGCAGTCAGTCATCAACAGGCAACCAGCTGCATCAAACAGTTAGCGGTTTCTCCCCGTCCTTGGTTTTCCTCTCTGTTCTACCTCTTTGAACTTCTTGCCAAACTCCTGTCTGCTTGCTGAGAATTCCAAGTGTTAAGAGAATGGGGACCTCTGTGTTGGATGGTTTTGGATATAAGTTGAGAGAAAAATGCAGAAGAAAAGTTGTGAGTGCCTACCTTGTTCCCACCAAAGAAACAGAATTCAAGATGATAACCAACCTTTAACATATTTCCATATTTATTAAGATAACGAAGCAGAAAGACATTTGATGTTAGCTTTGAAAGTGCAAATTGAAGTCCTACCTCTACCAGCTCAAGGATATGGCTCAGACAGTCATGGTATTTCTAGGCAGAGGACTCCTACCTGTAGCTATCAAACTATCATGCATCCCTTGTGTATTTTCCTCATTAATGGAATTTTGCTAACAAGAAAATTAATGGCAGTGGTAGGAAAAAAGACAATAATTATAAATGATGGGTGGGCAATTCATTAAAAGCCCTACCTGGAAGCACACTATAATTAAGATGATATATTCTTGACTGATTTTCTAGATTACCATTGGAACATAAGTGGGCTACTATATCTGGACTGCAAAAACACAGGCAATCACTAGAGGCAAGCAAAAGAATACAGAATATTAATTCACTATTGCCATCTAGTGTTCATCTAGAATTTTGCAATGCAGATATAATGGCCTTAAATAAAAGACAATATGACTGGATTTTGAAGTCCCTTGTTTCCTATAATAACTCCAAACAACTATCTCTATATGGATTATGATAGACAGAATAAGAAAAATACATTATTCCATATAGAAATGCAGGGCTGAACAATTTCTTTTTTAGAGCATCTTGCCTACCTTTTCATGCAACAGACAATATGTTCAGCATATTTTAAGATGCATTTTCAGGGGTATAAGATGCCCTTCATAAAATCAGCAACTACTGAATGACTTTTAAAAAATAAATATAAGCCATGGGAGCCCAACCCAACATAATTTAGCATATGTGACACTGAGTCAAGTAAAAGACATGATTCAATATCTTTTTTTCTGCACTTTGGGAAGTCTGAAGTTGCCATTTCTCACACCCAGTCTTCATGACAGGTAGATAACCTCCATCTTTAATCCTGACCTAGATCAAAAGCGTAACAAGTTACCTTCTATAGCCTTATCATTCATGAATTTTAAAAGCCATCTGATCTCTGCAATAACATGAAAATTCTTGTCAATATCTGATGTTTACATTTATACAATTCCTAAGTATATGTTCATGCATAACTGCTATGCAGAATGGATCCATGCTTGTTAAGGACAGCTTTACAAATGAACAAGTTGGTAAAGTTTCCTCATTTCTGAACTAGGAAAAAGTCCCCAAAGGTCAGGATTAAATCTGTGCTATGACTGACTATAACAGACTCCTGGTATATTTTTTGCAAGGAATTTATTAACACTAAAATCTGCCACTAAGCAGTGCCCTCTACTTTAATCCTAAGTGGCTATCAATGTGGTGTAGTCAGTCAGTAATTGGAAAAAATACACTGAAAATTTCCAGAAATATTATTGTTACACTATATACTCCAAGATTAAACCCTGAGGCATAGCGGACCACTGGTAAACTCTGGATAGACTGTTCTCCCCCACCCAAAAGCATCCCAGAAGATTATTTTATTTCAAAGCCATCTATATTTGTATGAATCTACAGGTAGTCCTCAGCTTATGTCCATTTGTTCAGTGACTGTTCATTATGGCGGCACTGAAGAAATGGACTTATGACCAGTCCTCTAAGTTCTGGCCATCAGAGTGTCCTTGGGGTCATGTGATCACAATCTGGGTGCTCAGCTCATGATTACAACATCACAGCAAGCCATATCACGTGATCACCATTTGCAGCCTTTCCTCCCAGCTTCCCACAAGCAAAGTCAATGGGGAAGCCAGCAGGGAATGTCACAAGTCACCCCAGTAATCGCTCTCTCCGCTTTTTCTCCTGAGTAACCTGCTACAGAGTACGAGATCCCTGAGATCTCGTACTCTGTAGCGCCCCTGCCTGCACTCTCTAGCATGAGCCTGCCCTCCTGCAGCCCCCAACCCACATGTGCTCCCTAGCACCCACCCATGACATCTCCCCACCCACCCCAGGGTGCCTGCACACCCCTCCCTGTGCTCCTTATCTGGGACTCCTGCCTCTTCCTGCTTAATGACCTGCACATCCTGGGGTTATGACAGCAACTGGGACAGCTGGGATTGCTGTTGCTAAGCGATGTGGTCACATGAAGTTGTGCTTTACAACTACATCACTTAGCAATGGCAATCCTGGTCTCAATTGCTGTCATAACCCAAGGACTACCTGTAAACATGTAATGGTCAGGATGTAGTTGACACATACTCATTATTAGTAAAGAACTTCCATTTTTCCTATTTGACCAACAAAAGGGAAAATCTGCCAATAACAACATGGGTTACAAAAAAATTTAACAAGTAAGTTGAGTATTGTTTTAAATTCAGGATCTTACTGCCTCTTGCAGCCCCTTTAAAGAAGAACTCAACATTGCTTCTAGATAGCTGTTTGGTCACAAAACAACAGTATCTGCTACAGCCTCCAAGTTTCCCATGATCAACCAGGATAGCTTAGTGGTGGGAGCTTAGTGATGGGAGCTTAGTGATGGTAACTTAGTGATGGGAGTTGGTCCAACACATCCAGCATATTACCAGGTGGGAAAGCGTTTCCCATGATGTGTAGTCTCCTTTATCATTCCCGACCCTTGTAGCCTTCTAGTAAGTTAGAATTCAGTTTGATCAGGGAGGTGCCTGCTTTACAAATAGTTATTTTCACATCTAAAGTGTCATCCAAGGCTAGTATAAAAATCCTTCCCTTCTCTTCCTGCGGAAATAAATTTATAATATACTTTGAGGATAACACTGAACATTTCATAGGCTACCTATGGCTGAAAACTTGATAGTAAACAAAAACACGTGGTTTCCAAAGGCTCAAAATATCAAGTTGAGAATAAGTTCCATTTCATGATTTACTTCTCAGTAAAGATGAATGTATGTAGTTATATTGCATGTATCATAGAAAAGTTGAGCTGAAACCCCAGGTTATTTCTTTTTCAAATAATAGTTTGTTTTTCAGCCATCCAGTTCAGGAGTGTACACAAAGCTTTATTCCTTTTCTTTCTTTTGCGCCTTCATTATTTTAAAGTTGGCACTTGTTTTAAAAAAAAAAAGCCAGAAAACACTCGTTAATCACAATTGATGTTATTCCAATTGGATGTGTTCCTATTTTGAAACTTTTCAACAGTACGCAAATTTCAAGAACTTACCAAATCTAAAAAATTTCCAGAGTTTGGGTTCTATAAATGCAGAGCTTTAAGCGCCAAATTATTCTTCATACTGCTTTGAGATATGAAAATAATAAGAAATACATCAGTTGGTTGGTTTAAACTGTGCCCTGCTCTCCAATGTTCCAGAAGACAAGACTTCTTGGTTTGTTGCAAACAGGATCCTCCTATTTCAAAGTGTCTTCCTCCTTCCTCCTATCTCAAAGTTTCTTCCCCCTGGAAAACTTCACAGCATTGGCAGACTAGAAAGTAGGCATCGTCTTCCACACAGACAAGGCCAGAAGACATAGATTGTTTTGGACAGAAAGCGGCCAAGTCCAGATACATTAGCAGAATCCCTCATGAAAATCAACAATCAGCAAGTATTTCAAATACTACCATTCAAGCTACACTGTTTTACCAAATTATACGGACTATTCTTTTAAGACCACAGTGAGGTTTAAAATGAACCACAGTTGCAGTTCTTCCAGTGCTCCATTTTGGCTTTTACTTTAGCAATGAAGTCCTCAGAGGCACGTGAAAGTGGAAGTCGTGGTGGGCCCATTGGGATCCCGGAAAATAATGTCATGACTGCTTTGATTTGAGGAACACCAAAGCCTGCCCAAAGTGCAAAAATCATTCAGTTAACATACTACAGCATATCAAACAATTGGTAGATAGCTTTTTAGTAATGTGTTAATGTAATATAGGTAGTCCTCAACTTACGATGGCAATTGGAACCAGAATTTCCATCGCTAAGCGATGCAGTTGTAAGGCACAACTGCATTGCTTAGCGATGGCAATCCCTGCAGTCCTGGTTGCTGTCATTAACCGAATCACAGAGTCATTAGATGAGGTGACTTCCTGCCAGTTTCCCACAACCAAAGTCAACGGGGAAGCCGGCAGGCAGGTAAATGGCTGCTGCTGGGTGGGGGAGGGAGTGGGGAAGTGCAGGGGAGGGTCAGGGCGGGTGTGCGAGAGAGGGTTGGCGAGGGTGCATGAGGTGCACTGGGGTGTGCAAGAGGTGCAATGTGGATCAGGGAGGGTGTGCGAGGATGCAAGGGGATGTGCAAGAGGCATGGTAGGGGTCAGGGAGGATGTACAGGGGTGCAAGGGGGTGCATGAGAGGTGTGGCAAGGGTCATGGAGGGTGCGGAAGAGTGCATGGTGTGAACAGATGGGGGGAAACTTACCCCAGCAACTTGTGACCTTTCCTGCCAGCTTCCCCAATGACTTTCTGGGGAAGCCGGCAGGGAAGGTTGCTAATGGCGATCATGTAATTGTGGGGCACTGCAACTAGCTGTAAGTGCGAACTGGTTGCCAAGTGCCCAGATTGCAATCACATGAACTGTGAGGCTGCTTGGATGGCTGGAACTCCAAGGACCAGTCATAATCACCATTCATTCAGTACTGACGTAACTTCAAACGGTTGCCAAACGAATGGTTGTAGGTCAAGGACTACCCGTACTAAAATTAGAAAGAGGGATTCAGATCCTAAGTGTGATATATGCTTCAATCTGGTATGGGTGCACTCATTGCACCTGTCAGTAGCTCCTAAAGAAGGCACACTTTTTGCTGGGCTAGAGTTAAGGAAGTGGGAACAGCATATGACTATGTGTTACTGCCTCCTTAATTCCTGGAAATGAATGGCTACCATGTGAACACAGCAAAATAGATGCTTTCTCTGAGGAGCAGTTGACAGTTGTACCTGCTTCAGATTGCAATAGCTGCACAACCCTAAAAAAAGAAAAAAATGAAAAAAATGTAGCTGGAAAGGAGAATCTGAATAAATAGAAAACAGTAAATCAAGAACTACAGGTAGTCCTTGGTTAACAACCACTCGTTCAGTGACTGTTCAAATTTACAACAGTGCTGAATGAGTGGTACAGGTAGTCCTCACTATCCGACTACAATAGGGATCAGAATTTAGGTCACTAAACGATTTGGTTATTAAACAATTAGAGCTGATTTTACGATCTTTTTATGATGGTCTTTAAGCGAATCACCATGGTCGTTAGGTGAATCACCATGTTGTTAAGTGAATCCAGCTTCCCCAATGGACTTGTTTGCCAGAATTTGCTTAATGGCCATGTGATTCACTTAACGACTGCAGTGATTCGCTTAATGACCATCGTAAAAAAGGTTGCAAATCGTGATCACATGATTGCAGGGTCATAAAGCACTTTTCCCAAGGCCATCATAACTCTGGACCGTCATTAAACAAATGGTACTTAAGCAAGGACGATCCGTACTTACGACCACTCCTTGAAGTTCCAGCCATTGCAGCCCCCCAGTGGTCATGTGATCACGATCCAGCACTCAGCAACCAGCCTGGATTTCTGACCTTTGCAGCATCCCGTAGTCACATGATCACGATTTATGACTTTCCCTGTTGGCATCCCACAAGCAAAGTCAATGGGGGAGCCAGCAGGAAGTCGGAAGCCCCGGTCATGTGAGGTCCTCGCTTAATGACCTGTGGTGATTCACTTAACAGTAGTAACCAGGGACTGCCAGAACAGCCGTCACTAAGCGGCACAACTGCATTGGTTAGCAATGGAGTTGCCCATCCCAATTACCATCATTAGGACTACCTGTAGAAGAAAGCGTGAAGGGCAATTTATAAAAGAAATTAATGAGACACGGTTGAATGGAATTCTATAGATTTGAACTTCTGGGAGATGGAAACTGAGATTTGGGAGAACTGAAAAGCATTCAGTCCACGTTAGGGTGGGCTATTTAGCAGAGGCAAAAGGGTTAAATTACTGAAGTACTTACCTAATGAAATGAGATAGCCGAGGAAGTCTTGTATACAGAACTAAGAGAGACAAAGTAAAATTATTAACCTAATACCTGCAGTATTATAGTCAGATCCAATGGACAGCTGTGGGAGGTGAAAGAGGGGGTTTTATGCAACAATTTCAGTTACTGCTGCCAAATTATGAGTAGAGACAGTCCCAATTGTCTTGATGGATTCAACCAGGAAAATGTTTCTGAAGCAACTATCGTAACAGCCAAAGGTTACTTGCACATATTCCTTTCTGACAAGGCAGTCGGATTGAGTGGTTTCCACATAATTTCTTCACACAATACATACTGAAGTCAAACTATGATATTTCTTATCATAGTAATGGCTGTCAACTTCGAAGCTGCCAAAATTTTCTCCAAGAAAATTCATGGAGAATAAGGTTGTTAACAGGGAGTATAAGAGGGGAAGTACTCTGTCTCTCTTGTCCTTGTTGGCCACAATGAAAGATAAGAATGTAAGAACAGTTCTGAAATGAATCTGACAAAAGGCCTATATAGGCTAGCATTTGTCTGATTCATTACAGAACTGTTATGTTATCCAGACCCACTTAGATGAGGCTAATCATCTAATTCTATTTTAATCTGATTTTAGGTGCAGTTTTGAAATGGACACTGACTTGATCACGTTCTGGATGACCTTACTGGGAGCAAATGTGACTGTTAATTCTGGAGTTTTCAGTAGCTTTTGATGCTATTAGTTGTAAGATCCTTCTGGGGAGGCTAATGAGGATATACAGTGGTACCTCAAGATACGAACGCCCCACTTTACGAAAATTTTGAGATGCAACCAGCTCCGGCTGCAAAAATTTACCTCAACATGCGAACTCTGCCTCAAGCTACGAACCGGATCCGCGGCCATTTGCCCTGCTGCCACATGGTCGCGGCTTCCAAGAGGAAGTGCTAATGAAATCTGAGTGCGAGGACAAAAGCCCAAGGAAAGCAATGCAGAAAGAGGAAGTGCTAATGAAATCTGAGCGCGCGGGGGGGGGGGGAGCTCCTGCTCCCGGCTGTGCGCGCTACATAAGCCTTTCCCCCCCAGCGCGCTGATATTGCTTTCACTGTGCTTTTGTCGCTATGGAGAAAGGACAGAGCGCGGAGGAATCAGTGGGGGGGGGAAGCTCCCGCTCCTGACTGTGCGCGCACGCAACATAAGCCTTTCCCCCCAGCACGCTGATATTGCTTTCACTGTGCTTTTGTCGCTATGGAGAAAGGAAACAGCGCGGAGGAATCAGTGGGGGGGGAAGCTCCCGCTCCTGGCTGTGCGTGCACGCGACGTAAGCCTTTTCCCCCAGCGCGCTGATATTGCTTTCACTGTGCTTTTGTCGCTATGGAGAAAGGAAACAGTGCGGAGGAATCAGTGGGGGGGGGGAAGCTCCCGCTCCGCTGTGCGCGCTACATAAGCCTTCCCCCCTCATTGCTTTCACTGTGCTTTTGTCGCGCGTGCCAAGGGCTATGCACAAAGGAAAGAGCGCGGAATTAAGAGGAATCAGCGCAGGGGGTGGGGGGGAAGCTCCCGCTCCCGGCTGTGCGCGCGGGAGCCTTTCTCAGATTTCATTAGCACTTCCTTTTTCTGCGCTACGGCTGACTAAAGCGTGCCTGGGGAATTTCCTAGCCGTGCAACACCGGCTGACACATTGAACCTTATGGGGACATGTGCTTCAGGATGCGACCAAATTCGGACGGCGGATTAGCCGTATTTACATTGAACCTTATGGGGAAATTTGCTTCAGGATGCGACCAAATTCAGAGGGTGGAACGGATTAACCGTATTTACATTGAACCCTATGGGAAAACGTGCTTCAGGATGCGACCAATTCGACTTGCGATCAGAGTCACGGATTAAATTCGTATCTTGAGGTACCACTGTATTCATTACACTGCACTTTAGTTCCTGTTTGGAAAGCTTATTTCAGAAAGTAACAGCAGAGGGTTAAACATCTACATGAGGATGTTAAGCAAGATGTCATCATTTGTAATGGAAGGCATGTGCGAGGAGAATACTGGAATGGAGGATCAAGGTTATCAGGAAGGAGGGGGAGCATTCCTGAGCAAGCGCTTCCTGAGCCCGCAGCAGGACCATGAGAAGGTGAAGAAGCTGAGACTGGCCCCTCCCTAGAGTCTCACGGGGTATAGCCACTAGTTGCTTTAGCATAGGTTTAGTCTGGCAAGATTCTGTCTACTAGGTGCAAGCTAATAAAGGAACTATACTGGACTGGACTGCCTCGTTGTTGTTCTTGGGCTGGGCCTGACATCATTACACAGGTGACATTCCAATTTTTTAATGTCCAGTTCAGGCAAGAGCTATATTGATATCTGGGATCTCAAAAGACTCATGGAGGAATTGCATTCTGTTGTATCATATCTCATTGATTTCCATAAATAAGAAAGGGGGGGACGCTTTAGAGCATTTCTTTTCAAATCAGGACCTCTTGAGGATCGCAACCTGTATTATGGTGATATGTTCTTACCAGCGGTAATCTAATTTGTTTGATAATGCTTGAAATCCATTGGTACTCTCTTGTCACTTTCCATCTGTTTCTATTAATTCATCCAAACACTGTTCCATTCTCTCCTAAACTGTATTCATATTTCTAAATCGATTCCACACTTTCAATTTTATAATACCTTCATAGGCCTGTAATACATGCTATGGTTTAATTTTTAATTTAATTTATTAAATTTATATGCCGCCCGACTCCCAGCAGTAATTATAGCAAAGAACAAAGTAACTTGCAATTGGCTTTAGTCAGACATATATATGGTGGGATCTACCCAACCTTGAAAAAAGGTACACATGTTCTGTTATGGTTACTATTTGGGTAGGAGATCACCGGGAAATCCCAGGCTATAAACTAGAGTGGAAGGTAACCAAAAAAAAAAAAATCCAGAAGAAGGCAATGGCAAATCACTTCCATATTGCTAAACAAAAGTAGCATGAATGTGTCCATGTAATTCATCCGGAGCTGAGCTTGACCTGAGCAAGACTTTACTTATTTATTAGGTATACCTCATATTTTTGTGCTGTGCAGATATCTCCAAGGGCAAAAGCTTCCATTATTAAGTTATGTTTCTTGCCCAGGTAGTTATATGTACTGTTAAAAAAGAAAAGAAAAGAAATAGGAATACAAACAATGAAAAAGTAAATTCAAGCATTCAAGGCTTGTCAGCACAATACAGGTAATCCTCAGTTAACAGTGGTAACAGTCGGTAACATCCCTAAGCATAGCAATTGTCCAGTGGAGTCCTGTGACAGTTGTGCAATTATATAAAAGGAACAGAGATATTCACATTTCAATTACAAATTAAATAACCCAACCCAAACTACAGAGGAGACGTGCAATGAGACTCCCATGTGTGTTTTAACTCAAAATCTAATTGTAGAATGGCTCAGATTAAAAGTGCTGCCTTTTCCTACATGGATGGGAGTAATTTTGATTGTAAAAATACTCAGCCTGGTAAATGCCATGCAGTTATGCAATTCCACCTGAATCACATTTGTGCCTCCTTCATTGCTGACATAACCCGAAAGGTAGATATACCACAAACCACCAGCACTCACTGGTAGGGAAGACAGGAATTCTGTTTATAAGCATCTGCATGTGGAAACTGAAGGTGTATAAATGGAAATATTCAGGAAACAAAAGATTTGCTCTTGACCGCTTCAGACCCTTCCTGGACAGCTTACACTTCAAAAGCTAGTATTTAGACACTTTTAAGGTATAACTAACTTTAAGCAAGTTCTCACATATATACATATGTCTCAGTGATAATTAATAATTCACATAACATCTTGTATTATTTATTACACCAATGCAATATTATCCACCATCAGATGTAATAATTGGCTCTTAACTGAACCAGAATTGTAATGAGATTTGGCGTTTGTCCAATAAACCCAGAAGGATTTCTTCTTAACATTTAGTTCTTAAGAGCTAAATAATTCTGAGAGTACAGTTCTCAGGATGGGTGCTTTTAATTAATGTGTCATAAGATCTGGAAAAAAAAAAGCTGGCTGATAACTAGAATAAAGTTAGCTTTGAATTCTAAGTAGTTACAGTTCAAGCACACCCTGGAAAGCATTCATTTGGGGAAGACTGTTCTACACAAGATACAACACCCCAATTCCCAAAGGCCCCTCAGCCATGTGCAAAAGACAACTGACCTTCCAACAGCTCCATTCACTCCTATCACCAGGGCACTCAGGAGTTGCTACTTAGTGGAAAAGAAAAAAGGTGGGTTTTATTTATACATCACCTGAGCCAAATGAAAGTGTTCCAGTAAAGCCACTTGTTACTGACACAATTCTATACCATTCAACAATAATGGAGCCATGTTGTTTTTGACATACAGAGGTTCTCTGGCAAGATGGCAACCATTTCCCGCCCCAGCCTCCTATTTCCATGGCCGGCACATCCAGTTATTCATTCTCTCCATCCATTGCCAAAAGCTCCCTAGGGCAAAAGAATTTTCCTCTTCCATTCTCTCTTGGGATTGTTCTGCTCAACAGATTTTACATCCTTCTTCTAACCAGGAAATGAGTTGGCCTGTCCCCCATGCAGAGCATGCTTCTCAGTTAGAACACATCACTTTTTGCTCAGGAAAAGCACTAGGAATATTCAGTTGGTCGAAAACTCTATTTGTTTATGTTCTCATAGGAAGCATCTTGTGTCTGCTATAGTTAAGAACTTGCTATATAAAATCCTTACCTCATCCACACCATACATAAACACAAACTGGTCGTCTTTGCTTTTTTGCACACATCGCCTCAAATCCAGGAGGTCTCTGTCACTGAACTTCACTCCCTGAAAGGTGGGAATCTGCTCTTTCATACTATCTAGTAACTCTTCAGCATGAACTGTACAAAAAGAGATTCATAGCAAACTAAGTTTTCAAGTCTGATCAAGCAAGAGCCATCATTACCGTTGGCATCATTACAGTTATAAACTAAAGGTAAACTTATTTATCATATATGTATACCGTGTTGCAATTCTACTCAACAAAGCAGAGTAGCTACTACAAGTGGGAAGCATTTTCCAGAGCAACATTTTGCAATGTGGCATCTTCCAGATACTTTTTTAAAGCCACTCTCACTTAAGTCATTTGGGCCTGATTTGACTACTACATTATTGTGAAGTGCCTTATGCTCTATCTCTATCCATAAATCAATCCCATTGAGTTCAACAGAGTTTCCCTGGAAGAAAACAAGCATAGAATAGCAGTCTTAAAGAAATATTACCTAGACATGGTTTAAAAATTCAAGATAGTGAAAATAAGCTACTCAGAGTTTTGTCAGTGCCTACAGAAGAAACCTCCTAGAGAAGTCCATGGAAGAAAGATGGGATGTAAACATAATACACAAAATAGAACTGCGTAGAAGTAAAGTTATCTTGAGATAAACTGGGTTTCTAGATTTATAGCACTTACTTTTAATGCCAGTTATAGGAGGGATGTGATAATAATAGAATGGGATGTCAGGAGCTTCAGATGCAACTTCCCGGAAGAAGGCAACTAATTCACCTAAAGCAAGACAAGGGAAGCAATATGGAGCATGGACCAACTGTAAATATACAACTGAAAATGGGGAAAGCAAAAGGAAGAGCATTACTCTAGGCTTTCATCTAGGACAGCATTCTTCAACCTTATACCCTTTGGATATTTTATCATCATCCAGGCAGAAAAATGAATGGAACTACAATCTAGCCCAGTGTTTCTCAACCTTGGCAATTCTAAGATGTGTGGACTTCAACTCCCAGAATTCCCTATCTCCTATTCTCTGGAAATCTCATCTGGCTGCTGAGGTTTCACAAGATATAGGCTGTTCACACTCAATCTGCATTCAGTGCTACATTCAGCGTTTTTCTATACTCTCATAGAAAATGCACAGCTCTGCCTATGTGCATTTTGAGGAACCTGGAGGGAAAATTATAAGTGGGAAGCAGCAACCAGCTGAAGTGTTGGTTTTGCAAAAACTGCCAGAGTTTTTGAAATTTTATCACAGCTGTGGGCAGCTTATGATCCCCAAACAGCTTTCTTTGCAGTGCTTGGAGCTTCCTATGAATGATGGTGTAGTTTTCAATTTAAAACATTAACATAATCTCTATATCACCCTGAACGTGTAACCAAAAGATTTCCCATCTTTGCTTTACAATTACACATTTATCCATTGGTGAAACCTGTTTAAGAAGCAGCTGACGACTGGGGAAACAATTCAATGAAATGTAATGATGTACTCACCTTTATTCACCTCTCTGAAGAAAAGAGGGGAGATGACAGATATGCCATCCGCTCCTATCTGGGCTGCATGCTTGGCCTGGAAAGGAAGAAAGGAAAGGAACTGAAAAGAGACATTTATGTGACTATTGTTAAATTAATAATGCTAAAAAAATGAGAAATGCAAAATAAATTAATATGACAATAGGACCAGCTTCTGCTGACGTCAGACTGTATAAGCTTTTGAATCACACAGAACGTTTCATTATCTTCAAAGTAGTCATCATATTTTAGGGGATGCACACAGTATTTATCCATGTTTTATATTTATATACAATTCAATGAAGATGCAATGAAAAGACAATGAACTTCTTAAATTTGTGGATGAAAGTCATAGCACCACATTTTGCCTGGAGATGCATGTGTCAAGAACTTACAAGGATAGAACTGAGGGTCTGCACAACATTTTAATCCTTGGTTTGTTTCCTGTGATCTGAATCATGGAGGCTAATCCAAGGGACAGCTGCTATACAAACCATTCTGTCTCACAGCTGATGATCACTCTAAGATCTGGGTCCCCAACATGGTCCTCACAGAGATCACCTTTGATACCTTGGGGGTGCGATATTTATGAAAAGAGCACCAGTGTGCTGCAAAGCAATTTTTATTTCCAAAAATGCCTGTGGCCCCACCTGGCCCCATGAGTATTCTCAAAAAATAAAAATGGAAGATAAGTGTAGGCCAGTGCTTTATTTTGAAGCAAGACCACTTGCCCACAATAAGGAAATGAAATAAATAAGTGTTGCCAGTGATAGGCAACGTCCAGGGAACTAGCTGGGATAGAAAAGTGTAACTTTCCACTTTCCCTTCTGCTACATAAGTATTTTGTGCTTGGTGGTGGTAATTATAGCAGCCATTTTGTGAATGGTCAAGTCTTCCCACTGTAGCTAGTTTGTGTGACCATCCACAACATCCTCTTAAAATTCCAAGTGTACTTCTAGCCCCAGTAATGATTGGAGATGCCTGCTCTAAGTCTTTTGGTCCAATACATTCCATTTCTAAAATGAAGACTTCCTCCTTAATATCATTTTTAATACTGGAGCCTCTGCTTACGTGTTTGGTGAGAGAAACTAGAAAAACAGTGATGCCACCTTTGCAAAACACACTATTAATATCATTACTTCAGTGTCTACCCTGGCTTTCTGCCCGTATCTGCATCTGTTAGTCATCATCTACAATACCTCCCCTCATAAGATGGTTTTCTATAACACCGGCCAATACAAATGAAGTTTCATGGAATTTTACAGGCACGCTTTTCAGAGAAATGTCCAGCCTGCAGTTAAAGGTGCCTGCGTCACAGAGTAATTCAATTAAACTTGTCAGGAATTAGTTTCATTGAGTACATCAGCAAGTATAGAAAAAGCCCTGACAGTTCTTCCTATAAACGGAACCTGCCTTACGCAGAACTACTTGGAAATGAAATACCCCAAAGGCCCAGCTAGTTATGCCACGAGAAAATCCATATTATTCCCTACCAATGTCTCCTCTCCTTCTGAGCAGACTGTGGCTTCAGATTGGGGATAAAACAGGGAAGGCGAAATGTTAAAGCATTCCTCAGCCAGCATAATTTCCTTCAACATAACACAAAGGCTTCCTTAACATTTAAAACAGACACCATCTAGCCCCGAACTGAGTTTGGTGAGACTGTCTTCTAAATAAGTATGCAGAGATTTGGAACTTTTTCAAAGTGGGAAAAAGAGTTTAATATATTCAGCACCTGGCAATCTGTAACCTCTCTTATTACACAACTATCTACAGGACACTCAAGCATTGAGATAGTTCTGATGTGAATCATCTCAGTCAACCTGAATACAAACCTACAGTGATAATGAAGTTAGCTCCCTTTTTGATCTCTCAGGCCGTATCTAGGAATAATGTCTCCTAGTTAGAAAAATTCTCTCCTTGCCCTCCAGTGTTCTGCTGGGCAAAAATCAAAGCATGGCCAAAGGGAAAAGTGCACAGACAGACATACTCACCAAGTCCTTTGATTCAGGTAAGCTCAGTGCTCCAACATGAATTATTACATGATCCAGTCTGCAGGGAAAGGAAAAAAAAATTTTTTTTAATGTTTTTAATGACAAGCAGAGATGATCAGGGTGGGGGTGGGGATAATTAAAGTGAAGATTATTGTATTATTATATTCATTTCACAATATTACCTTGCTCTATGTGTTATATGAACTGAGTCACTGAGAAGCGCACATATTAGCAATGCTATGTGGGAAAAGCTGGAGAGGGGGAAGAGCTATGTTCCCTTAAATGAAGTGCAAATAACCCATGGAGTGCTACCTAAAATTACACTGCTGAATAGGAGAAGTACAGGTGAAACTCAAAAAATTAGAATATCGTGCAAATGTTCATTTATGTCAGTATGGCAACTCAAAAGGTGAAACCAATATATGAGATAGACGCATTACATGCAAAGCGAGATATGTCAAGCCTTACTTTGGTATAATTGTGATGATTATGGCGTACAGCTTATGAAAACCCCAAATTCACAATCTCAGAAAATTAGAATGTTACATGACATCAATAACACAAGGATTGGAAATAGAACAATATCGGACCTCTGCAAAGTATAAGCATGCATATGTACTCAGTACTTGGTTTGGGCCCCTTTTGCAGCAATGGCTGCCGCAATGCGGCGTGGCATGGATGCTATCAGCCTGTGGCACTGCTGAGGTGTTATGGAAGACCAGGATGCTTCAATAGCGGCCTTCAGCTCCGCTGCATTGTTCGATCTCATGTCCCTCATCTTTCTCTTGGCAATGCCACATAGATTCTCTATGGGGTTCAGGTCAGGCGAGTTTGCTGGCCAATCAAGCACAGTAATCCCATGGTCACTGAACCAGGTTTTGGTACTTTTGGCAGTGTGGGCAGGTGCCAAGTCCTGCTGGAAAATGAAGTCAGCATCCCCATAAAGCTCGTCTGCGGAAGGAAGCATGAAGTGCTCCAAAATCTCCTGGTAGACGGCTGCATTGACCCTGGACTTAATGAAGCACAGTGGACCAACACCAGCAGATGACATGGCTCCTCAAATCAACACAGACTGTGGAAACTTCACACTGGACTTCAAGCATCGTGCATTGTGTGCCTCTCCATTCTTCCTCCAGACTCTGGGTCCTTGGTTCCCAAATGAGATGCAAAAGTTGCTCTCATCAGAAAAGAGGACTTTGGACCACTGGGCAACAGACCAGTTCTATTTTTCTGTAGCCCAGGTAAGACGCTTCTGACGTCGTTTGTTGTTGAGGAGCAGCTTGACAAGAGGAATACGACATTTGAAGCCCATGTCCGGGATCCGTCTGTGTGTGGTGGCTCTTGATGCACTAACTCCAGCCTCAGTCCACTCCTTGTGAAAGTCCCCAACACTTTTGAATGGCCTTTTCCTGACAATCCTCTCCAGGCTGCGGTCATCCCTGCTGCTTGTGCACCTTTTTCTACCACACTTTTCCCTTCCACATAACCTTCTATTGATGTGCTTTGATACAGCACTTTGGGAACATCCAACTTCTTTTGCAATTACCTTTTGGGGCTTTCCCTCCTTATGGAGGGTGTCAATGATGGTTTTCTGCACAACTGTCAGGTCAGCAGTCTTTCCCATGCTTGTGATTCCTACTGAATCAGCCTGAGAGACCATTTAAAGGCTCAGGAACCCTTTGCAGGTGTTATGGATTCATGAGCTGATTAGAGGGGGACACTTTGAGCCTAGAATATTGAACCTTTTCACACTATTCTAATTTTCTGAGATTGTGAATATGGGGTTTTCATAAGCTGTACGCCATAATCATCACAATTATGCCAAAGTAAGGCTTGACATATCTCGCTTTGCATGTAATGCGTCTATCTCATATATTGGTTTCACCTTTTGAGTTGCCATACTGACATAAATGAACATTTGCACGATATTCTAATTTTTCGAGTTTCACCTGTGTTTAAATGGGTGTATCAAGCCTCTAGTCAGCTTAGCATGCCTGTTTTATTTTTTATTTTTTAAAAAAACACCCACAGGCTGATACGTTGGCTTCACCCCCTATAGCCATCTTACTGCATCAACTCTGAATTTCAAAATTTGGAGGCGATGTTTTATACCTATACAAAACAAAGGGAGTACCTTCAATCACATCATCATACCCTGTAATCTTACTTGTGCAGGTGTCCAGAACCACTTATCTGAAACTACATATTATTTAGTGAAAAAAGTCAAACCTCTAATTATTTTGTATCTGTTAAGCGTTGAGAACATTTCCTTGAAAACGCATTTATACTACCATGTTCATTCTCCAAAGCTTCAGACACTTTTTCAGCCAACTCATTATCATTTTCACTGCCAGTAATTTGTGGCTTTCCCCTACTAGTATCTAACCATGGCATGGACGTGGTTTGACATCTCTTTTTCTGCCATGTTCCCATGATGTTGCCTTCATCTTATCCCCAACCCAAACATGAGATAGCTTAAAATTATCCCTATCAGCTATCGTTCAGGGCATCAGGTAGTCCAGCATTCTTGCTAATGTAGGCCTCCAGACTGGAGATAGGTTTGCAGACCTAATGAGTGAAGAACTTCCTCTTCCTCTTCCTCTTTGCCTACTGCCTCTCCCAGCCTGGGGGTGAAAACTGGCAGGTGAAAGAGAGAATTCTAACAGATGGCTAAACCTGGGCATCTAGCTATCTGCCCAAACCATTGCTAGTACTTTTGTTCAGTGGATTTTTTTTCTCATTGGCTGGAGATACTGGGAAGAGGTGATGGGGAGGAAACAGTCTTCCTGGCATAGGAAATGAGGACACTGACCCCCAGCTACATGTAGGAACAGAGGTATCTGGGAGTGGCAATAACAATAGCAACATCTATGCTGATTTAGTTTCTGCTGGCTCACCAACAGGATGAGAGTATTGTAAATGAGACAAGGGGAAAAGGCCTTTGAAATGCTCAGAATTTCACACGGCCAATCAGTGCAACTTTCAGCTTATCAATAAGACAGCATGAACAATAACCCTCCATCAGTTCCCTGCCCCTCTTGCCAGATCCACATTTTTCTGTCTGGTGTTTTGTCCTTGGAAAAAAGGGTTTTTGCATAGAGTCTGAGTGATCACAATGACAGGCAGCTACAAAGCCACAGTACAAATGCTGTCATGGAGGGGAGTTCACATAGAAATCATTCTTGTTTTTGAATCAGAATTATAGCACACCAAGAATCCTGCCTTGGTCAGCAATATTCTACCGTTCCCCCCATGTCATCTTTTCGTCCTTATTTTCATCCTCTGGGTCTACAGCTAGTGCTGAAGTACCACTTCCAGTAACCTCAGCCAACATGACCAACAGTAAGGGATGTTGGGAACTGTGGTTCAGCAGCATTCAAAGGCCCACAGATTTTCCCACTTCTGCTTGAGACAAAATAAGGCAGATATAACTAATTCAATGTATCCAACCTGGTGCCCTTCAGATGTGTTGAACTTTCCATAATTGACAGTCTGCATGGCCAATCATCAGGAGTTATAAAGATGAAGTCCAGCAGCTTTGAAATGGACCAAGTTGAGGGAGACATAGTAATCACTTCCTATTTTTCCTCTTTGTTCAACAACAGGAAGAAGCAGGGAATTTGCAAATAGTAATTAACTTATTATAAACAACCACTTCAGCAATATTCTGAGAAAACAATCACACTGGCATTTAACCTCCCCCCTCCAAAAAAAGCAATATCAGCAATCAGAGAATGCAGATTTCACAATCTAGTGTCTTTGCTTAGCTAGGCAACAATTTCATACAAAACACCGCAACCTTTGCCCTGTGAATTACTCACTTATCCTTGCCTTGGGTCACCCATTCCTCCGCCAGCTGTTTCCTCTCCTGACTGCTTAGGGATAGACCTTCTCCTGTTGTTCCATTCACTGTTGTTAAAATATATATATTTGACATATAAAAAGAATAGAGTATATTTTAAAGTGACTAACAAAGAAGGTTAAAGGAAACTCTGCTTTACATTCCCTTGCCTACCAAGGCCTCTAATGTAGTTGTAAATATCAAAACTATTCCGAATGGTGACATCTTCCCTAGAGTTCACTTGGCCGCTTCCTTCAAAAACTTCAGGTGGCAAGTTAAAACAGTTTTATTTGGGAGCATTCACACCAGCTATATTTGGAAATAATAATAAGGCAAAATTGCTCAGAAGTGTTTGTCATTCAAACCAACAGGAGCAGTTAAAACTAGAAAAGTCAAAATGGGGCTTTCAAAAAATCAAGCAGGGATAACAGGGCATCCTCTTGCTTATTACTGATAAACCTAAATGGTGAAGAATTCTGATTTATCATTAATCATTTGTCATATGACAGCCATTCTGGAACTTGGCTGCATTAACACTATGACACTGATTTTCAGTTCAGTACATCTGCAACATACATGCTTTTCCCCCTTATTTCTGCTGGTTTTATTGTTCACTCCAAAGTTTTGATGGTTGTTCAGGGAGCCTTTCTCAATCTAATGCCTGTCAGATATGTCAGAAACTTGGCGTTCCCAGCCACATCTCAGAACTTCAGTATCAGTACATTTGAAGGGCAGTAGAGGCAATCCATGTAAGGTAAAAAAATTTTTTTATTTTAGTTTGTTAGTTATCAATTTGAGACTTTAGAATAATTTTAATTATTTCCAAAACTTGATCCATTCTTTTAAGTGAGCAGCTTTCCAAATATCTACAATAAAGGAACACTTTCTATATAGAGTTTTTCTGCAACAGTACTTGGGTGTTGTGCAGAGATTGTGTGAACACAGGCCAGGGATCAACATGGTTTATACAGCATTTAGTAAACACACTTGGAGAGAACCTTGGGATCAAGTCTGAAACTAAGATTATAGCTTATTACACTTAAACAATCCATGATCATAACCAAGGTATGATTGGAACGATAGAAAGTATGAGGTAGAAGAAATCATCTGGCTCAGTGTTTCTCAACCTCGGGAACTTTAAGATGTGTGGACTTCAACTCCCAGAATTCCCCAGCCAGCATGCTGGCTGGAGAATTCTGGGACTTGAAGTCTACACATCTTAAAGTTCCCGAGGTTGAGAAACACTGATCTGGCTTAAGCGCAGGAGTCTGCTAAACATTTGGCCATTTAGCCCATTTGAAAATCACCACTGAGGCAAAGTTCATCACTGTTCTGGGCAGACCTGCTTGGCAGACTGCTTAGCAGCTCTGCCATCAGAGTTCTTAATATTCAGCCTGAATCTCCTTTCTGTCCATTACTTTTTGTCCTACTCATGGTTTCAGTAGAGAACAGATCTGTCCCATTTTGCTCATGACAGGACTTAGGCATTTGTAAACCACTATCATTTTTCCCTAGTCTCCTTTTCTGCAAGCCAAACATGCCCAGCTCCTTAAACCCTGTTCAATTTGGCACAGTGTTCAAGCCTGTTGAGGTAATGTTGAATTGTGCTTCTTGTCCTCTATGTTATTGGCAATTTTATTAGTTTGGTGCCCTCTGCAAACCGGATAAGCATCATTTCTGTTCCACTGGGGCCTGTCTCCTCTGTTCCCAGATAAGTTCTTATGCCACATCCTCTTGGCAATCTCATTCCTTTAGAGAGAGCTCTCGGTATAATACCCACATGCTTGTCACCTTTCCTGATGAATCTAAAAAAAAAGTTGGTCTCCAGTCCTTCCACCTTTTCCTTCAGCAAGGAGAAAAGCTCCCATTTGCAACAGGCATAACTGGCATATGTTTCCCACTCAGGTATGTCACTATAGCTGCTGCTTCAGTGTCTATCCTTTCAGGAAAACCTGAGGTGCACTGGTTCCTTCTCCTATCAATCTTCCTCACAAAACTCTTTTCCCCTGCTTATTCCCCTGTACCCTTACTCCAGTCACCAGCTCTGAGTTGCTTCTTTCTACAGAGGCCTGCAGCCCCTCTCTCTCTGGCTAGTTATATAATCAGTAAATCAGCAGAAGTTGTAAGACCTTCCCCCTCAGATCATGCGCTCAGCAAATAAGGGACCACAGCACCCCCCAGCACAAAACAAACAGCTGCTCATAAGCAGATAAGCATCACTTGCAAAACCTTGGAAGATCAGCTCCATGACTCACAAGTTTCCTCGTAAAACTTCCTATTTGCTCTGCTTGTTCTGGTCATGAGCTCCCAGCTGCCTATTTCTTTCTGAAGAGTGCTAACTAAGGCAGTTGAGGGTTTTAAAATTTTGGCTTGCTTAGGCACATCATCCCAAAGGTAGACCTCCTCTCCTAGTTTGATTAGCCACTTACACAAGAGAGGGACAAAGTGGAAACAAATGGACTGAATGCACCCGTACTTTACCAAATGCACCCATACTTTGTTCATATGCTGCGTAATTCATAGTTACCATTCCTTGGTTATCTGCATTTGACCCTGTATCCATTTCTGAGCCAGAAGTTGTTCCATTTATTCAAAAGGAAAGTTTCCTTGTCATACATGTTATAATCTATGTCTTACCAAATACATTCCTGACACCTTGCTCATTTATTAGGTAGTCCACATATTGGCCGATCACAGAGAGATTGATGTTTCTAAAAAAAGAAAAGAGGAACATAGCAGAGCAGATGTAGCTAGTTATAAAAATCCTTTACAGGTAACATCTTACAAACTAAAGTTCCTAAAAAGATGGAGGCTTAAGTCAGAGATAAGCAATTGATAGTGATGTCACTGAACTTCAACTACCAGAAATCATGGCCAGTCTTGCCAGTGAGAAGAGATGCTGAGAATTGTAGTTCGAGAGGATAAAGAGGTCCAGAGATTGCCCATTCCTGCTTTAAATAATCAGAATTTTTTCCTTGTTCTGTCATTGGCACAAAATATAGAGTAACTAAATAAAAGCTAATAGGCAGCTTTTACTGTTTTCCCCAAAGTACATTTACGAAGGGGGGAAAAGTTAGATTATAAAAGCAAGCAGACAGTGGTACAAAACAGAATCTGCTAAGAGTTGAATTTTGATCTGACTTTCAAGTGTTTGCTTCTGCCCAAGTTTCAGCATAGCATAGAAAGGGCACTTCCATGACTTCGTCACCTACCTATTCACAATTCCTCTTAAAACCCAGGTAGGATCAATGAAGAAAAAAAGCTCTCACATATTCCCAGATAGAGACAGATAATAGTTTTTCTCCCAGAAATGTGAAAGTGACCAAAGGCATTGTCCCCTGTGGTATTAAAAGTGACCAAAGGTATTGCCCCATGTGGTATAGATACTTATTCCAAATTACTATGTTTTGCTCAGAACTCAAGCATTCTCCACATAAAGAAAGCCGATGTAATATTATCTTCAACAGCCTGAGGAAGTCAGGCTAATTTTGGGTGTATAGAATACAATTAATTCATCCTTGCACAATATCAGGAGCAGCCTCATAGTTCACAAACTGTTCTTAAGTTTACCACCTAAGGATATATGCTACTCAGAATCTCTTAACAGTTAAGGATGAACTATGGTGAATTCTGTGACTGGAAACAGATGTATTTGCTTAGAGAAAATTGATTATGTCCCACCAAGTCAGTGTCAACTTTTAGCAACCACATAGATAGAACTTCTCCAGGATGATCTATCCCTAACCTGGCCCTTCAAGTCTTCCAATGGTGCACCCATTGCTCTTTTAATCATGTCCATCCACTTTGCTGCTGGTTATCCTCTTCTCTTTCTTTCCACCTTTCCCAGCACTATGGACTTTGCACGGGAGCTGGATGTCCCCATAATGTCTCCAAAATATTGAGAAAGAAGAAAATATTGTTTACAATATCAGACCAAAGTCCACCTGTTATAGCATTTTTTCCTTTATAAATTGGCAGATGATAGTATCTTTTCTGAAAACTCTTGGTTTATTCTATACTACAGTGATATTACTCTACGGTGGGACCTTCTACATCTGATGGAGGAATCTATATAGGCTAGAAACCAAAAAGCTACTTCAGACACACCTGAGGATTTGTATATCCAGCTATATTGATGAGTGTTACTCTGTGTGTGTGTGTGTGTGTGTGTATGTGTATATATATATATATGTGTGTGTGTGTGTGTGTGTGTCTGTGTGTATCTATCACAAAGATACATAATGTAATCCCCAACTATCCTTCCAAAGTAATTATTAACTATAGGAAAGATAAAAGGAATATACAGAGGAGAAATGGATTATAGCTAATGTAGAAGAGAGGAAGGAAGAATTGCAAAGTACAAATTCCATCATTTCTATAGCTGAACAAAGGTATTTTAAGCAAATGAGGCAAGTTACATACTTACAAGAACCAAAAAGCAAATACGATAAGACCCAAGGCACTAATTAATTATTGCCATTCAGAAGACCATTCCCCTCCCCCCTTTTTAAAGATATTTGCTTAAGAACGGTGCATCTAATTTAAATTAATTAATTTCTGAGCCCACCAAACTGAACTAACATTACTTTTAGCACCAATGAAACATTTACCCATCCTGAGTCATTGGGGTAATGGTGGCTGCAACCAGCCCCTGCAGCTTCTTCTGGGGTGCCATGGAACAGGCTGATTCAGAGATACCGAAGAAATCTGGCTGGAATAAGCAAAAAATTAGTACTGAGCACTGGGTAACTTCTGTTAATACTAAAACTTTAAGACAAAGTTCATGACCAAAAGAATGTGTGAATATCTTCTAAACATTACTTACTATTCTGGTATAAATAGCAAGAACAAGGGCTCTGGCCATAAATTCTGTAGTAACCTCACAGACTTAAACAGCTTTGCAGAATTCATCAACAACATATAATAATTATAGAATATAACACGTTGAGGCTACAGGCTGAATAGATCTGAGCTAGCACTGAGTGACCAGAGCCAGAAGATATTCTTGAGGTGATGCAGGACATTCAAGGATCTTTCTACAGATGAACACCAATCAGAAGCTTTGCTTTGGACTCCAATTCAGTGGATTTGGAAAACAGGCTTATTCATTTTGGGCTGGTTCAGGGGGCCCTCAATTTAACTCAGGTCACAACGATCTCTTTCACTGACAAGAATTGGAAATAATAATACTAATAAAAAATTCTAAGCTTTTTAATGGATACAATTTTCAGGAATAGTAGCCGCATAAGAGGATATGAAATCTGCTAAATTTCAGGCTAACAGATTTATGAATTTTATTAGGCACTGTTACATTTTAATTTGTCATAATCCAAAACACTACTCAATATTACTATCACATTTGACTTCCATGGACTCAGTGCATAATTTACTTTGGTTAATACTGTAGAGATACTTTATTTTTATTATTAGACTTGTGTTCTCCAACTATGAAAGAGGAGTGCTAACGCTGTGTGTTCCTATTAATTGTAGAGAACAAAGGTAATCTAAAGAATAATCGCTGACTTTCATGTTTTCAAACAGATAGCAGTCATTGCTTCATCTCTATATACAGTAAACTAATTTAATCAGGATTTTCTCAGAAACACCCAAAAGGCAGCAACATGTGTAGGTGGAATTTGTGCCACAGCCTTATGGATAGCATCAAACACAATAATCCAATCTGAGAAAGAATTTTATGAAACTCATTGCTAACTCCAGTATTTTGTAGGATTCATCCTAATGAAGGCATTGGGCTACTAAAGTCTGACACAGGCACAAACACACCCAACTTTCTTGGTAGAAGTTGAACTTCTGTATTTTATGCAAAAGGTCACTTCCTGAATTCCACTAAACCCATGTGAAAATATGCTTTTAGACCACCACTGCCTTCCTTGCGCCCAAAGCCACTGCTTTTGCATACATTTAACGTCATGTGCTTCTTATAAAGGGGTATCAAAAGACGCTCAGCTATTACAGCATAGATGATCAGCCGGTCATATTTTCTCTTGCCCAGTCTGAGTCATTTTTTAAAGATCTTTTTGCACCCAGCGGGATCTATCCTGATACTCTCCTTTCCCAGTCTAAGCTAAGTCAGCAATCTGCAAAGACACAATAGACAATCAACTTACGTACCTCTCCCCTATCCGGGAGCCAGGACGGTCCTACACCGGTTTCAATCAAATCACGGCCAAGCAGAAGTAACTCCTCCTCTCCCCGCCCTTCTATTTTTTGCCCCCTTTTGGAAACACTGAGCATGCTCGGAAACAACACGTGAGTCCGCTGCCTTGACCTTAACTGTTTAATGGAGACTCGGGGTTTTTGCTGGCTGAGTTTTCAAATGTGGAGTTGTCGAAAAGGATCGTAGCGGAGGGAAATTCAACCTACGTGCGCTTATATACTGCGGAGACTGAGGAGGGCTTTGGGGAGAAGAGAAGGTTCTTCGCTGCTTAAAAAAAAAGCTATGAGTTATTTTTAAGACACGTAGCCCCGTCTTGGAAAGAGTACGCCTAAAGCGTAATCCTCTATGTACCCAGCAGTCAGAACCACCAAATCCGGAGAGATGGGCCTTCAGATGGATCGGTATTGGATTGTTTATTCCGTTTACACTCGTTCTTGTCTTTGGTACTTTAGTGTGGTAAATATGCTTCTCCCTTTCTCCTGTTTACAATCCCGACGTCAGTTAGACTGAGCTTAGTTCCTGGCCCCAAATCACCAATGACCTTCGGGGTCAATGGGGGACTTGAATCCGGATTTTCACAGTCCTAGACTATTACGCTCACCATTGCGGTGCCCTTGGGTGTGTTTACTCTGGACTGCAATGATAGTAGCATGGACAGGACTGACAAGGCAGCATGTGGCATCCTGTCACTAACACCAAACCTATTGTACCTGCATCATAACTTTGCATGCATGCCCCAAAGGGGTGGAGCGTCTGCTGCGGTGCTGCTTTCACTATTTTGATACAAGCAGCAAGGGCCTGCGGATGCCACAAACTAGTCAACCGCTCAGGGCGGGATCCGAAGCCAACAGTTGCTCTGGAGGATCTGTCAATGCCTTCCTAAAGAAGCTGCATCTTCCTGGGCTTTCAGGGTAGACCTGTGATCCCGAGAAAATGTGTGGTTAAGAAGGTGCCAGCAGAGTGCAACAAATCTCTTCAAGGGGTGTCATAATAAGAGGGAAAATACTTCTTTAAATACCATTACCGGGGCATCTGTAGAGGTGGTAAAAAAAAAAAAATCAAGTAGATGGTCATAATTGAAGTCCCATCCCTTTTGTATGTACACTGACATTACGCACTCAAAAATTATGACAGCTTCTAGGTTACCCATTTTGTTTGGGACTGACATAATTAGCCCCCTTGCCTGCCAAAAGTAAAAACCAGGGCACTTTACTTAACATAAATGTATGTAGTTATTATGATTAATCCATAACCTCAAGTACTCACACAGATGCAATTAGAGCTGCTATAATTGCAAAGCTGTGGGTGACTACTAGATGGCAACAAAGAGATACTGGAACCTGTGTCTTTGCTACCATCTAGTGGTTGCCCATGTTTTTGCAACCAAGATACGGGAGACCCATGCTGCAACTTGCATGAGCCTGTTGCACCAAGCCTTGCCCCCCATCTCTGAATTCCAGTGAAGCGTACCCCCTCACCCTCCCTTACTTGATCCCGGTATTCCTCTTCCTTCTGGCCTGTTTTCTTGACAATAAAAATATGTTTTTAACTTTCTCCTGAGCTACTTGCGTTACTCTTTCATATTGTGGTCAGAACTATGGCATCTTTAGCTCATGCATTTTTCATTGATGCAACTAAGTTTTAAAAACTTCTTTGTGCTTTAACAAAATGAAAAGAAAGAAAAATACAGTGTTGGCTCTGGTGGAGAGGGCCACCATGGCAGGATGGGGAAGTGGCAGCACAATCGGGAAATACAGACCAAGCTATAGAAATGCTTTATGTACTTCTGGCAGCACATCAGATGCTTTATACCCATCCATGGCTGGAATTGCAATGAAAAAGAATAGCCATGTTAACTACAAATTTTAAAAAATCCAAAATCACCAAGCCACAGGGTAATACATTTGTTAAATCAGCCAAGGATTTACTGGATTTAATTAGTTCAATATCTGCTGGTAGCAGGCTAAGGCCTGGTTTTTACTTGGATGGGGACCCACTGGGGAATTTCAGAGAAGGGAGCTAAAAAAATATGCTGGAAAAAGACAGTTGGACCCCCTTTCTGTACTGTTGTAAATAAAACTGCCGGGATGTTTCTTCATATTTATCAGAGATCAAGCTTGACTCAAGGGTATCCTTATGTTTTTTAAATTTCTTACAACTAAAAATGTTTTACCAGTTACAAGTTTTGTGGTTCTCAAACTCTTTAGATAAAGTAGTTAAATGCTGCGGGTAGGAGTATAGTTGGAACTACTGGGACTATAATTATTCTTTTCAGAAATGAAAAATTTTAAAATCTGTTCTTTTCCTTCTTTTCCCTTCTAGTTTCAGAGTCCCTGGTTGTAATTTGCAGTTACTCCCTACCAGAAAATCTGCATGTTTGGAGGGTCCATCTATCACGGATGTTACTTGGTATCAGACGTGGCTTAACTATCACCAGCCATTTTCCAGCGCCGCCACCTTTTTTATTTCTCACTTTAACTATTTTAAAAAGTTGCAGGGAGTACATAGATGCTTGGATTCCCCGTAGCAACTTTGGCAGGGTGGTGGTGGTACTTAATTGTGTCAGTTCCAGATAAGATGGCTAGCCTAGTAGTTGTCATAATGTCTGAGCTGCAATTCCATTGTTCCCTCTCCTATAATATAATAAGTATTGTTCCAACTTCAGGCTCTTCCTATTACTTATTGATCAAGCAATCTTTACAGGCTTGTAGCTTCCTTTGCCAACCATAATTTTTCCTGGTTAAATGGTATGGCCCATACTAGCTCCGACGAGGAAACTATCAACAGTTTGCTCTTTGGTGTGTGGCTGTAATTATAGCTGATAGCTGAAGGCTCTAGGTCTGCCAGCTCTTGATTGTAAAATGCCCTTGTTGATTTCAACATGGGGGGCAGGGATAAAACCAGAAGATACTAGAAGAAGCATCATACTGTGAATAATTCAGTTGTGGAGGGGGGTTCCTTATAAGAAGAATGGCTTGCTTTTGGGAACCAAAAACCAAAGGCTGTGGAGAAGTATTTTAAGGCAAATAAATAATTTGAGAGTCTGGGAGTTGGAGGAGGGGATGTTTGCAAGTGGGGAATGGGGTTTTCATTTTATTTTTCAGATGAGGAGAGCAAAGATATCTAGCCAGGTTGGCCGGTTCACATGAACTGGAATGGGAGAAGATTAGATCTCTCTTCCACCCCCACCCCCCCTCACACACACACACACACAGCTTCTTTGGCTTCAGTGTGTGACTTCTTAATCAGCCTAGTGCAGTGTTTTCCAACCTTCGCAACTTTAAGATGTGTGGACTTCAACTCCAGCCAGCATGAAGTTGAAGTCTGCACATCTTAAAGTTGCTAAGGTTGAGAAACACTGGCCTGAAGTTATTGTATCCCTGTGCAGTGCAAAGAAGCTCTGGTGAGCTAAAAACCAAGCCCTCGCACATGCCTAAACTATGGCAGGCCCTCTTGCTCGTGATGCCTCTTCTGCTGTCAGCAGCACTTTGGGAAAGGTAATATAGAGGCAGCTGAACTTGGAAAAGAGAGGTTTCTTCCTTGGAATGTGATTCATTCCTTCTTCCTATAAGCTTTTGTGACAAGAAACTTCGTATCCCCACCATGCAGTCTTGTGAAAAGGAAATCTTCCTCCCTACCATGTAGTCTTCCCGCCCATGATCAAAGCAAAAGGTGAGAAACTACAATTAGAATGGGCCAAATACATAGATTAAAATGCAGCAAGAGATGCCAGGCTAATAGCATTCCTCCCTAACTGAGGTTTAGCAGGAGATCTCTTTGATCAAATAAGGAGGGATCCCTTCACCCTGGGAAAGCTCACTGCCGCCACACCGACAGCTGACTCTGTACGTTTGCTGTTGGAAATTAACTTCATCTGTGTTTCAAGCAACTGCCTGCACATTTTATTCCCAGCTTGAAAACGAACTTTCCAATATTTTCCACTGATAAGCATCCCAGAAGAGCTAATTATTTTTCAGGCAAAAGCAGTTAAAGTACTTCTGTGGCTGTCAGTGCATGTAAAAGAACCTGTTTGAGAATGAGCTAATATATCCCAGGCAAAAAGTAAGGAAATCCTTTAGAAATAAAGGATGCCTATTCCAAACAAACTTCCTTAAAATTAGTAACAAAAAATAGAGTGATGAAAAATTGAAGTAGAAGTGCAGAAAGATGTAGCAAAATTCATTTGTCTTTAGAATAGGTTCCTAACTTCTGTAATTTGATCTTTGCTCATGCATCCAGTCACAAAGTGTGCATTGTTTAGTACAATTTTGTATTTGTATACTGTTTTTGAACTTGAGCTCATGTCGAGAGACAAAATTTATTTAAATCAATGAGGTGGAGGATTCGTAAGTAGCTCAGGTCAGGATTTCATACATATGAAGTGTGGCTAACATAGGGTAGGGTTAGGATTGCTTAATTTGATAAATTTATGTTTAATGGTATTTAATTAAATTAGGTTTAAATTAAATTAACGAGAGCAAGTTTGGTGTAGTGGTTAAGGTGCTGGCCTAGAAACCAGGAGACTCTGAATTCTAGGCCTCCCTTAGCCAAGAAAGTTGACTGGGAGACTTTGGATCAGTCATTCTCTCTCTCAGCCTAACCCACCTCCCAGGGTTGTTGTGGCGAAAGTAGGGGGAAAGAGTATTGGGTATATTTGCTGCCTTGATCAGTGTGTGTGTATACACGCACGCACACACAGAGGATAAAACTATAATAATCTACTTTATTCTTATTTTCTTCATTTTTGACTTATTAGAGGTTTTTGTATAATTATAACAAAGAGGCTTCAGAGTTACTTGCAGGACAATTCTGCAAATAAGAGGAATTTGTACAACAGCCTGAATGAAACCATCACATTACACTCCGACAGGGCTCCTCTGTCAGACAGGATGTAGCACTGTTTTATCCAGTACTTTAACAGTTCTTGTAACATGCTGTAGGTGAAATGCTACCTGATGACCAAAGGGGAGGTAACATGCCTTTATTTATTTATATTTTAAATTTAACCACCACCCATCTCACTCAATGAGCAACTCTGGGCAGTTTACAGTAAAAACAAAAATAAATACTGGTTAAAATGCTGATTAAAATACAATAAACCAATGCTCATTAATATTAGTATGAATATTATTTTGAAACCCCCAAGAAACCCCTAGGATTGACGGTTTGTCCAGCTGGCAGCAGTCCAGCTGTATGTGTGTATACCCAAAGGCAGAATGGGAGGCCAGCCTATGCACAAGCCATCTAAAGAGGCTCATAAGAGCTGGGTGAATCTATCCCAGGGTCCCCCGACTGCTGCAGCAACAGAATACTCAATGAAGTACATCAGATTACATCTATGGGAAACAAAAACAGATCAGGATAAGAGGGAAAACTCTTAAACAGCTAAGGATAACCTAAGGCTGCTTCAGATTGATTGATGGATTATCTGCCATCAAGTCAATGTCAACTCTTCGCAATCACACAGACAGATTTTCTTCTTGATAGGCAACCTCAGATATGGATGGAGAATTAGAGATGAAGGCGGCATCATGATGACATGGCAGAAAAATAATTGCGGGGGCCTGTTTGTGGCACAGATAGGTGCATGTGAGGAAAAGCTCGGGGAAGGCAGCATTTGGCATAAAACAGAATCAAAGCTAGGTTAAGATGAGCACATACTCCAAAGGGACAGAGAGAAGTGTGAAGAAGCTCCCGTAACCAAGCATAAATTGTGCCTAGACACAGAAGAGAGGGATTCAAAGATTACTTTTCTGGAAGGTCTTGTTAGATCAATTTACAAAGTACTAAACTGGAAAGCAGAGGATCGACTAGATCTGGTGCACAAAATACAGAAAGGGCTCAGTACTGCAAAATTCTTTTTCCTGCCATTAGTTCTAGCTCTTGATAAACTCAGTTTTATTCTAATATTGGCCACAGGTTTTTTTTCAAGATCCACCCTAAAGGTGTTCCATTCCTATTCCATTCCTATTTTTATTCTAGCCAGAACCCATACTTCCATCTAGGATTTGGGTCCCTTTTCCATAGGGGATCAGTAGGGGCCTCCAGCTTTCTGTCACCGCTGCCCTCCTACCAAACCCAGGGTTTTCCGTAGCCCTTGGTCTGACAAATCTCAAGAAGATTTGCCTGGGGTAATTAAAAGCCTTTACTCACCAAGTGTGTCCTTTTCCAACAATTAATGATGTTTTTCAAAGACCAGGTGGAGATTTTCCTACCAATGTTCCTTCTTAATCAACACTTGCCTTTGAGTCCTGTTCAGCCAGCGGGACAATTGGATTCCACAAGAAGTACCGAGCAGTACCATTCCAAACAAATGGAGTACACCTCGTAGATGACCATCATTGTCCTAAGCTGAAACCAGAACCGGGCAGAAGTCTCTTCATCTAAGTCACCAAGAACTGTTGGCCACGGGGTGACCAACTGATTGGGGCATACTTTTACCTGGTGCGAGAGAGAGCCAAATTATGCGCAGAGTAGAGAGAAGGCTTTCACTCTTTATTATTTCTGTACAGAAGCAAAGGGATACACTCAGGATCAGAATCCAAATCGAGCGCGCAAAGGGGCGTTGTCCAAAGGTTTTTATGCATTTCACTAAGCAGGTAACATTCATCACAACTCTTATTGGCTAAAACAAATACATGGGTGTATTACACCATGCACATGCATACTACAACTATGTACCCCATAATAAGCCACGAGGGGTTGCTCATTGGCATCTCATGTTTACTCCTAGGGGTGTGTTTTTTACTATTATAATGAGGCAAGGGGTACTATAGTTCAACTTTTAACTAGTCCTGTATCAAATCAAAAACAAGCCGGAGTGATGCAGGAAATCCCTAATGCACAAACGCAAACAGCTCCCAATACACAAACAGCCCATGGCCATTCTTATTTTTTTCAGATCTGATACCTATTGACCTTGTGTTTTGAAACGGGGCAGCTACAGTTCCACCTGGCAGAAGTAGGAACAACTGGGGAGTTACACGTATCCCTCCGAGTTGGAAAGTTGGGATCTTGGGGCTCATTAAGCTGGTTTTCTTCTTGCAAACTTTTCATGACCCAACTGAGTAACAGCATTGGTGTTCTGGCACAAGGGAGTGGGTGTATGTCTGCACGAAGAAAACGAAGCTGTGCAAATAGCAAGATCCCAGAAATAGGAAAGCCTGCAACTGGGCCACGGGAATCTTCGACCAGCTAGGGCCACCCATGCTGCTACTAAGACAGAAATCTAGAGCTTCTGTTAACGGAATTTGCAGACAGGGCAAAAGACAACGATACTTTATTTCAGATTCCGGGGTTGGGAGAATTACAGCACAGGCACCTGCTTCTTTGACTTGCTACATGTCCACCCTCTAGCGTACCAGTACAGATTTTTAGATGTTTCTTGCACACAAAGTTTAAATCAACAGGACAAGAGAAAGAAAGGAGAGGACATCACAGAAACAATGACAGAGAGAAGGTCCTGTTGAGATTTAATGGTCAAGAGGCCGAGCTATTAACAGTGACTAAGAAGAATGCTAACACAACCATTGACAATACCTCTCGAGATCCAGGTGCTTAACAAAAAACCTTGAGGAGGATAAACAGGAAGAATTTTAAACAAAGTAGCCTCCTGAGCATGTAAAGGTCAATCTTAGTTGAGCTCCATCTGAGAGACTTAATCTCTTCAGCGGTGGAGGAAAGATCCAGTAATGCTGAAGATGATTGGCATAACAAAGAAAAACGCAGGTAGGGATATTCAGGGAATATCAATATATATTCAATATTCAAGGAACAAGGGAGGTAGACTTGTCCTTTTCTAAAGCCCAAGATGGCCATGAGTAAAATGAGGAAACGAAGAGCTTAAAGCTACAGCAACATAAAAGAAAGAAAATTAACGGAGAAAAGATATAGGAATATAACATTTCCACAACGCTTCCATCTTTAGGCTTACAATCTCTCTGGGTGAATGGTCTGTAGGTATTCACTTCTGCTTTGCTGGGAAAGTAAGGCTGTGTGAATAACCAACTGCCGGTCTTGGGAGACTGCAATTAGAGACCGAGCAGCAGTGGAAACAAAGGCTGGAACACATTTGGATGGAATCTGACCTATCCAAATAAAAAGCATCCTGGAAGGATGAAGTCACTGTGGGCGAAGCAAAAATATATTCAAGAAGTAATTGACCCTAATTTGATCAATTTGTTTGCTGGGAAACTCGCTTTTGACTGGATTAGCTAATAGTCAGGAGCATTGCTAAGACTGATCACCAGGTGTCTCCCTGGAGCTATTCCTGTCACACCCAAGGATTTGGCAACTTGCCCAGATTCAATTAATGTTCAGGTCCATGCTTTCCCTTCCCAGAAATAACATTTTAACATTTCTTGAGAAATAAGATTAACAGGTGAAAATCTTTACAAAAAGTGTGTCTCTTGACTGACACTTCAGTCAGAGGGACCTTTTGATTGCCCTTTTCCGGCATCAGGAAGGGAGAAAATTACTTTTAAAGACAAGCCTTACAGTAAAGACCAATATTTTGTACCCATACACAATATAAACTTCAGAAAGGAAGTTCTCTGCAATGAATGCAAGCTGCTGTGAAAACTGCACCTAATTTTTCCTTAATAGCATCAGAACCTAGCAGCTCTGGGAAGTCCATTATTTTAAGAAAGAAAAGAAACAGGCTGAGAGAATAGGATCTCCCTGTAGAAAAGTACTCTAAAATGTTTATCTATTATTTAGCTATGCTTGGTCTATTTTCTTGAAGCTGTTTTAATTTGTTCCAGGTCCCACTTCCTTCATCATTGTACTTCCTCATTGCCATTCTTGAACAAGAAAGTTCTTTTTCTGTATCTCTCTCTCCTAGAAAGCTTTTCCAAAGGCATTTCCTAATTCAAGCTCATCTGCAGCCACAGCATTCATGAACAACAAAGAATATTATGGCACAGAACTAACACATTTATTATGGCAAAATTTTTCCTAAACTACAACCTACTTTATCAAATGTATGGAGCATTTCCCTGAAGGGAGTATATACAGGTAGTCCTCCCTTACCAATTGCCTCATTTAGCGACCATTTGAAGTTACAACTGCAAAAAAAAAAATCAGCTTTGTGACCAATCCTCACATTTACAACCGTTGCAGCATCCCACAGTCACATGATTGCCATTCAGGTACTTTGCAACTGGCACATATTTACAACTGTGCAGCGTGCCACAGTGACGTGATTGCCATTGGCATACTTCCCAACCAGCTTGTGACAAGCAGAGTTGATGGAGAATGCAGAAGTAAAATCACAAGTTATGATCATGTGATGTTTCAATTAATGACCGCAGTGACTTGCTTAATAACTGAATGGGAAGTGATGCCGTAAGTCAGTTGCAGTTGCATGATTTTCTGTGTAGCAACCACATCGCTTAGTGATGAAGTTGCTGGTCCCAGTTGTGTCACAAAGTGAGGACTATCTGTATACAGCTATAATGTATATAGTCAGAGGGAAATGAAATGCAAAAGGTACAGCCAATGATAGTTTACCTATAGAGAGCAGTTATTCAGTATGTTCAGTATAACAAATGTTCTGGCTTTGGTGAGTTGATTCAACAAAGTATAATAAGCAGCTGTAGCCTCTCCTTGATCTTTAGGAAAAAATATTCAGTAAATTCTAATCCAATTATTTCACTAGACACCACTCATTTTTGTAGCCATAGTGAAGTGGAGAAGTGTGGGTAAATGGCTGCGTATATCACATTAAAAGATGAGGAGGTGTATGAAGCTCTAATGCTGTGCATGTCATAAGTATGCATTTTGTGGACAACGGAGTTTCATAATACCTGCTCAATCAGAACATCAATTCTGCCTTCCCATGTAAAGCAGTGTATCTACTCAATCAAATATAACCCCATAAAACTGAGCCTCTTAACCCACGCTCTCATAAATGATAAATCTTTCTAGGACACAAAAGGATTCTCTCTCCTCTCATTTACATCTCTATCAATTAATGTTACATGAATAAAATATTCAAGTCATCTAAATCACCAGCTCTCAACTGGGGGCCACATGGCCCCCTGGGGGCCCCTTGGATCTTTCAAGGGGGCCATAAGTGAAAAACATGTAACAGCCCCGTGTTACACATGCTGAGAGAGCCACAGAAAAGCAAACCGTATTATACCACAAGTACTGTCTTGTTGACACCAGAAAATTCACCAGTTACTGTCCCAAGGGTTACATTAATCAACTAATACATTATGTTAAGAGTAACATTTTGTATGTAATTGTGTATTGTAAACTGCATTAGTAAAATTATCATAAATAAAATCATATCTTCTATTTACAAGCCAAGTGTGTAGGTGGCAATCTTTTTCACCAGTAATGGAACCTGGACAGGGGCCACTGGAGAAAACCAGGTCAGAAGGGGGGCACGGGCGAAAAAAGGTTGAGAATGACTGATAATAAACAACAATTTCTGCTAGAAATAGAGAAACCATTTCCCCCCTCTCAATATAACGAGCAATACAGAGTGAAAGGTCCCTGTATAATTTTTTCCTCCCTTCCCTGTAAATGGTCTTTCCATATTTCTATGGCTGTTCAGTGAGACGTGGCAGTTTATTCATTTATTTAATTGGCATTGCAAAAACATCATGTAATTGGGCACCTAAGTGTAGTCATGCACAAACATTTGCTTACACTGTGGGTGCTGGAAAAGTTAATGACGATTTAAATAAATGCTATGCGTGTGGCTTGCTGTGACAAATAGATGGGTTAATTGCTATTTTTACATGCTAATATGATGTGTTAATTATTAGTTGGGGCCGGTCACTGAGTGAAGTGAATGAGGATCCTGGTGGCAGTATTACCATGTACCCAAAATAAATATCACAACTAAAATGGAGGTCCAAGTGAAAAGATGAAAGATAACACATTTATTTGAATTAAGGATGCAAATAATGCAAAAAAAGCACTTTTAATATCACAAGTGTGAAAATGTCCTAAGACCTTGAACCAAAAAAAGAATATCTGCTGAATGTATTTGGCTAATTGGGGAGCTTGAGAAGAAGTGCAAAGGCCTAATTTTTCTAGCCAAACAGGAACTTAAGTCTTTATATCCAGATCCTGGAAGGTTCCTGATAAATCTGAAGTTTTTGAGAGAAATGAGAAAGATGTTTGCATGGAAGGCAATCTACGTCCTTACAGTTCAAGTCAAACACTTTAACAGCTGCATTAGAATTGGTTGCAGTGAGCAAACCACTCTTCTAAACACACTTGGGTATATTCAGCCATAGCTTTTAAGACAGTCTCCTATAGACATGCTTTTTGGACGTAAGTGCAGCACTGGCTGACTTTGGCTGGTCTCAAATTTGCAACATCAGACCTGGACAGGAGATCAGCAGGATATCCCAGGGCTCTAGGCTAGACTGGGCAGTTGAAAAAATATCCCCGAAGAAGGCAAGGGCAAGCCACTTTTCTAATGTACCAAGAAGATGACATGGATGTTCCATATTGTGACCTAAAGTCAAGCTCAACTTTGGGAAATGTTAACTTTATCGAGAAAGAGGTCCAACTGAATTTAGGGGGATTTACTTCTGAGTAGGTGTGTAGCTTTGGACTATAGTGGGTTGACAGCAGTTTGAGAGAGGGTTTCCCATAGTTTGTATGTTTCTTTGACCCTACTATTGCTTCTGATAAAATAGATTTTGTAGGGTTTGGGGAGTACAAAGTTCTGCAAAGGCATTTCATTTTTAAGAAAATTTATATACCTTCAACTGGACCCTATGCACTTTACAACATATATAATAAAATACAGTAATAATAATGCAGTAATATAAAATAGAAACAATATATATTTGCAATAAAAACTAAAAAACTAGACTTACATTGATGGCTCCAGAATCAATCTTGAAAGACCTTCCAGAAAAAAACCAAACACAGGTCCATCCAGAAGGCCATAAGATCAGGGGCCATCCCCATCTCAGAGGTTAAACTGTTCTATGGGAGGGAAGCCCCTATACAGAATGCCCACCTTTGAGTCTCCTCCATTGCTTCTCCTGATAGGTGAGATCCTCAGTAGGTGTTCTCTGATTGGATTGGGCAGGCAGATTTGATCAAAGAACAGCAGTTTCTTAGCTATCTAGGCCCTAAACCATATAAGGGTGGTGACCAGCACCTTAAATTACCCTCCAAAACACTCCAGTAGGCAATGCAGCTCCTACAGCATTGGTATAATATGGGAGTATCGAGACTGATGAATAAGGCTGTGTTTTATACTAGTTGCAGTTTCCAAGTGGGCATCAAGGACAGATTCGTGCAGAATGAATTACACTATCTAAGTGAGAGATGAATAATTGTGCTTCCCTTTCCAGGCAAAGCCACAATTGGTGTACCAACTCAAGATGAGCAAAGGCTCTCCTAGTCCATGGTCTCCACCTGCTCCTCTTGCAGGAGCATTAGTCCAGGGGGGGCTTCAGATTGCAAGCCCATCAAGATTGACTGACTGATAGATAATTCACATTTCTAAAGCCATCCAGTTTCTCAATGACTCCAGGTAAATGTACAGAATTCAAAACCAATGATATAAAACAACATCAGACATAGAAAAAGGAGACCACCATTTTGGTCAATCAGATATAAAAACTTCTGACAGAGGAAACCATATCGCAATCTAGCCCAAAGCCTGGGGAAAGAGCCAATTTTTCAAGGCTCATTTAAAGGAGAGCAGGGTTGGGGCCATTTGAACCTCTGGGGGATGCAGAGGGCAGGCTCCAATGTGGAGAAGGCATGTTTCCAGGTCCCATCATATGACATTGTTTAATAGATGGGACCCAGGGCATGTCAGCACTGTCTGAGCTTACAGGATGGGCAGAAACAATGGAAGAGAGATGATCCCTCAAATAACTATGTCATGTAGGGCTTTGTAAGAGATAACCAGCAACTTGAATTGCCCCTGAAAAGATACTGGTAATCAGTGCAGCTCCCAAGTCGAGGTGTTATATGGGCATACACAACATGCCCATAATCACTTGTGCTGCTGCATTCTGGACCAACTGAAGTTTCCAAGTGGTCTTGATAGGTAGCCCCATGTAGAGTGCATTATAGTTGTCCACATGCAAGGTGACTAAGACATGAATGACTGTGAGAAGGGTCACCCAGTCCGAGAACAGGTACAAATGATAGACAAGACAAATCTGTGCGAAGGCCTTCCTCACCACAACTGCCACCTGCTCTTCAAGCAGGAGCTGAGAGTATGAAAGATCCCCAAATTGTGTACCTGTTCTGTCTGGGAAAGTGCAACCCCATTCAGAACCAGACAAGGAAAGTCCTTGGACTCAGAAGGTCCAGGCATCCAGAGCCACTCAGTTTTGCTTACATTTGTCCCTCCTCATTCAGACCCCCACAGCCTCCAGGCATTGGGACAAAATCTTCACTCAGTCATCCAGATGTGAAGATATATAGCTGAATGTCATCAGCATACTGATGATACCTGACCCTGTGCCAACAGATGATTTCGTCCAGCAGCTTCATGTAGATGTTAAACACAATAGGTAAGCTTTGTGGCACCCTCCTGATCAGAGATGGATCTCTCCATCAATATTGAATGGAGCCAGCCATGGAGAAAGGAGAAGAACTACGGCAACACTGTACCCCACCTCCCACTTCCAATCCCTGTAATTGGTCCAGAAGGATATCATGACTCGTGGTATTAAAGGACCCCAAGAGAACAAGGAAAACCAGGACTGTATAGTCCTGGAATCAGCTTCTGTATTAACTGCCACTTCATATTGTTTGGGTTGAGTCTAATCCTATTTCTTTCCATCCAGTGTCTCCAGATGTTGGTTCAGGACATCTACTGTATCTCCCATTTGGTCCAGGGTGGAGATTTACAACTGGGAATCATCAGCATATTGATGATAGTTCATCTGAACTTAACTTTAACTCTTTTTTTTCTTTACTTTAATTGTTTAAGTTTGGACTGAAGGCCTCTCCTAGACATTATTGAATCCTGAAGGTTTCCACATGGTGTTTGGGGATTACCCAGCAATCTGGAAGGCAGTTCAGTTGAACATCTTGCTGGAACTGAGAGGTGACCAGGGTGCTAGATAAGATTGCTGCTGAGTGGCCTCTCCTTGCCCACTGAGCCCAACCATCTCCTTGGATTTCTGTGGAGCTCCTGGAAAATGGAGTGAAGAGATGCTTGGAGCAAAGCCTGCGGAAAACAAAAGGTCATGTTTCATCTGCTCTAATGTAAAAATCAGATCTATTTACCAGAAGTGAAAGTGGGGAAAAGGATGAAGAACAGTTTCTTTTCAAAAAACAGTTAAATCTGTTAGGAAAAGGGATTTGTTAGCTTGTCCCCTATGAAGGTGCAGTACTTTAAGTATCCAATCTTGCCAGACAGAGAAGACTTTGTTACAGTTAATGAAAATATGTTGCCATATTACACAATGCTGTTAGCAGAGTTGTTTTAAAAAGCAAGAAATCTGATTGTCTTGATGAATCCATATTTATAAGAGAAAAAAGTAGCACTACAGTCCTGATACAGTATGACAACATATTGCATGCATTTCAATAATTTTTCTTCCAACTAACAATATATAATTTAAAGCCCTCCCCAACTTCTTTAATTACTGTTTTCTTCTTGTTCTGCACATTAGTCTCTTTTATCTGTCACTGCTGCCTGATGGAAGAAGTGACAAGCTATAATTTTATTTTCTGCTTGAAACTCAGGTTTTCAATTGACAGAGAAGACTTCGTTCCAAAGATTATTCAGGATTAAAGGATGACTCATTTGAAATTCTCCAATACAAAAAAGAGGCAATGAAGCAATACTTTCAAGACATATTTTCAGGACACTTGAACCCTTATTCTCTTTGGAAATGTGAGATATTGAGGTATCTAACATTGTCCTCAGGATTATAACGTGAAAAGACCCAGGCTCTCTCTGTACATATGTGTATGGCTGCGTGTGTTAATTCCTCTGGTAAAGGCCATTTTACTGATCGAACTTCCTTCTGGTTAGAGAGGCAGATACAGGTCAAGCCTTTGGCACAAGTATTGTGTTCTTATTAAAATGATGATCTTTGAACTTACAAGGTTATCTGTATTTATTGTTTGGACTGGGTTATGATGTTCCCTTGATGCAGTGTTCACTTTCTTCTTTCCTCCCCTCATCCACAAAATCTTTGACTGAAAATTTGAAACCATAGGTTTGAAATGGAAACAGAAAGGCCCAGAATCATCATGGCTGTGGGCCTGGTAGCAAAATGAGTTCTAAAACCAAATCCCTATCCAGGCACCTCAGTTGATGTCCATGACTCAAAACTAAATGGGGTGGCTGCCTCGAGAGTTTTTACATTTTCCTAGGAGTTTTGTTTTTCATTTTTTTAAAAAAGCAGAATCTCACCAACTGGTACAAAAGCCCTACACTTGCATTTCAACAAATTCTGAGCCAGGAATCTATTTTGAGTATCAGAACTAATTACAGCTGCATTTCTTCTAAATCCAACCCATTCCTGTAAGGAAGAGAGGGGCGAGGCAGGGCTGGCCTATGTACTGAATGCAGCCCACAAGACCTTCCTAGCCAGTGGGCTAAGGTCAGGTGGAGACCATTCCTTAAACCCTTTTCCTGTCCCTTTCTTCCTGCACACAGAGTCATTTTGCTATTTAATTCAGTGAACAAGGAAGCAGTTATGTGCTTTAGGCCCAGAAATTTTCTCAGATGCCCTATCAGACCATAAGTTGGTATATTCTAGCCACGTGCATTGTTGACACATATTTTAGGAATATGGCTTTCATGAGTTCTTTGTGGACCCCAAAGAATCCTACCTTGTGGAAGAAGAATCCAACCTTGTAAATCATTCTTTAATTTTCTGGCCAGGGAGGGGTCATAAAACCAGGGCATTAGTCCAGCTACTTTTTTTTTTTTTTAATTATGCTATGTTAAAGCTTCTTTGGAGGTTCTAGTAGGGGAGTGCAGATTTTGTATACCCTTGACAGAAGATCAGACGCATCCCTTCTATCCAGGATGGTCATATTCTTCCACTGGGTGCGCAGCTTTGGGAGGGATGCACATGGAGCAGTGAGATAGGAAGGGGACACCCACCTAGCTAGCCAAATCAGCCAAATTAACCCTGGTGATAGATGTTGCAGCTAGATTGCCCTCACATCCAATATTATGACTCTTTAAGAGTCAGTCTTTCTCCAAAGGATACTGCTCAGTTTGCTCTCTGGGACACTGTCATCTACACATTTTTAAAATGACATTAGTATTATTCTAGGATTAGCAAATCTGTAATGCAAAAGTCCAGATGACCACTAGATGGCAAGACAAAGTTACAAAAAACTATCTTTTGGCAGCTTTTTAGTCTTCGTCATTGACCAGATTTTTGCAACCTACATCTGATAGCCCTAGTTATCTGGATGTCTGAAGACCATAACAGTTCTCTAACTCATGAGCAGCTTAAATCTGGTCTTTGTCTAAATAAAAAAAAATGTGGAATGCAGTTAAATTTAATTTAAAATTAAGTGAAATTAAATTGAATATTAAATTAAATTTAAAATTAAAATTAAAGTGATGGAAAGGAGACCTGACAGTGAATTTCTTAATTTTCTTTGCATTAAATATTGTTTAAAACAAGGCCGAGAAAGCACACAGAACATGGGTTCTGGAATTCTTTGCAACGCTTAATAGCAATTCACTTTAGGTCATGTGATCAGGAGGGAACAGGAAGGGGATTTTAAGAAGGAAGCAGTGGCAGCATTCCAAACTATTGTCCATAGGAATATATTGTTGGGAGATTATTTTTTTCCTCTGATCCTCCTGTCACATCTGGTCCATTTCCAAAGCCAGTCTTTCTTTTCCCAGCTTTTCCTATTATATGAAACTTGGTTCCATTCTCTCTCCAGAGAGTTATCCTGCTTGCAGATAGATGGACAGATGAAAGTTTTGAGTCCCCTTATATAATTTCTTTCCAATATTCTATTGGGTTGGAAAGAATAAAAAGGGGGATAATATCTAGATAATAGAGTCAGTTTGGTGTAGTGGTTACGGCATCAGGCTAGAAACCAGGAGACTGTGAGTTCTAGCCCTGCCTTAGGCACGAAGCCAGCTGGGTGATCTTGGGCCAGTCACTCTTTCTCAGCCCTGGGAAGGAGGTAATAGCAAACTACTTCTGGGGGTGGGGGGAACCCTTGCCAAGAAACCTGCAGGGACTAGTCCAGGCAGTCACCAGGAGTCAAAAACTGACTCAGGCACACATGCACACATGCGTACACACACACACAAATCTAATAATAACCAAACATTAATACTCAGAAATCTATGTGAAATTAAAAACGTCAAATTTGTGATCACCAAACCAAATCTGATAACTATATTTTAAAATGGAGAAGCCTTATTATTTCTAATTGGAATTTACCTGATCCCAACAACTGTATCAATATAACCAGTTAGAGTTTATTAAAACATACCTTATTGGAGGAACAGAATTTGGGAAGAATTTCATTGTTATGATGCTAGTATATGCTGTAAATACTACAGAATCAGCAGGTTGGTGTAGAGAATCAGGGAGACGACCTTGAAGGAAATAGGCAAGAACCATCACATAAGCAAAGAGGGCTGGAGCATTCCTTAAGTCCTTAGAAACAAGATAGTATTTGGAAGAGACTTGGGCAGATCCTCCCTGATTCATTGGGAAGAGTTGTAAAGCATAATCAGGCTTATAAGTTTCTGTTATTATAGCCAGTCTGGTCTATAATAGTTCTAGTCTTCCAGTGGAATCTGTTTCCTGATCTGGTCTACCCTGAATGGCTGATAGTTAGTAACAAGCCTCCTGGTTGTTTAGCAATGCTCTGGGTGTTTCCTTATTATATATTTTACTACTTCTTTAGGGGATAACATACCACTGGCATACCTATATAGCTATTTCTTAAAACCTATTTCATACACCCTAAAACAGTCATGCTGGCTCAGAATTCTGGGAATGGTAGTCCAACCTCCTTATATAAGAACCTCAGCATCTGATGCCTTATATAAGGAGCCATGTAACCATAGAGCAAGTCACCGTCATTTTCTAGTCCCTCCACACTTCGTAAATGAGGCCAGTTGCTTTGGTGCTCAAGCTCAGATCAAGCTATTACATTTGCTGTCAGTTGAGAAAAGTCTCAAACTGACACCGTATTGTGAGAGCTGCAGGCTGCAGAGAATTTAAGGAACCACTTACAGATGTAAATGACATCTGTATTCCTTCTTTCTGCTGTGCAGCCACACCAGTAATGTTCTCTGAGCTCATTAGGAGAATCATTAAGGTGTCTCTATTTGTAGAGAGGAGTTATGTCTGTTTCTTGGACTATTCCCTCCTGTTTCCATAGGGACTCTCTGAAAATCAAAGTGATTCCATTTTTAAAAAGAGACATCTCTAAATATTTCAACACTAATCATGCTGTCTTAGATAAATGCCTGATAATTCAAGTATTTCCTATGCCTGGAGGAGTCTAATATTGTAATGAATTGGTATGATGAACTACACAAATTATAATGGATGTGGTTTCATGGCTACACCCTTCTTAAAATCCTTAATATTTCCCCTTGATCCAGCAAGGGAGGTGCATGCCTAACAGCATGGATGATTTCCTTTGCTCAATTGCCAGCTACACCTGTCAAAGAGATGCAAGTTTGCCACTACTGGTGGCATTACATACTGTGGGTGACACGAAAGAAAGACAAAATAAAACCTTGGCAGCATCTTTAATGACACTCACCTGCGGTCAGATTGTGCAATTTACAAGTTAAAGGTCAATAATTTAAATGCAGCAGGCTCAGGATCTTGGGAAGATTGAAAATGTACCCAGACTCTCAACCCAATTGCTGCTACTGCATTTATGGAAAAACACCAGAGAAACAGAAATCCTTAGGGAAGATACCTTAGTCCCAGGCCTGCAGCTAAATCCTTGAGAGAAAGACAAAGAATTGGGGATCCTCCTTCTTTGAGCCAGCCTGAGCCATACAATTTAACCAGAAAAAATTAGATTGGGGCAAAGGACATTTGGGTGGTGGTGGTGGCCCCCATAGCCCCTCTCTACCAATGGGCCTGCTTGTGCCATTAAGAAGCTAACTTAGTGTTACATTCTTAATAAAGTGTTACTGAAGTTTTCTTCCTGTTGAAGAAATTGAGTGAAATGGTCTCTCCAATTCTCACCTGTTCCTTGGCCTTTGCCATGGTCATCAGCTCTGCTTTTGCAGGGTTATCTTCAGTTCACCATACATCCCCTGGAAGCCCTGCAGTCTTCTTAAAAGAGTAACAACTGATGGGTAGAGATCTTTTAGTAACTGGGACTTTTCAAGTGGTGGTTTAACTATTCCCAAGATTCACCTTTTCTCAATAAAACAAAACTCGGGAACATTCAGAAAACTGTGGTTTCTTTAAGTGATAGCTCTCTTGCTACTTAAAGGACATTTCTCAATTTCTGGATTCAATAAGGAGATGAATCATTAGTGGCTTCCAATCTGCTGCTTAGTTGGTCTTGGCTCCTTGTCATCATGAATAAAGCTTCCCTATGGATGCATAGATACTATTTGGAAAAAGAAGCCTTCCTACAAACTTGCTAGGCATGATATTTTCATTGTCTGTTCCTGCCAAAAATCTCATCTTGATACAAGTGGGGGAGGGGAAGAGAGAAGGACTCACGCAGGCAATAAGGAAGCCTCACATTCAGCAACACCCATTTAGCACCTCTCTCTTTTGTTTTCCAGAAAGAAAAATGAACTTGTACAAATGACATTCAATTCCTGGTATTGATTTCTCTTTAGGCTGAGCAAGACTTCTGTCAATAGCTCTGAATTGATGATCACGGTTTAGAGCTAAGAAGACCAGCGGTATGACTCAGAATGAACATTCCTTTGTCTTTCAGGAATGGTGCTGATCAATTTTTCAAAAAATACATACAGAGCCAAGTCATTAATATAGATGCCCTAGATGCCCTTTTTAAGAAAATGAAGCAAAAGCTGAGGGAACTTAGTTTAATCAAGAAATTCCCCTCCTTATTAAATAATCCGTATTTAATATTTTACTAGCAACTTTCTATTATAGCTCAATAGAACTCATAAAGCCTAAGAAACAGGTATGATCTTAACTTTTCACTTTGCCAATTAAAATCAGCACTCCATGAAATTAATCTTTCAAATTTGATTAAGCTACCAATTAGCCAGTTAACCTGGCAGCCTGAATGATTATTGCTATCATCAAAGTAATGAGGGAAACAAGTAGCAGTCATGCTAGTAGTATCTTTAACTATTAGAAAAGAGTAAGGTATGGATTCACGACTCCTGTTTACAGGTGGCAGCCATGGCCAGGAGGGCCTTTGCACAGCTTCCTATTGTGCACCAGTTGTACCCATTCCTGGAGTGGGAGGCTCTGCTCTCAGAAACTCATGCCCTGGTCACCTCTTGAATGAATTACTGTGTTGCGCTCTTCCTGGGGCTGCCCTTGAAGAGCACCTGGAAGTTGCAGCTGGTGCAAAATGCAGCAGTATGGGCAGTTATCTGTGACCTAGATCAGCACAAGTTATACCTCTGCTCCACGAGCTGCACTGGCTACCGGTATGCTTCCAGGTTCAATTCAAGTTGCTGGTAATGACCTGTAAAGCCCTATATGGCATGAGATTGGGATATTTGAGGGACTGCCTCTTCCCAGTTACATCTACTGTCCCATCAGGTCTGGCAGGAGAAGCATGCTGTGGGTCCCGTCTATGGAGAAATGTTATCTGACGGGACCCAGGAAGAGAGTCTTTTCTGCTGTGGTGCCTGTCCTTTGGAACAATATCCCACCAGAGCTTAGATTAGCCCCCACCCTACTGTCCTTTAGGAAGGCCCTGAAAAAGTGGGTCTGCCATCGTGCTTGGGGGGTCTGGTAGTAGTGGAGAGCCTCTTCAATGGTTGTGTTGAATGTGAGGTACTGACTGGCTGCTGCTGATGATTATGGTTGTTTTTCTGCTTTAATGTGGTTTTTATTGATGGTTTATATATTTGTAATTTTTTAATTGTTTTGTGGTTTAGGTATTGTTTTAATTGTTATGAGCTGCCCAGAATCAATGAGGTGAGGTGGGTGGCCATACAAATTGAATGAATGAATGAATAAATGAATGAATGAATGAATTTCCTCATGCACAGCTCCCCTATTATAAAAGAGAAGATCAAACCAGATTGTACTTTTGGACTTTAATTAATTCTATATGAAGTTAGTAGGACCATTGTTCTCACTAATGTAAAAAAGATGGCCCTCTGCCATTACCCAGTAGCCTTACTCTGGGAAATTTTCCTCTGTTAAGTGTTGTTCTTAAGCACTTTTTGTAAAGATTCTGGTGCAAAGGGAGTCTAAGCATGTAAGGATCAACAGGGGTCAGTCCTGGGGAGTTGGTGTTACCTAGGACCCTTCTGAGAAACAGAATCCTAAAACCCATCCTGGGAGGTCATAATGCCTGACATTGCCCCACAAGATGGGGATGGATGCAGAAATGGAATCTATATAGCTCCATCATTATTCATTTATTAACATTATTCATTATAATTCTCTTTACCTATGTTATTTTGACTGTGAAGATAAACTATATACTTCAAGGACACTTAGCAAAGATCATGGCCCTGGTTTAGATTAATGCTTGTTTACATTGCTACCAGGTTTCTGTTTCAAACCCACCATTCTCAGAGCAACATATTTCTCCCATGGGAACTGTCCCTGGTCCTGAATATCATGGAAGCACTATGTAGAATACATCAGGAGTCATATTAGATGGGAAAGTGAATGTGGTCTAAGCAGAAAGCGCTCACATATCCAAAATAAAGGCCATGCCTTACTTAAACTCCATCAACTTTTTAAAATAAAATGATTCTCCTCCATCACCTCTCCCACTACTTCCATTCTTTAAACGTATTGAAAATCAGTGGCTGCTGAAAAAAAGCAGGAGATTGTACATGCACCTACATAAGCACCTACATACAAGCCTTGGGCAGCATGTTCCTTGGACCATAGGCTGTGTTCTTGTTATGTACATCACCTTTCCTCATTTGGTCAAGATCAACCCACCTCAGTCTTGTTCAAGTCTGGCAGGTTTCAAGCCTGATATAATAAGACATTGCATTAAATTCAATAAAATGAAAGCTTGATTGCATGAATGGCAACACTAGTAGATGGTTACTCTTTAAATGTACCCTGTTTGCCACTAGTTGTCTCTCCGTTTCCTTGGAACATCTTGTGCTTTATTTCTCCACTGATAATGTTGATCCCTCTGGGTAGCCGCTGCCCTGGTTTCCAAAATAACAAATGCACAGATATAATTAAACCCGCACATAACGATGCTCATTTGGAAAACATTCCCATCACTTCCTTTCCTGTTAAACACCATGTTCCTGTCAGTCTGTGGCTGTCACTTTGACATGTTACTGTTTTCAAATGAAGTAGAGTTGGCTTCTTGTTTACAACACATTGCAAAGTAACTGGCAGATATATTTTTAACAAGCAAAGTTGAGAACATCGTAGACCTCTCCCAAATTGCTACTAATTGTGGGATGTCAGTGTTGCTAATTGAGTCACATATTGTTTGGAAATGTAAAAGGCTGGCACAAAGTTCTTTTGCTTCAGCTCTATTCCATAGAAACAAAATATTGAAATGCATTGCTTTCTAGCTCCACCTCCCCAAATCCTATTTGAGAGGCAGAACTCAACCTCCCTAAATGGGAAGTGAACACCTATTTTGGAAATGATCCTAGAAGAGGTGGGTAACCTGTAGCCCTTCAAATGTTGAACTGCAATTCCTGTCCTCCCTCCCCATTGGTCATGTTATTTTAAGCTCACGTGAGTTGAAGTTCAATATCTGGCAGCTTTCTTAACGTACCCAACACTTCCTTAACGTACAAGTGAGGAAATGGCAAGCAGTAAGCCATATGTGTCCATCTCCCCATCCAGTCCATGAATGCTGGGAAAATGTCTCATCTCAGAGGCTTCAGAAGGCCACTTTAGCCCAGTCCAGGAATTTAGATTAAAATTTTAAATTAATTGGAAATAAATTTCACAATGCCAGGCAGCTCTGAAACAACCACCATCTCCTTTCCCATTAGAAGCATCCATAGGATCCACTGTTTTCATCAAAATGATGAAAGTAGCATCATGCCACAAGCTCTGGTGCTTTTGTTTGTGCATGCAACATCACAGTACCCATACAAAAGGGCCGGAGTTTCCATGGTATTGGTGCAATGTTGCTTTCACCATTTCTTTGCCTTCCTGCAGATGCTGCTGCTTCACACAAATAGTCCAGGACTCTGCCTCCATGTTGCAATTCTGTCTTAGGCCCAGAAATATGTAGGGGAAAAGAAGGTGAAGAATGGAAGAGAGATGCTCAGTGCATCCATTTCAATGTGGATCCTTCAGAGGACATTTTGAAAAGCATCTGGCAAATGTAGGATTTAAATAGGCCACTGTAGTATTTTTTCTTTAAATATCCTGGTTTGGAAAAGAAACATGTTAGGTCAGGTGGTTCTACAGAGCTACCCTGCTAGCTATAGGTGGTTGCTGCTTACATGTCCTGGTCCTGTGCCTTTTCAAGCTTGAGGGAAAAGAGGGTAGACAATGTGGGAGATACTAGGGAATTAGGATGTAGCAACCAGGATGGGTAGGCAGAAACAATTGTCCAGAAAATATTGGACAGAGGAAAAACAGAGCTGAATTTTCCAAGATGGAGGAAGGATGAAGAGTTGAATAGCTGAGGAAGTGTTTAGGAAGCCCCCAAAGAATATCTGGCCCTGAAGCCATGGCCACCTCTCTTCCTTCCTGCCATTTTCCTGCCTAGCAGTTGTTGTTGTTGTTGTTGTTGTTGTTGTTTTTCAGTCACTTCTAACTCTTTGTGACCAAGAGGCAACAGTATTCCACCAGGAGTCTTTGAGTTCTTATGAATGAATGTTTATGTCATCAGTGACAGTATCTAGCCATCTTGCCTTCTATTCTGTTAGCCTCTTTTTCTGTTTATCTTAAAAACCTTTTCATTGGTGCTGACTGAAGTTTTTTTTTTTTTTTAAATTACTCTGGGAAAACATTTCATTTGGAAGGGAAGGAGGGGTTACCACAGCATTTGGAAGTACTGCCATTCTTTCTTTCCCAATCTACAACAAAATTGGACAGTGGCAATTTTCAGGGAAGTGGGGGCAAAAAACTAAATGCTTCATCCTTCTTCTGGTTGCTATATCCTTCCCACTGCTCCTCCTGGTCTTAGGTCCCACTCACTTGACTGAGGCTCCAGATACTCATTTCTGTCATAGGCCTGTCTGGAACCCTGACTGGGTAGAATATGGCAAAAAAGGGATTGCAATGAAGAAGTGTTAATCAAGGGAAGTATTTCAAATTTCTTTCACTTTTCTTCCTGCCCTTTGCTTCATTCCTGCAAATCATCTCCTCTCCACCTCAAGTTACAAAAGGAAAGCAATTCTCCGGATGTGTAAATTAATGTAGATGTGTAATATGTAATTGATTGTATGGAAGGCTACACAATGAATAAGCAGATTATTCCGGGCAACTGAACTGAATTTGCTTTTAGCACTAATATGTCAGGAAGAGAAGGCGTTAAAAGGATAAAAAATGAAGTATTGTTATTTTATGTTCACCCCCTTCCTTTCTGACAATCATCAAAGCATTTGCAGGTTTTTTCCCCCCTTAGAGATATTTAGGGTGAATTGGTATGTTTGTGAGGCTGGTTAGTTCTACTGGAATTATGGTAGATGTCTTTACAAAGGAAGTGGAAATTCTGAGTCTTCAAGGACACCAATTTAGGGAGCAAAAGGCTCTAAGCTAGGCAGCCCTTGTTAGAAGTTTGATGACAGTATAAACTCCACAGGAATGCAGAACAGAGAGGAAAAGGAATGTGGAAGTTAGATAAAAATTGGATTAAATTTCTACATAAATGTTGACATTTTTGCTAAGCAGACTGTTGAGCTTGGTCATCCATTTATTTGAATTCACAGGCTAAATTTCATTTTGCTTTTGTATGGCAAAATGTCTTGAAGAAATGCTTTCATCTGAGATTAGAAGACATAATAAAAATAGGAAACTATCCTTATCAGCTTTTATAATGTGCAGCAAGCAGATTCCATACCTTATCTCTTCCAGAAGTAACATATTCTGGTTCTTTCTTCTCCTGCTAGCCTTTTCACATATACAAAACCCGACATAGCTGTTTATGAATAAGTAGTCATGCATGCTATGTGAGCCACAAGAGTGGACTCTTGATCCTGAAAAGAAATTCCACCATTATATTTAACAATAGAATTCAAACTGCCCAATATGTATGCTGCAAAAAACTTCATTTTCAGCAGAAGACTTGAATTCCATTCCCACTAGGTGATCTACTCACTGGTATTATCATTTTTAGGTATTTACTGAAAGATAGTAAAGATAGAATTTACTGCTGGCAAAACAAAGACCTTGGCTTATTAGCTGAAAATACAGACACTTGTGCATTACAACAGCATCTGCACTGTTCAGGACCAGCTCCGGGTTTCCACAATCCAATTTATTGCCCTTGTTCAGGAGCAGAGTTGATATATTTTTGGATCAACTGGTGTGAAGCTAATTTGCAGGAATGAAAATGGTAGTGTGGAAGTACCCTAACTCCTTCTCAGCTTAAACATCCTAATCAGCTGAAGCAGATGTTTCTTACAATGGGTTCTGTTTTAACAAACTTTTTATTATAACAGGCCAATAGGCTATTCCATTTCTACTTCCATATGGTCTCCTATTGTCAGGCTTTTCTTCAGCAGGCTGGACTAGAAATAATTAAACAGACACATAAAAATCCAGGAACTTCTGATTATTTTATTTTAGAAAAGCTAATGACCATTGCAAAAGAATTCCAGTGACTGCTGTGTATCAAATACAAACTCTATTTATAATCCTTTCTTCTCTTTCTCCTTCCTGATTTATTTAAGGGACTAGAAGTAACTGTCTGAGAGCAGGAGATAACTGTTTTTATCAGTTCTTGTTTTGGTAACAACCAGATCTGATATCTGGCTGTTTATGTTTGACCATGTGAAAACAAATTTTCACCTCAATCTATTTATCTGATTCCTTAATGCCAATTTTTAAAAATATCTCAAATGACAATGGTTGTGCAGCTGTTTTTGTGGTACCAGAAAACCATTACGAAATAAACTTCAAAAATTGTCTGAGCTCTGTTTGGTACATGCTATAGCTGTAAAAACTATTAGCAAATGCCATTTGATTCTGTGCTACTCTAGTTCATAGTTCCTCCAAGAGCGCCAATATATCACAAATAAGTCAAGAAATAGAGCAATAATAGTTCACCTGCATGATATATTATTGCACATATCAAAACAATGGCTGTCTTTAAAAAAAAAAATGGAATGTTATGGCAAAGGATACCTGCACTTAAGAAAATTATGCTATTTTGGCTTTCAAAAGAAGTAAGATTTTCCATTGTCTGAAAAGTAGTAGGAAGAAGCATAGAGAAAATAAAGGATAATAATTTGATGACAATATGTGTAGAGAGCTTGTACATTGTGCAAAAACAACATTTGGTTATTGCAGAGTAGAACATAGTATGGGAACTTACGTGACTTCAAATAAGTGATCCTTTAAATTTTTTGTTGCCCAGAACATTCATAAAACAAACAGCAATACCGTATCATACAACATGCAACAGGTGGTTCAGAAGGCCTCTTTCACCACTTCACTGTGTTTGCATTGATTTTATTGAGGTCTTTAGAGCTAGGTGTATGGAGGTTTGTATGGGGATGAAAGTCTACCCAACATACTTTGAATTTATGTTATAACATACCCATATGGATGTAATGATGACTTGACAGACCATTTAGTTTTGGAAAAGTTGTTTCTGGTGGATGACAAAGATTTGAGAAACAAAGAGAAGTTGGTGTGTGTGTGAGAGAGAGAAAGAGAAAGAGAAAGGTAGCTACTGTTACACTACCTTCCAAATCCTGTCTGATATTCTCCCCACCATCAATGGCTCCAAACAAATGTAAGCATTCACTTAAGCTCTCTTACAAGGTGACAAAACTGCTATGTAAAGCGGTAAAAAAACAGGTGTAGAAAGCAATAATCTCTGCTCTTGACCAATTTCTGAATATTTCTCAGCAAACCATTTTTTTGCAATGAAAAAAGGATACTGGGTTACAAATATTCATTGTTGTACACACTATATAGTTGGGGGCTTACATTGCCTTCTGCTTTTTAAAAAAAGTCTCCCTGAACAATACGTCTGGTAGTATATGACTGTTCAAGATTTTTAGTGCTTTTGGGTAGAATTAAAGATGTGGAGGACCAAAGAGGTGTTTCACTGCAAAATGTGAGTGTGAATATTTTACTTCTCTACTGAGAGTTCTTAAATTCATTCTCAATATATATGAGGGTAGAAACAGGGTCAGAATTTGAGCTATGGTTACTTATAGCAGTATTTGAGCCTTGTCTTCTGCTGCCCTAGAAATATGCTGTAGAACCTGCCATAGGGCAGTATGGAAACAGTGGAACATCTATTTGGCAATTATAACTGATTTTATTACCTCCTTTGACTTGCAATGCATTGGCAGTCCTAAATCTTATCATGGGATACTAATTTGGGGGTAAAAATACTGTACGCTTTCTTAGGTGTTTGATTGATTCACAGGTTAGGAAAAGATATGTTAGTCATGTATCTTCATTTCTACTTCTGTTTGCATCAGATTGTTTGACAGAATATAATAATAATATAATAAAACTGATGATGGTAATCTGTACATCTGTAAGAGCTTCAGATGTACAGAACATGTGCACTCAACCATAATAGTGATATTATAACAAATTCCAAAGAGAAATGACAGTAAAGTGTGGGCTTTCTTTTGACAACATTTCCTTTCCCTTTTGAATTACCTTGGAAGCAAATTTCATATGACATTTTAGGCACTTCCACATGGGCATTTTCACCAGTTCAGATTGGCTCAGAAGTACCGTTCCTAAGATTTCAGCAGTATTTAAGAGGAATGTTGCTGTTTTTCATTCTATGTCACTTTCTCTGCAACTACAGCAAAACTAAATTTTTATTTTGCAGAATGATTGACTTTCCCACTGGGGAGAACTCCTTTACCTCATCTCTTGGCTGTTATACTATAGAGTCACTTTGTGTGAGATGGGCAGCTATATAAATGCGACAAATAAATAAATACTTAACACAGCCATTTCTTTATTTCTCTCTCTCCTAAAGCTTTAATACCATGTTTCTGATCCCTGTCTGCAGGCATTGTTTGGAATACAAATTTGTTTCTCTCCCTGCAATAGCATGCAACTAGGGTTAAAGGTACACTATGGGTAGAGTCTGTTACTCTTTCATCTTCATAGCTTGCAAACTTTTCTCATAGCAGCTGCTAAGATTTGTTGTGGGAGGGTGTGTGTTTGTGTATGTGTGTGCATGTATATGAGGAGGTTGGGGTTTTTTGTTTTTTGTTTTGCAGGAAACCAGATAACTGCTCAGTAAATGAACTAAAATGTGGATGGGGGAATATCAGCAATGCATTTTATTTATCTCTTAAGAGGAATGGATCTGAAGGATTTTTGTTGCTCCAGGAACTTAGTAGTTCAAACAGTTGGCTGGATGCCATTTTTGCCTACTTCTATTGGTCAACACAAGGTGAGGATTTATTGGCTCCTGGCATTTCCCACATGTTCTAATGCTTTCAGATTTCAGAAGTGAAATTGAACAACGATTGTTGTCAAAGGTTTTGTGAGGGTCTGGGAAGGGGAAATGCTAAGGTATGGAAGTGCCCCTTGATCACTAGGAGCCAGATAAAGCCTCTTCAGGAGCTGGATAGGAGCTGAAGCCTCTTCTTTCAGCTGGACAACACATATTCCATAATTCAAAACAACATGGAAATTCCTTAATATGCAGTTTTAGAGAGAGCCAAAACAGCAAACTGGTGGTATGAACCAATAGTAAAACTTTCACCTGGTTTATATTAAGACAGGTTTAGCATGTTGTGTGAAAAAAACTTGCAGCATCTGAAAAGAATAATCAGTGAAAAATGGGTTGAGCAATGGTGACTGTTGCAAAGAAGGTTCTGAAGTTGCTGAAATATTCTGCAATACAAGAAAATAATTTTTTTAAAAATCATCTGTTCTAATAAGAGTGTGTGGCTAGCAAGCTTTTAGCTAGTGTTCATTATATTAATTGAGTGATCCTGTATATGGGTATTCAGAAGCAAATCCCATTGAGTTCAGATGGACTTACTTCCAGATGAATGTAGATAGAATTATAACCTAAGAAAACAAGTGATAATTTGAGCAAGATTGGCATAGCTTTTGGAATAATTTATTAATTATTCACTGTTCAGGATTGGCTGATTGGAGCGGCCTTTAAGCTCTGCAAGTAAATAAATAAAATGTGGATTCTGGCTTTATAGGCTGGTTTCAGCTCTGACACGTCTCTGACATATTGCTATCTTCCACTTTTAATTTTTTTGTGTTTAAATATTGGTTAACATACTGTAGTACATTTCAAATGTTCTAAGTGGTAGCCCTTTTGATTACATGCAGTGGAATATTATCCCTTCATTGCCAGAGATGAGATGGGGTGGTGGATGTGTGAAGTTGAAAGAACAAATATTTGCTTCATTCCATCTAGAGAACTTGTGCCATTGAGCTGAAATTTGAAACAGGGACTTCCTCAGCAGCTGCTTCTTAGCTGTCAGTTCTCAGTTCTTGCAGAATGGGATGTCCTCTTCTGAGGGGGAACAGGGCAAGCTTTTTGAGGGACAAAATAACTTTGGACCCTTCTTTATGGCAAGCCCTGGAAAATAATTTCTTCTAAGGGCACTACTCTGCTAAGCCCTTGATTTATAAGACAGCTATGATTCCCCCTTCCCCTCCCCTCCCCTGCTCCCCCCCACAACTCTGCGTTTCTAAAAGAGTCCAGGAAATGGCAAAAGGATCCAAAACCTGTTTTCCTTTTGATAAGGCTCTTTTGGCACTCTCCACTATTAATAGGCCTTTTTACTCTGATGCTGGGGTGTAAGGGTGATATTTGTAGTAAAAATAAGCACTGCTGTTGCCAGGTAACTGCATTTCCGATAGCACCATAGCACTGGAGAGGAGTTGAAAGCTGGCTTGAGGAAATGGCTGACTACCTACCTTTGATCAGTGACTCACAGACAAGGAACGAAGAAACATGACAAAAGACAAAGACCAAATGGGAGAAAATCTATCTGCATGCCTCAAAAATGCAGAAAGATTATGTGTATCTGCTCAAAGGGACAAGCAAAACTTCTGCAGCTGGAAATCCTTTAAAAACGTCTTCTGAGAAGTGCAGAGGGCAAAATAGTGACATGTTACCATGGCCCAAATAGCAGTGCCTGAATTTTGGCCCTTTTTCCAAGGATGGGAATTAAATAAGTCTTTTTTTCCCCCACAAAAAATCCTGAAACAACATGCTACCCAATTTTGTACTTGACTACCCAAATTCAGAGGCATGATCTGGGGGCTGCAAAAAGGAGGGAAACTGATAAGGCCCAACCTGTAGGTCCACCATTCTTGTCCTCACTGCTATAGACATGCCAGGCTAAGAAAGAAGGAACGGGAAGTGAAACATTTGCTCTGCTTTTCCCAACAAAAGGGTTTACTGTATGTCCAGCTCTACATTGTGGCTAGGGACTAAGAATAGCAAAGGTATAGTGCTTCAGTCCAATTTCCCCTAAGGCTTTCTAATAGCTAGAGTGACACATGGAAATCTGATTTTAAACAGGACATTAGAATAGGTTAAAATGCAGTTGGATAGTTTATGGTCCTGTATGTTGTATGGGGCCATCCGTTGTCCTATTCAAGACTCCAAAGGGTGAAGTCAAGAGGGCAAAGTCCCCGATCCAATAGCAGAAAGGAGTCAATATACCAGGCAGTTTGAGATCACAGTAGAGAATAATTGTAACTCAGGGTTGAATTGTTAGATTCTTGGTGTTCTCTGACTTTGCTTCTCTTCCTGCAGAGATTTCATTACCAGGCTAGAGAACATCATTAGTGCATGGGGGCATTCAAGGAAGAAACAATAACCTAATCAAGGCTGGGAGGACAAGTAACCACATATAAACAGTCAGCCAACTTCCCTGCCCCATGCACTGGTGATGTTACCTAGCTGGGTAAGGAAATGTCTGCAGAAGGAGAAGCAAACTCAGAAGATCAAGAACTCAACAATCCAAGATCAAGCACGAGGTTAACCAGTTACCTGGGCTCCCGAACTGTAGCTAATGCTTTCAGCAATGAACTGTTTTCACATCTCCTCGCATCTCTCTAATTGCAGCACAAACAAGTCCTACTAACTGTTTTTCTGTAACAAAACTCCCGTTTTTAAAAAGAAACTGCCAGGGCCGTTGGGTTTAAAGAAAGAAGAAGAACAGAATATTTTAGTCTTGTCTTGCCATTAGCTAATTCTCATTCAAAATCCAATGTTCTAGGAAACTCAAATGGGATGCAAGGCACCCAAAGTCAGTGATTATTTCCTTCCCCTAACTTCTTATTCCCCTTGCCTCTTTGCTGTACTTTATTAAACTGTGATAGAAATGAACTGCTCTTTTTGCCCTAACAGTCTCATCTTCAACTCAGGGGCAGCTGCAGGGGGTGGGTGGGACTTTGCACAGTTGTTGCTGCCATCAGCCGTTTTGACACATTCCTTTCCCCCTCCCCCCAGCAGACAGCCCTGCTTCAAGTAATGACACTTTAAGACTTTGTTAGATAGATATATCGCTGCCAGGTGAGATAAAGTGAAATGACAGGGGACAAGGGATAAAATGCAGAAAGAATGGACATAATGCAGAAACTTCCATATATATGCTGTATAATCCAACCCTACTAAAAAGATTTGCTGTATTGAGGATATGGAGAGATACAGCAGGAAGAAACAAGAGGACTGAGATATTCTTTTATTTTTATTTTATGGGGGGGCACATTCATAGTACTTTAGCATAACATCTGTATCAGAATTTACAGTAAATTAGGTCCTGTTTCATCGGATCTGTAGGCTCCTGCTGCTTTTGTCAAAATGACAAAACAGTGTTGCTTTGTTGTGTTGCAAATGCTGCCTCTTTTGGAGATGTAGGTGATGTCACAACACAGGTTCAAAAGGAGTGGGGCTTTTATACAGAACCCTACTGGGAGCCACTGCGGCTTGCGAAGCAGTAGTGTTACGTGGGCATCACGTTATTTTCCAGAAAGTACACAAACCACTGCATTCTGGCCCAGCCGCAGCTTCTGAATGCTCTTCAAGGGTAGCCCCATGTAGAGTGAATTGTGATAGTCCAAGTGGGAGGTGCCTAGGCACGAGTGATTATGAGCTCTTGATCTAGGAATGAGAGCAATTGGTGCAAAAGAGGGGTTTCTGGAAAGGCCTTCCAGGCCATGACTGCCACCAGCTCTTCAAACTGCACTGTGAATCCAAGAGGATCTTGCAATTGCATGCCAACTCTGTTGGTATGCTCTAGGTGTCTCTTCTGGAGTTCCTCTGAAAACTAGAGGTCCCTCTAGGATCTGTGCACACAGAGAATCTGCATTGGCATGATCTGATGCAAGGTTACTATTGCCCTCTCATTCCATGTAGCAACAGTCAAACCACAAACACAGCCTCAGGGACACCCCGCAAATTACTTCTGAAACTTGACAGGATCCATCAGGCTCCTGGGCCAGATTGATCAAATAGATCTTTCCTCCCTGCCACAGGGGGCAGCCAAAGAGAACCCCAAAGCTAACAGGGAATATTTTGATCACACCCAGGGGCTGATGGTAATGTTCTACAGTTCCAGATCATATCACCACTGTCCCAAGACAAAAGCCAGATCTACTGTGATCCCCACTATGAATTAGGCCCTCAGTAATGTGGATCAGGTTGTGGTTGCCTTGGTGGTGGTCTTGGGCCCCCTATCCAGGTTCAGGGGGCCATTTAGGAGCAGTGTTTATATTATTTGCTATACAAGTAGAATAAAGGTTGTTCTGTTTTTAAAAAAGCAAAGGTATAGGCTGAAGTTGTTGTGGTTAGTGACTAAAATGTTAATGCAAATCAACATGCAGTTATTATAGCTATTCATATGAAAGTGAATGCAAACATAGACCTTGGTCTGTATTTAGCTTTCCACCCTTGCAATGGGGCAATATTTATTGAACTATTTGCAGTGATATCACAAGCAGCAAAAAGAGCCTTTTATAATAGTATTTCACACTTATCTATAGTCTTCAAAGCATTTCACCTGCATTATCAAGTGATAATTCTTACATTGTAAGAATTATTATTCTTTATATTGCGGAGGCAGAGATATCTAGAACCATCTACTAAATTTGTAACAGAAGTCAGGCAAGTTCCTGGTTTGTTGTTCATTCTCTATGCTCATTAGGGCTCACAATATGCTGTCAGTAACACCCTACAGGAAGAGATTTTTCAAAAGGTTGGAGGCTGATGACATTGGTGGGCTGCAGAGAATTAAGCAGAGTTCTGTCTGAGAGAATTGGATAAGTAAGGTACTAGTGTTTCTTACACAGTTCTCTTCTTTTGGACTATCAGACAGTAAAACAATAACTAAATTATATATAAATAAGATTATTTATTATTACTATTACTGTTTTATATATATAAATAAAAAATAAATTATAAAACGCTAGATGGCAGCAGAGATACAGAAAACTCTGACTCTTTACTGCCACCTAGTAGCCATTTGGATTTCAGCAGCCCTGATCTGATAGCTATATTCTTCCCATTCAAAAAAAAAAATAAAAAGCATCTTTCCAAAAGATAAACCTTTATTTGAAGGCATTGTCCTTTTAAAAGACTGTTCTCCAAGTTCAGTTTACTTTGAGGAGAGAAAGCAGAGGAGTTGTCTTTCAATAGTGGGACAACAGATTGTAGAGACCTGTAGGTCACTACTTTCTCCATTATGGTGAAGAAAATGAATTTGTTTAAATTAAAATAATAATTTTCTAATTTGCATACAAAGACATAAATCAGCCTGTGGACATGTTATGTTAATGTATGCTCTCTTTTGTCTTATTTTTTGATGCTGAGTAAGTGGCTGGCCTATTGGTTAAAAAAAATCATGGTGGAAATATTGACTCCATATTGGGAAAAATCAGATTGTAGTTGAGCCCCGGCTAAGTTACCAGCTGCCAAAGCATTTGATCTCAACAATGATTGAATAAACTATCAGAAATGGTGATCAAAGAGTGTTCTTTTACAGAGCAGCAGTTTAGTATTGCATTCTTTTGCCAATAAACACAACCTCTGCTTTCACTCCTATTGTACCCAACATAGTAACCAAGTAACCATTTTCTGTTAATTATATAGAAATCTCCTTCAAAGCAGACCATATCAACAGGTTTTCAGCCATATCCCTTTGTAGCCTTGATTCTCAGAGAATCACTGTTCAGGTCTGTAAGAAAATTTCTCAAGCATTTTGGAAAGTGAGAGACTGCAAGTCTTGACTCAATCAACCAAGTTTTTACTATAACTGAGGGGGGAAAAGATCATGGAGAAAAAAATAAGCTGTTCTCAAGAAGAAAGAGCCAGGAAAAACTGCCAAGCCAAGGACATTGTCTTCGTAGGATCTGTAACGAGAAAGCATTTGTCCGGAAGGCATTTCTTGGAAAGGTGATTATTTACAGAAATCATTCAGGAAGACATTTATTGTAACAGCTATCATTTACTATATGAAACAAGATTTTCTATTTTTACGGAGAAAGACTATTTTAAAGTTGGCTAGTATTTTCAAGAATTGTTTATATTTTGCCAATTCAATTTCACAAATGTTGTGCAATATTTATGGCTTCTTCCCCCCTCCATTTGTAATAATTTCTGAAAACCTTAATTGCTTTCCGCTGAATTCCCTCCCATCTATTTACAAGTACATGTATTCTTCAGCAGAACAATCCAATGTGTATTTCCTCAAAAATAAACTCCAGTTCTGGTCACATATTAAATTAAAGTCATGATTAGCTTACCTATGTTTTATTGAACAAGTCACAGTTGTCTAAGTTTGCAAAACACACTAAGCCACATTATTATTTATAAAGCTGTGTGCATAGGATTGCATTCTCAAACTGTATTTATACCTGGATCTGAAGCAATATTACATAGATGGCTTATATATTCATACATACATACATACATACATACAGGTAGTCCTCGACTTACAATCATAGTTGGGAGAAGAACTTCCTTTGCTAAACAATGCAGTTGTTAAGTGAGTCGCACCTGATTGTACATCCCACCCCCCACCCCCCACCCCATATATGAGGGAGATCTTGCACATCTTGTACTGATTTTCTGGTGATTAAAAAGTAAAGATAAATTTTAAAATAATCTATAATGCTACCAATCTCACAAGACACAAACAAAATAAGAGTTTGTTCTTAAAGAAAGGCAACATATAAAACATTTTATATATTCTATTTTTTAATTAATTTTTATTAGGAAATTTTTACAGAACAGAAGCAATACAAACTTAGGAAAAAAAGAGAAGATGATGGATATATAAAAAAAGAAGAAGAAAGAGAAGATATAGAAAAGAAAAGGAAAAGGAAAAAAAGATATAAAGGAGCAGCTTCCAATCTTCTTTACAGCAGTTATAAACGCATTTATACTTTATCCTCTCTCTTTAAAATTATATCATAACTCCCTTCTTTCCATATTTTACCCATTCTAATCATCAAACCCATAAATCACAAATTCATTTTTTTCCATTTTCAGCAAAAAGTCCATAAAAGGTTTCTAATAATGAATGAATGTAATTATCGTCTTCTCCCTAATCAGACAGGTCAATTTTGCCATTTCTGCAAGTTTTGTCATCTTCACCAAAGATGAAGCATTCTATATATTCAAAATGCAACATTGATATAGAAGAAGATGTGTTATAGAGCCATTCAGATTAGGGAAAAACAGTAGGTTGATTAAAAAGAAAATTAACAAAATAAATGAAATATTCCTAGTAGATCACAAGATACCACTGGTCTGTGTATAGGAGAGCAGAATGTTCCAAATTCATATTATAGATCACAATAGATCTGAAAGAAAGAGAATCCTCATGTACACCTTGAGGTATGCTCCAAGTCTGACATAAAACACAATTTCTTAATTTGTACAGAGAAATAACAAACCTTAAACTTAACACTTAGTTATCCCAATTCCTTCTCCAGCTTCTCTGGTTCTGCTGTTAAAAAAAAACAATCTCCAGAGAAAGGAGGGGTTACAGGTATTGGATTATTTGTGTACGTAACAAAATAACATATCTTCTTTGTGGATATAGGTTGACTGCAGCTTGGTGTATAATATACATTTACAACACCAGCAAAAGACAAGAACATGCCTTGTCTCCCAAACTCGGGGGAAAACATTAGTCTATACCCAATTGCCTTAACAGCCTATCAGGCTGAAAATCAACCTCCAAAGTGATAATTGTAAACCTTGTTTAATCAAATAAAAGAAGAGTTGATACAGAAGCTGAATTTACATGAGAAAGAAAGGTCACAGAAAAGTCAGCTCAGTAATGGAAAAATAAAGAAACTAGAACCAGCTTCTCCCTAAACATTGCTGGCTCATTTCTATGAATAAGGGAAGCAAGTTGTTTCACCAGCAATACTTTTGCAACCAGCTGCTCCATCCAAACAGCTGATGTCCACCCCTTAGGTCAGTGTTGTCCAAACTTGGCCACTTTAAGATGAGTGGAATTCAACTCCCAGAATTCCCCAGCCAGCATGGGGAATGGCTGGCTGGGTGGGGAATTCTGGGAGCTGAAGTCCACTCATCTTAAAGTGGCCAAGTTTGGACAACACTGCCTTAGGTCGTAAGGGTGTCCTGCTCTTCAGGTTTCAGAATGACAAAAAACAGTAACAAAGATTGATCTCTCACTATTGTGTTGATTGGAGATCATCACCTGATGTTTCTCCAGCCTAATAAGACTTACAGTGGGGTAGCACTCTGTTCCCTTAATTTGAACTTTACTGAATGACAGCAGGATCACCCTGCATAGCAGTGTTTCTCAACCTAGGCAACTGAACGATGGATGGACTTCAATTCCCAGATTTCCCCAACTGAAGTCCACTCATCGTCCAGTTGCCTAGGTTGAGAAACATTGCTCTATAGTCTTGCTCTTGCCAGAGAGGGGAAAAAAGGATTCATGGCATTTGTTCAGTATTATTTTCACACAACACAGGGAGAACCCAGCACTTTGTAGGAGCTGAATTATTCCTCTGACCGTTCATCAGGAAATTTTTCTAAATCAGTCCTTTTCTGCCATTTCCTCTGCCCTTATGAACACCATCTAAACCTTTAAAATATTTTCACCTTGTTCCATCCGAGCTGCAAAGCCAAGACTAGCACAGGATATTTCCAGAAGAGGGTTTTATCTTGCGATTACCCTGATCCATTCAATGCTTTTTACAGAATGTTCAGATTATGTTGCCTCACTTGTTATCCTCCCATGTCTTCCCCATCTTTTGTTTAATTGAAAAATATTACTGGAGGAAGATTAAATAGATGCATAATGCCTTTTGATTGGTGCTACTAGGAGTTCTCCATCTTAAACAACCCATTGTATAAAGTAAACTCACAGATTACACCAAGATTTATACAGTAAGTAGGATTTATATAGTAAATAGAAATGGCAGGTGTTTATACATAGCAAATCAAATGCTTGCTTGGCTGTCCTTCCATGCTTTAGGTAGGCTATTGCTTAAGCACCACCACCACCACATTGTTCATGCACTAAACAAGTCTTCCCCAACCTATGTACCTTACATATACATGGATTTCAGCTTCCACAATGCTCAAAAATAGCCATGCTGGCTAAGATGTTCTGGAAGTTGAAATCTACAGACTGGTTTCAGAAGTGTGCATTGAATTATTTGCTTGTTGCCTATTAAATCAAAAAGAAGTAAAATATCTGTGCAAACTGCAGGATCCATGCTAACAGCTGGGATAGCCCTGTTCAGAGGTCCCCAAAGTTTCTCAGGGCTGTCTATTTTCATGTAAGTTTGCTCAAACATTTCAAGTAAGTTTGTTCAATTTCCAGCTCTCAAGTATTTGCTGGGTCAGTAAGAAAGGCAGACCATTTTCTTCATTGGTCCTATAGCTGTGAAATAATCTTTAGTTGAGATTCACCTGTTCTCCTCTAAATCCTTTTAGTCAGAAACTGAAGACTATTTTATTTTGGATGGGTTTTTCTATTGTAATTTTACAGTGATTTCTCTTATCTACTGAATTGTGTAAAGCCCAATTAAAAGCATTGTTTTTGATCTACATTTTTCCACTGCCCAGAGAAAGGGAGCAAAGAAGAGGAAAGTACTGGAGATAAGAGAAAGCAATATCTGCTATACTTTGCACTTTCCTATCCCTCAGAAGTGTGGGGCCCCACAATGGTATTTTTTCTCCTTTAAAATAAAAGTGGAAATATTAGGTATAGTTTTTTGTTTTTTTAAAAACAGAGTTCAGGTGTGTGCTGTGACTCTAATCCAGGAAAGACTTCATGGAAATGTTTACATCGCAATTCAGGGCTCTGAAATGCTAACATGGACTACTAACATTCTGACACATACTTTTTACTTCTGAAATTTCATGATGGCTATACATTTGCTTTTTATATAATAGCAAAACTTTATGGAACACATAGCATTGCAAAATATGTGTAGCATTGCTTTGTATAACCCAACAAACCCTGCAAGAATTAAAATACTCCCCTCTCCCTCAAATAGACAGCACATATTTTGCCTCTTCATGCTACTTTATTTTTTGCTGTGACTTTTCACAGTGACATAAGCGTCATGAACTTCCTTTAAAAAAACTCTTCTGAATTAACATCTTATTCTAAGTTTCTTTATTCACACCTAAAATAAGCTGACAAACTGGAATTCTCATGCCTAGACAAAGATTTAAAAAGAAGTTGGGTTGCAATGAGTAGGTAGGGTGACATAGGAGGAGGAGGAGGAGGAGGAGGTTCCACAAGGACATCCAATACAGCCAATTATCTCACATACTTAAGGCTGACATTATCTACTGTTTAGATGTGTTGGAATGTAACTGCTATGGCTATTGCCTCCATTAGCCATCATGGCTTAGGAGCTATAAAGCAAAATAGCTGGGGAATACCAGGTTTGGAAGGCTGACTTTGATCAAACTAGTGGTGAGGAATTTGCAGCTTCCCAGCTGTTGCTGAATTATAACTCACAACATTCTTCACTACTGACCACATTGACGGGGAGGGCTGGAAACTGTAGTTTAGAAACATCTAGCGGCACTCAGAAGGCTGCCAGATGTGGGCTGCAAAAATCCAGGCAACTACCATATGGCAGCAAAGAATTAGAGTCTGTTTCTTTGCCATTTTTCTAGAGATCACCAGATTTTTATAACCCAGTTCTGATAGCTTTGACTCACAAGTTCTTTACCCTTTTCTTGAGACAATGGTCAAAATTACACATACTTATTCATATTCTCTTTCCATCAAGCATTACGTCAGGTGTAGTGCTCTTCTGAAAGAGCCCTAAGCCCTCAGCCAAAAATAACCCAGCTGACAAGTCACAGGTGGGAGGGCTGTGGGATGAAGCAGGAGGAAGTGATTGATAAGAGGTGAGGGACTGCTTCAAAGGACTGGCAATGCTGACGAGGAGCAGCCAGGGCTGGCAGCATCCAGAAGTAGCCAAAGTGGCATAGGAGGGAGCAACATGGCACTGTTTTCCCCAGAGTAACAAAGACAATAAAGAGGATAACCAGGGATATCTTTTCAGTGACATCAGTGAACAATTGTAATGCATGTATCGATGACAGAACCAGCAACACACAGCTGGCCAAATCCAGCTCTGTTTCCTAGTATATATTCTATATACCTTCTCTGCAGCATAGAAGTAGCGCACTCTCAAGAGAGTATTAGTCCTGTTTTTAAAACACAGGTCTAACATTCTTTCAAATGAACACTAAACCCATGTTTAAAAAATTGGACTAGCCTCTTTCCAAAGAACTCTAAACCCATCTGTATAAGGAACTTGCATGAGAATGGATAAATGCTTTGGAAAACTTTCCTGAGCACCTGCCTCCACAGAAGTCAGGTATCTGGTCAGTTCAGCAGCCCAAACCCAAATGGCCTTGGAGGGCAGGGTCCAGTGACTGGAAGGGAGGCCCACAGCAGCAGCCTAAAGAGGCTAGTAGGAGCTAGACAGATTCCAACTTCTGACCATGCCAACAGCTACAGTACATTGTTGATGAAGAATGCTAGATCGTACCAAGACAAAAAAATGTGTGAGGAGAAGAGAGAAAACAGTGCTTTCAGCAACATGATTCACTTTACCTCTCCAAAGCTTTCAATCCTTGCAAACTATCCTTGCTTCCAGGACATCTATATACAATTCCACACATTACCTTCCACACATTTGTTCTTCTCACCTCTCTCTTTTTGAGGATCTTATTAACTCCAATCATGATCGAATGGATTGAATCAATCATGATTTTCTTGATCTTCCCTTTCCTCTTGATCCCACTCTTCCTTCATATATTTATGCTGGATTTTTTTCATTGATTCTCTCTATGTGATCAAACCACATCAATACACTTTTCTTGTAGAACTCAGTTTTACATAAAAGCCATATTCATTCAACAGTATTCTTTCTTGACTCTGGGCTGGTCCATATATCCATGGTACTGTGGTTTCCTCCCATCTTTGAGTGAGAATTAAAAGCACTGCCTCCACAGTGTACTTTATTGTGACTCTGCAGTGGGGCCAGCCTCTGTTGCTTCCCACACATATGGAACACAGTGTAGTTTCAGGGTAGTGATTGACGGAATCCCTGTTGTCCTTCTCCCCAACCCAGTATCATTTATGGATGGGAAAACAACCTACCAATTGCTCCCCTGAAAGCATGGTGGGGCAGATCTACTGGGCTTTAGGAACTTCCTATCCCGTCATCTGCAATCAGTAGGAATATTTTTTGTGGTGGGGGAGTTTTCACAGTATCAAAAAATGGTCTGTGCCATATTCAGAACTTATCTTCAATAATTCATTCAAACTTTCATCATAAAACAATAAAATCAATAATCTTGTAGATTTAAATTCATTCCTTTGTCTCATGGTCTCATGTATGTATGAGTAGACATACACTTAAACCACAGACTCAAAACAAACAGATCTTTTTCTAAACTGATATGAGTCAGCCTTTCATTTTTGGGTCTCTGAATGGCCTAATCACTTTTCTGTGCTTTCTTTTCTCAATTCTACCCATCCACTCCTATCACCTACAAGAACCCTTTTTTCCCCACTTTCATGTGGTATGTTGCACAATCTGATTCTTCCTTTATCACCATTTACTAGGGCATAACTTGCAACTATCACCAGTCTGAAGATTCCTACTATCATGCACACCAATAATTACCTTTTATTATAATTACCCTAAATATAACTACTTCACTACCCCATATATCCCATCTTAATTCTATAAGATCAGACCACTTTCATTCAGCTCCATCCTTCCTCTTTCTCTCAGTTTCATAGCTACATATTGGTTGATGACTTATGGTGGGGCTTAGATGAGGGGAGTGTGACCCCACTGGTGCTGCTAGATTTTTCAGCAGACTTCAGTATCACTGATGTTCGAGATCAGTGCAAAGATTGGGACTTGAAGACATCATTCTTTGGTGGTTTTGTTCCTGCTTGCCTGCTCAGAGCATGCCTGTAGAGAGTGGTTGCTGAGAGTCCCTACCCCTCCCAAGTGCCATGAGAGGGAACTTGGAGTCAAGCTCCCCTCATACAGAATGCCCTCTTGCCAGATAGAAGAACCTCAGTTTTAAGATTTAGCAAATTTTCAAAAGCATGCCTTTTGAAAGGCAAATGTGTATTTGGGGATAGAGGTGAGAGTAGGTAGAGGCATCTGAATGTGTGATGAATTTCTGTTGTTTGATGACATACGACTCCTTGGTTTTTTGATTATAATATTATAATTGCTGAACTGTTTTCGATCTGTTGATAATTCCTAATAATTGATTATTGTGTATTTGTATGTTGTCACTTGTGAGTCCCTTTGAAAATTAGTGAAGCACTTATAATGGTAGAAACATATATAAATAATAAACCTACATATTTTTATTTATTTAAAACTCATAGTTCTTTACCATGTTACATTTCAACTCACCACTTCTCATAAAGCATGGTTATCACCAGATAGGCCCATAGATATTGATCTCTGCCATCCATCAAGTCTTTAATTGAATGAAGATTTCACATAATACTTTTTAGTAAGATAGACATCTAGACTAAGCTATCATCCTTAGTCATATTTGGGCCACATGAAGCCATGTGAAGTGTTTCCTGTTAACAGTAAGGACAATACTAGTCAATTTGGGCCAGTAGGCTGTAAGTGCATCCAGTTTTACTCCAGACTTGTTCCGTGCAGGCTAGGATCTCTAATCCAGAGACTACCTTGCAAGCCAACATTCTATTGCCTGTATCCCACTGACTAGGAGGTATATGCAATATGCTAATACACACTCTGGATGCAAAACTAAATTCCATCATCTCTCTTTAAGAGATAAGGGTGCAGCCTGAGTTTCTATAATGTATTTCTTTTTTATTTTATTTTATTTTATTTTATTTTATTTTATTTTATTTTATGGAACCATTATAAACAAATTGATCTGACTACAACATTGGAAATTTTGTCTTAATGATTCTAATGAAATGATTGAAAGTAGCATTGAAATGCTCCCATAAAAATTAAATATGAATCATCGTCTTCTCTCTGTTTCTGCCTGGTCAGGATACTGATTCATATTTAATTTGTATTGCTTAATTTTTATAGAAGCATTTCAATGCCACTATTAATTGTAGAATTGTGAAATGACATATACATTTCTTGAAATCCAAATTATATTTCACTTGCAGGAAAAAAGCATAAGACTAAGGAAAAAGAGAAGTGGGTCCTTTGGAAAATTGTTCTGAAAAAGACATTTGAAAATGTGTGGAGGTATTCCAATCCCCTTTTATATATGTCTTCTAATTACACCAATATTGATTTTAGAGAAGAGGCTTCATCTGAAAATGATACCATCCATCATTCAAGCATAGAGTGTTGCCTTCTCCATTACAGTCTTCTCCAGCGGTTTGGCATTTAAGCTCTATTTCCTAAACAAAGTGACCTGTCTATGGTCTTGTAGATTATACATTTCTGACCATTTATAAAAATTAGAAGGAGGAGAAGTTTAACAGCTTACTGATGTCAAAAGCTGCTGGTATTGTTCTGGGGACTGTCCTGGTGTTGCACTTTAAGTTGCAACGTTTGCCTGGACAGTTAGTAACATTAGGATGTGGACTGGCTTTGCCCATCACAGCTGGCCATGGGACTATCCTGAAGAGGAAGGACTGTACAAAGTTACGCCTGAGTAAGATCTGCCCAAGCTGATGTGCGAATCTGTCTTTTGGCTGATTTCTAGTTCTGCTCTGGTTTGCCCCTTGGTCCTGCTCTCCAGTTGGTTTCTTTAGTCTTTATCCATTTTCTTGTTTTAACTTCTTCCTTCACTGAAATGAGGGCCTTTGCACAACTTCGGGTTGTGCATCAGTTACGGCCTTTCCTGGATCGGGATGCTTCAAACAGTCACTCATGCTCTTGTTATCTCCCAGATAGACTACTGCAATGCGCTCTACATGGGGCTACCCTTGAAGAGTATCCAGAAGCTACAGCTGGTCCAGAATGCGGCCCTGCGGGCCCCTTTTTGCAGCCCCAAGAAGGGCCCATGTAACACCATTGCTCCGCGAGCTGCATTGGGTACCAGTTTGCTTCTGGGTCCAATTCAAGGTGTTGGTTATTACCTTTAAAGCCATACATGGCATGGGACCAGGTTACCTACAGGACCGCCTCTCCCCTATGACTTCAACCCGTCCCACCCGATCACACAGAGAGGGCATGCTTCGGACCCCCTCAGTAAAAGAACTTCGATTAGCAGGGTCCAGAAGGCGGGCGTTCTCTGTGGTAGCCCTCGCTCTTTGGAACATTCTGCCCCCGGAGGTGCAATTGGCCCCCTCACTCCTGGCCTTCCAAAGGGCCTTGAAGACCTGGCTCTGTCACTTGGCCTGGAATGGGGAGGGAACACTTCAAGCAGGGGGATGGCTATCCCCCTAGTGGCTGGCTGTCCTCAGCCCGATTTTCCATCTTCTTGGATTTTCCTTTTTTAGTACTGTTTTTAAATTTTAGATGTATTATGTATTTTATATATATTTATGGTTTTAATGTTTTTTGTAAGTTGCCCAGAGTCCCCCATTGGGGGGAGATGGCCGGGGGAGAAATTTGATTAAATAAATAAATAAATAAATAAATATGGTGGCTTAGGGGAACTGAAGTCCACCTTACTTGGAGGACTGCAAGTTTGGGAATCAGCTGGAACTGCACTGTCTTGCCCTGTGTGATCAATGTTCTAAGTAAGTGAAATCATACACTAACACCACTCCTCCCACCCTGTATAAAAGAGGATCCAGAATACAAAAATCTGGATCAACCTAGGGTTTATTTGTTTTTTTCCCATTTACTCTCTATTTTTTCATGAACTTCAAACCAACCAGCACACAGAAAGGGGAATGCCAACTGAGCCTCCCCCAGATATATTTTGCTCATAATCCAGTGCTTGCAATGGGCTTACCTCCCCTCCTTTTTCCTAACCATTTTACACTTGAAATGAATTGGAGGTTATGTATCCCTTGGGCAGGAATCCAGTGTGCTAGAATACTATAATTAAAAAATCAGGCATGATGACTATGCTATCCTGCCTTATAATTTCAATTTTCTATGCATATATGGGAGGGAGCATTTTTACTTGTAATTTTTTCTTCCTCCTCCCTCCCTTCTTTTCTACTACCTTTTCTTTCAGGTGCCACAAAGTTAAGAAGTCAGGCTCTGTGACATGTTATGAAGGCTCTTCTACACGGATTGTTGCATTCAAGTTGGTTCCCCTTCAAACTCTCTGATGTTCCAAGAGGCTACCCAGATTTTGTCACTGAAGTTCCCTGGCCAGCACTAGCCAAACCCAAACAATCTCTGCTATGTAGACTACTATGAGACAGGCCAGGTTGGGTGGTTGTGGAGACAGACAACTGCTTATTGCAAATGTTGAGAAAGAGTTGTGCTGGCCTCTGACCAGACAGAATGCCCTCACCATTTAGAGTTTGAAGCCTATCTCACTGCGTTTGTGTGGCAGTGGGCCTAAATGGCAAATAGGAGGAGGTACATGCTCCTTCCTCAACTAACCCTCACATTAAATAACACTTTGGAGTTTTTCTTCTGATACATGAATTGACCCGTAGCATCTCCAGAAGGCTGAAGGAGAAGAACAGATTCCAAATACAACAGTGCTTTATTCTTTCCTGTTCATATATAAATCCTCTCATGTCTCTTTTTTGGGGACTGATTGCATAACTTCAAATATACTACTTCTTGGGAAAATATTGTTGCCCTGAGGTTAATTTATGATTCAGACAAGAACAACAAAAAACACATATTAAATCACATATTAAAGGGACAAGGGATTTTACTAATTTCAGACATATGACAGTCCACTGTGTGTTTAACTGTTTTGTTCCTCTTTGTTCCTCTTTTATTTTCTTCAGTGAGGTTGCTGCTCTAACAAAGAGGTGATTAGCATTTTTGTGGATTTGGCATCTTTTTTTCTTGTTTAAAAATGGATGGAAGGTGAATGGCCTGCAGAATCAGTGGACATTTGCCAAGGTATAGTGAAAAACACGCTGATAGTACAAAGAAAGTACAAGGATGGCTGGAGGGTATTGCTAAAGAATTGGACAGATTGAATCTTTTTAAAGTATTACTGACTGCACATCCTTCCAAAATCAATTATAAGGGACAGATTGTCTGCTGATCTTATAGCTGCCTCACAGATAGGTTGCAAAACTTTCTTCTAGGTCTCCAAGGCCTTTGCTGTGCATATTAAAAAAATCAATAATGGAAGCTTTTCCTGTCTCTTTGTTTTGTATATTTGAAAAAGTTTGATCTGCTGAATATTTGTTGATTGCACAGTGATTAAGAGACAAAAGTATGTAAGAGAGATGAGATCCAACCCATTCTTGTGCTTGGGGATACAAACAAAACACATTAAAATTATCTTGGTGAAAGATGGTGAATACATACACTGTAGTATGTCCAAGAAGCAAATTTAAAGGAATATAACGCAGATGAATGGTAGACTTATGTATGTAAATATAGGATGTCTTCATGCTCAGTCCTATTGAGTTCTATGAAACAAAGTATCAGGACTACACAAATGCTTTTTCTGTTGTCATGTTCAGTGTGTAGCTGAAATCAGTTTCAAGTGACAAAGAAAAAGAAAAAAAGGCATCACAAGTATAAGAGGGGATGGAGTTATTTTATAGGTTCATTTTTTTACACTTACATTTTTAAATTTCTTATGAACTTATGAATTTTCCAGGTAGCCATAACATAGAATATTTTTAAATCATAGTACTGTAGTGACAACAGACTAAAGGGAAAAATAACAATTTATCAATAAAAGTCAATGGAAAAGACTAGGGAAATGAAAGTGCTTCATACTGAAAAAATACATGATTATATGATACATGCTTCTTTTGGGGCAGAATTTCATAGATGGCCTATATATGCCCTTCTGCAATGGAATGGAATTATGAAGGCCAGGCTCAGGGAGAAAAACATTTTCTTAGCTCGCCGGAGGAGGTGGGAGACACAAGAGGATGAGACTGGCACCTCCCTGAGGAATTCACAATGTTGTGGCTGGCTGACTTGGGAACTGAGGTTTCAGTCTGGAAAGATACTTGCTAGAGGTTGTAGCTAATAAACATAGCTGAACTGAATTTGCATTGTCTCTTGGAGGTCCTTGGGCTAGGCCTGACACCTTCCCGCATCGCCTTTTATCTTCCTCTCATAGATAATGGGAGAAGAAACGTGAAATACAATAGATCTTTGGTAGGTTCAGACAGGTATAGTCAGACGCTAAAATATCTGAATGGGTTCCAAGCTGTGGTGTCTCTGTCTTGAATTTCTTTCTTTCCAATAATCGTTTAGTGATTTGATTATGTAAGTAATTATGGGCAAATCGTTCTAGTTCACTCTAGAATCAGGATTTACTAAATCAGTTTATTTTCAGAAAACAAAGTTACAAATTGGGAAGCTATTGCATTCCTGATGTCACATCAGGAGCATGACTGGGTTGAAACACCTCCCAGGATTAGATAGTCCAGGGAGGAAGGTCTTCTGGTCCTTCCTCACTTCTATACAAGTCCTGCCTTCCTGTCTGGTGTCTCCAATGGCAATGGCAATGGTGGCTTCTTAAATCCAAGTTATCAAAGTTTGGACAGGGCTGGGAAACCTTTTGGTCATATGTGCCCCCCCCCCAAGATCGTCATTAAAATTTGGGGGAAAAATATCCAGGTTTTGGGGAATCTGAGTTTTCTTTCATTTTTTTACTTACATATATACATACCCATTGTATGGTTTCCTTTTAGAGTAGGCAAGGTTATACAGAATGCAGAAAAGGCATAAGAAATCATAAGCCAAACAAATTAAAGTCATGAGACAAAATAAGAAAAGGAAACAAAGCTGAAACATTTAGTATACCTCTTCATGTCATTAGATCCTTGCAAAGCTTCCTTCTTTCTACCATATCCACATACTGCTTTCATACACCTTTTTTTGTTCCATATATTTTCTTTTCTTTTTTAAAAAATGTGGTGTGGATGGGAGTGCAAGGCCTCTTCCATTAAAAAAAAAAACCCTGAAACAGCTTAAAATCATGGTACTAAAATTTGGTAATGTTGCCACTGAATTTCAGCAGAACAAGAGGGAAGGGAAGTTTTAATGGTGGACATGAGAGCTGATTCCTCTCCCCCTCCCCCAAAAGCCCCCCAAAACCCAACTCCATCCATTCTGGTGACATCACCAAAAGGCATCCTATAGCTTTCCAGGTGGTTGTGAAAATGAATAGTAGCCCTAAGCCAACACAATGTTGCCCATTTTGGTTTAAAGCCTAGTTATCTAAAAAACTATTAGCCTTGCTATGAACATGTTGAATTATTAAGAGGATACTACTACCTCTAAAGTCCCATTTGGAGGGGATGCATAAAAGGGTTTTCTCCTGTGTGTGTTGTTCCCAACCCATAAAATACTGCTTTTGGAGTCCTATCATTCCCTGTTTTCAGAAAGGGTGTCAAAGTCTGTCTTTTCAAATTAGCTTTTAAAACTGTTTTAGTGGTTTCAAAATGTTTCATTTAATATTTCATGAAGGATATTGTTTTAATATTTTATCATATAAACTTGATTTGAGTTGTTGTATCCTCCTGGTATTTTTTGAAAAAAAATAGTTTAGACATACTTCTAAACAAATACACAAATAAATAACTTGTACTTTTAGTAGAAGTTCTCTTTTCCAAAAGTAAGCAATAAAACCTATTCTACCTTCTGGTATCAATGCATTGTATATTGTTCTGCACATACCAGTTAATGGCTTAGGTCAGCTGTGCTGCTATGTATTAAAATCTGCCAATTTGCAATAGCAAAGCAAAAGGAAAACTGCAGATAAACCATTTAGGCATTCATATCTATGCCCCAAAATTATTTCTGGCATGTCACTTGTCAAGTGTATTCAAGCAGTTATGTTTACTGAAGGCTTATAGTTAACTGTATATTCAGAATGTAATGGAAATTAATATCATGTGATCACATGATAATCACAGCCTAATATTCTAAATAAGACTTCACCAACTTAGGTGCTCCAAATAAGTTTGACTACAACTCCAATTTTCATGAGCTGCTACAGAACATCAGGCTGGAGAAGACTGCTGCTCATGATGATAGATACACACAGTGGACTTATTACAAAATAGAATATGTGCAGGATGTTAAAGCTTTTTTTTTTTTTTTTTTGCTAGTACCATGTACTCTTTGATCACTGAATGGACATTAACAAGAAATTTTAGTCTCAGAGAAAACGTGGATCCAGAAGAGAGGGCAAGTGAGCAACAAAGCCTGTCTGATCAATAGAAATGCATAGAAAAGTCTAACAGAAAGAGATATATAAATGGTGAGCTCTTGATTTAAAGTCCCCTTCCGTCATGGCATCTGGTTGGCCGTGGGGAAACTACTTCACTGCACCCCCCTTCCCCCAGTATTATATTGGCCGATCTTACAGAATCATTGCAAAGATGATCAAGGCAATGTATGTTTTCCTTTACCAACTCCAAAACCATTCGTATCTATACCCTTGAGCATTACCTTTAAAGGAAGTGTACAAATACATGTAATTTAAAATCAGCCAGGAAGAAGCAGTTTACCAGTTTTAGTGGGTCTTAAGGAGTGTTTTCTCAACTTCCTGCTCTCCTGGTGTGCTAATTTCATTTCTCATGAAGTTCAGCCAGCACTGGTCCTATCTGGTGGAATTCTAATCTGACACATCTAGAGAAAAGCATACAGAGGAAGACTAATCTAAAGAGCAGATGCACACGATTTAGGAGTGATCCACTGTCAAAGCTCTTTGGGTGAACCATAACTGTCAATCAAACAAATAAAACAAAAGCGGGGCGGGGGGGGGGGAATAGGCTGGAATGGCCTTATCTCTTGCTTTTTTCTTTCAGGCAACCCTGCCAGCAACAGCATTTTATAATCCTATGTGGTTCTTTCAGTCTGAAAAAAAAAAAAAAGATTTTGTAGGTTTAAGATTTTGTTGCTATATAACCTCCAATGTATTTTTTTAAAAAGATGTCCCACAACCAGCTTCTCCCCTCACCTCCACCCCCGAGGTTGCATTCCAGACACTGACATATTGACAGCAGCAGCAATAACAAGGAAGCTGAACGCTACAGGGAGCGGCCAATATTCAGCTGAACCGCTCAACATCTATCTCAATCTGCACACTCTAGACTTTCCATTCTGCTCACACTCCCTTCCCTCCTACTCCCAACATAGAGTTAGCTCACTTATCTCCATGCAACCTTGCCCTCTCCTTGAATGGACACTTCCAAAGAGAGGTCATCCAAATGAAATGTATTACTGGGGCGGGGAAGAGGGTCCTGGGGGAAGGAGACAATTGTTTGCATTTCAGCGTTATCTGTCTGCACTGTTTCCGCTACCTGGATCTGTGGTGGGATGAAGAAGCGGGGTTTTAAGCTTTTGCCTTGGCTATCTGTGGAAACTGAGCAAGATGTCTGAGAATCCATAAGATTAGAAGCCAGGAGGAGGCTTTTTGTGGTTTTAATTTCTGTTGCAACTTTCAGCCTCATTCCCACTGACACATTACTCAGAATCCAGAAGCTTCACTGGGAAACATAATGGGAAGAAGGAGAAATAACTGGTGAGTTTTTGCCCTTGAACTTACCTTGCACAGGCCTTTCCACATCTGCAGCCATTTTAGCACATGCAGCCCAATTCTGAATGAGAGTTTATTGAAATAGCCTTCCCAGAGCAGTTGTTAGCTATCCTGGTGAAAGAGAGCTCAGGGATGACAGCCGTATGTTCTTGGAGCAAACAATTTTCCTAAAGACTAATCCGTATGCGTATCTCTTTCTACCTCTAACATGTAAAAAGAAAGCTATATTCTAAGAATGACATTTGGTTGGCAAAGCCTGCAATTTTTATAGGCACTCTTTATCTTTGGATGCCAGGATGTTTTTTAGTCACCTCCTTTTAGGTTACTTCTCTAGCCAGTGCTCAATAGTCATGACAGAAAACAGCCCTCCACCTTCCCTTTCAAGAGCTACTCTGAAGTTCTGATACTCATATAACTCCATTTGTGATTGGCTGCAATGCGATCACATGTCAAGATTTGATCCTGGCACCACCCTTAAACATAACCAGTAAAATAAAGTCCAAAGCACCTGTAATATTTTGGGTAAGCTGTGCAGCAAACAAAGAAGAGTACAGACTGAAAAAAAGGAAGGGATTCCCCTATTTACATCCATTCATGGCGCAAACATGCCGTAGAACATCTTTTTTTCTGCCGTATCTCCATGATACAGCCTTCATCTCACCCCCAGCCCATGTGTGTAACATTCTTAAGTTGTCCTTAGTTGTTAAAATGGCATTTTCTGGCTCAAGCCATCAGCATCTAGGGACAGCTGTAAGGTGTGTAAAATTTGTTATGTTTTGCCACCCATTATGTTGGAGGTGAAGTCAGGTGATCAGTATGGGGTAGGGTCAGAGCAAAGCTAATTGGCCATTCCGGACTGATACAGGCATGCCTTCTTTCTGTTGTTCTTTCCAAAGTGTTCTGGGCACAGCAGTGCTGTGGCAGTCAGATTGCAGAACACCACTATGGGGTTCAGGTAGCAGTAACATAAGTGTATTACCTCTATGGCTCTAACTGAGTTAACACAGGTCTGAAATAACATAGCAGCCCCATCCTTCTTTTTCTTTTCCCCTTATTGTATCATTGTTGTTCTGATGCTAGACTAATCAAAGTAATAGAGAACAGGTTGTTCTTTTGTTCCTACTTCCTCTGTAGTGTACAGAAGCTTCATAGCAAGGAAGAACGGATAGTTCGGCTTGATAGAAACAAAGGAGCACTGTTCTCACTTGTAACTGAAAGATGTTAAGGGAAGGGAAGCTTTGTGGTACTGGGGGCAAGGAATGGGAAAGCAACAGGAGTGTGTTCATCTAGCCTTTCAAAAACAGGAAAGAGGCCCATGGAGTGAAGTAAGCGGGGGATGCAGCATGAGCTTTCGGGGCTGAGGGTTGTTTATTGACTTAACGGGCCATTGTTGGACTGACTGCAAGTTTATAAAAAATGTAGAGAACATAGCAGCTCAGGACCAAATGGCTGTCCAGGGTGGTGACCAGCTGGTGGATGGAAGGGGGCATGGCAGGCGCTGCAACCAATTGGAGCTGGGGCCGCTACTAGAATGGACAGAAGTCCTGGAGACCATCTGCTCTGAAAGGCTTAAGATGGCTCAGGCTGGAAAAGCACACTTAGGAACTGATGCTGGAAAATGTAGGCACAGAGCGTATTTGCAATAGGCTGGAAGTGGAAGGAGAATGATTTCATCTGTTCTTGCACTCAAGGGGGGTAAGTGGCTTGTACAGAAAGTGTGGATCAGCCCTACTTGCTTCATCCTGGTGCAGCACATTATGATTTAAGCTAGGCCACGAGGAAATTAATTTAAAACGATTTCTTACAGAGATTCATACTTTTTTGGAGGGTGACACTGAAGCATGATTATGGCTGTTTTTATTCAAACCTAATAAGTAGAAGCTGGTCTTGTAACTCCTCTAGACCAACAAATGAAATAAACCTCAGAGAATGTTGGGGAATCTAAGTTGGAATTTTCCATATATTTTTTCTTGCCTCCAAAGAAGGTAACTAAAATATTGGGAAATGTCATCCTGCTTATTGTCCATTAATTACATTTGCCACAAGACTTGTATCAATACATGAACATCATTTCAATCCTAAGTGAATGTATCCCTAAACTAAGGAAAGCGAAAAGTAAAAGCATTTGACAATACTTATTTTTGTATAGCTTCTAGGAAGTAAGCTTCCTTATTAATAATTAACACCTACAGATATAAATATTTAATCTGTCTGTCTATCTATCCCACATAATTTTATGTTTTAGCTTTTAGAGATGCCGTTATCGCATTCCAGATTCACAGTCATGATTTGGATTAACTTACTGAATTTAATACATAAAGGACAGACCACATCCCCGGATCTCCTTGCTCTCTTAGTCCTAGATTTTAAGACCAAATGATATGATGTGGGAGAACCTTGCCAAGGCTCTTTTGCCCACTTAAAGCAACCAGTATGGGAATAATGGGAGGAGTGCTTTGGAGCTGGGCCAGGGGAGGCATGGATGTTTTACCTACATTCTTACTTTGATTTCTCAGTTTAACCATCTTTTTCTGCTATGCTGCCCTGGATGTAATTCCTCTTTCGGGGGGGGTGGGGGGGGAAACACCCTTCTGTATACAGTTTCAGATTCACCATGTTAAATTTAGCCCTTAGTAAGGGAGCATATTTGAAGGTTTGGGGTGTGACATTTCAGACTGTAAACGAGGCTCATATAAATCTCCTTCCATCAAGAAATCCTATCTATATGTGGTTGTTTCTGAGCATAATGTTCTTGTTTGCCTGTTTGTATGTATGGAGGAACATTCTATACAGATGTGAGGTCTTAGTTTCAGTCTGAAGACAGACAGTGCAAACACAGGGTTATCATGTGTATGAGGCCTGTCTCTATCTCCCGCCCATTTTCATCCCTTTCTGCCATAATACGACTATGCAGCTGAGGCGTTATCTAGCTGGTTCAGTTCACTGCATGGGAGTTGAAGTGATGCCCAGTCTCTCTTTGGAGATATCAACCCTCTGCCAGGCTTCGGTGGTAAGACACACTAGATAAATCTTGGTGCCAGCTTACCTTGGATGGTGGTGATATCTCTGTCACACTTGTTCCTCTATGGAGTGGCTAAGCTCCCAGGCCAAAAGGAGAGAGGACCCAGGCTGGCTGTCCAGTTGGGACATGCTTTCACTGACAGCAAGGGAGAAAAGTAGCAGCCTGAAGTAGCATTAGTCCTTGTGACAGCCCTGGACGACCAGCACGGTTGCATCAAGCCAGCCTGGCTCCCAACCACCACCAGAGTTCGGTAGGTGAAACTGAGAGTTCTGAATCGTCCCAACCACTTGTTAGATAACAACCATATGCATGGCTTCTTTTAGCCTTTTTCCTCTATCAGAATCCCGTCACTTCTGCCTTGGTTTAATTTTAACCTCTGTTTGGGTTCCTAGGTTACCTAAGTTGCTTAGAATAGCATAAGCATGTTTGAACATAATGGGACAGACTCACTTGACCAAAGCAATGATGAATCTATGGGTCCAGGTGGAAGATTGTGACTTGAAATGGTAGAGGGGTAAATGGCAAAGAGCAAAAAGGAAAAGGAAAGAGAAAGCAAGCAAGCAGGCAAGCAAGATTAATGGGTTTGTGAAATAGAAAAAGAAGAATGTAAAAATATGAATGAAGGTGCTCTGACCTTATGGAACCGGGTCGATGAATACATGCAGAGGAGTGAAGTTACAGGTTTAATTAAGAGTGAAAGGGCTAAAATATATGTCAGGACACAATAATTAGTGTTATTTAGGTTATTGTGGTTACATATGTAAGTAGTAATACGTAGATTGGTGATAGTTTCCTTCTGTGCTCCAGTGAGTGGTGATGATGAACCAGGGATTTGCAGGTGACATGAGTAGATGGATGGGAATGAGATGAGAGAATACAAAAAGGTGGTTGGGCCATTCAGAGGCCCCAAAATGAACAAGAATGTTATCTGCTAAAAAGGTATATTCTGAATACATAATTAAAGCATAATTGCATGACTATGCCAGGGAATTTCATTAATATAAATCTAAAAGATGATTTGATTTTAATTATGAAAAATTAAGACAATTAGTGAAGGATACAAAAGAGATGGAAAATGGACATGACAGAAGAAGAATGAAAGGAGAACAATTGCAGGAAGAGAAAGTACAAGTTCTGTATGAAAAAGAGTAATTAATCTGCCAATGGAATGAACAATAGAATGAATGGAAAGAAAATCTGGAAACTGCTTGGATAGAATGAGTGTGTGTGTGTGTGTGTGTGTGTGTGTGTGTACCACAGTGTCTCAGAAGGTTGTTGTGTTTTTTAAATAGAAAGTATGGAAAACCATGCTTAATGGAATGATGAAGTCAAAGATGCTATGACTGAGAAAAATGCATATAAGACAATGCTGCAAAAATGAGGTTGATCGAAAAATATTGTTTAATGCTTGTAGAGAGAAAATGATAATCAAAAGAATATAGTCAGAAACAGTATGAAACCATTAAGATCAAAAGAGGCATAGAAAATGCAGGGTGATTTTGGAATGGATGAAAAGCTAAATAAGAAACTCCCAGCAAAATGAACTAAAAATAAAAGTGATGAAATTATTTGGTATAAAACTGAAATGAGGGAACGTCGGAAGGAGTATTTTAAAGATTTGCATGAGAATGATGACGATATATCAAAGAAGGGTATTGAAATAAATGCTGGAAATGGTTGTGTCCAAGAAACAACTGAGGAAAAGGTATAAATTCTGGGAGATGGCTGAAAATTAGGTGTAGGTGGTATAACTGGAGGTGGTACAACTGGAAAAATGTTAAAATATGGATATGGTTTGCTTACTGGAGTGGCTGTAGAATGTATTTCACATGTGTGAAGACGGGATCTGTGTCTGATGATGGGAAAAATACTGTTACTATTCCCTAAAGAAAAAGGGCATGCAGACCAATTTTTTTTGCTGTTTATTAGGTAACTGAACGATATATGAATGTGAGGAAGAAAACTTGTAATATTATATTGTTTTCTATTTCTGAATTTGGGCAGTAAGATCCAAAGCCCCTTCTTTTCTGGAGCTCAGTGGAAAGGAGAAATTCTGAATAGAAGGCTAAAAATCTCCCCAATGTACAGAATAGGGAATATCAGGAAGTTCAATTAGGGGCTACCCTAATTGAGGGCAGCCTATCATAAATTTCTTATGGGGGAACCCTTAAAAGAAGGGAGTTGCCAGTGAGGTTTACTGGAGTATCCATGATAAAAGAGGTCTGCCCTCTCCCATTGGAAAATGACAAAAAATGTAACATTATTTATTTATTTCTCTGTCTCTCATTGCTGTAGCTTCTACATCAGCCTCTATCTCTTGATTGTAAAGGTATATCTTGTATTTTTTGTGCTCTTCTCCCCTATTTTATTTCTCCCACTGGAGGACTTCTTCTTTTTCAGCCTAGAACTGTGATTTTTTCCCCATAATGAAGATGTCACTGCCTAAGATTTCCAAAGGTTAAGGGCTAGGCCACAGGTTCACTATCCTTGATAGGTTCTGGAGTCTTCTCATGATTACCAGCAGCAGTGCAAATTTTAGACAACCAATTTTGCTAATAGGTATTTATGAATTTATGATTTATTTAGAATTATATGGCCATGCCTCTCACTACTGTGACTCTGGGTGGCCAAGTTTAAACGAAAACCACAATATAAAGCCATTCAAACGTAGAATTCAAAACATACAGTTCAGAAAAGAAATGGCAGCCAAGAGCAAAAGCAATATAATATAATATGAACCCAACCAGGCTTCACTAACTTCACAAACCCCATGCCTATGCAAACAACCAGGTTTACAACATTTTCCAGAAGGCCAGCAGAAGGCTAGCAGAGACCCATCTGACCTCAGGTAGGAAGGTGTTCTAGACGGCAGGCACCACAGCAGAAAAGGCACACTTCCTGGGATCCACAAGATGGCATTCTTTAACTGACAGGACCTGAAGCATGGCCCTCCTGCTGGATCTAATGGGGCAGGTAGAGACCCTGGAGAGAGGTGGTCCTTCAAGTATCCTGGCTCCATGCTATAAGCATTTTATAGGTGACATCCAGCACCTTGAATTGGACCTGGAAGCCAGTGCGCCTCACATAGCAAAGGAATAACATGGGCAAATAGGAAAATGCCTGTAACTGACCACATTGCTGCAACTGGAGCTTTGGAATATGTTCCCAAGGAAAGTTCAATTTGACTCCGTGTTGGGTTCTTCTAGGTGCTAATAAAAATGATTATTTGCCTCTGCATTTTAATTTATTTATATGTTATTAGCTGGCTGATGAGTTCTTGATTTAGTTCTGTAATTTTATGGATTGATATGGTTGTGTTTTATACTATCTATTTTACCTTCATACATTTCTGACTTTTTAGTGAAAGATGATTTATATATAAGGGAGCAAATAAATCAGTAATTATGGCCAATATCTATAATATATATTTGAATATAATTTTGCTTTATCTATATCACACTTCATACAAACATACACTAAATAAAACTATTGTTACTACTCTTACAACAAGATGCCTGATGAAACTCTCACCTGAGTTGATTTGTTTCCTGACCTATCTGCATTGGATTTTTTGGGTTTTTTTGGGGGGGGGGGTCAGCCAGGTAGAACAATTTGCATAAATCCTGGAAATGTTTTTGTGATTTGCCTGCACAATGTGATAATAAAGGTATAGTAAAACACAATGCTTCAGGAATCTTGTTCCAACTTGCTGGTTTCCTTAGTAGCTAACTGCATGGGTATCACAAGATACTAGTTGTGAGGGCTTGTGTGTTTGTATCTAGCCTTTGAAATCATGCCAGAAGGAAAGGCCAAGCAGAATTTGGGGACCCTGTACGCCTGGGGACTCTTACACAAGTATTATCATTCTATCCCATATAACCGCTCAGAATTGCTTTTCAACGAGATGGGTGGTGACAATTTTTTTTAATACACACACATACACACACACACCCACACACACACACAATCTCATCATTTGAAAAGGCAGAAAGCATTGACCCTGTGCTAGATTGGGATCATATTGCCTGATATGATACCCATAGTATCAATAAACACATTCCTTTAAATAAGAGTCTAGTTTTATATATTCAATTATATATAATTGAATCTATGATTGAATTAATGAATTTTAAATTTTCTGTTTATTTACTGATATTTTATTTTCCATCCACTATGTCCTTTTTCACTTTCTTTTTTCTTTTATGTAGTCATTTATTTTGTTCTTTAAACGCTTTAAAATAAGTTAAAAACTATTCAAAAACCACAGATTGTTGGTGAATTCAGGATGTTACCAAGCAACCAAGCATGCAAAAAATCTGGTTTAATTCAGAACTTAGGTACCTAATACATCATTGTTAGAGACTTCAAGGCTTATATTATTAACCTAAAGGGAAAATTGATTTTGGGGTCAAGCTTAACCCATAGTTGTTAGATCTCAATGTTTTCTTTCGGCACAATGCAGGTCAGAAGGGAGTCAACATTGATGATTGGCCAGCAGAATGAAGTGACTTGATGGGACTGCTATTCAGACCTGACTTGAAACATATTAGCTAGGATAACTCTTTGAGGGTGGAACCATTCTGAAGCTTATGGTACTTCTGGTAAGACTTTCTATCCAGGTTCTCTTCAAGAACCAAGATGTTTTCCATTCAAGTCCTAGCCTTCTGTTCTTGCTTGTTCAATCCTGGACTTCAGGATAAAGCTTCAGCTACAGTTCTAACTAAGATGAGGGTATACAACTCCATTGTACTGATGGCACATTTGGAATTTAAGAGCATGTCATGAGCATTCTCACAGAATGTTGGCATAGGAGCTAACAGAATCTGGCAGACAGCACGTCAGAGTGTTGATTTAGTTTTAATATAACCAGTCCTTGAACACAAAGACTTCCTGTTGTCACCCAATAAAATATTTGACCTAGCTATAACATAAATGTCTCATCAAGCTTGGGTTGTCATTAGTTTTGAGGGTCCCCCCCCCTTTAACCCTTTCCCTTTAACGTTTGCATTATTTTCAGTGCTCAGAGCCTGTTTGGAACTGAGTTAATATAAATTGCATAAATAAATAAATAAATAAATAATGAATAAGCAAGCAAACTTACGGTGAGATGACTCTAGCCAACTGCAAGCTCTCAGAAAGAGGCTAAATCTTGGGAAATTGTCTTATTGCAAAGGGTCACCTTCAAAATTCCTTTCAGTCCTAATTTAAAAAAGAAAAGAAAAGAAAAAAGAAAGAGATGTACCTAAGCTGGCAGGAGATCTGGACTGATGATGATACTCAGGTGAGAGGAAGCATGAGGAAATGTGAGATAACACCGAGTTGATGTGGGGAGGAATTCACACATCTCTACCTTTTATAAGAAATTGGCTATGCATTTATCACACAACTGTACCCAGTAAGAAACCTGCCTTGTGATTTAATAGATGCAATTTGACTTTGCTGACATTGGTGCTGTTTAATTAAGCTCACTGATGTTATTCTTCTCTTCCTGGCTCCAGCCTAAAAATCTCCATGGATTTGCCATCTTACCCTAAATTCACTAAGGACTTATATTAAACAATGCAAGAAGATGCTTTATTCTAATGACTGGGATAACGACTGCATGGAATGCTTACGGGAGAAGAGAACTTCGGTCTGAATTCGCTTCAGTCTGCAAATGTTTGCCAGACATTTATTGCATGCCCTGACTGTAGACTTAATTTAGCAGAAACAAAAGAGATTTGCCATCAGGTGAACAAGAAAGAGCAAGATGAAAGAAGATGCTTCCAAAAGCTCTGATCAGGTGGACACTCCTCAGATCCCACCCAGGAAACATGTGAGCTGGCTCTGCAGTGTCGGACCTCAAGCCTGCTCACTTAGACTGCTTTAGGGTTTAGTGGATGAGATATGCAGACGGGATGATCGGAGCTTTCAGCTGAGCTATTGCTCAGGGGCAATACTGGGAGGGGGGAAACCGGGAGGTGTGTCTGTCTCTCTCTGTGCCTTTTGCCCCTGCTTAAGAGATTGCTCTATTCTCTTCCTAGAGCCTGTCTGATCACACGCTTGGCAAAGATCTCCGGAGCACGAGGACAGGTCAAAGGCAGTGAGTATCTTTTCCTCCTCTCTATCTTCATCTATTTGTTTGTCTGTCTGAGATGCTGATCCCTATTGAATTGTTTGTTCTCCCTATGTATTGGCCTTTGACGGGTTCTCCTGTCCTTCTCTTATTTTTTTTTTTTTTCAGTAGGGATCATTTTATTCTTCATGCTTCTTTTTGTCCAGAGTAATCTCCACTGAATATAATGTTGTAGGTGACTATAGGTTAACAGCTTGGTCCTGTTAAATGCCATAATACCGGCAACCTCTCACTCCCCTCTTCATTCTTCTGTCCTCAAAATCTGTACCTGGAATCCACTGCAAAGGTTTCTCTCTGTACCTATTCTGTTTATTACAAAGAGAAAAGCAAATGCTTCTGTTGAGGAAAGGACAGGTCAGAGGGGTGGGACCACCCTGGCCATCTCCCATGCAAAGTTGAAGTGTCCTCTTCAGTTGTCCTTCTTGTGGTTTTATGAATGGTGATGGGATGAGCTAAATGGAGCAAACGGAGACTTCATCCAGGTTTTAGCATATTCCTGCAGTACCTGAGAAATCAGAAATAGGTTAAAATCCTTCTAGAATCTGGGAGGATCTGGAGGGGGGAGATAATACAAAACCTGGAAATCATTCACCTGTACAAATAGGGCATGCTTTAGCAGAGAAAGAGATGAATGGAAATTAATATGGATGGCATGAAGCATCAGAAGAGCTCCCCCCCACCCCCACTTTGTGAAATGAGACCAAATGACACCTCAGCAAAAGTTTGCAAGCTGACATTGCAGAGAGAAGAATGATGTTGTCTCTCTCCCCTCCCCCCACCACCTCCAAAACCAGCATGACGGGGAAGGTCAAATTCTTGGTCAGGCATTGGAGCACATATGGAGACAAGGCAGAGGAGTGAAGCCAGTTTTTCTTGCTGGCAGTGGAATCCAGGAAGCAGCATTAGATGCTCCAAATGGAGAAGGTGGGGAGCTGAGATTGTGTTAATCTCAGGAAGGATTTCAAAGAGACTTCAGGAATTGCAGGGACTGATTTCAGCTAAAATATAGCATAAGCCAGAGAGTTGGGATGGGGATTTAAAGAAATGCATTTGCTAGCCTGTAATGCTCTGCTCCATTAGTTTAGATGGAAAAAGCTTCTGGGTGTACATGTGTGTGTATTTTAATGTAATCAGATTTTTAACAGCTGTTGGAATTAACCACTGGGAGCCCACTTTAGAATTTTGAATGCCTTGAAAACCATCTCATTACCTCTGTACTGCCCATCTTTTCTGTCTCCTTTGTTTTCCTCTTAAAGCAGCAAGGGAGGCAGATTGTGCAATCATTCTAGCAGAGAGATGCTAAAAATACAGAGTTACTGCATCCATTATAAATTGGATACAATTGACAAGACAATTTATTGTTCCATTCACAACAACTCATCAATAATAACTCTGTGCCATTTTAAAGCACTTCACATGTGTTCTATCAATAATCCTCAACAAGCTATCCCTTGAAGATAGGCCAGTAATAGATACCCATATTGCCGATGCAACGTCTACAGGAAGCATAGCTTGTCTAAAGTTGCTGGTGGTTTTGAGCCCAAGGTGAGATTTAAGCCAGGGATTTCCTTTATCTTAATTTGTCTCTGTATCTCCCTTCTTTATTACTAGCCCTTAACTACAGATAAGGGACTGCAGTTGAGAGATACTATTCATTTACCTTTAAAAAAACTGACTGCAGTGCTCTTCAATTTTTTCAGAGTCTCAGTCTTTCATTCCAGCCTGCAACATGAGCTCAATTCTTAATTTTTTTAAAGAAACAAACCAAAGACATCATTTCTGAGCACATGCCAAGGAAAACAAGAGTTCTGCACTTAGAATTGCATAAACATTTTGCACAGATATGACTTGATGCCAAAGATTATTCACTACTATAAAATATAAAAGGGCCTGCATATACATCTGGTTGATGATTCCACCTCATTCTACTTCTCTTTATCCTCTTAAGAAAGAGCAAGTTGTTACCATAAGGCCTCTTGTATCAGGGGACCAGCTGTACCATTAGGCAGGGTGAGATGGCCATCTGAAGTAGTAAATCATGTCTGAGAGGCAGGGAGTGACATGGCAGGGTTGGAACATAGAATGGGGTGTGCTTTGCAGTTTACCCTATGCTTGCTAAACTGTTCTCAGATATAGTGAAGGATGTTAATATTAAAGTAAGATTCAGTTGCCAAACTAGTTGCATTTTGTACAAAGAACAGGAAGGAGGAGCTATCTCCCTTGCTTCAGGCCACAAAATATTTTGTGAGAACTAATGGGAAGGATGGAGGTCAATAGTCAGGGCAAAACTGGTTGGTATTTAGCCCAGCCTCCCCCAGACTGGATGTGTGGAATTCTGTAGCCATCACTGTCATTGCAGAGAATGTGGACAATTCATATCCATACATCAGATCACCCAGGTTGGGTCAGGATTATTTATTCTTAATAGCATTCAGAAACAGCCTGCAACATGAGCTAGATTGCACTAGAAAAGGACCTTGAGGAGAGACTTGAAGGGGAAATTAAGCAGGTGTGGATAGGATTAAGCTCTTCCCACCTGTCTATTCAGCTCTGCAAATGCCCCACTGAAGCTCCTCCTTCCTCTGCGAGGGAAGGTTATTTCTACTTCAGGACTATCTGGAGACAAATGAGGTCGAAAACAATGAGGGTATTTGCAAGACAGAGAATAATAAAGGGAAGTCTGAGGCCTCTATCTTTCCTTCTTTTGCCAGCACAGGGTTGGAAATCTGAATTTGCAAAGATAACACGTAATTGCACCTTCTGCCATTAGCTACTACTGTGACTCTCATCAGTTTACTTCCAGGTTATTCTTTCAGTAATTACATTTCCTTTACTCTTAATGCCCTTTGACAAATGTCTTTGTCCCAATATATTGCCTTGTTGTCCTCCTGTTGTCTTTATACATGCTGAGCTTTGCTCCTTGCTTAAAAAATCTACAGTGTATGTATATGTGAATATTGGAAGTAATTTAAGAGGTAGAAATGCTTTAAAGCCACATGCAGCTTCCCTCCTCCGTTCAGATCAGTTTCAATGCCAGCTTTTCCTTGGCATCTTTAGAGGACCCTCAGCCTTGACATAAAGGAACAATAGTTTGCCCTCCTTAAATCAATTTGACCCTTAGCTGAGACTTCCTCTTCTATTCAATGGCTTTGCTGTCTTGTGACCTATCTACTGGTCTCCTATAGCTTAAACTTAGTGGCAAAAGAAAAATAGCAAAAATAGCATTTTCTGCTGGGAGCAATCCTGTGAACAACTACAATGAAATTCTGTAGTTGCTTTCAATGGAAAAGAATATTTACTAAGTTAAGAATTGTTAGCTTCCTTTACAATTTTGTTACTGATTTTAAATCAATAATTGTCAACATTTTGTATCTTAAATTCCAGCAACCACTCAAAGACTTTGTGTCTCATTAAGATAAGAACACCCCATTTTCCAAGAAAAAGCATGACTACAAAAATCTGTTGTTATATTTATCATTCACAATAAATTTTAAGACTTGATTCAAATTCTGATAACTTGTGTCCTACCTTGACTACTACTGAATTCTACCTGTGGAACGTATACCACTAGCTGAGGATCACTGTTTTAAATAATCAGAAGCAACATTAGTCTTTCTTCCCTGGTGTTTTGAATTCTGGAAACTCTATTTATGGCCATCCTTACAAGTCAATCCAAAAGAAGACAATATGGTAAAATTGCTGTTGACACAGCTGTAACAGTTAAGAAAAAAACACCTATCTGAAATATTTTCATCTTCCTCAAGCATAATTACCCAATTTTCACTCGATAACTTGAAATTCCACATTTGTGGAATTTTACATGATGCTCCAAAGTTCAACTTCCAAAGGTCAACTCCCATGTTTTTCCGTTTTTCCCCCCACCTTCAACCCTGCTCCCTCGCAGGAAAAAAAAAGTAAAAGGATAACAGAAAACTGTCCTACGCTGGGATAACAAAAGCAGGAGAATTGTACATTTTAGACTGCAGATGGAAGAATGGTTTCTGTAAATATAATAGAATATTGGCATATCAGGTAGACAAATTTGAGCTTGGATATCTCTGTGATGTGTTTCACTACATACAAAGAACTTTTCAAGTAGGACCAGCCCAACTCTCATTTGGTTTTGGAATGGAGCATTGTAGGTTCATTGGAACATTCCCTCCCCCCCCCCCCCAGTTGTTCTTTGCCCTTTCCACGCCACACATTTTGATCTCCTGTTTCCCTGTCTTGGATATTATCACCATCCAAGATAAGGTTCCCCACATGCTTTTCTGCATTTCTCTATGTATTATCATTGCCTCCTTCAGTTCCTTGCTCTGACCCCAAAGGAATTTAACCAGCATTGCAGTAATGCATGTCATATGCTTTAACTGAATGATTGTGAGTTTTTCCCAGTATTTAACTACAAAGGTGGTGGGTAGAGAACTTTATATTGAAGGCATCAAATTCAAGGCAACCCAAGGTTTTGAATAAATCTGTACTAGGTACTTTTCCATAACAGGCACATAGCATTTTCTTCCCAACCTGCCAGCTTAAAAGATGGGCTTTAGGGTAACCTTGTCCTTTGGGGACCTATTTAGATTAGGGCATTATGCAGTTCTTTGTATAAAGGGTATGCCCTTTGGGCCATTACTATATCAAAGTAGGACTAAGGAAACTCCGGTTCAAAACCTGATTCATTCACTCATTCAGGTTAGCTTATCTCACAGAGACCTTTAAGGAGAAACTGGGGGCTCATGAGCTTATTAAAGAAAAGGCAGGGTACGCATATAATCAATTAATTAATTGACACATTATCTGCTTTTTTGCTAAGTGAACAGATCACACTGTGGTGACAGCAGAATTAGGACTTACCTTGTATCTGTTTGGCTTGTAAATACAGTATAATGTGCTTGGGATAATTCTTCTGTCATTTGTTACTTGGTGTGCAATTACGCAAATGCTTGTATTAGTTTGAAGGATACTTTTTGCCAGCAAAAAAAGAACAGACTTGTCACCTACCTGCAGACAATGCATGAGTAAGAGCTGAATACTTAAAAGCCAGTGCCTGGGTAGACTAAGGCTCCAGTTTTCATTGATGAAAATGGATTTTAACTGATGCTGCTTTTTTTCTGTCTTTTGAAGCCATTTTGGCGACTTCAATGCTTAAATCATTTTATAAACTTTTCAGTGTTACAAAAAAGAGGGCCTACCTGACAATATGCAAATATATTTCAACGTAAGTTAATTGTTGAATGAATATTACTGGATGGAAGGCCAGCAAAATCATTTTCAAATTGGATAACAACCCTAAAATAAGCTTTCGTGATAGGAGAAGAAATAGTTACCATTTTGAAATTTTAAAAAAGGGATCTGATTGTTCTGTACATTTATTTGGCTGCCAGTTACTAAAATCTTATTTGTTAAAATACAGGTACAAGTGCTGGAAAGAATGCTAAAGCGACTTCTATTGTTTTGAAGGAGCTAAATGCTATGGAGCAGGCTGTATGGCTCCAGCCAGATAATTAGTTTATTCAGCAACATTTAGATTTGCTCTAAAATTACATTAAAATATTCAATAAGTAGAAACTAGCCAAGAATGCTTATAACAGAAGGGAGATGTGGGCACAGTGAAATTATCTCAGAGACAGTGCCAAAGATTTCTGCAGAAGCTTCCCATATGGCATTGAGAAATGTCATTTTATATTTAACTGTGCAGTGATAAAAAGCTCTTGTAGGCTGTTTCAGAATGAAGTTAACAGAAAAAGATCCTTTGAGGCTGAGGAGAGAGTCAAGAGAAGGAGCTAAATTTCTGTATTGATCTGGGACTTTTCAGAGCTCATATGGTGTTGGGCTATAGTCTTCAAGATCTTTTGAGAGGATCGCTGAAAAATGTATGAGAGCTCCTCAACAAAAAATGCTAGTTTCCTAGAAAAGTAGCCTGTGTGACCTTCCCACCAGCACAGTGGGGAGGAATCCAGGAGAGGGTCTGAAAAGCCATGCTCATCCATATATGACTGAACCATTATAGCTAACCAAACAACCTTGCTCATTTGGACACTCTTTTTGTTGTCATAGTTCCCCTATCCCTGATACAGGATCTGAGCTCTGGAAAGTTTTTTCCTATATATTTTTATCTCTGTCTATCAGGGGAAGAAGATTTGAGGAAGCAAGTCGGGGGGGGGGGGGGGGAGGTTTAAATCCCCTCTGGATTCTCCTGCATTGTGTTCCCTATTCAAACAGACCTTACCCACTTGAGCACAAAAGAAGGGGCCAGCTGCACAGATTTATGCTTCTTTAACCGGTATATATTTTCACATTCAGTTTTGTGGAGAGAAATGGAGATCACCCCCAACCCACCCCCAAATTTACATTTGCTTACCAAGTTTGATTTAGCCAACTATGGTGAAGGCAAAGAGCTAGGGATTTTATGAGAGAAGTGGAACCAAGCCATATGGCCATTTCTCACTTTCCTCCTGTGCTTCAGCTGTTGCTGGTCGCATTCATTAAAATAGGAAATCTATTACCCTGACTTTCAACCCCAGTGAGAATGCAATAAATATTTGCATCATACCCATCCAGCCATAAAGCATGGTGGACATGGTTCTACTTTTTGTATTGAATGAAAGGGGAAAGGGGAAAGAAAACTCAAAACTTTTCTACGTTATCTTGCTATACAGGGTCACTTAGAACTATTTCCCCAGCTATTTCTAGTATTTCTCATACTAGAGCTGAGGGAGGTGGGGTTGAAAATGAAAAATTAATTTGGATTGCAGGCCTCTTTGAGCTCCATCTGCCTCCAGGGTGATCTTCCAGATGTAAGAAAGCCATATTAAAGCCTTTGGAATGTAAAAGAACATGGATAGAATTTTAATTAGTTATAACTTACTTAAAATAGAGATATAAAGTAAGTCTCTGTGTTGTGGTCTTTTCTACTGAGCTATAGCATATTCTTTCAAGCATTTCTCTGCAGGTCTTAAGGATTATGGAGGGACATACATTCAGTCTGAAATTATTATGACCTTATTTTTAAATCATGATTTTTTAGTCATGATTATATAAACCTCTTGGCTTCCATAAGCTATGTGCTTAGGATCCATTGTCCAGGATTACTAGCATTTTGCAGTCCTGAAACATAACTTCTATTTTAGATTTAAAGATGCCACTTCCCCTCCCATGCTGGTGTTTAAAAACAAAAGTTTGAGTTCTCATGATATTGGTAGGACTTGCCTGGTCAGTAGAATGTTAGTAGCATCTGGCTAATAAAAAGCCATACATCTTTTTTAAAGATCAGGATATGAAGCAATTGTTTTTCCTGTATCCAGTTTTCTTTAATGCTTTGCATCCTTTACAGTGTGCAGTGCGAGGCACACTTCCCTTCCCTCTCCTTTGGGGTTTCCCTTAAGAAAAACTCTGTGGGGAGTAATAATATTGGTATTTTGTTTCCTGCATGCAACAGTAGAGAAAGGTTCATACACACATGTACAATTCAGATACACACATACATATGTATGATTTCCAAGTAGACTTGACTTCCCCTATTCCTCAAGTTATTTCTTAGAAAAAAGTGATAGAAGCTCGGAGGGGTCTTTTTAGGCCAAGAAGTCTGAGAGATAACCAGAGGTAGACCATCCCCAACAGATGATGCCTGGCTGCTGCATGAAGAGCCCATACATCATTTAATTGTCAAATCCTATTATCAAATACTCTTACTTTAAGAAGTGTTCCTGTCATTTGCTGAAATGTATCTTCCTGTACGTAAGGTCCATTACATCTACTCTGAGAAGCAGCTAAGAACAAGCCTTTGCCCTTTTCTATGGGTCAGCTCAAGTATTAGAAAAGTGGGAAGAATCCGTACAATAAGAAGGGACTTTCTACTCTCATCAGCACATAGAAATCCCTGTAATTCCCTTCTTTACAGTTGGTTCCCTTGTATCCTATCTCTTAACTATTGAAGGCTTTGCAGTGCCTCTAAGGAGTGATACATCAGTTTCATAAACAGAATGAGAAGACACAGTCAAAGCCATATAATATAGTCAGCTTACTAAGCTGACTATATTATAGGTCTGGTTGGTGCCTGGGCTGGCTCTCCATATATTCCACCCTGAGTCTCAGGATGGAAGGTACCAAATATATCTTCCTACTTATAAGGCCATCTTCCTAAAATTGTTTTTAAGACATGTTTTTAGCCCAACCCTGCAATATTGTATCTCAGTGAAATTGATTGGCAGTAAAATAAATTAGGAGAGACAAAAGAGAATACTTTCTCTCAGTGACTAATGTATGGAATTTGTTGCCAGGAGACAGGAAGTGGTGCCTTTCAAATGGGTTAGGTTAAGAAAGCTAGTAGTTAAGTGGAATTTCTGGTTGGTTGGTTGGTTGGTTCATTAAAGGTATATATGCATATTTATTTCTTTATCTCTTACTTTAACAATGCCACAGAGATTTAAAGCAGTTATAAAAATATACCATAAAAAGATCAAATAGAATATAAGCACTTTTAAAAAAATAATAGAAATAGTATAAAAACAATAACTTAAAACACAAGAGACAAGTATTACAGATGAGGGCTTATGGCTTAAAGTGAAAGCCAACATAAACATGATTTTGTAAAGCACATGTGAAATGTATCAGCCTTGGAGCTTAAGGTATCATAGAACGGAGGACTCTGAAGATCCTAAGTTTCTGTGAGGTTGATGTAGGTGAAGATGCTCTTTCGGGATTGTTTACTCCTTGCAAGTAGGACTTTCTTGCCCTTCTTGTGGGCTTTTAGGAAGCATCTGGCTAGCCAGGAGAGAATACTGGGATAAATGGACCAACGTCTGATGGAGCACAGACTCCTCTTGTATTTTTATGCACTAGTGTTAATTGTCACCCCTCCTCCTTCTCTCCCATTTGCTCCCCTATCGTGTATGACTGACTGCAGAAACAGAGGGATGAGGACTCGCCTGGGCTGCCTGTCTCACAAATCAGACTCATGCAGCGACTTCACAGCCATCCTTCCGGACAAACCAACCCGGGCTTTGAAGTAAGTGGGGGGGGGGGGGGGGCAGGGTACTCTCCCTTTGTTTCCAGTGTTGGATCCCTTGTCTCTTTCTTTGTCAGTGACCTACTGATTGACCATTTTCAGAAGACATATAATACAGGATCGCTTAAGAAGATTAATCCTTAGTGATTTCATGAGCGAAGATAAAAACAAAATTTACAGATTTCCTTCTTTGACCACAGCAAGCATGACTTACTGTATACCGTTTTCAACAAGACAGTTGGGAAGGTGAAGGAATTTACCAAGAGAGAAGGAGAAATGCAATAATTGGCAAGGAGGTGGTAGGGGAATAAATGGTGTCAAAATGATGAGATGTGTGTAGTGATGCCATCATGCAAATACTTACAGTTAAGTACTTGCATCAATAGGCGTTTCTAAGTTGTCATTTGCATAATGATGCCATAATGCATGTGTCATCATTGTCTCCCCCCCCAACTCCAGATATCCACAAAGGGAATGGTATGGAAATCCAGAGAAATAGTTTAATGGCAATTATAGGGGGACACACATGATGTGGCAAAGGAAATCCATCTTTAGGACCTCCTGTCATCATCATCATCATCACTGTAGCCACTCATATCTACCTCTGATATGATCTGGGAAGAGACTTAACCCTTTTTTACATGCTGTTTTCATAATTAATGAATTTTAAAGGTAGTACTTCTCTATGCAAGTGGGGTTGGGGGGAGGCTGTAAAGTACTTAGAGGATTCCTGTAAGTTTTTACCCAAAGGAAATGCCCCTTTTGGGGGAGGAGTATTTAAATGGGTAATTGTTGGAGAAATAATTTCCCCTAATTTTGAGGTCCTGAAATTATTTCCCTATCTCTATTATTTTTAAATAAAAGCTGGAAGAATTTAGCTATAGATCATCTATATCACATCTACCAATGTCTTAGAACAAACTAACAAATAGAGTAGATGAACATAGGAGGCTTTGGAGAACAGAATTTGGATCCATGATTGGTAAAATTCTAGCCTGAAATATCAATATTCTGTCTCTTTCTCCTTTGTCAATCTCTTGGAATCCAACAAGTTTCATCTCCTGTATAAGAGATAATGTCGAACAAAGATGGGCAATTTCATTGCTGCAGAATTATTTTTTCACAAGAACTTTAGGTGTCCAACCTAAACCCAAATAAATGAAACAGAAATAATGTATCGTTACTATTACAGTCTGAATGCTTCTAAGGCCATTTCCCCACTAACAAGCATCTTCACTACGCATCTTCTACAGTCCTTCAATTATTGTTGTGCCAAAATAACAATAGTGAGGAGATTTACTTCAGGAATGACTGGGTGATCCTACAAAGACACTGAAAGTTAGAAGAAGTTATTAATTGATCTCTAATGTTGTCCAAGTTACTTCAGGTACAGAATATGGACACATCAGATTTATAGAATTTTAATATATTGTTTTTTGGCACCTTTTGCCAACAATTGTAGCTCTTGACTTTCCCTTTTTTCCCATAGAAGACTCTCCACAGAAGAAGCTACTAGGTGGGCAGACTCTTTTGATGTCCTCCTGACTCATAAATGTGAGTAGAAAAAACTTTATTTTGCAATGAATTATTTGCCTTTATGCTTAAAAATGTGCCTGTAGTTTATTAATTAACAAGTTATTGGGTAATTATACAGTACATGCTGAGGGAGAGGGATTCAGTTCTCTTAAAACCTGTGCTGGATTGGATACCATGGGGATTTTCTTTACATGGGTGAGTTTTAAATTGATTGTGACAAGTCTACTGTGTAAATTTATATCCAGGAGGAAATAAATGTGATTTTTCTTCAGTTTCAGTTGCTGTTGTTATTCTCAAGTGACAAAATGTATTTTAGATATTCATTTTTAAAGCAAAGGTGGCCAATTTTCTTCCAGCTGTTCCAGCTGCTAGGACTCCAACTCCTTTGCCCCAGTTTAGAGCCATTGCAGCTATAATACAGTGATAGAAATTCCAGGAATGAAAAGATAAGAGATAGGGCAACCATATTTATATATTATGAGTTATGTGCATTTCCTCACCCTGTCCCCAGGCTAAATCAGCACTTTTGTCAATATATCAGGATGGTCCTCCCTCTTTTGCCACTCCCAGATCAGATTTCTCTTTCTTTGGCAGCTGAGCTGGCTGATTTTTGGCCAAGCTGTTTTGGAAGAGGAGCCATTCCAAAGCCAGGAACAATGGAGTTGGCACAATTGGAACATGGGTCATTTCTGCACTGGAGGAAACTCCAGCTTCATCTGTCCTGCAGCAGCTCACTCTTTATTTTCAGTATTTCTGAATCTGCAAAAATGAAGAGATAATATGATTTCCAGCTGCATTTAAAGGATATGAGAGTGGAAGCAGTGGCACTGTAGAAACAATGAAAATCTGGACCCAACCCATGATCTATACTGCAATATAGATGTCACCCTCTTTTTTGATAACACATAATAAATAAACCCTCTTAGGAGTTTTTAATCAACACTTCTTTCTCCTGAATGTAGTTGTCAAGGTTTGGGAAAGTTTACAGCATAATGGCATGTCTTGCAACAATTTTTACTGAAAATAACACTGGAGACCTAAAGAAGACAGATGCTATTTTTCAACAGCGTTCTAATTATTGGCTAGAGAAAACTGTTCCCTCACATCATGGGTCTTGTTCCCTCTTTATCTTCTAGTCTTAATGATGAGCTTTGGGATTTTTCAAAGGTATCTAATAAGTTAATTAAAATGAATGGAAATTGGGCATTCAGTTTTCTAAGGTAGGCTGCAGATTTCCGCCCACACCATTGTTTGGTACAAAAAGCTACTTATTTCAGTTGGTGCACAATATAATTTACATTCAGCAAGAAAAACCTACAATCTTCAATTTTCATATAATTTTATTTGAATCTCTGAAGCCATATAATCAACTTGCTTCCTGTCATCTATAACCAATATATTATCCCAGAGGTAGTCATAAAAATATTATTCTGGTACACTCACATATTTCTGTTGATACCAAGATTTCTGCTGATATTAGATATATACATGGCTGTAATTTTTTTGAACCTGCCACACATTTTAGCTAAGTGTAGTAATATTGTTAACTTATTTCTTTTAAAGAAATATTTGACTCTGCCCTTGCTTAATGTTGAGAGCCAGTTTGGTGTAGTTAAGGCACCAGGTTAGAATCCTGGAGATCTTGAGTTCTAGTCCTGCCTTGGGCACAAAGCCAGCTGAGTGACCTTGGGCCAGTCACTCTCTGTCAGCCCTGGGAAGGAGGCAATGCCAAACCACTTTGAAAATCTTGCCGAGAAAACTGCAGGGACTTGTCTAGGCAGTCACCAGGAGTCAACACTGACTCGAAGGATATATATATATGTGTGTGTGTGTGTGCGCGCGTGTGTGTATTACTAATCAGCTGTTTTTTATTTTTATTGCTGCTTTAAGCTTGTTGAAAATTGTGTTAATGATTGATTATAGTTTTTATGCTTTTTAGATTTTATAAGTTGCTTTGACTAATTTTGTGGGGTAGGGGAGTGGCAATGATTTAAATAATAAATGATAAATATACTTTGTCAGTACACATAAGTGATCAGGTCGTGTGTTTAAAACATGACAATTTTACTAAACCATATAGTCCTACAAAGTATAGCAAATTAGCCAGAAAAAAATTGGAAGCAACTCAGACAGACACCTCCCTAATTCATAGAAGTATAAGAAGGAGGAGAAGGTGCAGCATAATCAGACATGCAATATTCGGTTATGATAGCCATTGTCAATAAAGTAATTTTAGCAAACCTGTGGAGTTGATTTCATGGTCTGGTCTACCTAGTGGGGCTGACATCAATCTTGCAAGTCTCATTGTGCTGCACCTCCCCCTCCTTCTCATACTTTTGTGAATTAGGGAGGTATCTGACTGAGCTGCTTCCAAATGTTATCTGGACATTTTGGACTTAAAAAAATGCTTTGGCACCTTTTGCCTACGCAACAGCTTTTGCATACCTCTGTCAGGGTCATCCTCCTTACTCTCTACAAGAACACACTGAATTAATCCCATCTAGTTGTAACTAAGGCATGTGTTATTATATTGAGATCTGTAACTAAGGCATCTGTCATTATAAACTGAGTTTATTGGGGATAAAAGCAGCTGGATTACCAGTCTAACTTGTGTTGGGTGCAACTGCCATCTAAATGGACACTTGTAAAGTGAGTTCAGAAGTATCCTCAGATGCACACATGATTCCAACAGGTTAAAGAATTTCAAAGACTGCAGTTCTCCTGTGCAGGAGCACCAATAATTTCTTTGGATCAAGTCCTAGTTTATTCATTTTATCAAGCCCGTTATCACCCGCAGAGACAGTTCAGAACATCAGCTTTTATGTAGATGGAAAATGGAGGAGGAGAGTTGGCCAGAAGGAATGCTCAACCCAGAAGTACTGTTTTAGTTTTTGAAAAGAGGGGCATTACTGCAGAAGTGGAGGAAGACTTGTCAGATTTAAAGGATTTCATGTGATCAGACTGGGAGAGCTCACTTCCTAAGACTTCTGAGAACCTCTGTTTGAGCTGATAATAACAGAATTAGAGAACCAATCTTCTGATTCAGTTTATAGTCAGCTTCTTATTATTGACTCCCTCCTTTATTTCACCTGAGGGTTCTCACAAGGGATTGAACTGTTGGGAAGCAATCAGCCTTAGAAAATTTCAAAACATAAACTATCCATCAAATATTAAAAAAAAAAAAAAGCATGGAGGGAGTTACTATCTATCACTGGTGATATCATAGCAATAAATGCCTGTGAAAGTATCACAGTTATGGCACAAAATGAAAATTGTATTGCAGCAAACATCTCCAAGGTTTTTGAGATGTACCTCTGAAAATGGAAATGACTGTGCAGATCATCTGATCCAACCCCTTGCCCAACTCTTACAGCATCCCCAACAGATGACAAGCCTTTGTTTAAACAGTTCCAGCAAAAGAAAATTCATTATTCCCCAAAGCAGTCTGTTCCACTGTTGAACAACTGTTTCCATTAAGAAATGTTTCCTGATGTCCAACTGAAATTTATTTATTTACCCTTTAAAGCCCCCCCTTTTTTGGGGGGTTCTGTCTTCTGAAACAACTCTGAACAATTTTGCCCCACCTTCCACGTGATAGACCTTCAAGTATTTTGGAGATAGCTATTATACCTCTCCACAATCTTCTTTCCTCCAGGCTACACATACTCAACTCCAACAGTTCTTCGTAAGTTTTTTTTTCCTTTCAGCCCCCTTATCATCTTGGTTGTCCTCCTCTGGTCATGTTTATCAATGTCCTCCCTAAAATGTGGTGTCCAGGACACAATATTCTAAATGTGGTCTGATCAACATAGAATAGAAAGCAGCAATGATTTCTCTTGATCCTAACATGATACTTCTGTTGATGAAGCTTAGGATTGCCTTTAGGATTTTTTGCAGGTGCATCACCATGTTGGCTCATGTTCAGCTTGTGATGTACCAAGACATTCAGATCCTTTTCACGTGTGTTGTGACCCAATATGGTTCCCCCCATCCTATACATCTGTCTTTGATTTTTCCTACCCAAATGAAGGACGCTGCATTTGTCCCTATTGGAATTCATCTTACTGCTTTTTGCCCAGGGTTTTAGCTTGTCAAGATCTCCCTGAATCTTGTCACTTTCCTCTCTGTTTGCTATGGCCTTCACTACTTTGGGGTCATTTGTGAGCTTGATAACCATATCCTCATTCAAGTCATTTATAAATATTTTGTTAAAAAACACAGACCTGTCATATACCACTCCATACTTCCTTCCATTTGCTGAGGTACAGTATATTCACTGGGTATGACTCTGCAACCAGTTCTGTATCCATCAAATGGTACCATAATCAAGCCCATATTTTGTCATCTTTGGTAGCAGAGTCTTATGGGACATTTTATTCAATACCTTGCTGAGGCCAAGGTACACTATGTCCACCACATTCCCATGGTCAATTAAATTGGTCATTTTATCAAAAAGGAAAATTGGGATGATTTGGGATGACTTATTCTTCATAAAACCAGGCCGCCTCCTGCCAAGCAGTGCATTCTTTTCTACATACTCACAAAATGACTGCTTAATAATTTGTTCCAAATAATTGCCAGGTGATGACTAGACTGTAGTTACTTGGGTCCTCATTTTTCCCTTTTGGGAAGATAGGAACAACATTGATTGATTGATTGATTGATTGATTGATTGATTGATTGATTGATTAAAAGCCACCCAATTTCAGATGATTCTGGGCAGCTTACATTAAAAAAGTAAGAACAATTTTTTTAAAAAAGGCAGGTCATAAGTGCCCAGGAGACTCTAAATAACAATAAAACAACCTAGAGGGGCTCATCCACTACTCTGCCCCAAGGCCTGGGAGAATAGCCAAGTTTTCAGTTTGCTCCTCTGACAGTATATCTGTCCTCCATGTTTTCTCAAAGATCACAGATGACATCTGCAAGCTTCTTGAAGGCTCTTGTATGTAATTTTGTCTGGTCCTGAGGTCTTAAACACATTCATGATAGCCAAGTGCTCCCTAACCATCTCTTTACTTGCCTTGGATGTCTCTCCCTCCTTTTGTCAATTGCTTTGCTTAGGTCCCCTTGAACGTGTCATTTGGGGAGAAGACCGAAGCAAAGTAAGGGGTGTGGAGCTGTCAGGCCCAGCCCAAGAACAACGATGAAACAGTCCAGTCGAGTATAGTTCCTTTATTTGCTTACACCTTATAGACAGAATCTTGACCGACTAAATCTATACTATAGCAACTAGTGGATATACCCTGGGAGATTCTGGGGAGTGGCTGCAGGCTGTGTGGTCTTTTGCCTCCTTTCCCCTCCTGGAATGCACCCCCTCCTTCCCGATAGCCTTGATCTCCCACATTGCTCTTCTCCTCAGAGATATGTTCCATCACAGAGCTCTGCTCTCTCTGTTACTTTTTCTATCCTACCATCGTCTCCTAGTGGTGGACCTACTCTTTTCTTGAAACCAAGATGAGGCATCTTTCTTCTAGGGACCAATGCTGAGAGCCAAAAATGTTTCAAAAAGTATATTAAAATATTGTAGAAAAAAATGCATTATAAAAAGAGACATAGATCAGGTATAGAGATCTACAGCAAAAAATGAATGCATTTTCCTTTAAACTGATCCTGCCTTTTTCTTACCTGGAAATAGACAGAGAATGCAACAATATTTTATACTTCCTTACCAGTTGGTTTGATCCATGTACTGCCATAGTACAGACAAAATTAAGTGGCTTTATAAAATCTTATAAATATTAATGCTATGTCAAGTGGTATTTGTTTCCATGGTTTAAAACTCCAGTTGGAGTAATATTTTTGTATTGTCTCTAAACCATTACAGTCAAGTATCCTTTTCCTTGGTTCCATATAGAGTTTTTCTAATGAATCATGGAATCACCATTAAAAAAGTCCTTACAGTGGCCATAATTCAGGGTAAAAATGAATATAACACATATTAAAGCAGCAGATTGGATTGGAAGTGTCTTCATCTAAAGTTAAGTACAAAGTACAAAGAAGTGGTGACCTCTTCCAGATCAAGTTCTAGAAAAAAATATCTTAAAGAATATAAAACATGATTTCCGGAATTCTTTCCAACCCCCTAAAATAGCTCTGCTCTGGGTCACATGGCCAGGAAGGAGGAGGAAGTGCAGCTTAGAATGGAGAAGTTGGTGACATTTCAAGCAACTGTCCAACTGCTTCTCCCATAGGAACATATTAGCAGACTTTTTTTCTGGATCTCTTCTCTCTGCAGCTCCCAACCTGATCTGGCCTGATCTTTAGACTTGAACTTCTTTTGCTGGTGTCTCCCTCAACACCACATTTGATCTTGTTCTGTTAAGTTTTTAGAGAGTCATCCTGCTCTTGAAGAAACACATGGACAGGCAGAGCCCTGAGCCCTTCTATTTCGTTTCTTTTTAACTATAAATAGAAACTGTAAAGAAAAGTCCCATTAGGTTGAACTGAGTAAAAATGGTCCTGTTAAATTTAAAATATCACTCAGTTTGGAACTTAGGAGGGAAAAACTGCTGTGAGAGATGGTTTCTTGTGATTTTACCAAGCTCTGGAATAGTTTTGCACCTGTTTGGTAAATGTTTGCATTCCAAAAAGTCAATTGAAAAATGAGTGCCTACACATTAAAGACAGACATCCTTCCTGAACACAAGGGGTCAGACAAAACTGAGGGCTGCACTAGCATTCCCCATGCTAGTATTTCTATTATGAAAATTGCAACATTAGACTTCCTCTAAGTAGAAACAACTCATAGGACTGCATTTCAAATACTCCTTTACCATTTATTGTCTTGATAAACTGCCAATGAGAGATCAGGAAAACAACATCGGGTTGTTTCCCTTCCAGCTTCTTTTAGTAAGGCCTCAGCTTTTCCTCAATTAGCTGGAAATGCAATAAATGAAGTTTCCATTCATGGACTGTTTTGTGTGTGCCTTTGAGTCAGTCCATACAGTTTTCTTGGCAGCATTATTGGAAGTGGTTTGTTATTTCCTTCGTCTTCCTAAGGCTGAGAGAGAATGACTGGTCCAAAGTCACCCAGCTGGCTTCATGCCTAAGGTGGAACTAGAATTCATGGTCTCCTGGTTTCTAGCCTGGTGCCTTAATCATTATGCCAAACTGGCTGTCACATGTACAGTAGTTCTATATAATTCAGCAATGACTTTCTCCTGGACAACATCCTGCTATAACCTTTACTCATATGTAGATCACACTCAGTTAAGGTTCTCAAGTTATGTTAATTAAAAAATTCTTACTACCAAGTTCAGCCTGCTTATTGTTACCTATTGAGCACAGGTGGGGGTTATTGATAAATTTGCTCCAATTAATGAAGAGCATTTGTGAATTATTTTAAAATGACAATTTCTGTTCCTACAGGAAGCAGGATTACCAATTTTCTCTTTTCTCCTTTTTATAAAGGAATACTATTTTGCTGTAAACAATTACATGAAGAAACAATAATAATGAATGGAAATCAGTATCAAAGCCCACTTTCCACGTGGGAACAGAAATAGGTGTTGGAGCTATTATTAGCTTTTTAAAATGATAAAGTCAAGCTTGATTCCTGGTGACTACATTGACACATAATTAGCTTTTCTGTACTAATTGTCTACCTGTGCTCAATAGGAAATGAGCTATACTCATAAATAGAACAATTTTAATTAAAGGTCACAGATCCCTAAAAGCCTCAAAGGTTTTGTGCCACACTACATATTAAGCAAATTAATGCTACAGTTATGTTTTATTACTTCCCAAAAATCTGAAAAACATGGGAGAACAGCACAAAAACTGTAAGAATACTTATCATCTGAGTACTCTGTAAAATGTGAGTGCGCAAAGAATAGCAATTCCAGAGAAAATAGCTGGTGTGGCCCTTGAAGTTCCTCTCTTTGCTTAGCACAGCATGAGCAAAGATTATTAGGTCTGAAATAATATAAAGCTCTGTCTCCAGCAGTTGACTAATAAAGACTATTTCATATTCACTAGTTATCATCTGATGTTTCAGACATTGAGATGAATTTGTCACAGTGCATATATTCACCTTTGCTGGAAGTAATCTTCCCTGTGGTCATATCACTGAAGGTGAAGTCTCTTATTTTAGATGTTAAATCTCAAAAGTAGGAGGAAAGTAGAGAGGAAATTGAGAGGAAGAGATGGGACCTTGAAATGGCAGAGAGACAGAAGAATCCTGTTTTCCTTGTGCTGTTGATGAGAGTTTATTTGGCCAAGCAGATGAAGATTTCTTTGGACCAGATGCTGGTCCAAAATAGCAACACAAAACAGCACAAAATAGCAACATTGCTCACCCTACATCTCTTCAAGGGTTAGATGTGTTTTATCCAGGTTCCAGCAGGATGAGTTTGCCCCCAAATCCACAGCCTGACGACAACTTACTGACATTGAAAACAATCCTGATTGTAATTGTCTGGGCTTGCTGCTGGGAGATTTCCCCTTTCCTCATCCTTCCTGCTCAACTTTGCAATGTTGGAAATTCCTATTATCTTTCCAGTCCTTCTGAAGCCAGAATTTTTATAACTTTTGTATGTGGTTGCCAGGATTAAAAAAAGAAACACTCTAAAAAAAAGATTGTCAAATACCAGTCTCAGGGTTTTGGTGGTTGTTTTTGTTTTAAATATAACTGGTTGGTGGACACTGCCAAATCACATCTGGACTTTCAGTTTCTGAGTGTAGATAAAGGGCCAAATCACCCATTAAAAAATCAGTTGCCTTGCTCCTTTTGCAGATAAAGGGGATACTTAATTTTTAAATCAAAACAGGGGTGTAGGAATGGGAACCCAAGTCCTTCTTGCCTTTCCATGCTCTGCAGCCTCAAATACATTTCTTTCAGCTCAGCTCCAATAGCTGAGAAGAAAAGGACTTGAAAGGACAAGACATGGGCTGTTAAGGCTGAATTGCAATGGAGTGCCCTCAACATTCCCTGGAAAAATAAGCTTCTGGTATATAGGAGTGGGGGCAACAAGGTGACTGATCCACTGTCATGTTTCATTCATACACAATTCCAGGGTTCTAAATCCTTTGGGAATTAAAAAGGCTCACAGCTGCAAAAATTGTCCTCAGAGCATGGGGACTGGAAGGAAGTGCGTGATCTGATGGTATCACAGCTGCCTTTTTCTCCCTGGAATGCTTGGATCATTTCATTAAAAAAGCCTTCATGATGCCATCACCTTGTGACCTCTTCTTTTTCACTGGCTGCTATTTAGGCTGGCAAGGAAACTCACAACCCAAGAGGCAGAATCATGCGTGCTACTTTAAGTATGTGTTTATGTGGGGGAGGTTGTAAAGTGTAATCTGCTGAATGGAGTGACAGCTGGACAGTTTGCATCATCTCTGCTGAGAGCCTTAGAATTGGGACAGATGATGTTCCCACCTCACCTAAACTGCTGAAGAGAGCATGAAAGCGTTGCTGTTCTTGTTGTGGACACCTTCTGCTTTCATCTCTCAGGAAAAGTTTCTGCAGTTTTGGTATTTTAACAAGGCAGACTATAAACTCATTAAAAATATAGGATAGGAGAGCAGGGCAAGAAAAATATGTCTGTACAACATGGGGAAGGAGGGTCCTCCCAAACCTTTTCCAGCTTTCTTAAATTGTATCTTCAGCTTCTTGCTGAAGAAGGCACTTTAGCAGAAAGGTTATCTTTGTCTCTTGGAAACGGTTTCCTCTTCCTTCACTTATGCCATTCATACAGATTCAATCAACTTTTTTATTCTTGCCATTCCCTGCACATACAGGGGAGATGGATAGGAAGAAAGGAGATCAGAGTGGAAGGACAGGCAGCTAAAAGCAATGTTTTATTTTTAAATGAAATGATGAAACCTGCAAAAGTGATTAATTGTTACAGGACTTCATCAAGCAGAATATCATGCCTACACATTCATGGGACCATTTCTTAGCTATAATAAAAAGATGGGGAATATTTGGCACCTTTCAGGAAGGTGGATGTGGAAAATTCAAAAGTACAGAGCACAACACTAAGGAACCATGTTTATTGCAATGATCATTGGGTGCTTCCTTTACAAGAAAGCAAATGGGAAAGGAAGGATTTTTATAGAAGTTGTAGGCTGCAAGGCAGGAAGTCCTAGGGAGATGATTTGCTGGCCAGTTTGGGGAAGCTAGGGAGGTCCTTGTCCCTGTACGTGAGGTTGTTTCTATCGCTAGGCAAAACGGCCCTTCCAGGAGGGCAGCAGAGCTGCAGAAGTTCCTGCTGAAGGAGACGGAGTGTTCAGGTCATCAGGAGGGTGTCCCGGATTGAGGATGGAACTCTTTGGGGCTTTTCTATGGTGCAATTCCTTTGTAAGAGTTGCCCTTGAGCTGTCCTGTGAGCTGGTGAGGAGGCTTCTATTCTTTGGTCTAGATGGGATGGCAGGGGGCTTTCTCTGAAGGCAAGGAGGGTCAATTTGGGTCTGATAGGATTAGGCAAAGAGAGGAGCTGGATTTGGCCCTGAGGATGTCCAAAAGACAGGAAGGAAAAAGAGCGCAACCTCCATTTTGTTTGTTAGAGTGGACAGTGGACAAATGTCAAGAGTTTTTGTCTTACATTAAATACCCGATGGCCATTTCCCTCCTTTTTAAAACATCAACTAAGATTTTTTGGAACTTTGGCTGCTGCAACCACATTCCAGGGACAGAGAAAAAACTCTTTGGAGCAATGCTACATTCCTGTGGATATCCCTTCCTCAGACCCTGGCTGGAGCAGCCAAACCATAGTTTGAAAGGTTGGCAAATCCTTTTTCTTTTTTTGCTAGAGAAAGAGAGAGACTGTGTGTAAACCTGGCTACATCTTATTTCTGCTAATTTCAGTATATATGAGATTGTACTATCAGCCCAAAGGTTACTCCAAGGTTCTACGTCACTGTTGCTCCCTGAGGTTTACAAAAATCACAGGACTGACTATTTTGGCCCAGCATTAGAGAAAAGATGTAGCCACCACCCAAACCCACTCATCTCATCCTCCTCAGTTTCTTGTTTGTATCTAATAATACTGAACAGATGACATGATCCACATCACTCTATGAAGTAACCTTCACTCCTCACATGCATTCATAGCTCACTGATGGCTTCTTGCATGTTAGAGAATCTCAGCACAGTGACAATTACACGTTTTGGATCTTTAGATGCCACTGTAGGAGGGAAAAGAGGAGGGTGTGATACTGAGCTCTTGTTTGCAATAATGGAAATCTGTCCTACAGTATCCTCCTTCAGCTAGATGAAGGCATATATGCAAAAGATGCAGTCTGAGCAGGAGCAAAACCCAAGAGTGAGAAGATTAGGAACAGAAAAAAGAGAAGACTATGAAGCTGAGAGAAAAAAGAAACAGCTTCCCAGGAGTCAGGCTCCTTTTTCTTAAGATGTTTTCTTTATAGAATCCCAGAATAAATTGAGGGCAGGAAGTCAGCCAGAGGTCTGTGTTGGATCTTCTACCTCCAGCTGCTGATCCTGCCCTCTGACTTCCCAGGCTGCCTTGTGGAGCAAAGAGGTTTTTCTTAGTCTATCAATCATGGGAAAGCATTCCCCTTTTTTCAGCCTCTGCTCAGCTCCTCACGTCCTCTGGCAAGCCTTCTATTTCAGAAACCCCAAAGTACGTAAGGATGTTGGAAACCAAACATCAGAAAGAAAAGAAGGGGACAATACATGAACACATTATGAGAAAATGTTGTAATTGTAATTATTATTAATTGTTTTAACATTATTATTAATGCTGGGCAAAGATTCTGCTCTTTTCTTTTAAATCTGTTTGATGGAATACATGCATATGTATACACACACATAAAAACACACACGCATATAATAGAAATTATCTCAAAGGAGAAGAAAACTTTAGAAAAATTTCCAGGAGCATTGAGAAAAAGTGGCAAAGGTTGTTTATGAATGACCTTTATACATTTTTTTCCAGCAGCTTATAGCCTTCCCAGGGTTCAATTCACTTCTAAGGGCAGACATGACGGAATTGTTCCCATTGGGAGTTTTTCAGTAACATGTCATGGCTGATAATTCCCCTGAGAAATAATTGGAGAATTTCTCCTTTCCTAGAATAATGTATAGACACTGCCACACCATTTGTCTGTCTCTGAATTTGACAGAGGATTTCAAAATCCCATTTATCTCCTGCCCAAATTATTCTTGTTTAAAAATCCCAAGACAATTAGAACAAACTAAAGATGTTGGGCCAAAATCAGACTGTTATATTCCTGGTTCCCTACTGAAGTCAGAATGTTGTTCTCCTGTGATTGCCAGAGTCCAGAATGTTAGAAACATGTAAGTATCTATGAGCTACTTGTGTGGCCTGATTCTCAATATTCAATGAAGCATGTTCTTAAACTAAGAATTGATTTGCTCTGCACAAAAACCATGGAGTTTTTGATCACGTTTCAACAGAAAAGCACCACATTCAGTACTTAATACTCATGTGGGTAAAATATTGCTAACCGTGTTTCAAAATACTTTTAGAATTTCAATGCAATAAAGAGCAGGGGTTTAGTGACAAAATGAAGATAACACTGAATTGTCTTACCATCTGAGAGAGAATCGCAGAGTATTGACAGATTCCAACCTTCAGAGATTTGGGAACTGATTTGGCACTTGCTAAGTATGCCTCCCACTTTCCTCAGCCTAGCAAAATAATTATGATTCCACATTTATTATAACCTCACATTTAGAAGTTGGCAAAGCTAAGCCCAAAAGCTATTTGTAGTCATAATTCAATTCCCTTGAACTTCATTATCAGGCCGAAGAGCCTTCTAGAGGGAGAAAGAAAAAGAATCTTATTCAGCCAATGTCTCAAAGAAGGTGGAATCCAAGGGGTTCTTTTGCCTTCCTTTGCAGTTTCATTGCATTAAGGAAGAGCAGGGATGAATGCCAGCTGCAACGCCTTCATGTCATTTTTCATGAGTAGATGGGCGACTGCCTAAAGTGGAGAACCTCCTCTATTTGTAAAGCTCTCCACGTGATTTAGGATAGTGATTTTCCACAGTCATTACTCCCATGAAGAGCCTTTACTAGTAGAAGAGGCTCTCTGCTCCAGTGGCTTCTGGTGATAGTAGAGGGTAAGATGAAAGAATGGGTCTACTGCACATATCCCTTAAGCCAGCCAGAACATACTGGTTTCCTCAATGCCTGAAGCGGCTTCTATTACTGGAGGTGACTCATTTCACGTGTTGCAAGAAGACTTAGGATTAATTCTTTCTGGCTGTGTTTGCATATTGTGCTAATAGAGCCAGTGTAGTTGCTAAGGTGTTGGGACTTTGACCAGGAAGACCAAGGTACAAGTTCCCATTTGATCATGGAGCTCACTCAATGACTTTGAGCCACTTATTTTCTCTCAGCCCAATCCACCTCACAAAGTTGTTGTTATAGGATAAAATGAGAGGAGACTCCATGTAAGCTACCTTGCACTTAAAGAGAAAAGGTGGGATATAAATGCAATATAAATGATAAATAAAACCAGCATATGGCTAACTGAACTTTCTGGATTCACCTAACACACCAAACCATTGGCTAAGCATGTTGGCTGGCCTGGCACAATGCCCTGAACAACAAATAAGCCAATCTCAACTTCTGAAGTGATAAACCTATGTAATTTCAGCTGTGTGAGTTCAGATAAAGAATGACAGGATTTACTGCCTCTTTGTACCAGCAATAATAACAAGAATCAGACATGCTGGCTTTCTGGGTGAATATGTTTTGTTGCTTGCAGAAACCCCACTTATAACCCACAGTTGTACAGCCCAAATATAGGTTTACTGCCTCTGGGAGAACTCAATTGAATCACAACTAATTTACTTTAACAGAAAATCAGTGACTGTAGTACTTTGAGAGACAGGCTTTCTTAGAGCCTGCTGAACAGGGAATGCAAACACTGTTATTAAAGGCTTTTCTTTATTGTTCAAAATATTACAGTTACTAAGCACTAAAGAGGTAAGGACACTATCATTATTCACATGTAGCCAGCAGCAGACTTCTCTTTTTTTGCTGGTTTAATGATAGGAATAAATACATTAGTTTTTTATACACAATGGAAAATAGAAATATTTTCTAAATATCCAATTAGACTCAGAGGTCATCCAGGTACAATCTTCGATTCAACCACAATCTAATTTTCGTCTTATTTTGATCTTTGATCCGATTATGCTTCTCAGGTGGTAACTGTTTAAAACCTATTTCAGTAAGATAGTCATGCTTGTTTTTCTGGTGCAATGCATCCCGCGGAAAGACATGGTGGGATGCTGAAGTGGTAGAGTGGATTGTATTATACTATTTCTGATTTGATTCTCTAGCTACAGCCTGAATGGAAGATTTGGCTAAACAGATGTTGCCATTCACTTTCTCTACAGACAAAGAGGAAGTGATCCACTAGTGGGATTCCTTTGACTAGTAGGTGTTGGCCTACCTTCAGCAGATACCTCCAGGGTGAAACCACTGCCTAGCCTATGTTGAAGTTCCACTGTTAAAACAATGGTGGGAAGGGTTCTGGCCTATTCCTGGAATAGTAGAAATTGTGGAAAGGAAATGCATGTTCTGGTATAACAGCCAAACCTGCAGTGAGTTTAGATAGAAAGCAATGGAAGTCAGCAAGATCTATTCCCCCTCCCAGTGTCTGTCATCCAGAAAAGAGAGAGCTCCGATAAGTTTCTCTCTCTCCAGGATGCCCAAACATTATGCTTGGCTTTTCCATGATTTTTTTTTTTTTTTGCAAATAATGGGCTTAGGGGTTATCCTGATCATTCTATCACCAGAATGAGCAGGGAACCATTTTGGACAGTGTGCTTCAGTTTGTTGCAGGCTAACACCAAGAGTGCACTGGCTACTTCACAGAAGCCAGAATACCCTTTCAACTGACTCAGTGCTTACCATAACGTCTAATATCTTTCACAATTACATTTACCATGAATGCAGTCATACTGCAATCGCCATAATTCTTGTCTTGTAAATGGAAGGTTGCTGGTTTGAAATCTGCCAGAAACTTTTTAAAAAAACCCTACTCTTATTTTTCTGTGTGGTTAAAAAAAAAATAAAAACAACAAACTTCCAGTTTCATTTTTCCAGTCACCTGAAGGATAGGGTTTTCAACCTCAGCTCACAAATAACCCAGAGATTATTTGGGCTATTAGGGAGCTGAGGGTGATATCCTCACATCTCAAGTGATGGGAATAATGATGAAATGGTACACCACAGGACTTATTAAAAAAAACCCCACAAACACAGATAGGGAAAAGTAAGAAGCTCAGGGAAAGAAAAACAGTAGTAAAAACCCCACAGACATTTCTGCCAGATTTCAAACCAGCAACTACTTTTTAGAGGACTAGAGTCATTGTGCTATTACAGAGTTCATGGTAAAGGTATCTCTAAAAAAAAAACACTAGAAGGCAATAGAGCAATAGGAAATGTTTCTTTTTAAAAAAGTGATTTGATATGCCAGTGTGCATATGCCTTCTGATGCTTTAAATTTGTATACATAAAATCAGTTTACCTGTGTGTATACATTTGTCTGTATATGTGATTATTTTATATCCAGAGTGGCTGGATAGCATAGTGGTTAGAACACCACCTTTGACGCAGGAGACTGGGGTTCAAATCCGGCTGGTACCTACCTTACCAGTTGGGGGCCTTGGGCAAAGACCCCCTAATGTTTCACCTGCCTACCTTAAATATGAGGGTGACACAAAAGTCATGCTGGCTCGGATGTTGCCCAGATTAACAAGGTCCGCGTCAGATGTTGGGGAACCAGGATAATCTGATGATAAGTGGGCTACTGGAACAAACCATACATGGATGAGACAAGAGAACCTGGAATTGATGGAATGCTACTACAACAGCAGACCTAATGAGAGGGGATATATGAAATGTATAAGGGAATTAGGGATGGACAGAAGACCTACATCCACACTAACTGAGAAACTAACTGAGAACAGCAGGTGGCAGCCGTGGCCAGGAGGGCTTTTGCACAGCTTCGGGTTGTGCACCAGTTACGCCCTTTCCTGGATCGGGATGCCCTGCGAACAGTCACTCATGCCCTTGTTATCTCCCAGATAGACTACTGCAATGTGCTCTACATGGGGCTACCCTTGAAGAGTATCCGGAAGCTTCAGCTGGTCCAGAATGCGGCTGCGCGAGCAATTTTTGGGGCCCGAAGAAGGATCCATATAACACCTTTGCTCCGTGAGCTGCATTGGGTACCGGTTTGCTTCTGGGTCCAATTCAAGGTGTTGGTTATCACCTTTAAAGCCCTACATGGCATGGGGCCAGGTTACCTGAAGGACCACCTCACCCCCACGATTTCAACCCGTCCCACCCGATCTCACAGAGAGGGCATGCTCCGGACCCCCTCGGTAAAAGAACTCCGATTAGCAGGGTCCAGAAGGCAGGCGTTCTCTGCTGTAGCCCCCGCCCTTTGGAACATCTTGCCCCCGGGGGTTGAGACAGGCCCCCTCACTCCAGGCCTTTCGGAGGGATTTGAAGACCTGGCTCTGCCATCTGGCCTGGGGCGGGGAGGGAGGATATCAGAAATGGGGTTGGCTGGCCCCTTAGCGGCCTGGTGTGGCCTCTATTGGCCTCTTGGATCTTTTAGCCTTTTTATCTTTATCTTTATCTTTGTAAATTCTGGTTTTTATAACTTTTATAACTTTTAAACTTTTTTATAATTTTAATTATGTATTTCCGATTTTAGTTGTTGTAAGCCGCCCAGAGTCCCCCGTTGTGGGGAGATGGGCGGGGACAAGTCAAATAAATAAAAAATAAAATAAATAAACAACTAGTTACCCAGTGCTTCAACATAGTGAAGAGGAAGCTGCTCTCACAACTTGAGATAGACCAACTCCACATTACAGCCTGGACTCAAGCAGACCTGGAAGAACAACTGGATGGTCAGCCAACACCTGAAGCTGGAATATTACTGCCATCCGCTCCATTACAGAGCACAGCAGCTGATATGAGGCATAAGATCATGGATAAACTAGCTACAGTCAACCCTCGAGATCGATTACCAAGGCTCAGTGGAGAAGTACCATTGGATAGTATATTAGAAGATGCCAATAGAGCCCTCCAGACAATCCCTGGAAATGCTTGGCTACATGATCAAGAAGAATAGCAGTACATACTCCGCCCCCTGGAAAACGAGATTGGAGGCTAAGATCAAGGCCACTCAGAGAGAAGTCAGTCAGCTGGTAGAATTACAGAAGGGTGTGGAGATTAAGGATAAGACTTGGCTACTGAAAAAATACATGGGCCTGACTCCATCTAAAGCCCTAGAGACTGCTAAACAAAGGCTCACAGCACTGGCTACCAGGCTAAGGAGATACACTAGAGAAGCAGAGGCCAAGAAGATAAATGCCCTGTTCTCCAAAGAACCATCCAAGGTGTACTCCCAACTGCAGTGCAATCACACAGTAACAGCAGAGCCACCAGCAGCGGAAACTGAACAGTACTGGAAGAACATATCGGAGAAAGAGAAGACACATAACACCAGTGCAAAGTGGCTGCAGGACCTGAAGGCAGTCCACAGCAATCTCCCAGAACAGGAACCAATCACCATCACAGTAGCAGACATCCAACAGTGGGTCAAGAACATGAAGAGCTGGACAGCACCTGGCCTGGACATGATCCACACCTACTGGCTAAAGAAACTAACAGCCGTGCATGACGCCTAGCAGCACAGATGAACCAGCTGCTAGCAGCAGGCTCCCACCCAAACTGGCTAACACAAGGAAGGACAGTGCCGATCATGAAAGACCCTCACAAGGGAACAGCAACATCAGGAAGAAGGAGCATGAGAAGCTGGAGAAGTACCAGGGCCTGAAGGAGGAACTAGAGAGGATTTGGAAAGTAAAGGCCAAAATGGTCCCAGTGGTGGTAGGAGCACTTGGGGCTGTGACTCCTAAGCTGGGAGAGTGGCTCCAACAGATCCCAGGAACAACATCAGAGCTCTCTGTCCAGAAGAGTGCAGTGCTAGGAACAGCTAAGATACTGCGCAGAACCCTCAAACTCCCAGGCCTCTGGTAGAGGACCTGAGATTGAGGAAGACACATACCACTCATAGGGGTGAGAGGAGAATTTTATACATACATACATACACACACATACATATACACATTTGTCTGTATATGTGGTTATTCTCTCTCTCTCTCTCTCTCTCTCTCTCTCCCTCCCTCCCTCCCTCCCTCCAGGAAGACGTTCTCACGGAGAGGAAAACAACTGGTCATTGCTTTCCTGTAGCTGAAGGATAGGAGAACACAGCAGCAAGGGAATTTTCCAATCGAAGGATGTTGTCTGGGCTGAATATCTTGCAAATTGCTGTAAAAGTATCTCAGTCCAAGCAGGATTTTTTTTTTTTTGAAGTTGATTCAGAGTCAAGTTGGCAGGACCATAGGGCAGGAGCAGCTTAAGCACTAAGCACCCAATGATTAGCAATGTGGACTGAATCATGCTGAATTGCTAATTTCTGTTAAATCATACACACCTTCATTTCTAAACCATTTTTAAAATATTCTTACCAGATGGAGTAGCTGCATTTCGTACCTTTCTGAAGACAGAGTTCAGTGAAGAAAACCTGGAATTCTGGCTGGCATGTGAGGAGTTCAAGAAGATACGATCAACTACCAAACTAGCTGCCAAGGCCCACCGGATTTTTGAAGAATTTATTGATGTGCAAGCACCGCGAGAGGTTAGCAGATGCAAGGCATGGATATTTGGGTAGGAGGTGTCTGGGAAACAAGGGTGCTCCCCTTGGGTTAGTCAAACTTAGTACTTCAGCATTACCTTTAGAATTGGGGATACTTATGAGTCCTCGGTATGACTATGGAAATTGAAGAAGCCATGATCACTCTGATGATGTCTCATTCATCTGTGAATAGTTTGCATCATACTACAAGTGTCTTTAAAATCATATTTTTATCCTGAATGTTTGAAAAAAAAAATCCAAGGACATATCCTTACCTTCTCTCATATCATTTTATCTACACAACCCTGTGAAGTATGTTAGACTTTGAGATAATGACTGGCTCACAGCCAACTAACAGTTTCATGGTGAAAGGGAAGGATAGGAGACAATTGTGATTAATAATTATTTTCATACCCAGACTATTTTTTACAAAAATCATAAGTTGGAAATACAAGTAGTCAATACTCTGTATTGCCACGAACATGTCAGCAAGCCTAATACCAAATTCACTTTTCATCTGAAAAGAAAGTACTCATTTTTGACTAGGTGACAAAGCCACCACATTTGAATGAAAGGAATAGAAAAATAATTTATTTCACATAAGTTATCTTATGCTTTTTCTCTCCTTAGGTAAACATAGACTTCCAGACACGAGAGGCAACAAGAAGGAACCTACAAGAACCATCACCATCATGCTTTGACCAAGCCCAGGGGAAAATTCATAGCCTTATGGAAAAAGACTCTTACCCCAGGTTCCTGAGGTCCAAAATTTATACAGACCTGTTGTCTCAAACCCAGAGGAGGCTCAGCTAGGGCAGGGGTCAAGAGGAGTGCCCTCCTTAGACACCATGAGCTTCCTGCACTAGCCACATCCATCTCTATGTGTGATGTTAAATTCATTTTCTTACAACAGCAATAGAAGGAGAGGAGAAATGGAAGAAGCATGGAGAGATTGAGTTGTGTACATGGATAAAACATTTCACAGTATGAATCCAGTACTGTCTTTGGATCCTCATCCTTCTATGCATGCATGTCTGTATTTTAACTGAAGACCATGCATTTGTTTAGCAGTAAAATCCTTAGCTCAACCCTGATAGAAGCTTCTAGAATATTCCAATATATTTGGACAAATCAATGTATTGGTGTAAAAGTAGGGTTAAGAACAATGGCCAGATTGGGCTACTGTCTGCAATGTTGCTGGAAGGAAGGCACATAAGAGAGTAAAAGCTGTACTAAAATCTCCAACCTGTTTGTTTTGAGATTGCAACTTCTGGTATTTCCAGTGGTCCAATCCCATCCAGAGGGGACCAAACTGGGAAAGGTGATTCTAAGTGAAAATAGAATAATATTGCCAAGTCCTCTGTCAAAATAATTCAGGTTCACATAATCTCGAAGTTTATAGACTAGGGATGGAGAAACCCACAGGTCTTCAGATGGTGAGCATCCTTTACTATGGCTATGCTGATTGCAACTGCTGGGATCACATCTGGTGGCAACATCTGGTGGGTCATATGGACCCTGTCCCACTTTATTCATTAACTTCTGTATAAAACAGAAATGCTGAATTAATGACAGCTGGATGTGAGATTGGGTGTCCTTTCATCATCATTTTGAAGATTAGGTTTTTTAAAAAAAATAATTTGTACAAATGGACATTAGAAAAAAGAAAAGAAAAGAATGTGCATTTCTTGTGCAATTTGAAGTGATTCCCTCATGTTGCTTGATAGTAAGACTGTCCTGGCAAGGAATTCTGTATACATTTTTCATATTTCAGGCTAAGGAGGCAGAGGTCTTTCTTCCAGGTTAAAACATCTGTTTCCTGCACAGAATGGACCAAGCCACCTTGATTAATATGGCTAGTTCTGTTACTGGACAAATTGTCCAAGGTGCTAAATTATTCAAATGACAGATGGGTATTAGAGGTAGCAAATTACATTTTGTCCTGGAAGGTATCAACTTGTTCTGCTAACAGGAATCTCTGGGAATTCCCTTGGGATTGGATCTAGAATATTTAGTTAACAAGTAAGAACACATGGGTGCAGCTTCCCTCACCTGATTATTCCAAAATCCCCAACTGGGTGATAAATTATTTTGGAACAAAATGGTGAATTTTGCCCCATGGAAAGGGAGCGAAGGTACCCGGTGTGAAGTCCAGAGGCCTTACTCCTTTAAGAGCTTCAACCTGAAAGTGGCAAAGCTGCAGAACATACCAGACTCTAATAAAAATGATCATTTTCCTATTTTCATTCACACTGGGGGATTGAAGTGGCACTGATTTTTTTTTCCATTGCTCTTATTTATTATTACCAAACTGATGTTGGTGCTCTACATACATATAATGACCCTGTTCCTAGGGAACCTGCTTTGGGGGAAAAATATTCCTTTTTCCTGATGAAAAGCTCTGTCTTGAAGCTCTGTTTGTGTGAACTGATAGATACTAGACATTATGCAGCCTGCATTTTTCTTCTCTTACAGCAGCATGCCCAATTATGTATGTACAGCAGATGTTGTATTTCATAACTTGAGATTTGCAGCTTAAAATAGACTTCACATAGACATCTGCTGTGTCATGATGTTGTCAGGCTTTGCAGAGAATAAATATTTCACGACAGACTTTGTACTGGATGTGGTTGCAGGGAGGAGGTTGGATTGCCCAATTTGGAGGATGCAAGAAAACAGGATTTGAAAGCTAATTGACAGCCAAGATGCAAAGATACCTATGATATCAGAGGCTCTGTCCTCACAATTGTGAGGCATATAAAAGAGTTTCTCACCTCTGCTGTAATGCTGGATTGGAAGTGGCCTTCTCTGAGGGATTTCTGGATTCAAACACCTGTCCCCTCAAGATCTGCAGAGGTGTACTTATGGCATCTCGGTAAGGCATCCTCTGACTGATTCTGCCATTACCAGGTGTGTGGAAATAGTGGAATCATGAGGCAGAATGGCTTCTGTTTACAAGGCAAATCATTCACCCAGATGATCCTACTGTCTGGGATGGGCTTATTTCTATTAACTACCAGGAGGACTCATGTGGGATTTCAGGTAAAGTGGAGAGAGAGGGGCAGACTGGATGAAGCAGAAGCAATAAACACAGGTGGATTAGTAGGGCTGGGTATGCACTGGATTCCCAGCTGCCACCATCCAAACCAGCCTGCAGATGTCTCCTGAGAAAATGTAGGACATTCCTGAGGCATTCCTGAAATTTCCATTTACTGCCAGAGGCAATTTCAAAGCATTGCTAGCTGTCTGGAGCACTTCCTGATGCTTGCACAGGATGGGGGCACAAAAGGTGCTAAGCCACTCTGTGATGGGCTTAGTTTTGGCTTAGCATTTGATAAGAACTCAGTCAATGCAGTCTGATAACCCTGGTTTATGACTTAGCCTAGAATGAATAGAATACTGCTAGAGGTGGTTGACCTCTGCAGTAGAATCATACAACAGAGATTTTGCTGAAGTGTAACCCAGCAAAATCAAGGTAGAGAATTGCAAATATGAATGCTGTTCCAGGAGGAGGAGCAGGACATGGTTGCTGGGAGTTGTTCCATTTGAATTTACTTCTGGTGTGAGAGCGCATTCAAATATGCAGTCCCCCATCTGTAGTAGGAAGAAGAAGAAGAAGAAGAAGAGGAGGAGGAGGAGGAGGAGGAGGAAGGAGCCATATGATGGTGCTTTTGTAGATTTGTGGTTAGAGTTCAGAAGGAATCAAATATGCTGGATAAAGGAGGGGGAAGGAAAAGGGATTTCCTAGTGGGGACATTCTAAAGTTACAGAGTAAGAATAAGTTAGGAGATTTCTTAAGGAATCAGGGTTAGGCTATCTATAGTTTTTTGTGGGTATCAAATCTCTGGATTTTGGTCATGTAACACCTACAAGTGATGAGAGCTTTCTTTAGCAAAGGGGAAGGGTACTTGTGGCCCTTCGTATGTTGATGCTGAACTATTCCTCCCAGCATCACTAACCAGCATGGCCCATGATGGATACCTGAGTTGTATTGCAACTACCCTCACCTCCTGACTTAGCAAATGCTTAAAGCATTCTGAAGCAAGTTTTTAAACAGACATTTATTTAGCATAGTAGAGAATGGAAAAATACTTTAATATAGGCTTGTGCTCATTATTCTGAAGTAGTCACTCTGATGGCTTATTTGCAAGGCTGCTTCATAAATATTTTTCTTTCATGTGGACTGCTTTAGGCTGCAGTCTTCTAGCCCTTGCATGGAAGTAAGGCCCATTCATCTTAATAGGCTTACTTCGAAGTAGACATACCAAGGTTTGCACTATTAGTCTTTCAAGATTGCTATGTTGTTTTCACTATGCTGATTATATTTTTCTGCAGAAACTGTAGAACCTTAGATGAACTTTCTGCTTTCTGCATTCTCTTTTAGACTACAGGAAAGAGACTCAATCATATTTTTAAAGTATAATGAAAGGAAACATCTTATCTGAAAGCAGTGTAATTATTTTGGTGACTGCTTTTGTGCAAGGAAATTCTTTCTCTTTCTTGGAAATGAAAATAGCCTAATTATTTAGAACCTTGTTTTAATTGAAAAATAGGCATCCATTGTAAATACCATGTGAACGGTGCAGCCTCATGTGATGAATAGTTTCTTTCCATGTTAATAAATTCAAGGAAATGGATGTGGCCATTAATTATTGCAATATCCTCTAATATTCCATATATATATATATATATATATATATATATATATATATCCCCTTACTTTCACTCAACTCTAATGGACAATCCAAGGAGAAAATATGCTTCTAAGCTCTATTAGCCTAAATACATTAAACAAACATAATCTGTTATTTGTTAGTTAAAGGTTTGTATGCCCCAAATTCTGGTATCACGTGGAAGCAGGGGCAGTGGAAGGTATACATGATGTTCCCTCAGTTTCCAGAAATCTCTGTTTTAAAAGGTTCTTGATTTGTATATCACTCCTGCTGTCTCAGGCTTTGCAAGAAACCTTTAAACAAGCCTAAGCATAAAAACTGCATGGCGTGGATAAAGTGGACAGGCAGAAGCTATTTTCCCCTTCCCAAAAGTCTAGAACCAGAGGTTATCCAATGAAATTGAATCCGGGAAGAACCAGGACAGACAAAAGGAATTCTCTTTCTCTTTTTTCTTTTACACAACACTTAATCTTTAGACTTTAGAATTCACTACTACAAGATGTGGTGCTGACTACCAGCTTGGCTGGCTTCAAAAAAAGGGTTGGACCAATTAACGTAAATCATGGGGATCAATGGCTATTAGCCTCTGAAGACCATCAGACTGCCTCTGAAGACCATCTTATGGGAAAGTAGTGGACTACTTTGTGCAGTTGGTTGGCCACTATGAAAACAGACTGCAGGACTAGATGGGCCAGAGTGCAAACCAGCAGGGCATTGCTTATATTCTTAAGATGATATGCCATGCTATGCCACATAATAAGAATATGTGGATTCTTGCATGTGTAATGTGGCTGGCTGGGTGTAGTTAGATTATGCAAGGCTGGGTCAAATCTAACTCTTTGATAATTAGTTGACTGGGTCACTTGATTCCTTTTTGGTGTTCCCACAATACAGTAATGTACAATGTAACAGATCTATGTACTAGAGTGGGCAGTCAGAATGACAACAAAACCCAACCTGAACTAAAACAGTGGCAAACAATTTTTCATTGTTACCAAGAAAACTACTAGATGTGTCCATGTAATTACTAGAAGTCAAGCTTGACTTAAAGAGATCTTTCCCAGTTGAATGAGTTGTGGGAAATGACCAGTAAGTTTAGTTTATGCCTATCAGAAGTAGAGACTTGTGTGATATTACTCCAATAGACATAATTTTGCTGCCACATCAGCAAGAACTTATAGCTGCACATGCCCGTGCCCCTGAGAAACAGAACAAGCTGCAGGATATCATCCATATTGCTTTTGGGGTATTATTTTATGTAGAAGGTGTTTAAAGAGGGGACATGGAAAACCCCATCTGTAACACTCATAACTAAGCTTGTGTACTTATTTAGAGAAACATGTAGGATTCTACATGTCATGATGTTTTGATTATATATCTGATTACAATAAGCAATACTAACAACCTCCTTGCATATAGAAAAACTGCAGATCAGGAAGCAGGATAATTTGAAACTCACACACAAGTTTTCTTTTTGCAGGACTATTGTGTATTAGAAGCATTCAGAGATCAGGTCTCTCATCTACAATTTGAACAGTAGAGTTGCAAGAAAACTGAACCAGTTGTTGAGACTGTAGGTGGAAGATAACTGATTAATTATCTATTTCCGTAGATCAGGCTTAGCATTTCATAAGCACATTGCCCCCAGCTGGCAATCATAGTTAAACTTTATAACAGTAATAGATCACCATGGGCAATCATAAAGGAATTTGCTGGAAAACAGATAATCTTGTTATTCTAAAGTTATTTTAAATAGTGAGGAACAGTATCATTTAGCATCCCCTCAGAAATTTATCTCTTTTGCATTATGCTTGCTTGCATGATTAAAGGCTTCTAGAGCAGACATTCAAATGGAAAGATTTTTTAGAAAGTTCTGTCACCCAGAGCTTATTTGCACATCAGCCTTTGGAGTCTGAAATTTGCTGTTTAAGCTTGCCACTTCTGTTGAGCCTGCCTTGTTATCTACCAACTGAATGTGACAAGGAGAGATTGGGACTGGTGCAATTTTTTTCTCTTGTTCTACTATTAAATGAGGAGTAATTAATTCCTGTTTTAAGGCTGCTACTGTGCTTCCTTTTTAGTTTTGTACAAGAAAAAAGCAGCTATGTTATGTTAGCCTAGTAAAATGAAATCACCTTCATTTTTATTTTGCTCCATACTTTCTATTTGTCTTTTCTCACATCCACATGAATTAGTTAAATATTGTACAGTACTACGCAAAAGTTTTAGGCAGGTGTGAAAAAATGCTGTAAAGTAAGAATGCTTTCAAAAATATATATTGTAATTGTTTATGTTTATCAATTTACAAAATGCAAAGTGAGCAAACAGAAGAGAAATCCAAATCAAATCAATATTTGGTGTGACCACCCTTTTTCTTCAAAACAGCATCAGTTCTTACACTTGCACACTTTGTACACTTGCACAAAGTCAGGGATCTTGTAGGATTAAAGTCAGGTGTATGATTAACCAATTATACCAAGCAGGTGCTAATGATCATCAATTTCATATGTAGGTTGAAACACAGTCATTAACTGAAACAGAAACAGCTGTGTAGGAGGCTGAAAACTGGGTGAGGAACAGCCAAACTCTGCTACTAAGGTGAGGTTATGGAAGACAGTTTCATGTCACAGGTCATATACCACGGCAAGAGTGAGCACAGCAACAAGATACAAGGTAGTTATACTGCATCAGCAAGGTCTCTCCCAGGGAAGAATTTCAAAGCAGACTGGGGATTCAAGATGTGCTGTTCAAGCCCTTTTGAAGAAGCACAAAGAAATGGGCAACATTGAGGACCGTAGATGCAGTGGTCGGCCAAGGAAACTTAATGCAGCAGATGGAAGACACATCATGCTTACTTCCCTTCAACATTGGAAGATGTCCAGCAGTGTCATCAGCACAGAACTGGTGGAAACCAGTGGGACTCAGGTACACCCATCTACTGTCTGGAGAAGTCTGGCCAGAAGTGGTATTCATGGAAGAATTGCAGCCAAAAAAGCCATACCTCTGATTTGGAAACAAGGCTAAGCAACTCAACTATGCATGGAAACATAGGAACTGGGGAAAAATGGCAGCGGGTGCTCTGGACTGATGAGCCAAACTCTGAAATATTTGGCTGTAGCAGGAGGCAGTTTGTTTGCCAAAGGGCTGGAGAGCAGTACAATAATGAGTGCCTGCAGGCAACAGTGAAGCATGGTGGAGGTTCCTTGCAAGTTTGGGGCTGCATTTCTGCAAATGGAGTTGGAGATTTGGTCAGGCTCAATGGTGTCCTCAATGCTGAGAAATACAGACAGATACTTATCCATCATGCCATACCATCAGGGAGGCGTGTGATTGGCCCCAAATTTATTCTGCAGCAGGACAAAGACTCCAAACATACAGCCAATATCATTAAGAACTATCTTCAGCATCAAGAAGAACAAGGAGTCCTGGAAGTGATGGTTTGGCCCCCACAGAACCCTGATCTCAACATCATGGAGCCTGTCTGGGGTTACATGAAGAGACAGAAGGATTTGAGGCAGCCAACATCCACAGGAGATCTGTGGTTAGTTCTCCAAGATGTTTGGAACAACCTACCTGCCACGTTCCTTCAAACACTCTGTGCAAGTGTACCTAGAAGAATTGATGCTGTTTTGAAGGCAAAGGGTGGTCACACCAAATATTGATTTGATTTGGATTTCTCTTCTGTTCACTCACTTTGCATTTTGTAAATTGATCAACATAAACAATTACAATATATATTTTTGAAAGCATTCTTATTTTACAGCATTTTTTCACACCTGCCTAAAACTTTTGCACAGTACTGTATGTAATCAAACTTAGCTGGAGTTGTGAGATGTGCTTAATAAAGTCATTGCATGAAAAAGCAGCTAAAAGAAAGAAAGGTGAAGCTGAAAGATTGTTTCCACCTCTAGAACAATAACCTTAAAAGGGAAGTGAGAACATATTTGGTTTGTAATGGCACTGTGGTAAAATAACCAGATTTCAGAAAGCCTCTGTATTTCTAAGAATGAGTATTTCAGAAGGACTTTTGGCAAATGCAGATTCTCATCCCAGATTTATGACTGAAGAAATTGCAGGTGCCAAAATTTTCCATATTAAAGAACAGTGAAAATTGTTTCAGTTATCAAACAGTGCCAGGATGTAAAAGAAATGTGACTTTTCAGCAGAAGACTACTTGTGGAAAAACAGTATTGGTTACATTTGTATTTCCAGAATTTGGTATCCCCCAGGACTTTGGCTATATTTAAATTATTTATTATCCCCTTTCAAGTTACTGTTCCAAAAGCAGCTCACAATGAATCAGAACAATCTATACCAGCGTTTTTCAAACTTGGCAACTTTAAGATGTTTAAGATCTAATTTTAGTGAGATGGGAAAAGTATACATGCCACTGGAAGATGGTATCTGTTTTTGCAATGAGAAATAGCTGTATTTCATGTAAAAAAAAAATTAAAGGAATTGAGAGGAATTGCTTAAAACAGTGCAAGTAGCCCTTCATCTGGATCTTTGGGGGCAGCTACAGTCAGGGCTGCCTCTCCCCTTCCCAGGCTTCTCCAAACTTGACTCCAATGGAGAAAGGAGAGTGAGGCACCATGTTAGAAATCAGACTGTTCAGAAAGCTTTGTCTGGAAGGAATATAAGGATGAGACTGGGAGCTTGCCAATGAAACCTAGAGGAGGAATGCTAAGGTAGGATGTGGCACCTCACAATGGTGAGGCAGAACTTTTGCTGGCTGAAGGCCCCAAGCCTGGAACTGTTGTGTCTGCCTCTGTCTCCACATTTGTAAACTCAAATACTTTTGAGGGTGTTTTTTTTTTGGTTTGGAAATAGGAATATCAATCTTCTGGAAGACCTACATTTGGTCTTTCATAAGACTGATATTTGCAAGTCAACAGCTTTTCCCCCCACAAGAAGAGAAATAGGATGTGCAAGCCAGATGTCTTGTCTTTCTTGCAACCAAAGCCAAACAGGTCATGGAGGACCTAAGCAGCCAAACATTATCGCCAGCAGGCCAGGGATAAGATAGAAGTGATGTCATGGGAACTTGTCCCAAAAATAAGGTTAGTAAAGTGTCTTCAGGTTATGGCAAGCAAGATGTGAGGAAAAGCTTAAAAGATCTGATGTTCGCTGTGTTTGGCGCTCTAACTGTGGCTGATGATCACCTGCTAGATACTCTGACATCTACACTCAATGGATCAATTACTTATTATAGATCCCAGTAGTGGCTGAGGGAAATGTTTGGCAGAATTAGCTCCTGAAATGCAGAGGATACAAATGACAGCATTGATTCTGAGAGTGTGAAAGTAAAAGTGTAACAGAGAGTAAAATTGGTGATGTAGTTTGAGACCTTAGCAAACCACAGGAGAGAACTCTGAGGGCCACATACAGCCCATAGGCTATCTAGCTGAGTTCTAAAAGGATTTCTAGTGAGTGTTTTATAATATTCTTCATGAGTCTTAACACTAATTGCCTGCTAGGTAAGTGATCAAGCCAATTGTTTTATTGCTTTCTGCTCTTCAGAATACCATAGAGCTGATAGGATGCTAGGAAGCTGTTAGGAACAATCATATGAATGGCCTAGGCCAACCAATTGATCCAGAGACTAGGTCCCTAGTGAGAAGACTGGCCAAATCTTCAGGAAAAAACAATAACTATGCAAAATTACATTGCTATATGTTCTTCTCCATTCAGACCCTCACAGTCTCCAGACACAGGGATAGAATCTCAACAGCTTCACTTGGGCATCCAGAAACAGAGATATAAAATTATCCGTATATTGATGTTACTTTACCCTGTACTGTTGGATGAACTTGCCCAGCAGCTTTATGTAGATATATTGAAAGGAGGGGGAGAGGGTAGTTCTGAGACACTCTGCAAAGCAGGAGCCTAGGGCTTGACTGCTCCTTCCCATCAACACCAGTTGGAGCTGGCCCCAGAAAAAGGAGGTAAACCATCACAAAATGGTGCCCCCACTCCCAAACTGCTAAGCCATTCCAGAAGAATACCATGATTGGTATTGAAGGCTATTGAGAGATCAAGGAGAGCCAGGATGGATAGATGGATCCTCACCCACAGCTCCCCACAGGTTATCAACCAGTGTGACCAAAGCTGTCTCAGTACTGTATCATGATCTGAATACAACTGGAAAGGGTCCAGATAATCTACTTTCTCCAGGGCTCTCTGAAACTGAAGGCTGATCACCTCAATAACCTTCCCTAAAAAGGAAAGATTGAAGACTGGGCAAAAATTGTCCATGGATCCCATGATGGTGTCTTCTGGATCTGGTGAACCACCCCCTCTCTCAAGGAGACAAAAGAGACTGATGAAAAGGAAACTGAAAGAAAAGGTCAGGAGAGATAAATAACATCATTATTTAAAACCATAATAATTAATACTTAACTTGAATGTATTGCATTATATAAGAACTAAATCAAAGTCAAGAAGAAGGAACCATGGCTTTCTAACAGAGTCCAAGAAGATGTAAACATTAAGAGGTGTTCTTTTCAGAAATGGAAAGCCTGTTGTATGGGCTGGGGTTGGTAGAGAAGGTGACTTTTGACAGATGAACAGACCAGTAGGATTTAAACAAGTGCATTCAAAGGGAGCTCAACTATCAGCAGATAGTGGGACTCCTTTGAGACACAGCTTAGTGCTATTCCAGAAGAGTGCTAAAACCACTTTTAAAAGTAGCTTGAAGAACAGCTGACAAGCATAGGAAAATATGCATTCTTGAAACAGCAGTGAGAAAGATGGCTCCCTCTCTTTTGCTTCACCATGCAGCCCCTGCAACAAGTTGCTGTTTGGGTGATCAAGGTCTCTGAACTGGGGATCAGCTCAGAGAAGTAGTGGATAGAAGGGGAAAGCCCAATTTGAAAAAAACAGATGTTACCACTGTCCAAATCAGAATGGCCCTGGAAGCAGTGTGTCTGCACCCACCGAACATGTCCAAAGGTGCCAGACTGATCTTACTTTCTAGGATCACCTGACTGCACTACCAACAAAATGGTCAGTGTAGTGTATCAGATTATATCAGCAACAAAGCATGTCTCAGGATAAGGGGAAATCCACTACTTTAACACCAGTACAGCTAAGGATGACTTAAGGCTGCCTCAGGCATGGGCCAGAGATCAGATGAAGTCAATGCTGAGGGCACAGCAGAAAAAAGAGATTGCTGGGGAATGTTGTATAGTGGCTAATGCAAGTGAAGAAACACTCTGTCCTGGTACTATTCCGGATTCTTTTCAGCTGATAGGCAGATAATAAACATGTATATATTATAGTTTTCTTTTGGCCCTCATAATTAACATTTTAAATGAAATTTCCATATGAAACATAGAGGTATTTATGACTTCTGTTGCTGAGCTAAAATGGCCTGAGATCCAACTTACCACCTGTGTCTTTCATAAAGTCAATACACATGATTTTAACTACACAACTTCAAAGTAAACAGATTTAATCATTGTTAGATAGTTTAGAATAAGGCTAGCATCCTCATTTTGCTAAATTCTTTGTCATGCACAAGGCTGGTGGCAAATGCATTTATTTTTAGGTTGCTTTTCAGCCAAGTTCAGCCCCCAAACCAGTGTGTAGTAATGATGTAATACAAAAGTAAAATCAAAGCCACATTAAACCAAAATAAAAATAAGAATAGTAAAGCAAAAACTGTCTAGCACAAGTAATAAAAACCAGTCAGGATGCAAACTATCCAAAAAGTGTATCAGGCCAGCCTGCAGTTATTTTGTCTAAGCTGACACAGAAAAGGTAGGAGCCCTGTGCATACATATACATGCATGCATGCGTGCATACATACATACATACACTGCGTATATACAGCCAAAGTTTGCCCTGTGTACTCACTGACTTCATTTCAGCCAGGAGTAGAACACTGAAGCATCTTCTCCAAGGAATCTCAATTGGTGGGCAAAATTTAATAAATTTAATAAGAGTAAGATTACTTTCAGACAGGAATAAGGCTTTAAAAGTTTGGATCAGGCTCAGAAATAAGCTTTTTGGATTAGCCTTGGATAACAAAACTGGAGCCACTATAGACTGAATACCATCAGAAGAAAATGCCCTAAGGTCCCAAAAGGCCACTGTCCTGGTAGTGGTATTTTGAACCAGCAGCAGGTCTTGAATAGTCATTAAAGTAGCTCAAGGGCAGAGTTCCTCAACCTTGGCAACTTTGAGATGGGTAGACTTTAAGCCTTGCTAGCTGGGGAATTCTGGGAGTTGAAGTCTACCCGCCTTAAAGTTGCCAAGGTTGAGGAACCCTGCTCTAAGGCGTATCAAAATAACCAAATCTGAAGCACACATGACCATATCCAAATTAGGCTTTTCTAGAAAAGGCTACTACTGGTATGTAAACCTGACGATGCAACATTTATGCTCTGCTTCTAGTTCCAAATCTCATTCTCATAGATGAGCAATTCTGGGTGGCCTCTTACAGGCACCCTTTACCTTTATCCACCCCTAGCTATCCGCCAATCAGCTATTTGACAGGCTATGCCATGTTACTATTGTCAGGCTTATTGAAGACCATGGCAGAATTTCCTGTCCACTGATTGGTGCATAGATGGGAGTGGACACAACTAAAGGCACTGCAAGAGGCCCCACCAGGTTCTCCACCTAGGCACTAGACTTGTATTTAGCTTAAGGCTGCCCAACACATAACAGACCAAGACAAAAATCTTGTTTGCATATTAGGATGAATCCATTAAATCAATCCACATGGAACTGCAGTTCCTCTTTATAGTCTCTGTCATTTAACTCTAGCACTGCTCTCTCTCTCTCCCTCTCCTTCTCTCTCTCTCTCTCTCTCTCTCTTCTTGCCTTGGGAACTCTTGATTGTTGACATAAGTGGCATCTCTGCCCTGAACAGCTCTGTCAACTTAATTCTCACACCTCTTACTTTTCCCCAGCTTGGCAGCCCTCCTCTGCAGCACATTAAAAATCTGATGAACAGATCTTTTATCATCATGTTATAGTGCTGTATCACAATAACATTACTTAGTTATTATAAAACAAAACATTAACAATAAAGCAGCTTATCACAGTAGCATCCCTAGTAAGCTGTTTGAAAGGGAAATGCACTTCTTTTGGGGAAGTTTAACAGGCTGTAAGACAATGTAGCTTTTGTTTAGGGGAAGAAGATAGGAATGTCTCTGTATGGCTATGTATGCATGTACACCATACATATTCTATGTGTGTGTGTGAACTTGCAATATGTATCTCCCTACCTGACACCCTCTGTTGCCTGTGGGGCTAAAAAGGTTTTCCACCCCTAATTTTCTGGAATTTCTGCCACATCAGAGTGAAGGGAATGTATGGTCATAAACCAGCTTTCAAGCTGGCCTGGCTTCAAAAAAGGGCTGGGCCAATTCATGGAAATCATGGGGATCAATGGCTATTAGCCTTGAAGGCAGTGTGATTCCTTCTGAAGGCCATCTGCTGGGAGACTAATGGGCTTCCTTGTGCAGTTGGTTGGCCACTGTGAGAACAGACTGCTGGACTAGGGGTTTGCATCCAGCAGGGCACTGCTTATGTTCTTATATTCATAGTAACAAGGCATCTGTCTTACCTGGGCAAAAATCTCAGTTTGTTAGTCCATTCATCAATTAATAAATGTACTTATGTGCATGCAGAGAGCGAGTGAGCCTGTGACCTGTGTAAAGCATATGGGGATGAGCAAAATAATGAGTTTATTAACACTGGAGCTGCTAGTGTGCCTCATCTGTTTTTATAGAGCAAAGGTAAATGCTGTCTGTGCAGATTGGAAGAAAAAAACATCTTTTAATATGTTAGTTGCACATAGCCTAGAATTTTCTAGATATTGTTTTATTTCATTGCTGAAACTCACGTTTAAGAAAAAATGGGGAGACCCACTGGCCACAAGGTGTGCTTCAGCTGTGAAAGTGATTCTCTTGAGCAGGGTTATAAATAAGGCAACAGAAATTACAGATCTGTTGCAAAGCTAGGACCTTGCAATTCCATGCTAGTTTTGAAAGACAATAAGCCCCTATTTTGCCATCCACATAGAGAGGCAGGGTTCTAGCTCCTTGACTGCTGGAACTGCAGAAGTGTTTTTCCAAGCAGGTTGGCTGTAGAGGAATAGAATAATTTTCCTTTTCTTTGCCAGCCCTCTCAGTTTCCATGCTGGTCATGAAGAAAGCAAAGAAGAATTTGCCTCTTCTTCCACGCATAGCTATTGGGTTCTCAAAAGGAGGAGGAAGCATCTCAATTTTCTCCAGAATGTCTCCCAGCCTCTTGCATGGACTTGTTGATTACCAAAACTACCAAGCAAAGTATCTACTGCAAAACTGTCAAGCAGCTACATTAAAGTTACAGATATAGTTGCTGTCTGAAATGGTCTTCATATCTGCTATTTTTGTGCTTATTTTATGAGTCACTTACTCCTTAATAGATCAGGAGTGCCTCATACAATGTATATTTTATAAGGTTGAAGATTCCTTTGACATCATCAGTGGAACTGTCTCGTAAATACGAAGATGGAATATTGTTATTTGACTTTTATTGTAAAGACGGGGGGAAATGTTTTTCCTTGTCTAAGATTGGGTTCCCAGGATGAGTCAGCAAATTCTATTTCATGCATGTTATATTTCTATAGAGGAGTGTGGGATAGAAGACTGAAAGTAGAAATAATTTTCAAGGAAGAGAAGCAAACTTAAAACCAGAAAGCAGCAGGGCTAATTTAAGCAGAGGATGGATGCTAACCAAAAATGCAGCTAAATATAGAGCATAGCCTGGTTGATTGAAGATTATATAAAATAGTGTTTTTCAGACTTGATGGGTTCAAAAATCATGCGAAGTCACAATGTGATTAATTTGGTTTTGCCTTGGTGTATTGCATGAATCCAGCCACTGTAATTTGTAAACCACAGTTTAAGCTGCCATGCAGGAACCAACAGACTTTTCAGGCATCCTGAACTATTATATGATCATGTGTGATTGAACGGACATCAAAAAATAATTTTAAAGTGGAAAAATCTAGTGAAATCACTAAATTACATGAGATGTCAACAATCTCAGCTTCAGTATTTTGGGCAATCCTATGAGAGATCCCACACTGTCATTTAATTTGGGGGGTTGACTGTAGAGAATAAGGAAGATGACCCTCCTTATGCAAGAACCCCTAGGCAAAAGAGGTTGAAATGTTTTTTAAGTCCAGAACAATGAGATAAAATTTGGTAAAAGTTGCCTAATTCATTGGGGGTATGAGAAAAGGGGACGGATAGCACAATCATACTTGCATGGTTTTGTTATTATTGTTGTTGTTCAGTCGTTAAGTTGTGTCTGACTCTTCGTGACCCCATGAACCATATTGCGCCAGGCCTTCCTGTCCTTTACTGCCTCCCTGAGTTTGCTCAGTTTCATGCTCATTGCTTCAGTGATGCTATCTAACCATCTCATCCTCTGCCGTCCCCTTCTCCTTTTGCCTTCAATCTTTCCAAGCATCAGGGTCTTTTCCAAAGAGTCCTCTCTTTGCATTAGGTGGTTATTATAGCCAATCTCAATAAAAGTAGTTTTTGCTTTCCTGTGGAGTTGATTTCCTGGTCTAATCTACTTAGTGGAGCTGATATCAACTGATGCTTTTTCAGGTGCCACATCTCTTTGGCACCCATGAGAGATGTGGTGACAACCCTTAGCTTAGCCTTTTATTTATTACAAGCATTTGTATGCCATCTTCTTGTCTATACAGGCGCTTAAGAGTTTATTCATTAAGCCATGAATCAGCAAACTATGCCTTAGAATGATTTATGAATCTTACAGCTGTGCTATCTGTAGCCCTGAGACTTCTCGAAATTTTATTTAGTGCTCCTAAGCCCAGAGGTTTGTAAAATTAAATAAGCTTTATTGGAAAACAGCTTATTTATCATTTCTAGTTCCCTCCTTCAGTTGAAGCTCACAGGGTCTGTCATGTCATATTAAATGTACTGTTGTAAAGGTGAGGTTCCACATACTTGGTCAGTGCCCTTCTAGAATTGGAGTGTGACCCCTAGGACGTGCTTCAGCATAAGTTCTTGAGAGGCTTTGAACAGGTTCCCTGGAAGGTGGTTGGTTGACATTGGGCACATAGCAGAGGCAGAAACACTGCTCTCTGAACAAGCTATTGCTTTTTTACTTTGGGGTACACTCTGAGCCCTTCTCCTAGTTTTGAAGTTTCAGGAAGGTAAAGCTTGCCCTAAGTGGGAAAAAACTGGTTGGGGAGGTATGTTTTTTAATGTATCCTTAGTGACTCATCACCCCCATCTGAATTCCCAAACCACAAACGTATAGCTGGCTTTTTTGTTTTTCCAGAATGGATGTATAACAGATGGTCACCCCATCTAATTCATAGAGAGAGGAGTAAGACATCCTATCTCCTGATATGCCCATTGCAACACTGAGCTTGCCAGATAGGAAGACTCACCTGTGACTATCCTTTAATAAGACATCTGTCCTTCCCTTTATTATGAAAAGGTGTTCCCCAAACGTAGAAAGTTGGAAATCCATGTGGAAAAAGGAGGTAGGGCAGAGCTTTTCCACTCTTTCACTTGAAAAGAAATCACCATCCAACTCACAGAACAGTTGGTGAATGGCATTGGACCGTAATGATAACCTACCTCTCAGCCACAGAAACCAAGCCCCTGAGAAAGCCGAGAACAACAGACGGTCCTGTGTTTGCTTAGCTTGCTCTCTCTATAAAATCTCACTAGGCAGGACAGTTGCTGCAGGACCTCCATCTGCCAAAGCAGGTAGAAGTGTATTTCTTTCCCCAGAGTGCTACCATGGGACACATTCTATAAAGACTAGATGTTGCTCTGGAGAGAATAATCAGAGGAGCAAATGAGGTGGCAAGAGAGCAATCTAGCTATACTAGCTATCCAGTTTAGTCAAGCGTAGAATGAAATAAAGATAGCCCAGCTGAACCACCAGAACTTCACGTGAACACTACAAATCTCCTTATTTTTCCATTTCAGCTGCTTCCTTGGGGACAGGAGTGTAGAGTACCACACTTGAAAAATACAGGCATATTGGAGGCAACAATGTGTTGTTATGTTTTTATTCCACCTTCTTCCATGGAATTAAAAATTATCTTTACAATTACCATCCAAAGACATTAAGGATGAAATTCAGTGACTGGCCCAAACAAGAACAAAAGAATGGGAAACCTCATTAGAAATCTCAGATACTATGAAGAAGTAAAAATGAATTGTTTCTGTGACTAAGCTATTTTATTCTGCTGTTGGCATCTGACTATAATAGGCAAAATTAGGTGTTTTTTCCTTTACACTTCCAAATGTTTCACTGTAGCACTTTCTGCCTTTTCTGTGGATCCTGCCAGCCCAGATAGCACTAGATGATGTCACTATACATTGCCATTTTTCTAAGTTGCAAAGTGTAGATTAATTTGCACGAGAAACCATATTTCTTATATATAAAATATGATTTTCCATAATAAATTGACAGATGAAACTACATTTAATGCAGAAAACATGAATGGATAAGTGTGCTATCTAAACTGGCTCCATTATATGAAAGTAAAAGAAGCTGATCTTTAGATAACACTTCCCTATTAATTTCCCTACTCACTGATCGTCAATCCTAAATGGGCAACCCCTTTTCAATGCTTCAGACTAGGGGCCTTTCCCCACTTGCACCTAACAAAAGTATAAAAACATCTTGACAACTTTTTCCTCCCATGTCCCCCCTTATCTTCTCTCCAACTCATGTGTGAAATGGCTTATCATCCTTAGCTATCCCAGTGTTAAGACAGCTGTCAGAGTTTTACCAAGAGATAGACTTTTCCAGACCAGGAATGTTGAGAATGTAAATAGGCAACTGACACTTAGAACTGACTATGGAAAACATAAGGTGATTTTTTCCATTACACCATGGAAAACACAGGAAGGGAATAAGGTGAATTTAAATTCAAGAGACTGTCAGGTAGAGCATCTGCATTAATCATCTGAGACCATGGTTTGATGTTTCCTATCCCTTTTTTATGAATACCTTCATCAGTGATCATTCTCTAGATTATGTTTGACAAAATGGAAATGAACAGCTCTACCCTAAGAGAACAGATAGCAAATAGAAATTTCAGGGTTATGGGTGGGAGGGCTAAAAACAAGATTGCAGAGTCTCTGTGCCATGACAATCCTTTTGGCCCTAGAGTGCATGTGTTACTTAGTGGAGGTCAGGGGATGTAATGGTATGTGGGAATGATCTTGGGAGACAGGAGGAAGAGCTGCAGACTAGACAACAGTCAGACAAGTGGCAGCTGAGTCCACAGAAGGAATGGGGGCATGGCAAACATCTCAGAAGGGACCCTCCCTAGTTTCTTGGACTGTAAAGGTGGGGGAGATATATTTTCAGACTTGCAAGATTTTGTTAATGTAATCTTACAATAAAGTAGAGCGAGTACTTTTGGGGGTACTTGTCTGGACTACCTTGCAAGGCTGATAGGGGCTTTATACACATAGCTATTCTTCCCATTGCCATGTTAATGCAACTGAGATTGCTAAGGTGACATAGTTAAAATCTCTTCCTTCTCTGATGTGCTACATTGAACCTACTGCTGATTTGCAACAAGGTCTGGTGACCGTTGAGATCTCTCAGTGAAGACATCAGAGTAGATACTCTGTCTTCCATTCTGAGAAGGCTCTGGGGTGGGTAGGTCTTGGGAAGGGGTCAGTTTCATGAACACTTCTGTTCTCTTACCGTGGAGTCTACCCAGGGGCTTATGTCAAATAACCTGGTTTCTGTTTGATTATGGGACTTACAGAAACAGGAAATTTCCATAACCAGCAGCTATGTTAGCACATGAAATATACGTAAAGAGTAGTCTGCAAGTATGGAAGCCACAGGAGGGTTATGGACATCCATGGAACATTACATATGGCCTGCAGTCTGCCCATATAAGGGCACCTTCTCTCTTACCCCTGGGTAATAAGTTGCACCTGGAAAACTTCTTGAACAAGAATAATTTTCTTATTATCTTGATTGGCCCACCATCTATTAACAGATCAGTTGATGGATAGTCTTTATCAATATCCGATCAGGATATGCAGAATACTTTCTTTCCCTGGTAATCTGCATACTCCCAATTATTCAGCTTGTCTTTGCAGAGAAGATAGCAGCATCATTTAGAATTCCTCTCACAGAGTTTTTTTTCCTGTTTTTCTCTGGACTGAAATCATTAAACCAGGGCTGGTCTGCCACTCTTAAGATTCCTCCTCCCTGCTCTTACTCTTACTTAATCTATCTCTCTAACTCCTGATTTTCTTTTCCTTTCTGTCTTTAAATACTTTATGTTTACAGGATTCTTCTCCTTGGTATTCTGGTGTCTTGGCTTTCTAATTTTAGGCACTCTTTTGGCTGTTCTTTATTTATTTACTATTTCAATTTCTATGACCACCCACTGATACAAAAACCTTGGTAAAGTACAATATAAACAAGTAAACTAAAATAAAAATGGACATGCCAGGGGGAAGAGACTACACCAATTATCAATACTACACTTTTAATGGCCAGCTCACATAATGTCCTGACCCAGTGCATGGAGAGAGAGCTGGGTCTTCAAGGCTGTCTTGAATGACAGCAGGGTTGGGAGTGTTCAGATCTTGGAGGGCAGATGTAGAGGCAGAGAAGTCACACCTCCTGGGTCCCTCAAGATGAATTGTTTAACAGATGGGACCAACAGCATCCTAACCCCATCAGATATTAGCAAACACTATTAGAGATGGGCAGTCATGCAAATACCCAGGGTCCATGCCACAGAAGATTTATAGGTAATGTTAGCAGTGATGTCTAAGACTTCCTCAATTTCCTTGGTCCTAGGTAGAAAGAGGGTGAAAAAAGAGCAGCAACCTCTGATTAAGATTTGAATTTGCTGCACAGAACCACTAGAATAATGTAGCACTTTGGATTCAAAGGCAAAAAGGTATTTCAGGGTGGGCAGGTATGCAGACAATGCACCTATCTCCTACTTCTTAATTTAAACAGTTTTTTCCTGGGATCATGCAGAATAGCTGTGCAGTTGTAGGAAAAGGTGCAGTGGCTTCTTGGAATTTAGGGAAGTTTTAACTTCTGTACCTGTCTACTCCTTTTAATAGTGTAACTCCATTTTCCCTCCCAGCAGTCGTTGGTGGAATCATCTGGTTTGACCTCAAGCAGTAGAAAACCAGTTGGGAGAATAATGCTGTGTGCTTCTCCCAATCTACTTACTGTTTTGTTTTCTGAAAGGAGATGAAATCTTAGTAAATGAGGGTGGGGGGAAGAACTAGAGTTTTATTTAACTGGAAAGAGGGAAAAATGCAAAAGAAAAAACCCAAAGGTCAAATTCCAGACATGTCCCAGAATATATGGAAACTCTTAATAAATAATAAAATGCTTTTAGTAAGGGCTACTTTGAAATTGGTACAGTGATTCCAAGGACAGCAAACTATGATCCCAGTTCTTAAAGCAATTTCTTCCCATGATTTAGATTTAATTTGGAGGATCCAACTTTATGTTAGTGGACAAATGATCCTTGCCTACAGCTATATTTCTGAAAAGGTTTGGATCGAAAGCATTACTCTTGTGCAAATATAATCAGGATTTAACATCAGAAGGATTTTTTTAAAAAAAAACCCAGCTTACAGACACTTTTATAGCTTCATTTGTAATTCTAATTTCTACTTCAGCAACGTCCTTCCACATAACACAGCGAATTGATAGAGCAGAAGGATTATTTCATTCAGAGACATGAGGCTACAGCGTGCTCTTTTGTTTTCAATCAGTCAAATGGACCATAACCAATGCTGGTGGGGAACACTGAAACAGTAGCTGTCATCTTCAGAAGCAAATCTGCTCTACTTCCAGATTTGATCCCAGAAAATTTAATTTCTGAGTTCCCTAGGGTGATCCATGTAATATACTTTGAAAACAGCGGAGAGAGGCATAATCAGTTATTGACTGAACATTCACTGTTCCATTTTCACTGTTTTATCATGGGAACCTGTGAGTTTTCAGGTTTGCAGGACCCATGACTAATGCCCAGATATGCAATAAATGGGTGTTGATGCTGGACTTAACCCACCCTGCCCTTTGGTAGCAGAACTACTTTTTCAGTTAACCATACAAAGTAACTGATAAAGTTCAACATTCACTACCACAAGTTCTTTTGAAAAGCTTTGCCCTTTTCAAATGGAAGCTAGTAATGACAAACTGGCCAGCAAGCCTTAGAAAATATAAAAAACACTATGTTCATCTTAAGCAATCAAGTCACAAACAACAAAAGTGATATTGGATCATACTTGCATTTTCAGACAGATCTTCTGCTCAACTGTTGCTGTAAGAAGAAAATGTTTTCCTGAATCAGACTCCCAGCACCATTTATCCTTCCTGAACAAGAATGGGGAGGTAGTGCACAAGCACCCACATTTACTACAATGTTTGTTCCCTTCTTCAGATGCAGCCACTACTGCTAAGCCCCATCATGCCTGTCCAGGATTGCCACTAAAGGGTATGTCTTTACTTATGGAGTAAAGGATATATTAAGGAAAGAGACCATTGGATTATCCCTTCACCTCCCACTAAACATCACAAGGGTGGAGGTTGAGGAAGTGGTGAGTTTTGGCAAATGGCTAGACTAATGGGTTTAGCCAGCTCTTAAAATTCACTGCTGGCTTTGGCCATGGATGCACTGAAAAGGAGCCTAACTAACACGAAATTGACAATGTGGGACCAGGACATTTCCCTACTTATATCAGTATTAACACTTGAAATGCAACAACCCTCCCCCTTTCTACTGCCAATCAGTCCTTCTGAAAGAGCACTATACCCATAGTCTTGAAGAGATAATAATGCAATCAGCAGCTAGAAGAGTGGCTCTCTGTTGCTTCATGGTGCAGTGACCCCCTCCACAGTTGCTATTTGGGCTGTTCTAATTCAGAAACAGGTTTCCATGCCAGAGAGTGGTTTAGAAACAGGCAGGTACTGGGGGAGAGCCTGGTTTGAGAGCTGGGTTCCCCAGCTGCCTAAAGCAGAATGGTCCAGGAAGAGAGTGTCCAGGGACTGGAAAGATGTTTCCACAACCTCAAGTGACCAATAAGTTCCTGGCTGCTCCTACTTCTCAGAGGGGTCACCTGACCATGCTACCAGCAGAACAGTAAATGGAGTACATTAGAGTATATCCATAGCAAAAACTGTGTTGGGATAAAAGGGAAAGCACTACTGTCACAGAAGAAGAACACCTAAGAACAACTTAAGGCTGCCTCAGTATCTGGGGACCAGGTGCAGGCAACATCATAAGGATCTGAGGGCATATTGTGCCATGGTTAGGTGTAAGTGAAAAAGGTCTCTGTGTCAATTCCTTACTTACCAAGCCTCGTATTCTCATTTTTAGCATTATTTTCTACTTTTTCTGGGGTTTGCTTGACTTAAATTGACCTTGTGGACAGAAATAAGTGCTGGTATCTTCTCAGTGTTGTAATTTTAACATGAATTTCTACAGTATTAAGGGTTAGGGTGGGAAATCTAGGTTTTCTAATTCTATCATCCCAGCAATAACAATTTGGCTCAGTCCATGAATTGGCTGCAACTGTTTCTTTCAGACAGTCATCCAAATAGCAGGATTAAAAGGGCAATGCAGATTACTGTTGCGATTTTAGAGGCAATACCCCCCCCCCCCCCAATTTGGGAGAATGATGGTGCAAAAGCAGAGGAGGCCTTCCACTTCCAGCAAGCTATGACTAGCAAAATAGGGGGGAAATGCTTCCTATTATTCAAGTTTTTTTTCCCCCCTTGGTCACCTTCACCCCCTTTGATCATATCCTTATTTTCTTTTACATCCTAGATAAAAGACACCCACCTCTTCTGTCAGGCGACATTCAAACCTTGCTTAGGCAGTTTACCTTACATGCCACTGACTTGTGTTTGTGCTGTCTTCTTCACAGTTCTACCTCACTTTCTGTTGAGGAGAAATTGCCAGGCCCTTCATCATCAGATTGATGACATCATGATTTGATTAGCAAGTCAGCGCCCTCCTGGCCTGTGAGAGCCAGTGTAACATATGGATGACAGAGCATTGTAGGACTGCAATTATGTCACAGGGAAGGAAGATGTGCGCCTTGCCTTTTAAAAGTGAAGGGAGCTGGAAAGCAGGCAAATATCCATATTTTCATTTCGGTAAAGGGGGAAAAAAAAGTCCTAAATATCTTATTCCCTGAAACATGTTATATAAATCACAGTCCCGTACATGTCCTCTTGCACAATGTTTTTCCTCTTGTTCTGCTTTTAACACTCCCCATCACTTTAATTCTACCCCATCTACCTGATTAGCCATCTAACTTTCATCATTTCTTCTCTGCACCATCTGTGCTTGCTTTTTTTCTCTTTCTCAAGCCCACAGACTGTCTCTTTTCTCCTCCCTCTCCAATTTTATAAATAAAATGTGGCTGGTGGGTTTTAAATTTTTTTGCTAAGAGAATTAAATTCTGCATCAAGAGACTATACCTTCTAAAACTCAAACCTATTTGTATTAGTTTTGTGTTCAAGATTTGCAAGACTGTGGAATAGTTTAGACCAGAGTTTCTCAACCTTGGGAACTTTAAGATGTGTGGATTTCAACTCCCAGAATTCCCCAGCCAGCATGGGGAATTCTGGGTGTTGAAGTCCACACATCTTAAAGTTCCCAAGGTTGAGAAACACTGGTTTAGACTAATAAGTCTGATATCATCCTATTTGTAACAGTGAAGCTTCCAGAATCAACAGGAGGAGCAGGAGGAAGATGACTCAGGCTTCATACTTGGTATAAGTCCCATGGAATTCACTGATACATCTGAGTAAACATGTATGCACTTGTACCTAAAACATCGGAGAGAAAATGATAGAGGCAAAGGCACTGAGATTTTGAACCATGACACCTTTGGCCTTGCCCAAGAAACAAACTATCTTACTTCAGTCACTAAAGTCCAATTGGTATTTATTTATTCAACTATTTCAAAGCCTGACTGTCTATGCAGAACAACCACAAACGCATAGAAAGCAAAAATACAATTATAAAGGCAGCTGCAAAAACACACAGCAATATCAAATCACCATAATAAAATGCATAAGGAACAGCAGAGTAAAACCACACTGAGTGTGAAAAATATCTATGAAAAGATGTTTTCCACCATTCAGTCGAAGCCAGAAGAAGGGAAAAGCAGAAGTGGGGGTGAAGATATGTAGTTAATGTAAATCCCAACAATTAATTTCAGGGAAAAATCCTTCAGGAACTCTTATTCAGTGTTTTTAGTGCTTTCACCAAAAAGAAAAAAAGAAAAGAAAGTTTTTATACCAGTTCTTTTTTTGGGGGGGGGGGAGTACTGAAGAAATAACAGCTCTTGAAGAAGCTCTCATATCACCTGGAGTTCTCTTTTTTGCTACTATGGTGCCACCCAGCAGCTGAATTCAAAGAAAACATAAAAGTACAACAAAATCCATAATCACAAAATGGGCAACATTACAGTTACTTACTTTCATTTAAAAAAAAAATATGATTTCAGGATTTGGACACCAGCAAATCCAGTTTAAGACTTGATTTATTTCCCTCATAATTCAAAATCTCTTTTAAACAGAATAGTTTTAAAACCATTGCTAACTGAAAGGAGACAGAAGATCTGAACCTCTCTTCTATAACCCGTGGGGGCCACTGAAGAAAAGGCCCTATTGTACGAACAGCAGCATCTGTGGGGTGGGGGGTGAAGAAAGCAATGTTGTTCTGTTATCACATCATATGCAGGTACAAAAGGGGTGGCGCTTATGTCATGATGCTTTCTCATTTTGATGAAAATATAGATACTGAGGATGCTTCTGCTTAGATTCAGACTTAATCTAATCTACCCTCAGATGTGGAGAGCAGCCTGAACAGTCCTTGGCGAGTGAGTAGTTTCATCTGGGTTTCAGCAGTGCCACAAAGAAATGCTTAATGAGGACTCATTACTGGTCTTTTACTGGATTCTGTGCTGTTCCAGTAATGCTTGAAGTTTCAAACTAGACGAAGATGTGAAAGTTGTTAGATGCTACTCATACTAAATTTTTGTGGGGAGGGGGCCTTCAAATCATTTTTAACTCCTGGTGACTACATAGGAAAGTCCCTCCAGTTTTCTTGGCAATATTTTCAGAAGTGGTTTACTGTTGCTTAGAGTCACTTGTACAGTGAGATGGGCGGCATACACAAATTTGAAAATAAATTTGAAATATTGCCTTCTTCCTAGGGCTGGGAGAGAATGACTGGCCCAAAGTTACCAGCTGTCTTTTGTGCCTAAGACAGGACTAGAACTCACAGTCTCCAAGCTTCTAGTCCAGTGCCTTTAACCACTACACCAAACTGGCTCTCTTATACTAACGCTAGTGGAGGAAAAAAAAATGCCTATCCATTATTCTCACACGACGTAACTTGGAATGTTACCAGCCCAATGATATGATCCAGCCACATCGTACTCAAAACAAAGTGAAATTATGCTAAACATACGGTTCAGTTTCCTATCTATGTACTGTATATTGGTGAGTTGCCCAAACAATGCAACTACATTAACTGAAGATCTGATCTCTGACCTTGTCCCTGATACGTACAAATGTTTCTTACCCTACATAAACTAAATTAGTATGTTTATAAAAATGCAGTTTCACTAAGTTTTCCGATACTGTGTGTACCTATGTTCTGTCAACAGCTCTCCCTCTCCCTTTGTGAAACACCTCTACCAGCCAACACTCAGAAAATAAAGTAATTAGGGGAGAAAACAACATTTAAAAGGTTAAAAATCTTTTACAAAGTTTTAAAAAGCATCCACTGGGAAAAGTAGCACAATTAAAAAAAAAGCTGTTTTATTTTTGGTCCGATGATGTTGAGGGGGCACAACATCCAGCTAACTTTTGATCCATCTTGGTATGCACATTTCAGAACATGAATCTTTTCATGGCCTGAATTCATGGGAGATGAGTTAGCTTAGTGCTGTTAAGGGAGAGTTTAAGGGAACATAGAGGGAAAAATCCAGTCTCAAATGCAAAACAACCACGATGTTCCAAGCTGGCTATCAATAATAGATGAAGCTGCTAAGTGGGTGGGTGATTTGCCTATTAGCACAACAGTGCAGTAAACAGGTATCTAAGAAATGAGATCTAAGTCACACAAAAAAGGGTAGGATACACAACAGGCAAACCTGATGACATGGTTTTAAACAGAAATTTATAATAGAAAAAGAGGTCCCTCAAATATAGGTCACACTGCATGGAACTGTGGCCTTAAAAATGCTGGATCTGCTTTTAATGTCAGAATACAGGATTAAAGCAGCTCTTGGTACAACTGTAATATGCCCACAAGCAGGTTGCAGCTTTCCTGGCACCTGTCACACAATGTGGGCACTGGATTTGCCTTTAAGTACTACTTAAATTCTAAAGAAAGAGGTGCCATGATCTGTCAGAGGAGATCAGCATCAGTAAATAGAATCAACTGGCATCCATTATTCCAGGCTAGAAACACTTGTAAATTTAGCCTGTTTTCAGAAAAGTTGCATAAAAATTAGGGTATTTGGGAGAAAGTTGTGAAAAAATATGATAGGGCTTGGTTATATTAAATAAATGGTAAAACAGAGAAAGCTTCAGAGATAAAATTGAGTATTGGAGTATTCACATATGGTAGTATAAGTGGAGTTTTTAGGTACTGTAGTCTATTATTTAGATACTTAACCAGATTTAAACTTGTGTACATGCATTACAGTACTGATCTATTTCCATTATTTATAAAAGAAACAAGGAAGGAAGGAAGACATGTAATTTAGACCCATCTCCCCACAAAGAGAATAAAAGCTAGCTAAATAAAAATCAGTCAATTCAGTTCACATTCTCCAGCAATGCTGGACAGGGAAGCAACTAAAACGGGTTAAAGGTTTTGGCAGAAGAAGTAGCTTTTTTAAAGTGCTAAATCAGTCTTTTCAAATCTGGTATCCTCCAGCTATGTTAGACCACAGCTTCTATCATCTCCAGCCAAAATGGTTTGACCTAACTAGTTCTGGGTCTCATGCTCTGGAAAGGCTGTTGTTGCATTTGCATTTTGCAGAAAAACATTACTATGTATATATATCCAAAAGCAAATATTCAAAGAAAATATAAAAAATGTCTATAAAATACTGAAAGGGCTTCAATATTTTTCTGATATACCTCCTTTTGTTCTGGCAGGCTCTGAATTGGGAATGTGTTGGAGAAGAATTTTCCACTGGCAAGTCTCCACTGAAATCTTAGTAGAAAGCTCCTCCTCCTCTTCCTCTTCTTCTTCTTCCTCCTCCTCCTCCTCCTCCTCTTCCTCTTCCTCTTCCAATAAATTTTATTAAATTTCCAAGAGGTTAAAATACAAAAAAGGAGAGAGAGAGAGAGAGAGAGAGAGAGAGAGAAAGAAAAGTCAGTAAAGAAAAGGCATAGAAAAAGAAAGGTAGCTTCTGACTTTCCTTGGTACAGGTATACATGTAAAATGTATTCACCTCTTGTTCTAGTATCTAAAAATTTACATAATAGAAAATAATTTTTAGTCTAACATTTGAAAAAATTCATAGAATCAATCTATTTCAACAATACATATGATTTGTACATGATATTTCTATAGGTATAACATCAATCATCGAATCCCAAAATCAAAATTGCATTTTTTTGAGTATCAAGCAAAAAGTCCAAGAGTGGTTTCCAGTTAGAAACAGAACTAGACAATGTCCTCTCTTTAAGCAAAGTAGTTTCACCATCTCCACTGGTTCCATTAATTTCAATATCCATTCTCCAGCTGTAGGTATTTGTAAATCCTTCCATTTTTGCGCATATAAAAGTCTCGCCGCAGTTATCATATAGAGAAATGGATTTGTGTTGTTTTTCCATTTGTTTATCCATCATACCTAAAAGGAAGGTCTCTGTTTCAATTGCAAATCCATTTTCAGAATCTTTTGAATCAGAACACATAAGTCCACCATAGATCTTCTTCTTCTCCTTCTTCTCCTTCTTCTCCTTCTTCTTCTTCTTCTCCTTCTTCTATTTTTATCCCCCTTTTTAAAAAAAACTATTTGGTCAACTCAAGGCAGCGAACATACCTAATACTCCTTCCTCCTTCTATTTTCCCCACAACAACAACCCTGTGAGGTGAGTTGGGCTGAGAGAAAGTGACTGGCCCAAAGTCACCCACATGGTTTTCATGCCTAAGGCAGGCCTAGAACTCACAGTCTCCTGGTTTTTAGGCCAGCACCTTCACCACTACACTGAAGTGGCTTTCTTCTCCCAAATCCTACTCATATTACTTCTGCAACTTCTTTCCAATACAAGGGAATTAGATTTAAACATGGTTGCATTTTTAAATGAAAAACACATGAAAACTGACAGTCCCTCTCACTGCATAAATGATAACATGGAAAAGCAGTTGGATGGTGTAACCCATAGCATTTCTACCAAGGGACCCTGGATACACTTAGATATTGTAGGAGGAGAGCTGTGTTAGTCTATGGTGGCAAAAAAATCAGGAGGAATCTGATAGCACCTTTCCAGCGAATATATTTTATTTAAAAACATGGGGCTGTAGCTCACAAAAACTTATACCTTAAAAAAAAGTTGGTTGCAAATGGTGCTATCAGACTTCTTCTGATTTTTTTGGACATACTTAGAGTCACTTTCTGGCAGCAGTATTTTCAGGAACACTGAAAACAAGATCCTAGCTTACTTAAAGACTGTGGCTCCTTTAAGAGAACATCTAGTTCCCAGATTTTCCATTATTAAATTAATGCTTGATAAAAACACACACATACACAATACCGTTGGCTGCCAAAGTAGCTTTCTCATCACTGAACAATCACAACCCACCCCCACACTTCTGGGATTAGGAAGTTGAGTTTGTCAGTCATGAATGAGTGTTGTTCTACTTTAGCTAAGAATTAGCCACTAGATCATGCCAAGAGTGAACTATCTTAGTGGTGTCAGATAATTCTCAAGGACAGCAAGATTAAGTGGACAGCTGTGACCTCACCACAAATATGGCTGATTGGGTCTTATAGAACTCAGCTATCTAATGTGAACTCCAAGCATTCTAGTAGCAACCACAAACCAACCAGATGCTCAGATAATAGCACTGGAAAAAAATTAACCTGTTGGTCAGGAAAGACCTTGGTTGGAGATATGCATCAGTTGCAGAATCTTGGCACTGATCAGTCTGAGGAGTTTTCAGCCCTTTCATCTATTTTGAAACTGGCCACTTGAGCAGGTCTGCCAGTTCAGTTCCAGTGTCCAGAGGCTATTAGGTTCTGTATGGAGAGGAATGGGCTCAACCCTGGCAAGACCAAGTGGCCCTGGGACCTTCCACTCCAGAAGTTGGTTCAGGTTTAGTTTTGGATGGAGCAATTTTCCAGACAGAACTGGTACACAACTTGGAGTTTCTCCTAGATTTGCAGCTCCTGTTTGAAGAGCAGGTGGCAGCCATGGGTAGGAGGGCCTTTACACAGATCCATCTTTTGCATCAGTTGCACCTTTTCCTGGATTGGGGAGCCCTTCTCACAGTCACTCCTGCCTTAGTCACCTGTTGTTTGGATTACAGCGATGCACTCTATGTGGATCTACCCTTGAAGACCACTTGGAAGTGACAATTGGTTCAGAATGTGACAATGTGAGTAATTATGGGTGCACCTTGCTATGTTAATGGTGTGATGAAATGTATACCTGGCCCTGGAAATGGGGAAGGGATGAACAAAGTATTAAGGGAGGAGTTTCAGAAAATATTACTCAGTCCTGGGAAAGAAGAAAGCTTGAGAAAGAAACTCTGATAGGCATTCAAGATTTCATTATTATACCCTAAAACAATAAAGAGGATTCCTGAAATCACTGCTACTCCTGTTTCTTGATCTTGCCTACTTTGAAAGGTTGACAATATGACACCTCTACTTCATGAGCTGCACTAGACACCAACTGTTTCCAGGTACAGTTCAAGGTACTGATGGTCACTTTTAACACCTTTCACAGCTTAAGGCCTGGTTATTTGCAGGACTTTCTCTCTCCAATTGTTTCTGCCCACTCTATAAAATCTGATAGGGTCAGCATGCTCCAAGTCTCCTCAATGAAGAGCTGTCATCTTATGGGACACTAGAAGCATGCCTATTTTATGTCACTCCTGCCCTTTGGAACTGCATTCCTCCCAAGGTCTGCATGACCCAAAACCTGTTGTCCTTTAGGAACACCACAAAGATCCAGCTCTCTGGGCTGTTCTCTGCTATTTGGGTTCTTCTTTTATCGTTATATTGAATTTTTAATTTTCCTCGTATGCTTCCTTGAGTCATTTGACAATTAGGTGACCTTAAAAACCCAGTCAATCTAAGCTGCAAACCTCCGGACAACCTCTGGGTGGCAGCAAAATGGGTTTTCTTACTGTTAGAGCCCTATATGTCAGATCTGCACATGGATCTAGTAGCCCTACATATGAGAAACAGAAAAATAATTACTGGTCAAAATCCTTGTATATGAGGTGAGAGAGCTCGGATACCCACAAGCTAACTATGTGAGAGCTGCTGTGTTGCCACATTTAAAGCTGTAGCACATTTGTTCAGCATTTATGCTAGAGCAGTGTTGTCCAAACTTGGCCACTTTAAGATGAGTGGACTTCAACTCCCAGAATTCCCCAGCTGGCCACTCATCTTAAAGTGGCCAAGTTTGGACAACACTGTGCTAGAGCCACTGAACTATATATTGCAACCTTTCAGGAAGAGTTGCATGAAATCAAGCACTTGGCTTAACTAATGTTACCATCTTACTGCTCCTAAGGCAAATCTTCACAGTCTTTCATTATGACACAAATCAGTTTCATTTTGCCAGGTCCGACTTTTCTATACTGTGCCAACTAAAGCATTATTTTAGCCTATTTTTTTAATTCTCAGTTGTGTAACTGACCCTGTCTCAATTTTCAATCTTCAGATCTTTTTCAGTGATACATTGATCTAAGAAGGCAGTACAGTATAGCCAATAAGGAATGAATTAACGTAAGAGAATGCCTTATAATTCCTTGTATTATTGTGGGGAGTCTTGACTGCCCTCTCTCTTCAAAGTCAACTAAGCCTATCCCAAAATCAGCTGGTTCTTTGCCAAGTAAGAACAAGATGATAGCAGCAGCTTTTGCGGGAATGTACTCCTTGATAAGCCAAAATCTTAGAAATTATTCAATTTTATTGCCCCCCAAGTGGCTTGGGTTTTTTTTAATTAGGATCCTGTACTTGAGATTCCAACCCATTATGAAATTCCATTCTTCTTTGCTTCTTTCCATTATATCAACTGATCTCTTTCTGTCTCCCTCCATTCATCCCATATGCTGCCTCGGCCCTGTTCTTGTGCCAACAGAACACTACTTAAGTCTTGAAAAAGCCATTTCCCCAACCCTAATACTTTGGAGGGGAACATAATTGGAACAATTCAGAATTCCTATAAAAAGGAGAAAACCCAGACTTTATTAAACTAGATTATTCAAATCTTTCTTTATGTCACAGCCAACTAAAATCCAAAGCCAGGGTGGAAATTCCCCCCAGCGTTGCTTACTGTTACCCAGTGAACTGCTGAGAAAGTGGCCTGATTTCATTTAGGAAATTTGCTTTTCTGTATGACAAGAAACATTCATTGCAGGCAAAGATAAATCAACATAAGGCTCGGGGAAGTTAAAAATAATTACAAAATCCCACAAAAAAGAAAAATAGATGTTGCAGTCACAGTGCTCGATGGATGATAGCCAAGACTGATCCATCTTATTCTACATGATCTAGGGCTTGTCCTTCTGCGTTCCATTCTAAAATATTTTCACATGGATTTTTCCATTAAAAATAAAATAAAACAAAACAACTGGATCTAGACCAGGCCTCTCTCTCACGCACACACGTAGTAGGAGGGAAATGATGTAAAACAAGCCATTAATGAATGAGTTTCATTCCATGATAAGGGTCCTCTTATTTTGCAGGGTTGGAATAATAACTGACCAGCAGAAGGATAGTCTATGGACTTTCCCCACCACTGAGTTGAAATGCTATCTTCCTATCCTTGAGTTGGCAGAAAAACTACCCCCAGTATGAAATTTGCCAACCCAATTGCTAATCTTTGCCCTGTGTTTTTTGCCGTTTCCAGTCATTGCCAGTCATCAGATTTCCTTCCAAGATAAGTGACAAAACATCACAGATTTTCTACACTTTGAGGCTACCTGTGCACTATGATAGAGTAAGAGGGAAATTTATCAACTTTAATGCCAGTAAAGCTAAGGATGACTTGAGCTTGCCTCTCTCATAGGCTAGAGACAAAATGAAGGTGACATCATGGGGACTTGGGGGAAAAAAAAGAAGTTGCCAGGGCAAGTAGAACTTGAAAGAAATTGAGGCTCTCTAGCAAAGGATTTTAGCACCCTCAAAAGTTACAATTCTCAAGACTTTTTTTTTGAGAGACAGTCTTGACTGTTAAACTGTTATAAAAGGGGATTGTTCTGAATTTCAATTAGTTTAATAAGTATGGCTTAGTCCCTTCTGTGGAGTTCTTGGTGCTGTCTGAGTTTGTTTGCTTGGAGATGTTTCATTACCCAACTAGGTAACATCATCAGTGTGAGCAAGTGTGAAGTTTGCTGCCTGTTTATATACAATTGCTTGCCTTGCCAATCTGATAGGGGTGTAGTTTCCTCCTTGGTGGTTCCTTGATAAGAGTGTTGTTTTCTGCCTGATTGTCTGGTGTTGATCCCTGCTTATCTGAATGTTGGCTGCTGGAGGGGATGTGTTCTAGGTTTTGTTGTTTGCTTGTTTCCTTCCTAGGTTTTTTATCATCTCTTTTGAATGGTGTGTAAATGTGGTTTATCTCTATGTGTCTAGATCCTTCTCTAAGGACCCTGGGGATTATAACTGTGTAAGGGTGCTGGCTGTTTTTTGCTAGATATTAACTGCTTGTAACTGCAGACTAGGGAAGACTGCTACCAGGCACTTACTTTTGCATGGATCGTAGCAGCAATCATGTGTCAGCTGCAGGTTCGGTGACCAGTAGGCAAATAACGTATCTGTGATACATTATTTAAGCTTAAGACAGGGTAGCAAATCTGAAATCTTTATAGCAAATACCAGATATAGCAGATTCTCAGAAACAAGAGTATTCTTAATTCAAACTACCTGCAGTTCCATGATTACAGATTACTGGTTCTGATAAGGCAGAGAACAATTACTATTTACTGCACAGGGTTCCTTGTCTGAGCATCCACATTTCCATGTCAGTTGTTCTGAAATAAATAACAGGAAACACCTCATCTGAGACAGACTTGCATGATCATGGAAACTCGGAGTCACCATTAGCAATTTAGGGGAAGCGCCGTTTTCCTTCCTTGCAGAGCCAGCTATTGCGGTGAAACAAACTTCAAAGAGAATGAGGATGTCTTGAGGGCTGGCAATAACAGCATGGCTTTCACCAGCAGAAGCACTGTATCTACAGGTGAAACTCGAAAAATTAGAATATCGTGCAAATGTTCATTTATGTCAGTATGGCAACTCAAAAGGTGAAACCAATATATGAGATAGACGCATTACATGCAAAGCGAGATATGTCAAGCCTTACTTTGGTATAATTGTGATGATTATGGCGTACAGCTTATGAAAACTCCAAATTCACAATCTCAGAAAATTAGAATATTACATGACATCAATAACACAAGGATTGGAAATAGAACAATATCGGACCTCTGCAAAGTATAAGCATGCATATGTACTCAGTACTTGGTTTGGGCCCCTTTTGCAGCAATGACTGCTGCAATGTGGCGTGGCATGGATGCTATCGGCCTGTGGCACTGCTGAGGTGTTATGGAAGACCAGGATGCTTCAATAGCGACCTTCAGCTCCGCTGCATTGTTCCGTCTCATGTCCCTCATCTTTCTCTTGGCAATGCCCCATAGATTCTCTATGGGGTTCAGGTCAGGCGAGTTTGCTGGCCAATCAAGCACAGTAATCCCATGGTCATTGAACCAGGTTTTGGTACTTTTGGCAGTGTGGGCAGGTGCCAAGTCCTCCTGGAAAATGAAGTCAGCATCCCCATAAAGCTCGTCTGTGGAAGGAAGCATGAAGTGCTCCAAAATCTCCTGGTAGACGGCTGCGTTGACCCTGGACTTAATGAAGCACAGTGGACCAACACCAGCAGATGACATGGCTCCCCAAATCAACACAGACTGTGGAAACTTCACACTGGACTTCAAGCATCATGCATTGTGTGCCTCTCCATTCTTCCTCCAGACTCTGGGTCCTTGGTTCCCAAATGAGATGCAAAAGTTGCTCTCATCAGAAAAGAGGACTTTGGACCACTGGGCAACAGACCAGTTCTTTTTTTTTTCTGTAGCCCAGGTAAGACACTTCTGATGTTGTTTGTTGTTCAGGAGCGGCTTGACAAGAGGAATACAACATTTGAAGCCCCTGTCCGGGATCCGTCTGTGTGTGGTGGCTCTTGATGCACTAACTCCAGCCTCAGTCCACTCCTTGTGAAAGTCCCCAACACTTTTGAATGGCCTTTTCCTGACAATCCTCTCCAGGCTGCGGTCATCCCTGCTGCTTGTGCACCTTTTTCTACCACACATTTCCCTTCCACATAACCTTCTATTGATGTGCTTTGATACAGCACTTTGGGAACATCCAACTTCTTTTGCAATTACCTTTTGGGGCTTTCCCTCCTTATGGAGGGTGTCAATGATGGTTTTCTGCACAACTGTCAGGTCAGCAGTCTTTCCCCTGCTTGTGATTCCTACTGAACCAGCCTGAGAGACCATTGAAAGGCTCAGGAACCCTTTGCAGGTGTTATGATTCATGAGCTGATTAGAGTGGGACACTTTGAGCCTAGAATATTGAACCTTTTCACACTATTCTAATTTTCTGAGATTGTGAATTTGGGGTTTTCATAAGCCGTACGCCATAATCATCACAATTATACCAAAGTAAGGCTTGACATATCTCGCTTTGCATGTAATGCGTCTATCTCATATATTGGTTTCACCTTTTGAGTTGCCATACTGACATAAATGAACATTTGCACGATATTCTAATTTTTCGAGTTTCACCTGTACATTCTCCTTTACTTTGGAACTGTAAAATGCTCTTGACATCTGGCCCAACTAAGTTAGAACATAAGTTATAGTGCATCTCAAAGGCCTCACCTTCCATTCTGCATTCCCCTCAGCAGCCATTTCCTGCTGCAGGCATGCTACTAAATGACAACATTTGGTCCATTTGAAAGGATCAAGAGATACGTGAACATAGTATGAACATTAATGTCTGAGTGGCAAAAGGTAGATGGATCTGTCCCAGTAGGGCTACCAGATCTGGGCTCTTTATTGCCATCTGCCATCTTTGCTGCCACCTTGTGGTTATCCAGACTTTTGCAGCCAAGATCTGGTAGCTCTAGGAACCTGGATGCAGTGCTCCCATGGGCAATTTCTGAAGTTGGTTGTATCTGTTCCACTGTCTGTTGGGCTTGGCTCAACTTAACTTGTCTAGAAGTAGCCTTGTGTTAAATTACTGTACAATTTCTTTTGATGGGGAGATAGAAAGACACCTTGGAAATGGTCCAGGTGAGTGCTGGTTCAGGTACATTTCAGTCCCAAGGAATTAATTAACCAAATAGCTAAAAGGCTCTTGTGATAACCACCCCGCCCCCCCCGGCAAATATCTACCCTTAAGCTATGTGCTGCATCTTTACCTTTAATGTGGTGTGATCTCTTGTGTTTACATCAGGTATGATGGAAGTCACTCCCAATAAAGAGGTGTAAACAAACTCTACCTGCTTGTAGAGGATGTTGCATGGCTTGCTTTTGCTGGAGGCAATTGTTTAGGCGTGATTCTTCCTCAGGCAGAAAAACACAGCCAGCAGGCACATTGGAACAGGATCTTCTGTGAAAGTTATTATTATAATTCCCTCTCACTAAGGATTCAGGTGGCTGAGTGTCAGCCAGGGGCCAATTCCATGTGACACGATTAGCAATCAAGAAATGTGTTTTTAAAATTAAAGCATGCTAGGACGGAGTGTCCAGGGGAGTTTTCCCCCAAATTTTAATTTCCACTTTGGTGATGTGAAATTCAGAGCTTTTCCCAGCATACTGAGAATAATAGTCTCCTTTCCCTGTAATTGTATGATATGAGCCACCCAAAAATCAAGTAGCAGCTTCTAAATACTCCAGGCCTGGCACCCAGAATAGTCCAAAATTTCCCATTGACTTTACTTGTCAGAAGCCAGCAGTGAAGGTCACAAATGGTGATCACTGAGTATGGGACATCATAATTGTGAGCTGGTTGCCAAGCACCAGAATCGCAATCACATGACCACAGGGACGTTGTGATGGCTGCAGCTATGAGGTAAGTCTTCTGATTCAGTGCCGTCATAACTTTGAATGGTTGCTGAATGAGTGGTCGCTGAATGAGGACTACCTGTAAAAAAGGGAGGAGGAGGTTCAGCACAATCAGACTTGCAAGGTTCTATTACTGCCAGTACCAATAAAAGTAGTTTTAGCTTTCCTATGGAATTGATTTCTTGGTCTGGCCAACCTGGTGGAGAATACAGGGAGAGATATAATAGAATACAGGCAAAGGAGGTCTGTAATGGCCTCTTTTATATAGGTTAAGACAACATCTGGGTTCTCACAACTGGCTGAACCACCAAGTACCTAATCCCATTTTATCCAAGTATAGAATGTTATGCAAACCCAGCCATGAAATACTGTATATGTGCACGTACACACACAGGTTCTCCATGCTGGAGAAAAGAAGGAAAAATCTGTGGTAGCAGCGAAAATTTTAATTTAGCTTCATTGTGATCTGGGGGCAGGTGGGAGGTTAAAACCATTTCCTCTCCAGTGATCTTGTTTTTCTGCAAGCCAAAATAAACAAAACATCCTTTCTATATCTAACTGCATGGCAGAAAGGTGGATTACACTGTTCCTTCTTATCCTGCGCAAAATCAGCAAGGTCAGTGGCATTACAGCGTTGCATTCAGAAGCATCCTGCCGAAGTTGGTTTCAGTAACTGTTGCTTTGTTCTGAAATACTATGATTCATTGAGAAATGTTAGCCCTAACACACTCATTGAAGCTGAAGCCACAATTACACTTTCTGGAGATATTTTGCAAATATTCCCAAATACTTTTCTGGACATTACAGAGGCCACCAGCAAGATTTCCCGAGATTCAGCACAGCCCAGGCCACATTTCTGAGAACCCCCGCACAAGATAAAAGTTAAAATGATACATGAAATACAGCACCAGCCCCACAGAGAGCGCGATAATTTGAATACTGTATTATCATGTAAGAATACTGAGTCTCGTTTCTTAAGCCTGAGGCCCCCCTTTAAGGCCTGCCCCCGCCTCGCTTGGCCCTGACTTCTGGTTGGAGGAAAGGGTAGCTCATCGCTTTTCGTGTTGGATCCGGGATTCGAAAGAAGCGTCGCCAACCGTGAACGTGAACACGCCTTTGCGGGGCACGCCTCTGTGGGCAAACGCACTGCTTGTTATTGCTAATTGCCGCTGTTAATAAGCTGGGTTAATTTGTGACTTACGCGCATGCTTTTTTTTTTTTTTTTTGGTTTCTCTTTTCTTGCCGCATGATCGTTGTTTATTTTTAAAGAACAGGCCTTGTGGAAATCTCCTGGCTTACGGACGCAGATCCCGCCACCGCCGACTACAGTATATACAAAAAGGGCGCGGGTGTTCCCACATGCACCCACACGTGTATGAATTGGCCACGGTCTCGCGTTCAGAGGGCCGTTGCGTGCCCCTTTGGGGCTTTGATTTGTCATCAAGCAACGCTTAGCATAGTCAGGCGCGATCCCAGCCCCGCAAGGTTGGACACGGGCGGGGGAGCCTTGAAAGTGTGCATGCCGCAAGCGCACGTGTCTCTGTTTGCAGTGCTGTACATGAGGCCTCGTTCGAACATCCAGGTCTCAGAGACGCGCGGGCAACCCCGCCCTTCCTCCCCTCCCCTCCTTTCCCCTGCTGCCTGTAATCTGCGTTTTGCTAAGAGCAGCCGGGATGGCGGGAAGGCGCTGGACACTAAGCTTCCGCGAGGGCCACCGGGCGGGGACAGGGGGAGGAAGCAGAACGCGGCGCCTGTTCGGAAGGTCTCTTGAACCTCAAAGCACCGCGGTGGCGGGAAAGAGGGTGACAACCGTTTTGGAAGAAACCTTGAAAATTGGAGCCGCAGAGCATTCTTGTTTTCCTCCCCTTAGCCTGCCGCATCTCACCAGCTGAATCCCAGCCGTTTAGACCTCTGTTTTATTTATTTAGAAAATGCGGACGCCACCTACTCCCGACTGCACTGGGCATCGGATGTATGCAAGTAATAATGCTGTACCACTTCCCCTCAAGATCAAGGTGCCATTAACTTTTCTTAGTGGAAATCCCCGCCTAAAGAGATGAGACTGGCTTCCGTAACAAGTGTCAGGTAGTGGGGAACAAAAGGAATCATTGATACCTAACAGAACCAAGCTGTAATATTTGTAACTAGAAAATTGAAAAGTTCACAAGAGGATTTGGTACTGGTTCTCATAAACTGCACTACGTATTTTAGAGACGATTGCCGGGATAATGTTTATCCTAGACAATGGAAAAGAGTCGGAGGGCGAGGGGGATAGCACAATAAAAGCTGAAGGATGGAAGAGTTATTAAAGGCACTGCAAATCATTTTTGGCATGGGCCCTGAGTTCCTGTCTAGTGTTTTCCTCCAATATCGCACACCAAAAGAAAGCAGGCAGGAGTTTGGAACGCTCAGTCCTACAGTTTGTCTCACCGCCAAAATGGTGTCATGCTTCCCTGAAGGCTGACACTGCAGTTTCTCATATTCTTCATTTTTCCCCCCACAGTTTTGTCACTTTATCCTACCAGAGCAACGTGAAAAGTATCAACTCTGTAGCAATAATCACAGGGCTTGGATTGCTGATGAGCGCTGGGACTCAAGTTATGTGAAAAACAAACCTGAGTTTACCACTGGGAGGGTATTAAACTTCATGTCAACCTATAAAAGCTTGATATGCCATACTCAGCACCTAATAATACTGTTGCCTGATAAAGAGGAGCTTGCTCCCTACAGTACAGTAAAGTTAGTGTATTAGGGGAAAAATTCAGCAGCGTGGTTCTTATAAGCAGAAATACGCATACTCAAATACGTACATCCTCCTGTAAAAATGAATGACTATCTGGGCTACCAGCATCACTGAGGTGTGGGTTTGTCTGCAGAGAATTTAATCAGGCTCAGTGTTACCAGCAAAAGGAAGAAACATGATTGAGATGGAAGAAGAGTTCCTACTGCTATACAAAACCAGCAATTGACTCCAATTGCTGTAATAATATCTGTGATACATTTATGTTTCTGGGTGTACATTCATCTCTCCTCCTGGCCTTCCCTCTGGCTCATCTTGTTCTTACGGTAGTTTTCTCTGACACTGCCTGCCTGCAATTGTTTCCTATTTCTTTCCCTCCCCTCTCCCCCTTAAGAGACCCCTAAGATAATTCAACCTGTGGAGTGGCACAACAAGAAGTTTTATTGCTTCTGTGAGCTATATCAGTGTTAGAAACATCTTTCATTTGCATTGGCTAGTTTTTGCACAGTTTCTGGCAGAACTTTGAGGCAATGTGTATTTTCCCCCATCCTTGTGGCAGGAATTGAATACAAGGTTTTGATATAGCAGGAGACTGTTAAATGGAGAGAGATGAAGTAGAACACCTGCTTTTTCTTCTAGCTGATTGCATTATACAATCAAGAGATGAATTGAGCCTGCCATTTTGTTTTATCTTGGAACAAGATCTTTTGAAGATTGTGATGTTTATTTCCAAGCTGATACCGTGTATTTTGTGAACATCTATATACTATTAGTGCTTTACACACTCTGCTAACCATAAAGTAATATGGTAACAAATATGTGTAGCTCAGGATTGGTGTGTTGCATCATTGGAGATTTGTTTTCGGGTTGCAGACATTTCATCACCCTACTAAGTAACATCATCAATGCACGAGTTTAGGAGAAATGAGGTTCATTGGTTGGGAAGGATTACCGTATTTTTCGGACAATAAGACGCCCCCATGTACAAGACGCCCCCCATTTTTCCAACCCCAAATTAAGAAATCAATATTTTAAAGATAGTGCAGAACACATTTTTATTTAGTAATTAGTTAACATTTACCTGCTACACTTGTAGCAGTACTGTACTGTATATACAGTATCCTTATGTCTTGCCTGCTTTATACATGCTTGGGTGGGATGGTCCTGTAGGTAGATATTGTTTTGCAAGTGTTGGTGGATTATTTACGTGTGGGTGAGGTGGTGTTTCTGTCTCATCTGAGCATTCGTTGCTTCCTGTGTGATTGGTGATGTTGATTGCTGTGTGATTGGATGGCTTGTGGAGGGTGTTCTTTTTCTGTAATAGTTGTGTTGCTGGCTTTTGGCTGTTAGATCGATATGGGAAATGTCTCTAGTTTATCCAATCTGCCTTGTTCTAAGATTTCCATTGTTTCCCAGCTGAAATTATGCTGGAAGTTGTCTGTCTGGAAGGAGATAATTGAAGTTGTATATCTTTCTAAGCCATCCACAAACCACAGTTTGGCTTAGTTGGATGTGGGTATCCAGCCACAATATGTTATGGAACTGTGGAAGCATTCAGGCCTGGTATACACAAGATAATAGATTTTGGTAATCAGACTGAGAAAGTAAAATGGATTGAACCACTGTAGGTGCAGAATCATCATCCTTATTTATTTATTTTTCAAACTTATATATACCACCCATATCACTATACCAATGACTCTAGGCAGCATTACAGATAATTTGTGTTATGAAAATTTGCTGCAAAATAGGGGGAAGAAATTAGCTATGATTTTCCCTTCCCCAAACCTTAAAAGTTGCACAGAATTTTCAACAGGTTTAGACCATCAATGCCAATATACCTTACTTCAGAGGAAATATATTTAGGATAAGAATTGTAATACAAAATTGCTGCTGCTGCTGCTGCTATTACATTTCTAAATATGATATAATTGTGCCAAAATTCTCCTTTAGAATTTATTGCTTAGTATTTGGCAGTGAGGTTACAGTAGAAGTGGTCAATCTTTTGGTGGCAGGGCCCACATTTAATGTTTCTAAGGAGGCCAAGGGGTGCAGAAGGTGGGGCAAGGATGCTGAGGGAAACAAGACTATCCCATTTATTTTTCTCTGGTTAAGGGATGAGCTCAGGATTTTCTTTGTTTTTAAAATTATGTCCAACCTATTGTAGAAGTTAGAGTTCTACAACTAGAGTTTTCCTGCTGTTGTTAGGCAGGATGGGGTTCGCTTTGTCAGTTTTGGGATGAGAGGCACTGGGGCAGCAACAAAGGGCCTAGAGGGGCACATGATAACCCTGTAGCCTAAGGTGATTCTGCTACTCTGTCAGACTAATAAGGCTTCCAGTACAAATATATTGGAGATGAAGAATACATCTGAACAGTCTCTTTAACACTGATGTAAGTAAGCTTAGCAACAAGCAGAAAAGTACTGGCTCATCCCTGCAGAGGTACTGCCGTGGAAATCTCTGTGTGGGCCCTCTCTGTCCCTGATCTAAGCACAAGACTCAGCAGTGGAAAAAGAACACAGCTTTGGGGCAGGGCAAGGAGCTTGGAAATTCTACCCAGTTCTCTCTTCCCTTCTTTCCAGCATCAGTAAATTGGCACATTACTGGAAGATCTCTGTGGCTACACAATTGGGACCTCAGGAGGCATGCTCTGACTCTGTGGCACAATTGAATCAAAGCAGGGCATCACGTGGAGTTGCAGAACCTTTGGAAGTACCTCTGCTCTGCAGCCCTTCTGACTCCTAGCCTCTTAATAAGCAGCCCTCTCTAGATGGGCTAAGCTTTTGATTGTCCTTTTTCACCTGGATAGTTCTGTGCAATATATTCTGCACCTGGATTTCTAAATCATGGTTTGGAATATGTTGTGAAACGTGACCCTTTGTTCCTGCCTATGAGATTTTCTGTATGTTTCTCTCTTCCCTCTTTGTTTTTCCCTATTGTTTAAATCCCTCTTCTGATCTCTTTTAGTTAAGTGTTTACGGTGGGCCAATCAAAACAGTGTCTTTGGCCTCTGCTTTCTGTTTCCTGCATCCCCCCCCCTGCCACGTGGGGAAAGATGGGGGGAGATAATGAATGAATCTCTCACAGCTTTAAGAGCTAAATGCAGCTCCCCCCCCCCCCCCCCCATTCTGGGTAAGAGCCACAGAGTTGTGGATTGAGGGATCTTCCAGGCAGTGATGCATTCATGAAACTTGGGCAACATGCCCCCAACAGTCTATACAAAATTACCACTAGGGTTTTGCTATTGTGAGTCATCCTTCTACTAGTGCAGTTTTATCACTAATGGGAAAGTGCAGTTTCAGCCCAGTGAATGCTGCTTTGGAACATACATGTCTTGTTGCCTTGGGATTTAAGGTGAAATTTGTGCTTGTTGTCTTCTCTCCCATATTTTAGACTGGTCCTAAGAACTCCACATAGAAACGTTGTTTATCAAGGAGAAAACCAGGTTAAAACTCAGCGTACCTGATGGTTATTTTCTGTGTATTGGGGCAGTGTACTTTTGTGGAGTGATGGTTATCTGAGCCTTATCTTCTGGTAGAAGGGCTGACATTGTGATTATTTTACATATGGTATTATCACATTGATTTCCAGGATTCACCTGTTAGCCAAGCAGTAGAAGAAGCATTCCCCCAAAAGAGGGATAAAAACAGGAAAATCAAATAATGCATAAATCTAAAAAAACCTCTCAAGCTAGTTAATATATTACAGTACATTATGAGTATTGTCAGCAATAAAAATGGTAAAATATGCATAAAACCTTATTTGCATGCATTTGTAAATTAAAATGATAAATGGTACCCCTAAATTTCATTGACACATTTCTTTTTTAAAAAACGAAAAGAAATCAAAAACTTAAAAATGTAAGCTGTAAAATCTAAAAAGACTCCATCCTCCAAAAAGTGGCATTAATTTAGTATTAATACATTAATCAGACAGCAACAAGCCATATGTCCCACTCTCATAAGAGCTCTTCCATAGGAGCACCCCAGATCAGCCCCACTGCTCAGAGTTGCCTTCCTTGGCCAGCCAAACCTGTTTTCTTCTGGCTTGATTGCTGTTTGAAATGCCAGAACTTGATGGAGGTTGCAGGTGGGCTGATAACGCCTCCTGCCAATCCTTACTTCCCTGCTCTGTGGCTGTGATTCCTCTCTGCAGCTTTGAAGCCTCCAGAGCACTGAGGTGTCCCCCAGCTGTGCTTCAGGATTTGAGCAGGCTGGCGATATAAAGGAATGAAGGAGGTTAAGTAAATATAAAAAAATGTCCAAATGATTGAACTGTGTTATGAGAGGAAAGAAAAGGAAAGAAATGGAAACTTGGAAGAGAACGTGAATCCACTGCTCAGAGTCTTTCTGACTGGGACAATTTACAAATATTGTAAATAAATGAATAAATAAAACCTTCAGGGATCAGTGAGAATGGAATATAGAAGATGACAAAATAAATCAGTTGCTTGCAAGAGGGAGTGCTGTCCACTTGCACCCCCCCCCCCCCCCCCAAAATAGCTCTTGAGTGTGCAATTGCAAGGCTGGGGAATATGCATCGAGTGCTCTCCTTCTTTCATGCTTCAGGATCTCACTCCTTGGAGTCACTGATCACCAAGATCACTCTGATTCAAGGATGTTCCTTCTGTCAACCCTTGAATCCAGCATACCTCCTTCTACTAAGACATGATATAAGCAAGCATTAAAAGAAACCTTGGGGATGGTTAGTTCAGCACTTTCTCTTCCATTTCACTAAATTCCCCAACTACATATTAGAGATGGAGCTCCATGGAAGATCCTCAACTGTATTCACACTGCTCTGGCTGTCCCTATTCTTCATTGGGTTCACAATGTGCACCAAATTGGAAGCTAATAAGTACTCCAGCAAGGCAGCATCATTGCCTTACAGAAACTTACATCTTAGTTTACTCAGAATTATTTCCAAGTGGTTTTAACTAGTCCCCTTGGGCCACAGTAGATATGCTTGTCACAATTTGTTTGGCCTTGACCCTACTGTGATCTTAATTTAACACCATCTCTCATGCCACTGCCCTGCCTAGGCCAGTTCCTTGCACCCAGAAGAAAGCTCCTATTGGTGCTAGCACCAACTGTGTCCTGGGAAATTGGCCTGACTTTTTAAATTATGCATAGACTCTGTCATCACATTTTTTAAAAGAACAAGTGCAGCAAAGTGTGTATTTTATTTCATGATAAGCATAGCAGCCAAGTGCTTTTCAGAGAAGCAAAAATAACATCCCTTGAGCTCTTGACTGCAGTCTCTGTGTAAATACCCTTTAATCATGGAATATGAGAGTGGCTACAGCAACAGAAACACCCGTATTTTGTCCTGCTTGTTCTTCTTTCTGGGATTTGCTTATGACTGTGCTGTTCAAGGACAGTTCCAATTCTTCTTGTCTAGAGGCAAGGCGGGAGCTGTGTGCTTGATTCATGCTCCCTCCCACTTCCTGTAAGATATAAAAGCTCCACTTCCAGGCTCCAGCACTGAAAGCCTAATAGGTGAAGGCTGTGATCAGAGCCCTCATCCAGCTCCTGCAGATTTAAGCAAGCCATTCAACTACTTTCTCAACATGTGCCGGGGTTTAGCTGCACTGCCTGCTAGCTGCTTGGAAAGGTAAGAGATTTGGGACATTATTGGGGCTCTTAGCACATGATTACTCAGCTGAACAGTAAGGACTGGGCTTGGCTTAGCTTGGCCACCTGTACTGACCAGGAATGACCTTTGTCTGCATCCCAAACCCTGATTGTACCATTTCATGTAATGGCTGAACTGGCATTGTTTAGCTGAGCACTGAGGAAAGATAAGGGAGGTAATTGTAATAACAACAGATTAAAAGAAATAGGTCTGCCCTACATTCCTCTTGCTTTTCTCGAGAGATGTTGGACTATCTGCTTCATACATTTGGCTTGTTTTTATGCTTTTGAATATTGTGATGAGCAAAACTCCCCTGCCTTTGCAATGCAGTTCCCAAAGATACCTCTGCAAGTAGCACTCCACTTCATTAGCATGCCCACCACACACCAGCCAGAGGTTGGTGAGCTAAGAATAGAAAGCGATGCGCCAGGCAGCCATCTCCAAACTGTCGCAGTGATGCACCAAGCAGGGAGAGGCCTCTGAATGGCTTCAGGACCACCGTGGTAGGCAGGGGTCACACAACATCCAAACTCAGAAAACTCTTACCAGCTGTGGGATGCTTTGAGTCGGCAAAGCATCCAGTGGGTCATTGAAGGGGAATAGTATGAGGGACCATTTGGAGAGATGGTACAGGAGCATGGATTGGAAATAATTATAATCATTATGATAGTGGCACTTTACTTGTGTCTTGGTAAAACAATATAGCCAGCAGCAAAAAAGCTCGGGCCTTGCCTTGAGGAACACACAGTGTATTTTGTGACAGGTGGAGCAGCGTCAGAAAAGGACAGCAAAGAGAGAGAGAGTTGCATCTGACGTGTGTGTGTGTGTGTGTGTGTGTGCTGTCAATCTACTGTGAATATCCTCTGCATTTGAAAAAGGCAGGAGAGCATTTTTAGTGATGGCCTTAAGGGCAGGGTCTATATATTCCTAGCATTTACAGAACCTCTTGACTCTCTCCCTTCCCCAGCCATATTACATCATAATGTCTTGGTAAGTGCCCTAGTAACCTTTGGGAGGAAGTAGTGCAGATAACAAATGCATCAGAGGCAAATACAACGTCATAGCATCTTTTAAACCTCTGGGAAAATCCAACTTAATGTCCACGTTCTGATTTTCTCAGATTCAACAGCTATAGAGACATGCCCAAGTCTGTTAGTGGGTGCACAGCCAAGTCCAAGCAGAGGGCCTTAGAAAGATCAAAAGGGATGCCAGATGTTCCAAAGTGAGAAGCAACAAACTATTAACAGTCATCATGATCCCCTGGCCCTTCTGCACCTGAAGGCCACATGGTACAGAATCTGAGCCCCCAACATGGTGCCCAGGAGCAAGAGTGTGCCCATACAGGCATCCACTAAACTACTTGCAACAAACTTTTTTTTTTTAAAAAAAAAGATTATTTTAATTTTAAAAAATGGCAAACTAGCAAAGCACCAGCTGCAAATGTAATCTGTATTTCCAAGAATAATTCCATTCTTAGAAAATGCTAGGTGGTTGCAGTCCAGCACCTTACAGTATTTACATTCTGATATACGGATTGACCAAACCTGTCATGACAATCCTTTTGTGAGAAAAGTTGTAACATGACTTTCAAATTCCAAATGAGACCACTGGTCCAAATAGATTGAGAACTCCTACAGCTGTACCAGTTGAATAAAGAAATCATATCCATCAAAAGCTGGAATTTCATAAAAAGTTTAGAAAATAAGTGTCTTTAGCCAGAGAGCAGTGAGCTTGAAATTGTAATGCTTTGAAACTATAGAAATCATTACTTTGGCTTGATTCATGTTCGTTCCTAGCAATATTTGTGATTTGTCTGGGTATTATGTGACAATATGGTTTTTCAGGAGTTCAGCACACAGACTATGAGGGTTCAGTAAATATGTTTACAAGTTAGTGAACAGGATGACACTGATTAATCCTAAATGCTGTAAAGGTTAATAGCTAATTCAGAAATATATGTCTGAATACTAGGTAATGATAAGGTAGATTCTTTGTTAGCTAAATGGCACCTTTATTATGAAGTCATCTGTGGAATCATGAAAGTACATTTTTAAAACATGCTGGATAAATATTAGAAACAGTAGCATTTAATTTGTTTAAATATTGCTTTAATAAACAGAAAAGAACAAAAGATGCAAGAAAAATGTAAAAATATTGAAACAAGAATAAACTAAAGAAGATAAAAATGCATAATAGAATTATGTGTATATATCTACACACAAACTATATATATACAGTATGTTCATTTTTTTTACAGCAGATTAAATTTTGACCTTATGGAATAATAATGGTCAATCAAAAATATGTTGATTAAATATCCTAGACATAGATATAGCTAGAATTTTTACAACAGTTTTTGAAGGATCAACATTTTTCATTGGCAACTGGTTTATTGAAGATTATTAAACTTTTGCATCCTTGCTTTTTGTACTGATGATAATTAGCAGCTTAAGAATTCTGATGAACTGAAATTCTTGCAGAGTTATACAAAGCAGAAAGCATAATTATTTCTCTTATTTTTGGAACAAACATGCAACACCATTGTGAACAGCTTGTAAGAAATTAGGTGGTTGGAATATTGAATTTTTGTAAGGTGACTGGGACCATGACAGAATTAACGCCCTGGTAGTTCTGGAGTCGAGTCATGTCATGTCATGTCATGTCATGTCATGTCATTTCACTTCATGTCAAAGCTCAAGGCAGTTGAGAGTAGCACTACCAGATCTGGATGTACAAAGTTCCAGATGACCATTAGAGCACAAAGTTGGTGTTCTTTCTGTCCCTTTGCTACCATCTAGTGGTGGCTGGATATATAGCCCAGAACTTAAATGCTGTAAGTTTAGGAAAAGTAAATATGGAGTTTCTGCTATTTAAACTCATCTTTCTATTTATCCTGGTTACCAAGAAATATAATACAGATAGTCAAGTTAAAGATTTGTTGACAAAGGATAAAAAATTGTAAGTAATAATGGGAAAAAGGGAAGCTTAGCAGAGAAACTGAGTGGGGGCATTGCTAAAGAAATGCCACAGCTATCAGTCTACCTTCCAACACTATGCAAACTCTTACCTTAAACTGCCTGAACCAACAACTGCTTCTTGACCTTAGGCTTGAAGGAACCTCCTTGCCTGTCCTTCCTGCCCTGTAGTAACTATAATACTTTCTTTTTAGTATGCATTTTCAATTATATTCCTCTCCTATTTTTCAGAGCTAAGGAGTTTAAAACACGTTTGGGTATTCTGCTTCATAAACCAGAATTTGGACATAAAATTGGGAACTTCAGCTGGGGTATGAAACAAAAGTAAGTATATATCTAGTTGAAAGAAACGGCAGAGCAATGCAATTTTAGGGTTATTTCAGTTTCTAATTGAATTCAAAGAGAGGAAAGAATCATAATTAATGCTTTTAATTGTCTGTGGCAGAAAACATTTTGTATGATACGGTCGCATTGCATCCCCCATTCACGATCAGAAAAAGAGCTGCCCTGAATCAGCCAAATAGCTGAGATGTCTTTGGAGAGAGGCTGCTTCTAGACAGAGAAGCATTAACATTAAAAAGCCTTGGACAGGTCTTATAACAGATTTTTTTTTTCCTGAAAAGAAAAGGATGGAAGAAGTAGTAGGAAAAAAAATGGGGGACTTAAAAATGGAAGACCCTGTTATCTCAGTCACTTATTCTGTGAATAAAGTAGGGTGATTTTTCAGAAAAGCTTCAATCCAGGATATCCCAGCTACTCAGACAGCTTCCAGATAGCATTTCTTGCCCATTTCAGATACCATCTCCAGGAACAATGTCTCTACACCCTTCATTGGCTAAGAAGGGTAAGAAAGTTTGCAGAACTTCCTTCAGTTTACTTAAATGTTGTTAATGGCATAATGTATTTGAGGTAATGCATGGCAGTGAGCAAGAGATTGAAGGGCTTTTCCTGGATGGGGATTATGAGAAGTGGAGTGAGGAGGATCAGCCCTGCATTTCCCAGTTGTTCTGCTTCCTGTACTCTTTGCTCACAACATTACTCTTTGAAATCTCTTGGAACAAGCTCTAAAAATGTTTGTTCCTTCTCCAGATATTCTTTGGAAGAAGCACTTGGATGGAAGGAGTCCTTTGATCAACTGCTGAGAAGCAGAAGTGAGTACATGCCTTGTATGAACATTTCATAGAAAAGTATAATTATGGGTCACAAGAATGGCGATCATGTGATTTCACACAATTCAGTAGGATTGCAAACCAGTCATGTCTTCACAAAACGCAGCAGAGGATTTTTCTAGAAAGTGGAAAAATCAGAATCTTCACAAAACCACTGTATGAACAATCGTCCCTATTGAGAGACTATAACTCCCAGAATTCCCAACCCAAATAATGAAGCTCTCAGCTGGCTGAGAATACCCAGAGCTGTAGTCCCAACATATCAGGTTGTGGAAGGCGGGTATAGAAAATGCAAGTTTTCATTCTGTTTCCCAGTTCCTTCAGGTGGACCCAATCCTAGTCATGTGTAATCTCTGAATCAAATTAATTATGATGCTAAACATGTCCTTGTCTCCATTTTTTAAAATTTAGCAACAGTAAGACCATTCACTCCGTATTTGCAGGGAGAGGATTCTCATCCCCCCAATACTGTATTTTTGCCATCCAGATTGTTATTTTCTGCAATAGAAGGCAAAATAAATAAAACACTGATGTGGTTTAATAGGTTATTCCCTATCAAAAAATAATTATGCATCTTTAAGATGTATCGTCTTTAATATTTATTAGGATTTCCAAAACATGCAGCATTTTAGATTTCCCTTCTCTTCCCTTCCCTTCCCTTCTCTTCCCTTCTCTTCCCTTCTCTTCCCTTCTCTTCTCTTCTCTTCTCTTCTCTTCTCTTCTCTTCTCTTCTCTTCTCTTCTCTTCTCTTCTCTTCTCTTCTCTTCTCTTCTCTTCTCTTCTCTTCTCTTCTCTTCTCTTTCCACCACCTCTAAACCGGTTATTCTACTTCCTTGTTTACAGGTGGCATGGCAGCATTCCATGGATTTCTTAAAACAGAATTTAGTGAAGAAAATCTGGAGTTTTGGCTCGCCTGTGAAGAGTACAAGAAAATCCCCTCCAAAGCAAAGTTAGCAGCCAAAGCCAACAAGATATTTGAGGACTTTGTTCAAAATGAGGCCCCCAGAGAGGTGAGTCAAAAGGCTGTATAGATTCAAAGGGAAATCACATAGCCTCAAAGCAGACCTCTTTTTGAAAACCTGTCTGGCCCAAACCCAGTTTAAAGAGAGAGAAGCATCAGAAGGAAGAGGCATGGCCTGTCATCAGTTAATATCCAGAGAGCTGATTTCAACAATCTCAGAAAGGTTATATGGTCACAATCTTTCCCACAGGGCTGAGATGGAGTATGATTCTATGTAGACTATAGCATTCATTCCTCACAGCTCTGTTTCAGGAAATAAAGAGATATCTGTTGATAATAACCATGTGCAAAATGCAAGACACTTATGTAGGTGTGTGCTTTGCAGGAATAATCATCCTGAGTATAAAACACACATGCAGGAGGCCTCCAAATGATAAATGATTTCTACTACCTTATAACACTAATTAGCTTTTTCAGCATCAGTGGAGTAATTGAGTCATAAAAAGAAATGGAATGAAAAAGAGGGTTCTTCAGAAAGGCACATAATAAATAGTGGAAGAGAAGCTCAGTTATCTGGAGTAGGTATTAATTTTTCGACTGAGTCATGCAGTTTTCTAAAGGGCCTATGCCATAATAAGACTATATTAACTTTTGATCTGGCTTCAGGCAACATGTTGTACATAATCAGGTCCATGTACAGCAATGCAGTTTCAGCTTCAAGATATATCTTGGTGTTGGCGACAATGCCTTTGCAATGGGAAGGGCATGAAATGTCAAGGTTATCTAAATTGGCCTTTCCCAATTTGGTGCTCACCATATTTATTTATCATATTTATATAGCCGCCCATCTCGTACAAGATGACTCTGGGCGGCGTACAACAATGGAAAAAGAATACATAAAAACAGCTACATATAAAAAACAATAAAAACACAATATTTATTTATCATATTTATATAGTTATTTATGATCTAGCTACAGCTCCCATAACCCTTGTTTTCATCACCAACTCCCATAACACTCAGGATGGGGAAGGTGGATATAAGTGCTTTTGCTGATAGTACATAGCAAGAGGTGAATGGAGCAGTTTGAATTCTTCCATTTACTTGAGAATATCCCACCTTTTATTTGTTGCAAAGCAAATTTCCAGTGTTCATATTTGCCTATTCAAATCTGACTTCCAGAAGCTTTTGATATCTACTGTGCAGATCTCTCACTGTTGAATAAACGGCATACTTTTTTTTTTAAGAAATGGAAGCTTCTTCTATCCAGATCTATAGCCCAGAAGCTTTTTTGTGATGCTCTGTAAACACTCAGTTATGGTGTTACAATATATCCCATATTGTATGTGTTGTTTCTCGTTCAACATAGTTAGGATGGAGGATGAATAGTCACCAGGTACAATCTTTCTCTTTCAGGTCAACCTTGACCATGAAACTAGGGAGGCAACCAGAAGGAACCTTACCATTGCCACTTCTACATGCTTTGAAGAAGCACAAGCAAAAACATATATCTTGATGGAGAAGGACTCCTATCCCAGATTTCTGAAATCTGCTTATTACAGAGACCTGATTGAACAAGCAACTGGCCACAGAACGGGCAAGCCTGCACACACCTGAGCCTATCCCTTGTCATCAGCTGGAACTGTGTTGGGGAACAGAGACACAGAATGAAACTGGAGAGGCTGGAGTCCAAGTGGAGGATGTTAAGAACATTTCAGTTACAGAGCTTTGGTTGGGATTTTTTCCTGGCCAGGATGCTTGGGACCTCAAATGCTTCCATGCACCCAGAAGCTCTATCAAATGTAGACCTTCTCTAGCATTCCAGAAAAGAGGCTGTGAGTTGAAAAAATGGGAGAGCCTGTGAAAATGTTGGAGAAATTTGTTCAAGGAGGAGTCTGATCTCCAGATAGGAAGAGAAATGCAACAGGATTATAGAAAGGGAATGGGAAATATGTGGAAAAGTTGGATTTCGATTCTCTCCTAAAATGCTATGTTTGGTTTATCTGTTTGAACCAGTGAAAGCCTCCATCTACACTCAGAAGCTAGTCTCTGCACCTATAAACACAGACCAAAAACTGTACATAGCACAACTCTCATATCTTGTATACACAGCACACACTAGTTTGAGATTTCCACCCATTGCATGTCAGCCTCAGAGGCCTTCAGTTCTCTGCATGTTTGTAAGTGATCAGCTTGATGTTCCAGAGCTTTGCATCTGAACGGTTTTGCATTTATACTCAAGAGGAAGGCTGAATCTGCTTTGTTCCAACGACATCATACATCTCAGTCTTCTTCCATCTTGGACAAATTTCCTTCCAAAGACATTTGCAAGAAGACCTTGTTATTTTGTTTATCTCTGAACATTATATGCAACCTTTGGAGATGTGCCCTATTTTTTAATTATTTATATTTATTATTGTCATTTGATTGTTATTTATTGTGATGGGGCATTAGATAAGCACAGCACTTTAGAAGTAAGTGCTATGGATAAATCATTGCTACAAGGAGCCTACAATTGAAAGTGGGCCTTTTGGCCATGTTCATAGCACTTACAGACTATACTAATAGGGGACATTTACAGGGAGATTTTTTAAAAGAGGGAGACAGGCAAAACCAACTTTGCAAAAATAAGTCCCTCAGAATTGTTAGGTTACCCCACAACTTTGTACGAACATGCTGATACATATATTTAGCCATTTAAAGCTCATTTGATAGCCTGAATGTGGAAAAAGAAGGGACACATTTTCCAGTGAACAATTTCCTGCCTGCTCTGTGGAGATGATTCTTATCATCACTGTTGAATAGCTGATGTAAAACTCAAATTCCAGGGCTTCAATTCACAAATCAGTTGTTGAACATTAGATTCAATGAAAGTTGAAAATAAAATATAACCAGTAGGATAGTTCATCTGTGACTTTCCTTGTTTAGGATGTGCTTTTCTAGAGCACCATACTGTACTGAAATTAATGGCAACTGTTCATATCCTTGTGAAACTATCACTAGCTCAATCGAGACATACTGTATATAGAGACAGTTCTGAATGAGTGAACCCCAAGTAACTTATTTAAAATATATCCTGTCTGTCTTGTTTGACCAGCTGCAAAATAAATAAGTGTAAGCCTGCCTAGAATTGTTTATATGATTTAGATACTGAAGATGGCTGGAGGGAAACTAAAGTAACACACAACTACTTAGCAAACTAGAGCCAGTTTGGTCTGGTGGTCAAGGCACCAGGCTAGAAAGCAGGAGAATGGGAGTTCTAGTCCCTCCTTAGGCATGCAAGCCGGCTGGGTGACTTTGGGCCAGTCACTCTCTCTCAGCCCAACTCACCTCACAGGGTGGTTGTTGTGGGGAAAGTAGGAGGAAGAAGGAGCATTAGGTATGTTCACCACCTTGAATTATTTGTAAAAATAATAAAGGTGGGATAAAAAATCTAAAAAAATATTCTATGTTCACAGGTACATATTCAGAACTGACTGTAGCATTAAGTGACATGGGAGTGAGCTATTATAGATTAAACACATAGTACCCATCCTCACTGTCTGATTTTAGTTCCAGCAGAATACTTTCACCAGACATTGTTTTCTATGTTTGGCCAAGAGTCTTGAATAATCAAGCGAAGTATGATCAAGTGGTATAAATGAATTTGCAAACCAGCTTTCCATTTTATTTGTGAAGTGTTTAGCACAGATATAGAGAGGGAAAGACCAGAAGCGATATATATTTCAAACTAGGCAACACTGTTTACCAGCCTTCTCCAACCTCATGGCCTCATTATGTGTTGGATTATAACTCCCAGAATTGCCAGTCAGATGGCTTGGTTGAACAGAATTTCTGATTTAGACGTTCCGGAGAAGTACTGCAGCTATACTTGACTTGAACTTCTTAGCAGTGGTTAAACAGAGCTATCGCTGGTGCTGGTAAAATGACCAGGACTTGTGAAGATGAATGTAAACTGTTCTTCCTGCAGTAGGGAGTCTTGAAAATAAATTATTTACTCACTGGCAGCATTTTTCTAGATGAGATGCATCCCAAGCCAACTGCAGATTCCTTTTTGCATGCTGCAGTATATACGAAGGGTTGCATCCTGAGATGATTCTTCTGATTGTTTGATCCTTATTCAGACCAACTGCAACAAAGAGATGCCTGAAAAAGCTTCCAATTCCATTTGCACTCAGTCATCTATGGTGAAAACCTCATTATTATTATTATTATTATTATTATTATTATTATTATTATTATTTAAATAATAGCAAATTATTAAAAAAACTTCTAAAAGGAGAGTGGTTATTTTTTTTTTCTTCCCAGAGCATCTGAATGCGCATCCTAGAGATCTATTGAAGTGGTTTCCTACAACTGCCTAGGTGTCCCTTTAATACTGATTTTATTGAGTTCTTCCTCAGAATAGACATTTTACAGACATAAATTGGATCTAGTGCTAAAATTTAACTAAGAAATGTTAGAGACCCTTCCAATGATCAACAATAAAATGGCTAGAGCAACCCTCTAGTTCCTCTGGTCAAAAGTGTAGGAGGACCTTTTCTAATCCAGACTCCAGGTCACATTATTCCCATCTAAGAGATGCATAAGAGTCCAGGTTGGGGTTCGAATTTTGCCAAGGCCAGAATGGCTTGGATATGTATTATTTATTCACAGGTGAAGGTGGTTCTATATTCCTGTTCTTTCAGTGAATGACTGAGATACTGCACTGTGGTTTCATGAATGTTGTATTGTCTTTATTTCAAAAAATAAAACAATTGCAGATACCACTACCATGGAAATTTGTTTCATTCTGAGCAGTGAGGATAAGACTGGGGAAAGAACTCGCTACACGAAGCTTCAAAGCATCAGTCACTATCTGCTTCCTTTCCCTCCCATGTGCCCTTCTGGAGGAAATAAGGGCCTTTATCAAGGAAGCAGTGAGTGTCACCCAGGATAAAAATTAGAATAAAAATTTAGCATAGTGGTTATTCTAACTTAGCATTTGGATTTTGTTCCCCTTTCTGCAAAGAAAAATACTTTGCATACATGCACACTTACACACAATTTGGAGTCAGCATTTTAATATTAAAAAGCAGAAATACAGCTCTAAGATCCCACCAAGCGTACAAAGTTTAAGATTCATGAACCTGCCCCCCACCTGTTCCAGGCATTTCTCAGAGGAATCATGGCTTTTGGGGGGATTATGGATGCTTGCAATTTAACCTTTAAAACTGGCTCACAATACTCATATTCCTGGGTTTGGATATTAAACAATTCTGACTTCAGGAAAAAACTAGATCAACATCAACCCTAATTTATTTAATTTTAAGGAAATCACACACTGTTTCCAAAATCCCCTTCTGATGATGAATCTTATAGAGCTATTCCAGCAGTGTGTCGTTTTCCCCAGGGAAGTGAATGCAAACCCGCCTTGCCAGAGCTTCTATGCCAAATTGTCCCATGTAGTCTACATCCAGTTCAAGCAGCACCAGCATGTACTGGAAGCGTACATCAATTGCAGCAGAGGCCAGGCCATACATTTGGAAAGCTACCTCAACGGTGGAGGATCTAAGGAGGAGGTCTTTGGCTCAGAATCTCTGGTTTCATCTCTCTAGTGTAGAGATGGATATACTAACCACAATTGACTTGGAGCTTCAATTTCAAGCAAGGAAGAAAAAAAGCGCTTGTAAAGGACTGCCAATTGCACCTCTGGTTTGGTGCCACAGTAAGTGATTTGGCATGTAATGTGGCCTGCTTCTTGCTGATGAGAACTTGTCCTGGTACTGCATGGTGGAGTTGAAAGGGCATTTCTTCTGGAATATGCCAGCAAGTGAGAGACTAAGGGGCCCAGGGAGTTGTACCCTCTGTCTCCCAGGAAGAGCATCATGGCAAAGGGAGAATAAGCTGGCCCCTTCCATCAGTCCGCGGCACCGTGCACGCTCTCTGCCCTGGCTGCCCGAAAGAACACACAAAAGAATTTGGTGGCTGTGCTCAGGCTAGAATTCGCTTTTCTCCTCCTTCCTCAGTCCTGTCCTTCTTGTGTTGTGTTATTTAAAAAAACAATTTGCTGAGGTTTACTGCTGATCTTTCTAAGCTACTCTGGCAGCTCCTTTTCTTCTGAAAATGGGTAAAAATGCTCCAAGCAAGCAAACAAGCAAGAGTACAAGTTCGCATACCTTTTGCAGCTTTGTGCGTATACACGGCTGAATAGAAGTACTACCCACTCATCCTTGACTTGACAGTAAACTTTACCAGCATGAAATGTGCTATCCCTATTTCCTATGACTTCCCTGCATCTGTTGCCTCTCTTTCAAATCACCACAAGTCACCTGACTTCAAGATAATGGGTGACAAAGATGAGCAGATTTTGCACACCTTGAGGCTGCAAAGCTTCCTCCTTCTGTACATCAGACCTTTCTACATTACCTTGGTTCTGAGGAATGAGCAGCATGCAAGAAGAAGAAGAAGACAGGCTTGAGGTATTTGCTACCTGAAGCACCTCCATTTTCTGTGGTGCTTCGGACCCACATTCAAGACAATTATTTTGGGTCTTGAGACAGAACATCCCATTGGGCTGCTCTTCCTATTACTGAATATATAGTTTACACCCCTTCTCAGTACAAAAGCATCTCAACTTGGTACACAAAATAGAAACATACATAGACACACTCTCGCATATCCATATGAAGTAACAGTAGATGCCTTGCAAACGTCAGGAGAAAAGACTTTCTAGAATTAAGTGTCACCAGAGGGAAAAGCATAAAGTGATGTCCTGCAATTCTGTCATATAGCCAGCTTGATAATCCCAGCCATCAACTGTATCTGTAACAGCCAAGACAGCCATGGTATAGCCCAGTCCCAAGTTGTGTAGGATCTCACACGCCATAAGCAACTTCTTTAATCTGGCTCAATAACGAGTGGGTGGGCAGTGCAACTGCTTTCACTGAGGTGTAACATATATATACCCAGACACTCCCCCAGCCACGTGGCTGCTGTGTTCAGCATCAACTGCAGCTTCCAAACCAAGAGAAAACAGAACCCTACAGAAGGAGCATTACAGTACACAGACAATAGTAGTTAGGCTGTTGAGGAAATAATGTAGTTGGCATACCAGCTGAAGAGGCCCCAGGTACATTGTGTTGTTAGAATTCTCTGAGCTATGTTTTGGGGTTGCAAATATGACCATACTAGGTTAACATCCTCAGTGCAGGGGATGTGGGGAAGTTAGGTTTATTGGTTGGCAAGAGTTGTATATATTTATTATGTCAGTTATGCACATGCTTTTTTTTTTTTAATCTGCTTAACAGTCATTACTGACCCTGCAGTGACCGCCCCCTAGCGGTTTTCAAGGCAATTGCATCTTTCTAGTTTCAGAATTAGACTTTGCCAGAGCCTAATTCCTGGGGGACGCGGTGGCGCAGTGGCTTAATGACGCTGAAAGTGCCGGCCAGAAATGGCTGAAAGCTTCAGCGGTTCGAGTCCAGCCTCGCGTTAACAAGGTGAGCTCTTGTTTCTATACCCGCAGCTTCTGCCAACTCAGCAGATCGAAAACATACGTGAGTAGATAAATGAGTACTCTCACTCCGGTGGGAGGAAAAATGCTGGCAGCGGCTCAACAGAGAGATGGGACAAGTTGCCGGTAAAAGCGCGAAAACCGCGCTCGTCCGAAAAAGGGGCGCGAAGCAACGGAAGTCCCGCCTCCTGTGCTGCCAGCTGGGCTGACGCTCTAGGAATTAGGCTCTGGCAAAGTCTAATTTCGAAACTAGAAAGATGCAATTGCCTTGGAAACCGCTAGGGGGCAGTCACTGCAGGGTCAGTAATGACTGTTAAGCAGATAAAAAAAAAAAAAAAGAGCCTAATTCCTAGAGCGTCAGCCCAGCTGGCAGCACAGGAGGCGGGATTTCCGTTGCTTCGTGCCCCTTTTTCGGACGAGCGCGGTTTCGTGCTTTTTACCGGCAACTTGTCCCGTCTCTCTGTTGAGCCGCTGCCAGCATTTTTCCTCCCACCGGAGTGAGAGTACTCATTTATCTACTCACGTATGTTTTCGATCTGCTGAGTTGGCAGAAGCTGCGGGTATAGAAACAAGAGCTCACCTTGTTAACGCGAGGCTGGACTCGAACCGCTGAAGCTTTCAGCCATTTCTGGCCGGCACTTTCAGCGTCATTAAGCCGCTGCGCCACTGCGTCCCCTTTATGCACATGCTACAGGGTGATAATTCTGTGGGTAGCAGTTAATTTGCATGGGAAGGAAGTCTTTGGTTATAGCTTTTGATAGGTCCATAAAAAAGGTTAAGTCTATATGTTTGTTGATCACAGTTTGGTTAGAAATCCTTCTAAGAATTTTCTAGTATCTTCCAATGAAATTTATTACAAGTTCCTTGCCACAAAGGATGTAATGTGTCTGACAGTATCACCAAACTCTGTGCCTGTTCTTTTTAGGGAATCCAGCTCCCACTGATAACAGGTAAATGTCCCTACTACCATGGGCTGACAAGGTCTCTGTCTTAAATGGATTCAGTCTTAGATTATTGATTTCATCCATCCCATCACTTCATCGAGATACTCATTCACAATACACACCGCCTCTTTGGTTGAGGTCTTACGCACATGAGTGTCTATGGGTGGCAGGACAAAGGTGGGGGGCAAAGACATTATTACACAAATACTGTGACCTACATACTTGTATCTGATGTTGGGAATGTATGTATGTAAGGCTGGCAATTGCATGATGACATCTCTGTATATGAGTCATCATTTAGGTATCCTCATAGTTTGTTGTGGAGAAATGGAGCTGAGTGTCATAAGCATATTGATTACACTCATCCATAAAATCCTGAAGAAACTTCCACTGGCTTCATATAGTTATGAAATAGCATTGGAGATAAAATGAAGAATGCTGCAGTATAACTACCAGGCTTCAAAATCACAATCCCCCAGTAGTATTCTCTGAGACTATCCCTGAAAGTAGGACGAGAACTACCACATCCCTGTAACTCCAGCCTGTCTTTGACAATCCATGAAGATGGCCCAGAAGGATACTATGGTCAGTGATATCAAAAGTGCTGAAAGATCAAGTAGGGTCAACAGAGTTACACTTCTGTCTTTCTTCCACAGATTCATCTGTCAGGGTAACCTGAACTGATTCTGTTTCCAAATCATATAGAAGTCAGATTGAAAAGAGGTTGAGATAATTAGTCTCCTCCAAGAATGTCTGCAGCTGCACACCCATCACTCATTCAAGCAAATTGCCCCCTGCCCAAGGTGAATAACTGGACAATAATTGGCAAAATTATTTGGATCCTAGAAACTATTTTCAGGAAAAGATGGATCAATGCTAAAAAGTCAGTGGTGCCACTCTATCATATCATCTATCATACCAGTTCTTTGAGGTTCCAACCCTAGCTTTTCTGGAGCAGGTGAAAAGAAATCCCTGAGCACCGTAAAGAGGATTGCTGGGTAGCTACAAAGCAATTCATTTCTATCTTCACTGCCACACAGTAGACCAGACCAGGAAACCAAACTCCACAAGAAGACAAGAACTATACTTTATTGAGATGGGCTATAACAACAGAATCTTGCAAGCCTGATTGTGTTTTACCTCCCCACTTTCTTATACCCCAGTGAATCAGGGAGGAGCTTTTCATGAGTCGCTTCCAAATACTATCTTGCTTCCCAGGACTTAAAGAATGTTTCAGCTTCTTTGCTGATTCAGTGATTCTTGCATATTCTGCCAAGGTAATCTCCTGTTCTCTCTACAGATATTGACAGGATCACCAGCTTTGGTTTTTGGAAAATTCCCCAGAGCATTGAGCAATCCATCAGACTCCAACCATTTCTAAGGATGGACCATCTTGGGGTCTCTCACCCACATGGGGCAGGATATGATGTTATGAGAGAAGATTCATTCAACTGTGATTGAACCATGACAATGAAGTAACACTACTTGGAATGAGGCAATACTAAGCATTCAATGAAGGCCAAATTAGGTCCTTCTGGGATATTTCAGTTTCGTGTCCATCTCCTCTATTCCATATACCATCCAAGTCTTCTTCAATCTGGTGCCCTTCAAATGTTTTTTTTACTATTGCTTTATACTGACTGAAGATAATAGTAGATCTAATCCAACATATTTGGAGGCACCATCCTGAGGAAGACAACATTATTCAGATTCTGACTTTTATTACAGCCATCCCCCAATCCTATGTCAAACTTCCCCAATGGCAAGGATAGCTAGGGATGATAGGAGTTCAAATCAAACACATATTTATAGGGTGCAAGGTAGAAAAACACTGAGCCCACTTCTGAGCAGTACAGTAACATAGTTCTAATCAATTATTTCTTCAATGTGATCTACAGCTGAAACTCGAAAAATTAGAATATCGTGCAAATGTTCATTTATGTCAGTATGGCAACTCAAAAGGTGAAACCAATATATGAGATAGACGCATTACATGCAAAGCGAGGTATGTCAAGCCTTACTTTGGTATAATTGTGATGATTATGGGGTACAGCTTATGAAAACCCCAAATTCACAATCTCAGAAAATTAGAATGTTACATGACATCAATAACACAAGGATTGGAAATAGAACAATATCGGACCTCTGCAAAGTATAAGCATGCATATGTACTCAGTACTTGGTTTGGGCCCCTTTTGCAGCAATGACTGCCGCAATGTGGTGTGGCATGGATGCTATCAGCCTGTGGCACTGCTGAGGTGTTATGGAAGACCAGGATGCTTCAATAGCGACCTTCAGCTCCGCTGCATTGTTCGGTCTCATGTCCCTCATCTTTCTCTTGGCAATGCCCCATAGATTCTCTATGGGGTTCAGGTCAGGCGAGTTTGCTGGCCAATCAAGCACAGTAATCCCATGGTCACTGAACCAGGTTTTGGTACTTTTGGCAGTGTGGGCAGGTGCCAAGTCCTGCTGGAAAATGAAGTCAGCATCCCCATAAAGCTCGTCTGCGGAAGGAAGCATGAAGTGCTCCAAAATCTCCTGGTAGATGGCTGCGTTGACCCTGGACTTAATGAAGCACAGTGGACCAACACCAGCAGATGACACGGCTCCCCAAATCAACACAGACTGTGGAAACTTCACACTGGACTTCAAGCATCGTGCATTGTGTGCCTCTCCATTCTTCCTCCAGACTCTGGGTCCTTGGTTCCCAAATGAGATGCAAAAGTTGCTCTCATCAGAAAAGAGGACTTTGGACCACTGGGCAACAGACCAGTTCTTTTTTTCTGTAGCCCAGGTAAGACGCTTCTGACGTTGTTTGTTGTTCAGGAGCAGCTTGACAAGAGGAATACGACATTTGAAGCCCATGTCCAGGATCCGTCTGTGTGTGGTGGCTCTTGATGCACTAACTCCAGCCTCAGTCCACTCCTTGTGAAAGTCCCCAACACTTTTGAATGGCCTTTTCCTGACAATCCTCTCCAGGCTGCGGTCATCCCTGCTGCTTCTGCACCTTTTTCTACCACACTTTTCCCTTCCACATAACCTTCTATTGATGTGCTTTGATACAGCACTTTGGGAACATCCAACTTCTTTTGCAATTACCTTTTGGGGCTTTCCCTCCTTATGGAGGGTGTCAGTGATGGTTTTCTGCACAACTGTCAGGTCAGCAGTCTTTCCCATGCTTGTGATCCCTACTGAACCAGCCTGAGAGACCATTGAAAGGCTCAGGAACCCTTTGCAGGTGTTATGGATTCATGAGCTGATTAGAGTGGGACACTTTGAGCCTAGAATATTGAACCTTTTCACACTATTCTAATTTTCTGAGATTGTGAATTTGGGGTTTTCATAAGCTGTATGCCATAATCATCACAATTATACCAAGGTAAGGCTTGACATATCTCGCTTTGCATGTAATGAGTCTATCTCATATATTGGTTTCACCTTTTGAGTTGCCATACTGACATAAATGAACATTTGCACGATATTCTAATTTTTCGAGTTTCACCTGTATTTGGTGTCCCTGGGAAATTGTTGTCCCAAGCAGTTTTGTGAAGCTTTTTGCCAATGGGGGCAGAACATGGTGGTTTTGAAAATTTTATATCTTCCTGCATCAACTTGGTGCAAAACTTCCCAGTCTTGTGTGACTAGTGAATTGAGCTGGTTTAACTTATTTAGAAATTTCCCCCAATACTGAATTTTGGGCAGAATGGTTAGCAGCATGGGATCTCCATGGGAAAAAATATTTCTCATCAGAGGGACCCATTTTAGTTATGCTTGGCTGGTGATCTATGCTTTAGTTGGTTCGATTTATTTGCAAAAGTTGGTGTCCTGGAATATTTTGTTCCGTACAGCTTTTGCATACTACGAGGCCACTAAAAATATATTTAAAGGGATCCGGTTCTCAAATATTTTTCTCATGTCCCTCTTATCCTGCACGTCCCACTGTTTCTAGTCTTGTTTCTATTTTCAAAGCTGCAGATCGGCGCAGAGCTCGACTCTCCGCCCGTTCCTTCGCTTCCTCCGAACCACTTTCAGTTTCGCTTTTCAAAGCAAGTTTTCCTTCCGTCTTTTTCTCGTCCGTTCTCCACTTGAACTCTATCCGCCTCCGCCTTTCCTTAGAGCTTAGGCCGTCCCCGCCGTCTGCAGAAGTCAGAACTAGAATGGCCCAATGAGGTCACCGTTCGGGAGGAAATGAAGCCAACGCCTAAGATTTCCTTATCTCCTTCGCTCCTGCCTTCCCGTTCAGCCAACGCGCCTCAAGCTGCTAGACGGCAGAACGGAAGGCTTTCTTGATCGGAGGAGGCAGAAAGAAGAGGAACGGAGAGAGCAGGCTTTATGGTGAACGCTGCTGGTCTTATTTCGGAAGAGTGCCAGGGACTCAGATAAACAGGGCTTCGATGCAAGAGGAGCGAATGGCGAGGTTTTGGGTCGCCATGCTTCCGTTCCACCCCCCCCCCCCCCCGCGCGAGAGTTCCTGTGCTTTTAAGAAGCGCTTGGCGGGCAGATTCAACGGGGGAAGTTAGTGCCTCCCTTGGCGCTGCTGTATCTTGGCACCCTTTGCTTGTTGCTCAGGAAAACATCTACTGCATCCTTCTGGGACCAGGGGGTTAGAGGCAGGTTGAAATCGGAGAGCAGATCCCTGTGTGTCAGAACGGGTAGAAAGAAACATACATCCTGGTGGTTTTTCCTGTGGCTGAACTTAGTGAGCAAAGGTCTAATTGGTAAGTTTTATATGTCATGCAAACCTCTCAGCATGGGTTAATTCAATCAGAGAATCCTGTTGTCAGAGAATGATCTTATACCTCTTTACTCAGAAGTAGGCCCCACTCAGTTCATTGGGTTCTTCTTGCAGATAAATGAGTTCAAGCTACAATTCTTTGCTGGTTGAAGGGATTTGAATTTGGGCTGAAATCTGAGGAAGAAATAATAGTAGTAGTAGTAGTAGTAACTACCTTCAACTGAATCAAATCATTGGGCAGGATTGGGAAACTGAACCAGCAGGAAAATAAATCCAGTCCCTGAGATATAGTTCCTCTGAACATTGAATAATGCTGGGCAAGAAGAATTAGGAAGTGTGCTGGGATATGACGACACTGGGCTGGCTTATCTAAAATTGTAGTATTTCTATGCCTTACAGAGTTGGGCTATGAAAGGGAATATTAATAGTCTGGTTAACTTTAAAGAGTGGATTCCATAAAGTTGAAAATACAGGTACAACAGAAATGCAGATGTGTTTAGCAACCACAACTGGGACCGACAATTCAGTCGTTATGCGAAGCAGTTGCTAAGTGAAACTGTGACTATGCTTATGTTCTTACTTCAGCTTTCCTTTGCTTTACACACCTGTAAAGGTTCTAAATGCAAGAATTGGTCATAAAGTTACCTTTTCATCACCACTGTAACTGCAAATAGTGGCTAAATGAGGTAGTCATTAAATGAGGATTTCCTGTAGCAAAGCAGTCTCAGGCTGGCAGGAAATCTGAAACACTCGCTTCACAACTCTAATGGACAGAGATGTTGGATGGATCCTGTTGTTTTTATACTATGTTTGCATTTGTATTTTTACTTGTGTGTTTTCCCCACCATTCTTAGGCTGAGCAACATTGATTAAGGTGCTTGTTCTCTAGGATAGCAATGACATAATGCTGGTCTGGGATTCATCTGCAGAATCTAATTTAGGCTGGAGTCATAAACTTTTTGGCAGTGTGACCCACTGAACCCAGTGAGGCTTCTGAATAAATACACATCTGATTACCGTATGTAGTTCATCCAGTATTCTGTTTGTAATAATGGTCAGTCAGATGTTTCTAAGAATTTCTACAAACAATATATGGAGACAGTAGCCCCCACCCTTTGGCATGCAAATGCATCATATACCCCAAAAGGTGAATTCTTCATATTATCAAAATGGTGCTGTCTGCTTTTAGTCAACTAGTAGGAAGCAGATAGAGGACCATGTATGATATGTACATCCTTATAACAAGGAGAACAATTTGTATCCATGTTTGTGCCTTTTTTGTTTTAATTCTTCACTTTTGAAGCCACTGGAATCCGGCAAGTATAAGTATTGCAACCAACCTTATGGATGCATCACTCTGGTGTGAATAGTTCTTTCATTCATTCAACCTGTTGATGTCCCCATAACTGTATACATGTTTATGTTATAGAGTAATAGGAATATGTTCCTGGAAATCCAGTATAATCCTCTTTCTTGAGAACTATAAGAAGCCTGCAGAAAAGCAATGGCAACAAAATTAAATGATGCTGTGAAAGCAGGTGACATTCAGCTTGTTCGGCAGCTGTTGGAAGAAGGAGCAGATATTAATGCACACGTCGAATATGGCTGGACACCTCTCCATAGTGCTGTACAACGTGACTCTGAAGAGATCGTTAACTTTCTGCTGGAAAATGGGGCTGATCCATTTGTTAGGAAGGATGATGGTGCTACTCCTTTTATTTTAGCAGGAATAGAAGGCAACGTGAACATTTTGAAACTTTTTCTTGATAAGGGCTCAGATGTCAATGAATATGGCGTCAATGGCTTCACAGCATTCATGGAGGCTGCTGTTAACGGGAGAGAGGAGGCCCTGAGATTTTTACATAAGAATGGGGCAGATGTAAATCAGGGCCGTATAGTTGATGAGAATAAAAGGGCTGTGAAAAAAGGGGGTGCAACAGCCCTGATGGATGCTGCCAGTCATGGCCATTTTGCTCTGGTCAAAATCTTGGTTGAGGAAATGGATGCTGATGTGAATATCTGTGACAATAAAGATGCAAATGCAATAGTCCATGCGCTTGTGTCTGAGGACAAAGCCTGGAATAAAGAGAAAGAAGAATCAGCCCTTTTCCTTTTAGAATGCAAAATTGATGCCAAGAAGAGGGATGAAGATGGGAAAACTGTGCTCGTGCTGGCTGTTGAAAGAGAAAGCCAGAGCCTTGTGAAGGCCATATTAAAATTAGATGAAGTTGATCTCGATGATGCTGATAAAGATAATACAACAGCACTGCAGGTAGCAGTGAAGAAGAAAAATAATGAAATAGCAGCTCTCCTGTGTGAAAAGGGAGCAAGCGTGGATGATGATCTTCTGGCAATTGCCCGTATAACTTACAATAGCAATATGATCAAACTTCTTCAGAAATACAAATCAGCACTTAGTCCAAGGCAACCAGAAACATGTAAGGAATTCTCTAGCATACGATGGGGGTCAAAACTCCAGGAGCTCAATAGAATGCATCGTCCTGTGATTGGCAAGCTCAAGATCTTTCCATATCAAGATTTATGGATCCAGAGGACTACCCAAGGAGGGGTCTACCTGGGATTCTATGCTGGAGAAGAGGTGGCTGTGAAGGTATTCTGGAAAGGTGCAGAAAATGCCAAGCGAGAGAAAGTGTGCCTTGAGAAATGCCGAACCAGCAACCACCTGGTGAAGTTTTGCGGCTGGGAAGAGAGGAAGACCTGTCTCTACCTGTGCCTCTCCTTGTGTGAGAGGAATCTTCAAGAGTACTTCAAGGAAGAAAAGAATCAAACTATGGAAAGTGACGAGATTCTTCGAACAGTATTTCAGGCTGTAAAGGAACTTCACACATTTGGATTTGGCCATCAGGAACTGCACCCAAGTAACATTTTGATAGGTTGGTGTTTTCTTTTATTTGGCAGTCTGCCCATTTATTCCAGTGTAATCCATTTAAACTTTATGGGCTAAATATGGAGCCGCAGATTTTCAATATTATGTTGCAGAGAGTGTTTTGTTCTTTTCAGCCTTCCCTATATAGTGTTATATAGTGCCAGTTTGACACTTTAGCAAACAATTAACCATCTCATCATCAGAAGTGTCAAAACTGCTTATCATTTAAAAAGGTCCCAAAGCTCACCCCAAGGTAGTTTCGTCTGGTCTTCTGTACTGTAAAAGAAAATTTCAATATGGTGAAGGCTGATGACTTCTTCCTCCTCTACCAACAGTCCTTCAAAATGAAGGTTTAGTAAAGGAAGTACAGGGTCTCATTTTATAGCTGAAGGTCAAAAGGTTGAGGAGAGGTGATGACTGCTCCCTGTCATGCTGTCTTCCCTTCCCCTTCCCTTTTCCTCCATTCTAGAACCAATACTGGGAATGAGCTGAATTTAGGAATAAACTGTCTGAAGTGACTGCATGGTGAGGTGAAGCTAAGAGTGATTTATTTTTCTGTACAATTCAGACATTGTTTGCTTTATACGTGAACAGAAAAAGCCTTTCACATCTAGTTTAGCCTAGAAAATTCACCCACTCTGAGCTCATTAGGATGAAAAAGAATAGCAAACCCCCTCCCTCAGCTTCTGTTGGTGATGCCATGTTAGTAGATGATGATGATGATGATGATGATGATGACGATGATGATGATGATGATGATGATGATAATAATAATAATAATAATAATAGATAAAAATCCCAAATCCAGTCTAAACTGGCTAACTGTGACCAACAATAATTACGTATTAAACTTGTATGCTGCCTGACTCTGGGAAACTCACAACAATCAAGCAAAGAAATTACAATAAAATAAATAAAAGATAAAAATAAAAGATGGGAAGTGCGACAGCCCAGATGGAGTGAAGTGAGGGATCTCATTCTCCCTCGTCAAAGGACTGGTGAAGAGCCAGGTCTTCATGGCTCTTCTAAACAGCAGCAAAGTGGGGGCTATCCAGAAGGTGGTACTGTATTCAAATGTTACGTTAAACAATAGTTTATTGTTAGAATATTGAGCTACCATCTACATGGACTTGGATGCTTTCCTTCTTCTGTCCTACTTTGGTAGGACTGTGAGAGGATTTGAAATGTATGTGTTGCTATACAAGAATTACTATATCATCCCAAAGCCTAAACTGTTGTTATTTTTCATCTTAGTTAGTGAAAACAAAACAGCTTCATTAACTCTCTGTGACATCGAATTGGTACCCAGATGGTGGAGTGCTTCCATCAATAAAAGAGGAGGAGAATTCTTCTTCTTTACCTCCCCTTTCTGCAGCGATCAAAATCTGGACCCTCAGGACAAGCCTGGAGGGCATGGGGAGAAAGACAAGTTAAAATCTTGTTGTGTGAGCAGAACTGATCCCTGGATAGAACTGTATGGTTTGAAGGTAGCTTGTTTACTACAAAGAGTTTATATTAAATTGTCTAGGCCGCAATCTACTGTACATTTAATTAAAAGTAGATATAAAAACTAACAAGGTTCTCTTATTCTGTTATGAACAAAGCCCGAGGATAATACAGAGTCATTCTCATAACACTAAGAGTATGTTTTAAGATTAAGGGTCACTGTGTGTGAGAAGGGTGGCTATGTAAATACGATAATTAAATAAATAAATAAAAAATAATATTTTATGTAAACCAACTCATTTGTGCACTAAGGTGAATGAAGTAAAACAGTATTTCAAAAAAAAAAACAGATCATTTGCCTTATGCAAAATAAGCATGTTTTGCTGATTTTTTATTTTTTTTATTTATATATCACATTTATATAGCTGCTCGTCTCACAAAGCGACTCTGGGCGGTGTACAACAATTAAAATAAGTAAATAAAAACAGGCATTACGAAAAGATAAAAAGTTATCAGAATAAAAACATCACAATTTTTAAGAAAGATTTTAAAAAGATTTTAAAATACACAAATTCCATGGAGAGAACAGAATATCAATTACAGTGGAGCCATCTAAGAATGTCTCTGGTTCCCAAAGATCCTCCAGGCCTTGAGAGACTTCCCAAACAACAGCAGGGAAGGGGCGAGCCTAACTTCAGGGGGGAGGATGTTCCACAAGGAGGGAGCCACCTCGTGGGATCCACCAAATGCAAGTCCCTGGCTGATGGAATGCGTGGCATACCTTCCCTGCCAGATCTAACGGGATGGACTGATGTGATCGGGGAGAGGTGGTCCCTCAGTTAACCTGGCCCCATGCCATGAAGCGATGGCTTCTTGAGGGGGCGCACCAGAGCCTCTTTAAGAGGCAACGGAACAACCCCCTCCCTCAAAGAAGAATTGACCACCACTGGAGTCCACTCACACGACACCCCCCAGGCTGCTTTCACAAGCCAGGAGGGGCATAGATCTAGGGAGCAAGTGGCTGAGCTCATAGCTCGAAGGACCCTGTCCACTTCCTCAGGTCCAACAGGTTCAAACCATTCCCAGATAACCAGGCAAGACTCTACCCTAGGCATCTCCTCTGGACCCGCAGCAAAACCAGTGTCCAATTGCAAGCAGATCTGAGCAATTTTATCTAACGGATGCTGAGCAAATTCCTCTGTACACCCCTGCAAAAGGTGCTCTGGGCCCCCTTTACCCAAGAGGGCTTGTGTCACCCAAAACAGGGCTACAGGGTGGGAATCTGCAGATGCAATAAAGGTGGAGAAGTATTGTCACTTCACTGCCCTTACCACCACCAGGTAGACCTTAATAGCGGCTCTAACCTGTGTCCAGTTGTGCTCGTCCTTGGATGAGCACCAGTGATGCTCTAGACATCTCTTGTTTTATCTCCCTCAGCTCCTCTGTAAACCATGGGGAGTGACAGAATCCATGGGAGAGGCAAGGTCGCATGGGCGCAATCTGATCCAAGGCTTCAGCTGCCCTCTTATTCCAAGCAGCAACCAAGGCTTCAGATGGACTGTGCAGCAGACCAGCAGAAGGAACCCCCAGCTCCCTCTGAAACCCATCAGGGTCCATCAGTCACTGGAGATGGACCAATCTAATGGGTCCAGCCTCCCTACAGTGGGTAGCGGTGCTAGAGAATCCCATGGAAATCAAGGTGTGATCTGACAGTGGCAAAGGAGACACCAAAAGCTCCCCCAATTTCAAATCACGTAGCCACCAAATCCAGAATGTGACCACTATCCCTTGTCTGGCTCTGGATGACCTGAGACAGGCCCATGGCCATCATGGTAGCCATGAACTCCCAAGCTGCCTCAGATCCCACCCCAAGAGAAGGCACATTGAAGTCCCCCAGAACCATAAGTCTGGGGGATTCCACTGCCAATCCCGAGATGGCATCAAGGAGCTTAGGCAGGGAGGTTGCTATGCAGCAGGGAGGCTGGTACAACAGCATCAATCCCAACTGATCCCTAGAGCTCAAGCTAAGGAATAGAGTTTCACATCCAGGGACCTGTGGGGCAGTGCTCCTGAAAGCCATAAGGGATTTCTGGATGACAGTTGCCACACCCCCATCCCTGCCCTGGAGTCTCAGCTGATGCCACACCCGAAACCCCACTGGGTATAGCTCAGAGTGGGCTACCGCCCTGCTTCTGGACCCAGCCAGGTTTCAGTAATGCATGCCAGGTCAACCCTCTCATCAATGATTAAATCATGAATGAGGGAGGCCTTGTTGTGGACCGACCTGGCATTCAGTAGCAGCAGCCTGAGGCCAGGGCCACTGAAGATCTGCTGACAAGGTACCGGGGCTGAGATCAAGGAACTGGAATATGGAACTGGTATGAGACATCAGTTCCAAGTCCCCCTGGAATGGCCTGCTTCCTTTCTCCCACCATGTGGGATGGAGATGTTCTCAAAAGATAATGACAAAATTGTGCTGTTACTTCAATTCAGTTTCCAAATAATTCATATTTTGTCTGTATTTATCAATTTCTTTTTTATTTTGTTAGATGCCACTGGCAGGATTTTCCTAGCAGACTTTGATAAGAGCAGAGAAATAACTGATGATATAAAATATTCTATAATCTCAGAAGACCTACAGGTAAATAATTATCTTTCTTTATATGTCTCCAGTCTTCTACATTCCTCAGAATGATAAGTGTAATTATAATCTCTGAAGAACAGGAATAAATGTAAAATTGGTTCTGGTCTTTTCAGAAGTCTTCGCATAAAAGCCTAATTTATTTAATGATATTTTTATTTCTTCTCTGAAGAACCCACATACCCTATTATACTTAGTAATTAGACATGGTGTTTCATTTTAAAAATAAATTGCCTTTTTACAAATCTACAGTTCTGCTAGTTATCCTTGTGGTGATGGGAATCTGATCAGAGTAACCATTTGAGAAAGCTGCAACACTATTTCATTCCATTTAAGTTGTCCATTTGGCCTATGGAGCAAAACATGTATGTAACTCACAAGTTGTAATTTTACTATCTGGTGACTGGTATGCTTGGTGCTTCCTGCATCAGCTAATATGAACTAGCTACAATCTGGACGCAGACCTCGGTGAGAACTAAGTTGTAGCATGTAGGCTAAAGACAGGAATCTGCTCTGATTGTCCTGGTGTGATAAAGCCATTTGTTTGTGCACACAGGGCCTCCAAAAACTTATCCTGTATGTTGTGATGAGAGGCCAGTTGGACTTTGAAGATTTGCCTACAGAATGCCCAGAAAATGTAAAGAACCATAAGGAAATTGAAGACCTCCGAGGAAGGCTGGGACTCTCTGACCAAAGTACCCCAGCCAATGACCTACTGGAAAAGCTGATCAATCATCCATATTTTTGGTCCAAGGAGCAGTAAGTTAATACCAGAAATTTTGTAATTGGCTAATCTGACTTGATTGCCTGCTTATTAGTGTGATAGCCATGGAAGAAGGAGCTTTACAAGAAGGGCTAGAATGACAGACCGGAAATCATGCAATCTCTTCACTGGAGGTCTTTGAAATGTTAAAATTTGCCCTCAGCATTGGACCCCAGGAATTGATTACATGGATTATAATTTATTTTATCATCTCACTAGCCTGATAGTGTTGAGAACAATGCAATTAATACTGAGAAACAGTTGCTGTCAGCATTGCCCCATTGTATTTTCTCTGCAACGATCAGATGGCTCATAAGAATCTTATTAGTATTCAGTAAAGTATTCCATGTAACCTTTGATGATGAACATGCTACAGATATCAAAGCAAAATTGGCATTCAAAGTCATTAAATGCTGCTAGTTCTCAAAGTACCAACACAGGATACTGATTGTGGTATGCCAGTGAAAGATAACTCTGAATTCAAGGCAACCACCCCATTTCCACCACCAAAGGAGAAGTAAACAGAAAAGAATGATAAACATTATATCTGCCCCCTCACAGTAAAGAGTCACTGGGAGTTGGGCAGCATATACATTTAACAACAACAACAACAACAACAATCAGACAAGCACCTGCCACATGACACCCCAGACTTAACAATTGTTGATAAGAAAGACAAAAAAGTCTGGAGAGTGGACATTGCAATACCTGGAGACAGCAGAATAGAAGAGAAAGAACTGGAGAAAATCACAAAATATAAAGACCTGCAAATAGAAGTAGAACAACTATGGAAAAAGAAAGCAAAGATAGTACCTGTAGTAATAGGCCTCTTAGGTGCAATCCCAAAATATCTGGAGCACCACTTAAAGACCATTGGCATTGGCAAAATCACCATCAGTCAGCTGCAAAAGGCAGCTCTACTTGGAACAGCTTACACCCTGCGACGATACCTTTAACACCATCAAACAACATCTGCCTATCCCAGGTCCTTGGGAAGGACTCGAGAGGTGGATAAAAATGCCAAATCCAGTCTAAACATCTGACTGTACAACCAAACATCATCATCATATCCACATATGTGACACACTCATCTATGTACATGCCTATATCTATTTTTACCTGTTACAATCCACACTTCAAATAAGGCAGGTAATTGGATAACTGGGTAAGTGCGTATAAAATTAATAACTACCTAAAATTCCTGTAAGGGAAGGTACCTTATTTATAAAATTACCTCTGTGTGTCACAGTCTTTCTCACGTATAAATCACTGTGCCATGCAGAAAAAGATAAACACATACCCCTCCATTCCAGCAGAAATGGTGAGAAAGAAAAAGAAAACCTGGATGAAGATGGAATAGGGTAAAGGGTAGTTGGGGAGGTAAGAAAAGGAGAAGAGAAAAGGGGAACAGTGGGGTACACTCATGCCTGTGGGTCTGGGAGAGAAATAACTGAACAGGGACAAAACAGAAAAGCATTCTTTAGGCATTACAAAAAAGCATTGCATTGAGTAGTCAAGCAGGCCCTCCCAAACAATAGCTAATCTTCAGCCTAATGAGTAAAACAACTTTTTTCTCATTCTTTTATTTTCATCTGTTCTTATCAACAAATGTAAGACAGCCTCCCTCCCCATTCACAGGTAATTATTTGGGAGGTAAAACATGTATGTCTATTGGGAAATCCCATCAGAGTATAGACCATAGGATTTATGAAGACAGCATTTGCTTCAATATATCTCCTAGAGCCTAAGGGCCTTTCCCCATTGCTGAGATCTCAGGGCTCTCTACCCATCCTCAAGTCAGCAGAAAACCACACTGGTATGAAATTGACCTTGGAACAAAGGTCTATTGCCTTTGTTCCAAGAAAATGGGTGACAAAGCCAGCACACCTTATACAACTTGTGGCTGTCACTGGTTGTATTGGCTTAAGGGAAAATGCTAGTAGTAGAGCTATGGGTGACTTGAGGCTGTCTCACTCACTGGGGGCAAGGTGAAAGTCATGTCATGGGGACATAGCAGGACAAAAGATGTGGCCAAGGAATGCTTGTATCATGATTAGGTGTCAGGAAAGGCCCTAGATCTGTCTAAGATTTCAACAGGTGAGAAGCACAGAAACACGCATACACTGGTGAAACGCATGGCAGTGTCTCCAAGAAAGTTGGAATCCTTAAAGCTGTTTTGTTGCTCTTCTAAGGCAGAGCTGGCACCCAAGCCCCAAGGGAGAGCCTTCCATGGCCTGGAGCAACACTGAAGGCTCTCCCAACCTGCTAGATAAACAGATGCACAAATGCCACTGGGTAACTCCCTCCGGCCTTGCAATCTTAAAGATTCTCTTCATTAGGAACAAGCTAAATGGGCAGCTAGCATAGTGCCAAGGGGAGGACAGGTCTCTAGCATTATCTTTACTTTCAAATACATCTTTGAGCAATGGGTAAGCCCATCAAAACCCTTAAAAATTAAAATGGAAGATGGGCACAGTGCATCTGTTTGGAAATGTATGCTTGCTCGGAAAGCAGACAGAAATGTATTGGGGTGCTAAAGAATACATGCCAATTTAGAGGGATGGAAGGGAAAATCTCACCAGTTTGGCTTCTAATAAATGAGTGTTTGGTGATTGGCCATGTCCAACCAAGATAGTTGTTTTTGTGACAGTGCAGGCATTCTTGGCAGTGTGAGAGCACCCACAATATGTTGTCCAAATTGCCTGCAGTCACTTCCTAACTGAAGTTAATGTGCAAAGTTTATTTTGCTGTACAAACACCTTGGCCTCACAGTTCATCCACAGCACTTTTCATCTAGTAGTAATATACTGCATTTCTTAAAATTGCCTTCTGTTTTACAGAAAGTACGGAGTGTTAAGAAAGGTTGGGAATGAGATACGTGCTGCTAAGTGCTGTGATCAAACCAGTGAAAAAAATATTTGGGAAGCTTTGAAACCTATGGACAAATCTTTCACGGACTGGAAAAAAAAGGTAATCTGTTGAACAGCAGGAACACCTAGGAATCATTTTGCATCTTCCATTTTAAAGCTTCAATTATATTGATTTGCACATCCAATTTTTGCCTTTTTTGGGAGCTGGCTGTGCTAGCTAATAGGCTTGATGGCATCTTATGCTAGTGACAAGCAGCTAAGGTCTGACTCACATTAGCATCCATTATTTAGAGACAGCATGTGTAGTGGTTAGAAGATTGGATGAGGATCAGGGAGACCCAGGTTCGAGTCCGCCCTCAGTCACTGGGTCACTTTCTCATCCCACCTTGCTTCCAAAAGGTAAAATGAAGGACATTTCCATGTAAGCCAGCTTGAGCTTCTGGAGAAAATAAGGGTTTAGCTCTAAGAAACAATATTAATCACAGTTTCCAGATGTATTTATATATTTTTTTGCTTAATTTAATCAGTATTTAAAACTTACTGCTGCGGACTGCTATTTTGACCAGACTCTACAAGATCATGATGGAACTGAAATAATTTGCTGTAGTTTGGTTGATTGATTATGTGTCATCAAGTTGTTTTTGACTCCTAGAGACCATATAGATATATTTTCTCCATAATGATCTACCCCTAACCTTTCTTTCAGGTCTCCCAATGGTGCACTCATTGCCACGGCAACTGAGTCCATCCACCTTGCTGCTGGTTGTTGTCTTCTTCTCTTTCCTTCCACCTTTCCCAGCATTACAGCCTTCTCCAGAGAGTTGAGTCTTTGTATAATGTGTTCGAAGTAGGATAATTTAAATGTCATCATCAATATTGTTATATCTATTTTATATGTTGTTAGAAGTTTTAAAAAGGAAGATAAAAATGAATACAAACTAATATAAAGTAAGAAAGAAAAAAAATCAAAGAGAAAGCTAAAAGTGAAAGAAAGGGAAAAAAATAGGAAAGAAGGAAAAAAGATACAAAGAAGTGGCTTCTGATCTTCTTTACAGCAGTTATAAGTACAATTATAAATTTATCTCTTACTCTAAAGTTACAACATGACTCTCTTCTTTCTATAATTTATCCTGTCTTATCATCAAACCATAAATCATAAATTCATTTTTTTCTGTTTTATGCAAAAAGTCTGTATGGGATTCCCACTCATCAATAAACGTAGATATTATCTTTTTTCTGATCAAAGAAGTCAATTTGGCCATCTCAGCAAATTCCATCATCTTCACCAACCATTCCTCCATTGTAGGTAATGCTGAATCTTTCCATCTTTGTGCATACAATAATCTCGTTGCAGTTATCATATACAAAAACAACGTTCCATGACTTTTTTCCAACTATTAGTCCATCAATCCCAAAAGAAAGACCTCTGGTCTCAATTGTATATTAATCTTTAAAATATTCTGAATCAGTGTATGCATTTGAATCAAAAATTTTCTAGCTTTTTTACATGTCCATCAAGCATGATAAAATAACCATTCTTCTTGTTCACATTTCCAACATAAATTTGAAATGCCTTTCTATATTCTAAACAATTTTTCTGGTGACATATACCAATGGTACATCATTTTATAACAATTCTCTTTTAAGATTATAACATAGTGTAAATATCAATCCTTTCAACCACATATTTTCCCGTTGTTCCATCTGTATATTATAACCAAAACTCTTAGTGCACTTTATCATATATTCTTTCACTTGTTCTTCTGTTTCAGATTTCAATAAAAGTTTATATGTTTTAGCAATTACATGTTCATCACTTATACACAATTCTACTTCAAACTCAGTCTTACAATCTTCAAAACTATAAACTTTTTTGTTTATTTTAAATCTTTCTAATAACTAGATAGAAAAACCATTGGCAATTATATCCCTCTGTCACCAGTTCTTCTCTTGATTTTATTTTGTATTCCCCTCGAAAAAATTCTAGTATCTCACAGTATGTTGACCATTTGTATTTGTCTATTATTTCTTGTTTATAAAACGCTTCTTGTGCTGAAAGCCACAAAGGTTTTTGGGCACAACCTAGATTTGTATCTATTCCATATTCTCATTATGGCACATCTAACATAATGATTTTTAAAATCCACATTAACCTTGACTTTGATGTACCATAAATATCCATGCTACCCAAATCCAGCTCATGTCCCTCTAACTCCAGGAGCCTTCTGTTTCTCAACGGCACCCACTCTTTCATCCAAAAGAAACAGCAAGCTGCAAAATACAATTTCAAATCAGGTAGACCCAATCCTCTTCTTTCCTTTGCATCTTGTAACACCTTATATTTAACTTGTGGTTTTTTCCCCTTTCCACACAAATTTAGATATATTCTTTTGCCACTGTTTAAATGGTGTATCAGTTGTCAAAACAGGTATTGTCTGAAACAAAAACATCATTCTAGGCAAGACGTTCATTTTATCACAGAAATTCTCCCCACCAATGACAGTGTAGCTTCTCCCATCTTAACATATCTTTTTAAACTTCATTCCATATCTTAACATAGCGATTTTGAAATAACATGCAATTCATATTTGTCATAGTGATACCCAGATATTTTACTTTTTTCTCAATCTTAAAACCTGTTTTATTCATCAATTCTGTTTGATGTTGTATCCTCATTTTTTTTTGTTAACATCTTCATCTTCTGTTTGTTGATCCTAAAACTTGCTAATGCACCAAATTCTTTAGTTTTCCCATTAATGTTTCAATTCCCTTTAAAGGATCTTCCAAAACCAACCACAAGTCATCTGCAAAAGCCCTTAATTTTTAAGTTTCTTTTTTAATCTTTACTCCCACAATCCTCTCATCTTGTCTTATATCTCTCGTCAGTATTTCAAGAACCAAAATAAACAACAGAGGAGACAGTGGGCATCCCTGTCTTGTTCCTTTTTGTATCTCACAGGGTTTCGTTAGGTCTCCATTAACAATTAGTGTTTTATGCTTTCTGTGAAGTATAAATCAGTCTAATTTTATAAAGTTCTCTCCAAAGTTCATATCTTCCAAAACTTTGAACGAGAAAGCCCAGTTCAAATTGTCAAAAGCCTTCTCTGCATCTAAGACAAGCAATGCAGCTTGTTTTTCATTATGTTGCTCCAAATATTCCAAAATGTCCAACACATTTCTAATATTATCCTTTAACTGTCTTTTAGGTAAAAACCCACATTGATCCTCATGAATAAATTCTTGCAAAATTATTTTCAGCCTATCAGCTAGAATTGTTGTAAACAATTGTTCAATATTTAAGTCAATATTCAATAAAATTATTGGCCAATAGTTTCTTGTTAAAGTCATATCTTGTCCGTCTTTGGGTATTAGTGTTATATCGGCCTCTTTCCAACTCTCTGGCATCTCTCCTCCATGTAAGATAGAATTCATCGTATTTTGTAAAGGTTGTAAAAGTTCATCCTCAAAACATTTATAATAAGAATCTGATAATCCATCTGGTCCAGGCACCTTTCCTGGTTAAATCTTTTTTATAACTTCAAAAGCTTCTCTTATTGTTATAGGTCCATTTGTAATCTGTTTCTGTTCCTCTGTAATCCTCAGTAAATTTTGTTTCTTTAGATATTCATCTATTTTCTCCAGAAAGATGACACTTCCTTTATACAAGTTGGAATAATATTAATGAAATGCTTTTTGTATAGTCACACTATCTGTTAATACAGTATCTCTCTCTTGTAGTTTCAGTATCATTTTCTTTTCTTTTCCTCTTCATAATTTATATGCCAACCACTCCCCTGGTTTATTTGCAAAGTCAAACTTTTTTTGCTTTACATAGTTCATTTTTATTTCCATTTCTTTTACTGTTAACATAGATAACTGTTGTTGTAAAAGCATAATTTGTTAAGAAATACTTATCTTTGGAAATTTCTTTAATTCTTCTTTTCTCTTTTATCTCATCCAAAATAGCTTGTGTTTTCTCTTGACTCTTCTTTTTGAGTTCACTTTTATGTTGTATAAAATAATCTCTGATAAAAGCTTTACTTGCATTCCAAACCATTCTTAAATAAGTATCTTTATCTAAATAATTTTCTAAAAATTATTTTAATTTCTTTTTATAATCCCCCACTACTTGCTTCTTTCTGTAGCAACATTTCATTTAGTCTCCATCTAAAAGAACTGGATTTCCTTTTATAAACCAAACTCACAGGATTATGATCTGAAAAAGTCTTTGGTAGTATTTCTACTTTAGAAACCTTAGTAGCCAAATTATTTGAAATCCAAATCATGTCTATTCTAGAAAAGGACCTATGTCTTTCAGAAAAGTAGGTGTACTCTCTTGAATTGCCATTTTTCTCTTTCCGTATATCAACCAGCCCTAAATTGTCCATCAGATCAAAGAAAACTTGGTAATTTGCCTTGAGTGATTTTAATATTTTTATCAGAAGTTCTATCCAGCTATGGGGAGTTGACTCCATTCCAATCCCCCATCAGACACCAATTTTCATAAAATAAATCTACCAGTCTCTCCATAAGTCATTTATTAGAACAGTACTTTATCCTTATTTGGGGCATAAATTCCAGTATCAGAGTCTTAGTCCCATGCAAATTAACTTCTATCCCAACAAATCTATCATGCTCTTCAGTCAATACAAGTTCTGGTTTTAGTTGTGGATTTATATACAAAACAACTCAATTTCTTTTTTTAATTCCTGCTGAAATAATTTCTTCACCCAAATTTTTATAAATCAAATATTTTAGGTCCTTTTTCCTAATATGTGTCTCTTGTAGGCAAATTATATCTTGTATATATTTAGAAAATATATTTATTTAGAAAAGTCAATGCCTGTAGTGCCTAGTTCAGTATCATCCCTTTCACTTCTCTGTTGCAGCTGTTGAAGTTTTTGTGTAGTCTTATCTGACACCTTCATTTATATTTCCTCCAATTCTTCTTTAAATTTTTCTAAAAATTCCCTCACCTTCTGGACAGAATTCAATTGAAACCTCTGCTGTTTAAAAGTAAAAATCACACCTTCCAATTTGTCCCATCGAAATGGAATCTTTTTCTGTTTTTAATCTATTAGTCAAAAAAGAATACTCGTTTGTCTTATGCAAGATTCTAATAGGAATTTCTTTAAGAACAATTACATCTGTATTATTGATCTTCAGTCTTGTATTAAAATGCTGCCGCAATACTTAATCTCTTGTATTCTTCCTGACAAAGTGCACCAAGACATCCCTTGGAACATTTCTTATTCTCACAAATACTGTATTTATTCTATATACTTAATCAGTTTCTGCTTCTGTATCCTCCTCATCCCAGTCCAAAAAAATTTGCTAAAGCTTTAATAATAGTTTCTCTAATATCTTCACCAGAACCCTCTGGGGTTGCTCTAAATCTCAATCAAAATTTCTTCTCTCTCAGTTTCAGTAGTGGCAAATTATCTAGTTTTCTTTTCAGCTGTCTATAACTTCTGTCTTACTCTCCAGAAATTCTACTTTGTCATTAATTTATTTTACATCTCCTTGTTTTACAGAGCTTTCCATCTTCTTAACTTCTTTCATCTCCTTTTTCATCTTTACAAGTCTCTGATCCATTCTTTTTTCAAAAGCTGCCAACTGAGTATCAAGTAATTTAGCTAACTTATTGACAATTCCTCAAACATTTTCTGAAGTAAATCTGGTGTAATTCCCCTCTCTATAGGTTGCTCTAGCAATCCTCTCCTCCTCTCTGTTATTTTTGCCACTTTTCTGGTGGTTGACATTGTAATATTGTAATACAGAAGTGAAAGTGTCTCAATGGCAAGAGTAAAAGATAAGATTTCCCCCATTTTTTTTAATATTTTGTCTTGCTATGCACTTAATACTTTCATTTCAAATGGCACTCCGTAGTTACACTCAGCGTCACAGTCTGGCTCATATTACTTTTATTTTTTGTTTTGTAAAATCCACCAATAGTCTGCACTTTTTAATAGTAAACAAAAAAAAAAAAAACACACATTCCCATAAAGGTCCTTTTCATTTGTCTATTTTAATTCCAGTTTGTTCAAAAGCACTTTCACCAAAACAATAATCTTTCAAAGTAACTATCCCCTTTATCCATTTTAAACTTTCTTACATCCATTCCTTGCTAAGCTTTTTGCCAAAAATTTTTAAATCTTTAAAACCTTTTTTTCCCCTTTATTAATCCATAAAGAATGTTGACTTGCCAGGTGGAATTCTCTTATCCTGCCGCTCAGAAAATCTCTCTTTAGTTGTAAATTAATTACATCCGAAAGTGTTTAAGAAAGTGAGGCTTGTGTGGACCTTGTGTCCATATAAGCTGCATTATGGCTGTGAGCTTGATTGAAACCCCTTGATTCCCAGCCACTCAACTCATGAGTTGACTGCAAAAACCTCATTCCTAAAGTCTTGTCATGAGGAGCAGATGTCTGGAGTGCAAGTGGCTCATGATCTCTCCTTTATCCAGAAAGACTGTGCCGGCCAGAATTCACCATCTGGCCACTGATCTCTGCTGCAATGCCATCCCTGCTTCTTCAGGGACGTCTAGTCTGCCATAAATCCTCACCCAAAAGCCAATATTGGTATATATTGAGTTGCAAAGAGTGAGTTTTATGGACCAACTACTGACCAAAATAAGTATCTTTTTCAGATTGATAAAACAGTACTGGACTCTATGGTTTTTCTGTTCACCGAGAAGGGCAATCGGAAGGGCAAAAAACAACATTATGGCTCCTGCATAACAGAGTTACTAAGGTTGATTAGGAATATGGGTGAGCACTACAATGAGAAGGATGACAAGTAAGTAAACCTTTCTCTAAATTATATTACCTCCTAGGCCTTCTACATTGGATTTGTTGGGTGGCAACATCCGCTTCTCCTTCTTTCTGTAACTAGAATACAAACATGGAAGAAAGATAGTTCGCAAACTTACCTTCATTGTTCATGTCCAGCTGCAGAGAGATCCATCCCTTTGTATGCAACAGGAGGAAAAAGTCAGGGGAATGACAATTCTTTCAATATCCTGGACTCAGAATTGGTCTTGGACCCAACTGCAACTATTACTAAGATCAGAGAGGAAGTGGTAGTGACAGACTCCAGAGAGCTATTAGAAGCCCCTTTCCCAAGAGTTTTGGATACTAATCCTCCCTATGTTATTCATGTCCCTCTGATCTTAACAAGTGTTCAGAGTGTAATTTCTAATTTAATTTAGAAGACAGACCTTCTAAGTCAAACATAAATTCCCAAGTGGGACATACACTGATTGGTTTAGAATAAAAAGGGAGCTTTCCAGGGGTGAGGGGATGACAGAAAGGACAGGAAAGATTCTGATGATTGACATTGCATCTCCTGTAATCTATTTTATTTCTATATAGATTTTTTGGGCAACTCCAAAGAAATATCTGATGCTGAATATATAACTAGCATGGTGTAATAGACTGTTCAGAAGATGGTATTTCTAAAAAAAATGTTGCCCATTATCTGTGGAATAATTATAGTAAACATGCTGTGTGAACAAAATATAATTCTTATTTTAAAAAATCCATATTCATGTTCATACAAGCTTAAGAACAAGTCTGATTTTAACTTCAGGTCAGGAAGTAGGGACACTAAGACTTTATCCTCCTTGCCCTGGTGATGAAATTGCCCATTAACCCTTTTGTTGCTGTTAATCTGTGCGTCAATGCTTAATTTAGCATTTGCAGGATGTATACCAAAGAACAAGAACACTAAGGGAGACTCCAGAACAGTAATAATTCTTGAAAAAGCTTTACTAAGAAATTGCCCCTGAACATACTTATAGCATCAGAAGGATACAACCCCAAAAGGCGGGAAAGGTTTCCGGAACACGACTCATGAGGAAGCTGGGAAAAAGGGGTAAATCTTATAGCCTTTTTTCCCCACTCCTCTGCCTTTTGGAATCCTCACCTTAGTTCTGGGATGATTAGCAAGGGGAAATGAATGTTTGTATTTACACTCATTGGAGAGAAAGGGGTTACAAGAGAGTAAGCAGGCACACAGTGGGGAATACACATTGAAAAGAATGAATGCCTGCTATTTGCTTAGGGTGCGCCTGGCTGCTTTGGAGGCAAAAAAAAGCCTCTAGGGTGAAACTAATTAGGATTTTGCCAATTTCAGACAGCAAGCTGTCCAGAGGGTGCTAATTAACTCATTAAGGTCACAGAGCTGAGCTTGTTAACCTGGGATTAGCCCCTTTTAGGGAAACTCTGGGAAGAAAAGCAGTTTAGGAAGAGAGAGCTTGCTTAAGCAATCCCTCCCCTCTGAAGGGGGAAAATTCTGCAAAAGGGGGAAAAGGAAAAAAAAATACAAAAATAGGGTAAGGCAGTCAGGCATATGACAACTTTGTGTGGGAGATGCCTTCCCAGCAGGGCCTCCATCTTTTGGCCAGCATGCTGCTGACCAAGGTTGAAGCTTGATCAAAGTGGTCCAGCGAGAATGTTGTCTTTTCTGTTGGAAAATTCAATGCAACTTCCTAGGTGGACATTCTGATTCACGTGGGGGAGGAGCCTGAGGAAGGCCAGTGACCTGCCTGGCTCCAACTGGATCATTCCAGGGCTGCCCCTCCCATCCGGCTACGGACTGTGTCTTTCTGTGGCTCCTCTTCCTCATCTCACATAGGAATAGTGACCTTATGGAAGGTGTTCAACCAACTTTCTATTCCTATTGGTAACCTTCGCTGCCTCCACTTACCAAGGCATGTCCACCTGTCTAGGTTTTTCTCCTCTCTATTAACCACAGGTTGTTGCTACAGAAGAACAGAGAAAAACCTGTAATTTTTTTCTCCTCTGTAGGAAGTCTCCATACATGCTGGGGAGGAGAAAAAACAAAGCAGACCCCTTTTCCCCTCCCTGCACCTGCCATGACCTCCAGTCTTCCCCCACAGTAGGACAACTTTGCTGGCCTGTTTTGCAGGCTGGCAAGAAGAGCAGTGGGGAGGAGGGCAGTGGTTTCTGAAGCAGTGTGTTTTCCTCCCCTCTCAAGGATGGGAGGAAAGTGTTACTGTGAAGTTGTGGGGAAAAAGCCCAAGAAGCAGAAAACGGGGGAAGGACTTAGTGCAGTTTGAGGGCTGGAAAATAAGTGTCTACATAGGTGAAGGTTGCAAAACCAGAAACCTGAGAAAAGGGAGTGTGTTATTAGGAAAACATGTCTATGGGAAAATGTTCCAGCATTGAAGGATCAAAGTGGTTGCATGCTATTGGCTAGCAGGATACAGTAAACTTGAGAGCAGGGTATTTAAAGCAAATAAGACTAGTAAAGTAGTGGTTTGAGTTGATTGCTGGGTGAATTGTCTGTGGGGGCTCTACATTATGATTTCAGAAAAAAATAAAATAAAATTACCAGGCCAGCTGTTAGGAAATCCCTGGATTCTAACAGCTATGCAGTCTTTCACAGCATTTATAGTCCACAGATGCAAAAAAATTATATTTTCCTTGACTGACAATCGTGTTACGTCTTAGCAAGTTGCCATTCATGTTTTGGCAGCTATGCTTCACCTTCTTCTTTAACACAGGACTAACTAGTGCTTGCATACTGCTTGTATTAAAAACTATTTTCCTTCATTTCAGGGTGAAAGACATAATTCAGGACCCGGCAGACTATTTTCTGGATCGGTTTCCAGATTTAACCATTTATATCTATCAGCGTTTGTGTAATACGGAATACAGTATACATTTTCCAAATGCTAAGAATCTTTCTCACTCATAGCAAGGGCCAGTGGGCGCTGATTGTTTAAGGACATAACTGGATGTCACCTACATATTTCCTAGCTAAAACCAATCAAGAGTTTTATCAGCAATTAGCATCTCATCCTGGAAAATGAGCCTCCTCCTCTTTAGACCTTCACTTGCTCATAGACAGTCTGGCCAAACTAAAAATGCTAGTTAAGGTACCACCACAGGAACCAAGCAATGCAGTAGATAATTTGTCAAATGTGCAATCATATCTAGTCTGGCATTACTACTCCAGGTTCCAATAGCATTGGACAAAGCATGGTGGAGTTGCATATCTGCTTCCTCTCCCACCTAATATGTTGCATTGTGTATTGATGCTGTTGGTATTCTGTATAGGAGTCTGTATGTCAAAGTCAGTTTCTCTACAAAAGAATAAATTAACATCTGATATCAGAAATGACAATCTTAAAAAATGTGGGTCGAGGGGGGGCAAATTCTGTACTGTAATTTCCCATGACATTCTGATATTGATTGTAAGGCAGCCATCCTTGGAGAATGGAACTGCAGATCTCAAATTAAACAGCCAAGCTGCAATTCTATCGCCTGTGGCTCAGAGACAAAGACTACCCATTATACAATTGCTGGTTCAATGTCATTTGTTTGGTTGTTGACTGTGCGTGTATATGAGGTCACTTACTGTGATTTATATTGTGTTATGTGAACTCAGCTAAGGCTTAGTACAAGAGTGGGCAAACTTTTTGAAATCAAGGTTACATTTTTTTAAAAGGTAAGGTTTAGCTTCTATAATCAATAGGGCCCAAACCTTTTGGAGTGCTGAAGGGGAAACTACTAGCCCCTTACCCTTTTTCGTGAGTGGAGAACACACTCTCTGCTTTCAGTCAAGTTTATTGTAATTGCACTGGGGAGAATACAAGATTCTGCCCACTTGTCAAGGGTGAGGAGGCAAGTTGTTTAGTAGTGCCAGAAGTTGGGTCAGATAACAATATCCACAGCACCCCTTCCTTGACAACCCAGAGTCCCCTTTGCCTTATCTCATAGCAGCAGATGCACTGTCAGCAAGTGTTCTCACAACTGCTCCTGGAGGTTTCACTTCTGCTTTACTGAGCTGCGTAAGCTGTTCCTAATAGTTGTGCTTCTTTGCAGCAGGTCAGTGGTTTTTAGCAAGCTGAAACCATTTTACTAGGCCAAGTTCTCTGGTCAGGTTTTCTCCTTAAGTGCAGATGGGCTTAAAGACTACAAAGAGACACTTGAAAATCAGTGTTTTTGTCATTGAAATTCAGAGCACAGTCGGCAGGTGCTCTGGGGGCTGCAGAATAAATGAACATAAGGCCTATTGGCCATGGGCTGCCTATTCTAGGAACTGTATGATGAGTGAATCCAGCCACTCACTATAATGGTGTGTGGGAATGACCTTGGGAGACAGGAGGTAGAGCTGTAGGCTGGACAACCTGTGAAAGAGCCCACAGAAGGATGGAGGGCGTGGGAAATGTTTCAGAAGGGACCCTCCTTAGTTTTCTGGACAGTAAAAGGAAAGGACGGGAGAAATACTTTCAGTCTTGCAAGATTATGTTAAGGTAGCCTTGCAATAAAGATAGAGCTAGTACTCCTAGTTGTGCTTCTTGGCTGAACTATCCCGCAGGCCAACACTCACCAATGCAGGAAGGCCCATATTATAACCAACAGCTATATCAGAGATTCCCAAATGTTCTTGGTTTATAGCGCCTTAGTGTCTCAATAAGTTTTTCACACTGCCCCTAGGTTTGTAGTTCACACAGTGTCGGACAGTTGTCAAATATCATCGTGTTATCCTATGATGCCCCTGTGAGTTCACTGCAGCACCCTGGGGTGCAGCAGTGCAGAGTTTGGGAATTGTGGCGCTATCTTGTGGCCATGGTGATAATTATTACTCTCTGTGCCTAGTGCATTAAATTTCAATTTGATTTTATTGCTTTACATATGATGTCTACTTCTCTGTTGGTGCACATTTATTCCTAACTGGCAATGTCACTCCATATAGTGGTATGGTGAACTGAAATCCATGAAAGCCTATGCCATAATAAACTTGTTGGTATTTAAAGTGTCTCAAAACTCTGTATTTTCATTTCATCACTTAATTGAACAGTTGAAAAAATCCATCCAATGTTTATCAAAAGAAATGATTTCATGCTGAAAAGAATAGAATTCCTTTAAATTTATTTCTGCAACTCATCCAAAACTGCCATAAATATCATCCATTGGAAGTACTACACTGCAGAAAATCAACAGGAAGTTGTTGTTTTTTTAATTTTCTAATGCGGCCTATAAAACCCAACAAAATCAAAATAGGGCAGCATAAAACCTTGCCTTTTTCATAGAAATTGAGAGAGACATTTGCACCCCAATAACATATAAAGCCCCATTTCAAGAACTGAAGTGTGTGTGTGTGTGTGTGTGTCTGAATCCTTTCCCCAGATAATCTCATTGCCATCTCTAATGTGATTTTCTGCTATGAAACCCAAATGACAACATTACTACTTCCTGTTCCAGAGATAATATTCAGCCCAGTTTTCTAGGTGAGGTTACCCAATTTCAAAATGAAGTTTAACATTCAAGAAAGAAAGATAATATCCTGCAAATATTAATCCAATTAATCCATATTAATTTAATCCAATATTTCAAAGGGCAAAGCTACATGTGGGTCTCCACAGAGATTAGGCCAGATTCCACTCTCAGCAGGATATTGGATGTGCAATGGGGCAATAGTCAAAGTTCTAAAAAAATAGATTGATCTCCCTGTGTAGTGCTTAAGTTACAAATCTCTGCACTGTGTAACACGAGCTGATGACTTTGAAGATCTTCATTGCAGCTGGGACAGGGTTATTGTTACTAAGGTCAGCAAAAGACAAAATTGCATTTGACCATCTTTGAGCCCTAACCATAACATCCCTTTGCAGTTGATTCCAAGCTGTTGAAGCCTGGAAGAATCTGCCTGAATATTTTCAAATCTTAATTTGAACAGTGCCATTAATTTTTCAAGGGTGGCAGTCAAAGGATAGAACTACCAGTGCATGTCTGCTTTGAGCATTTCTGCTAGGATCAAATCACCTCTGGCTCCTTTGCCATTTTTGAGCTGTCAGATAACCTCAGCAGCCCCAAAAAGAGACAATGGAGGCCAGTTGGCTGTGGCACTGAGGCAGTGATCCAATGAAATCAGGATCTTTGGCACAACACTAAGACACAAAAGTATCTGGCCAAGATCTCAAGAGAAATCAGGCAATGAGGGTCAAGAGAGACCTTTGGAAATGGGACAAAAGATCGACTCAAAGCAGAATTATTTTCCTTTGTTAACAAGCTGTTGCCAGGTGTCCAGCTTTTTTCTTTTCAGTCTTTTTCCTTTCAAGTGATGTGAATTGGAGACTGTACTTTCTAAAACCTTCAATTAATCTGGCTCTAGCTTTAGCATTCATAATCAAACCACGGCTTTCAGGAGCACTTGGTTCCCTGGATCTGAAGGGAGATCTGAACCTGAAGAACTTTTATCCAAAAAGTTATTAGTTAACTTTGGGAAGTTACTGAACATCTAAGACACAAAGAGCTGGAGGCAATGGCTGAGTTTAAGAAGTGCAAGGTGGCACACTCTGTCTATCTCCTTAGTCCACTTGACTCTCAGAGCCCTTTCCCTGGGGTATTAGCTGGTTTGCATCTTGCTGATAAACTTAGGTCAGTGTTCCTGACTAATTTGATAGAGCCAAGTGGTCATTATCAGGGTGGTAACATTTTGGAGAGGTCTTTTCAAGACTGGAGCACCAGGCAAGGTCATCACTAAAAACACAGGGGTGTGGAGCTTTCAGCACCATTTCAGATGTAATGTTCAACTGCAGATGGACAATTTCAAGGCTGGAATTCATGCCTCTGTCACCTTGATGGATAAGTAGCTTTGATAAATATACTCTTCCCCCCAGCACCTGGTTCTTTTATTCAGCTGGGTCAAGAAAGATGGGACTGAGGCTCAATGTTATCTACACTATCCGGTTTTCTCATTCAAATCATCAGAAGGAGCTACATGATCCTTTGTAGATGAGGACATGCTTTGTGTCTAGGCCTCTATAGCCACAGCTTAACAGCTGGAATGAACCTAGTTTTTTTAATGAGACCAGGCTTAAATGATCAGATAATAGAGAATATTTTAGCTCTTCCAATCTTCTGCGGATTTCAATTTGCTCTTCATTTGGAAACAAACTAAATGAGCAGAAAGTACCTCCACTGCTGATAGCTGTGGTTTCTGAAATTAAGAAAAGCATTAAGAGAGAGACTTTAGCGATTTGCTATTCGTATTCTAGAAACGAAGTTGGTAGAGTGATAAATGATAAATGTTTTCATGTTCAGAACCCTTTTCAGTTGTAATGAATGTAAGTGGCAGTCAATTCCTGCAGGTAAAGCTTCTAGTTTTGATTTATTCTAGTAATGTACTAAAATGGTTATTAGATTTTATCTAAATATAAAGCATACTCAATGTGAAGAGAAAATACAAAAAGAATCATTTAATATCTATATTAACAGGAAGCGTGGATTGCAAGCACTGCTTGCTTGATGTGAAGATCTTCGACCTATCAATGGACACCAAGCAATGTTTTGTAAATGCAATGCAGGCTGCGGCTGCAGAGAAAGAAAACAAGCACATTTCATTAAGCTCTGTAGTTGTTTGACATAAAATCCCTTTACAAATGAAACAGAAACTTGCAGGAAAAATATTTCCTTGCTGTCTATCTACAGTATCTCAAATTTCTTGGTAGATACGGGATCTAGGATTGTTTATAAATGTGCAACAATGCAATATGCACCTTCAGGACATATATTCATCATATCGGATTGAATTTAGCTTCTTTCTAATATAGCTGATTCCACCCTTCCTTCCAAAATACAGAAAAGCAGTTGAGTGGCTGGAGCCTGGGCTCGGGAAAGGTGGAGAGATAGTGTTTTTCAACCTTGGCAACTTGACGATGTGTGGACTTCAACTCCCAGAATTCCCCAGCCAGCCACAAGCCATACTTCCAATAGTCTCTAATCCAGTGTTTTTCAACCTTGGCAATCCTGTGTAGTGATGCTGGTTTTTAGGTGGGTAACGGTAATAATTTCATGAACATAAGCTGACCCTCTTTCTGTATGCAAATGGAAACAGTGTATGGATCTGTGGCTTCTCAATGTGACTCAATGGATTAATTCATCCAGAAATAGTTATGCCTCCAATAGTAGAGAATGTATGTAGCTCAGGGTTGAATGGTTGGGTTCTTGGTGTTCTCTGAGCTTGGCTGTTTTCCTGCAGAGATTTCTTTACCAGGCTAGCGAACATCATCAGTGCACTGAAGGGTCTGCAGAAAAACAACCAAGCTCAGAGAACACCAAGAATCCAATTTTTATGCATATACTATTGTATGATGAGAATGCTCCATGGAAGGAGATCACTCACCCCATAAAGGTGAGATTTCTAAGAGTCTCACGCTGAAGCATTTTTTAATAAGACCAGGACATTATTCCTCTCTCCTCTCCCCTTTCCTGGACTCAAAGGTTATATGTGGAAAATGTTTAGGGAAGATGGAATGTCATCTCAACAGACATGTCCAGGTAAGTTCTAGGACCTGTAAGAGTTCTTCATATTTGAGGGGCCCCTGGATAAAATTTCCTCGGATGGCTCTCCTCTTTCAACTGTGGAACTTGCTAGCTTTTCCTGGTGGGAGCAATAAGCAATATCAATTCTCTGAGTACCCTCAGACTGCTGTATCTAACCATCATCTTGTCTTCTCACAGTTCCTACCATGCAGCATTTCTGTAGGGAATTGTATGGAATTAAAATGGCAATTGGAATTTAGAGCCCAGGACTACCAGAATCCTTGGACTCAAGCCGTAGGCTAACGATCACTGTAGTTCAGACAACCTCTCTCTAAAATCATGGGCACTATCAACAGAACAAATGACCAATTGTGCATGACTGCATCATCATGCCAGTGCTGGGACTTGTGTGCTTGAGACAGACTTCAGGATGCGAATACATAAGGGTGCCATGCGTAGCATAGCATTGCCACATGTGTGACATTATTTTGGTGTCATAGTGGTTTGCTGTGGATGCTTCTGCCTAACGTTCCCACCAGTATCTGTTGTCAGATGGAAGTTTGGATCCTTTGAATGACTATGGTCCTACTGCTGTTGGTGCCCCCAAATTGTTAGATTGAGCAGACTCAGGGTTTCTTTTTAACCTGGAAGAAACAAAGAGCGATACAGTGGCTACTGACCCTGTGACATCTGATGGGATGAGGGGTTGAAGAAAGATGGACTTTTGTGTTAAGTTCACTGATATAGAAAGATCTGACAAGGGAGGTTTAGTAAAGGAACAATGCTTCATGATTAAGGTAACTGCTCATTCCAGAAATGCTAATATCCTTTATAAGTACCTGCTCCATCTTCTGAACTGATATAAGCAGTGATTTTTTACAAATAAAATCTGAAATGATAACTTGCTGCTATAACAAAATACAAACACATCTACTCATCTTAAAATATACCTGGTGTGTGTGTGTGTGTGTGTGACCTATTTTAATTTTACTACAGCGGCTCTCTAAATTTGGCACTGGTTCTTATCCCTGTATGCACACAAGACATATCCTCAGTCCTTTCTTTTCCCTTTATCCTTTTCTTTTCTCGCTTGCTTCTGCTTTCAGAGAGTTAATAGAAATGATTAGAAAAAACATCCCAGAAGGGAAAGTACACTTTTATCACGTAGCCCTCAAAAGACCTTTCCTGTCAAAGCCCTGTTACTTGCTGTGGTGATAGTCAAGGACCTCAGCTTGCACACGTACAGCAGAAATTGATCATCCATTGAGAAAGTGCTGACATCGTGCCTCCAGAAGGGAAGATACTAAGCTGTTAAAACACTTTTTTCCCAGCTTCAAAAACTGATCCCCTGTGTCCAAAAAGAAGCAAACAAAAACAAATTTAACAATTTAAAGCTGAGATAGGTCACGCTAAAGGAATGCTAGATTCACAACTGAATTAGGAATTAGCTGATCTTTTGGCATGATTATGCTGTGGCTTCTGTGTGACAAACATGTCCAACCATATTGGTTAAGAGAAGTAAATCAACATACATTCAAAGACTGGTTAGGCAAGCTTCAGATTTTTGTTTCTTAAAAAGGGGTCCTCTCTATTCCAACCAAAGATCTTACTTCCCATTGATTTCAGTAAGAAAATTAAACATGTGATTGTGGGTATATAAGGCATATATAAATAGATTTCAATGGGAGAGATTCAATCTATACACTATCCTGTAAGTGAAGTTCTTTGGGTAAATTGTAGGAATTAAGACAATAACAAAAAACCCAACAAAATATAATTAAAATTATCATTTTGCAGGGCCAAAAAAGCCCGGAGTAACTTTACAATGTGTACTTGTCACTCAGTTCTGCCATAAAGTTCTAGCTTTGCTGCTTACAGAGGCAAGTCAGTAGTAGCACATCCTGAAAGACCTTTTGCAGTCATGGCCAAGCTGAGCATTATGCTTTTTCATAATTCTTCATTTCCCAAGGAACTTTTAAATCTCAACTGGAGACAACATATTTCAAAGACATTTACCTTTTTTGCAAGAGAGAGAGACCAGATGATGATTTCACATGGGTTACACTTCCTAATGAAGCTGCCAAGGAAAAGGAGTTAAGTTAGATTTGAAGCGTCAGCCTATCTGGAATAAAAATAATTTAAAACTCTCTCTCTCTTTCTCTCTTTCTCTTTTTCTCTTTCTCTTTTTTTCCCCCTCATTCACAACTAAGGAAGGTAAGTTCTAGACAATTGCCAAGTTCACTGGGGTTAGATTGTTCCTACTTCAATCTTTGGTTGAGCCATTATATTGACTGATAATCAAGGAAAGGAGCAGGGTAGAGGGGAAAAAAACCTTATGTTCACCTAGGGTAAGAATTGAATTTGTTGATTGGGTTTTGCTGGTCTTCTTTGCTTTAGTACCTCAGCTCTACATGTTATCATTTTGTGACCAGCTGATGTCCAATTAGCAGCTGAGAATTTAGCAAGTGCTCTGAAAAATTCGAGTAGACTTTGTTTAGTAGCAGTAGCTTTCCTACCTATGGGACTGAGATAGCCTTCCAGATGTCTGGATTTTTATTCTTGTCTGTCTGCTATGCTTCATTTGTCTATTATTGCTTATTTGGAGTGTTCTACAGATTGCTGCCTGCAGCACTAATTCATTAAGGGACAGATTTAGTGAAGCCTGGAAATCTACTTGTTTCTAAACAAGCTAACCAGCCAGTTCCAGATCAAACTGAAAATACTAGATAGATCCTGAAATAGGTTAGTCAAGTATGCTCATAGAATCAAAAAGGGTTGGAAGCAATATTGGAGTTCCTCTAGCTGATTGCAAGGGGGTGAGCTATAGGACTTCTCATAAAGTCGAGCTACCTGTGCTCAGGTTTTGGAAAACATGGGAAGATATACTTCTGTACATTTTAAATGAATGTTATGATTTTAATGCTTCTAAGATTATATTGTTCTTTTTATGCGCTCATGGTTTTATTGTTTACTTATGTATTCCTGGTACGTTGCCTTGGTAACTTTTGGCACAAAGAGCAAACAGAAATAACAAATAAACATTAAAAAAAAAAAGACACTGCAGGGGACTTTGAGATGAAAGGAGGATATTTAGGTACCGGCAGGAGGCCTCCAAACAAATTAGATTTGCCAGCTCATGATTGCTCATCTTACAACTTACATTTTTCTCAGGACTTCCGGGGGAGATATGGCAAACTGAAGACATCTTTGCAAAAGTGGAGCCGACAACTGTGGCAAAGACCAAGGAATTGGAGAGTAGACCAGTTCCTTGGAACCTCTCCAGATAAGGAGAAGACAGGGGATTGCCCACATGTGCTCCAGACAGCTGCTCTCACAAGGAGACTACAGGACAGTGGTTTTCCATGGGTTTGAGCATCAGGAGACAAAGGGATTAGCCATCTTGCTTGCAACCATGGTGGAGCCTTTTAAAGGACACTAAGTTCGCAAACCTCACTTTTTAATCAATTGCCTATTAACCATGTTAAAGCTATTACAGAACTTCAGAATGACAAGTTTGAGAAGTTTTTATTGGGTGAGTTTATCTTCAAACTCTGAACAAATGAAAAAATAATTATAAGCTTAAGAACTTAAAGAATCTGAAATAAACAGCAAAAAGCTAAATAAGATTCTAATCTTAGAAAGTTATAAATGGACTAAGGGTCCAGATAAATTTGGAATATTGAAACTTTGACTTCATAATAAGACTTTGGAATTAATTATAAAGAACAAACCACTTCTTGTGAGAAATAGATCTTTTTTGGTTTTTGGAAGACATAACAGAGATAAGCAATTTCATGATTTAAAAACTGGACACTAGAGGGGCCTAAGATTTTAGACAGAGGAGAAAATGCAAGCCTATAACATGCAAAACATTATAACAATGAAAATACTGAAGGAGACTTTTGAAGAATGGAGTCAGAAATTAGTACCTACAATATCAACAATGATGTCAGCTTCTATGGATAGACTATGTCCAAAAGATGTTATTGAAGAAATGACAGATATAGAACAAATTTTATCTGACTAGATAGAGATGGTATTGCAAATAGATTTACAACTGACTGACCAAGAGAATGACTTGGAAAAGGATCTTTCACTGGATCTATAAAAGAAGTTGGCTGAGATTTTAAAATTTAAAAGGGAAATACAAATGACAAACCAAGAGAGTGACCTGGATAATTTTTTTCCTACTGGGTTTACAAAAGAGGCTTGTTAAAGCCTTGAAGAACTCTGTGAGATGGGACAAAGAAGAAATGAAGAGATCAAATCATATGACAATATTTGAATTAACTAAAGATTAAGACTGTTAGAAGTAAAAGGAAGGAATATAAAGTTGGTTTATTTGATCAAGGTTAAAACAAGATATATTGTCTGGAAACCCTTTCTGGGCTTTCTGCTGACACCAGGACTGAAAAGATGATGCTTTATGGATTTGTTTATAGATAAAGGATGGGATATGGGATGAAGAGATAATTGTTTGTAACCTTAGAGGAGGTGAAGAGTCACTGTATTTGTTTATACTTGTGATGAAGGTTGGAAGTCGCTTCTTTATATATTTCTTTTCTCTTTCTTTATTATATTTTTACTTTCTTCTTCCTTCTCTCTTTTTTTCCCCTCCTTGTACTTCTTATTCTTTCTTTCTCTTCTCTTCTCTTTCTTTAAGTTTGGTTTGTATTAGATTTTACTATTATAATTAAAATTGTTAATAAAAAAAATTACATTTTTCTCCAGGGCTTTCCTCTACTTCCTCCTTTGGCTGAGGCAGCAGTAGCTGGATTCCTTTGAGTAAAGTAAACCTGATGATCGGATGATCTTCTGTAAAAATTTATCAAAAAGAGAAAACAAACTATAACACAGGAATTATCTCCTGATCCCCCAAGTAAAACATCACTGTTAAAAATTGTTCTAATATACGCACTATTATGGTACTGTAATTAAAGTTGCTGAGGTTGAGAAACACTGATTTAGCATACTGTAAAAGGCAAAAGTTGCTATTTAGTCCTGTGATATACAGTTCAAACCAACATGCTGATCAAGTGCATATTTCATAATTTACAGCAGATACAAAAGAAAACATGGAAGCTTCAGGTTCTGCTTACCTCCACTGTAACCACTGTACTTCCTAGGTAGCTTGGGAGGTGGTGATGGTGGAGGAGGAGAAAAATCACATTTTTCTTTATGTTTTATGAAACACGTCATTACTTTCCAAAAACAATATCTGCAAGGAAAAATGTTGACACTTGTGGCAGCTTTTATTGACATAATAAAATGCATGTTTGGCGAATCAAAGGAGTTGCTCTCCAAGAAAGTTACAAATAACAAAGCAGACAAACAAGACAAGAGGCTTCCTGAGCCCCTGATGGCCTGTCATACACGGATAACAGACTATGTTTGGCTTGGTGGGCTATAACTTATGTAGACCAGGTCTAGAAAGAGGGAACCCAAAGGACAGTACAGGTAATCCTTGACTTATGACTATTTGTTTAGTGACTATTCAGAGTTATGACAGCGCTGAAAAAAGTGACTTACGACCAGTCCTTGCACTTATGACTGTTGCAGAATCCCCATGGTCATGTGATCAGAATTCAGGTGATTGGCAACCAGCATGTATTTACGATGGTTGCAGCATCCCAGGGTCATGTGATCACCATTTGTGACCTTCCCAGCTGGCTTCCAGCAAGCAAAATCAATGAGGGACTGCATGATTCACTTAACGACCATGTGATTCACTTAATGACCACATGATTCACTTAATAACTGCTACAAAAAAGTCATAAAAATCAGGTGTGGTCACATGACACCTTGCTTAATGACCACACTACTTAACAATGAATTTTCTGGTCCCTATTGTGGTTGTAAGTTGAGGACTACCTGTAGACAAATTTCATGGAGTCACAAGTTGGGGGCATGCAATTCTTCTTGCTGCTGAACCTTTCTTTTTGCACTACTAAGCCATCCAATATTAAATTATCACTTAGCTGGCAAAGACAACTCTGGGACCAGTTTAAAAAACCTGTTGTAACCTTTATTCTCTGGTTTTGTCCATGATAATGGTGCAGCAACCTTTTTATTCTGTCATGTCATTGTTACATTACCTTCATCTTATCCTCAGCCCATACATGAGGCAGCTTAAAATTGTCCTTGGCTGTTCTGGTCTGAAAATAGTATTTTTCTCCTTAAGCAGGCAATGAGCCAAGGCAGTTTTGCTGTGGGGGCAAATGGCTGTGCTCAACCCACCAGTGTTGCAGCCAGGTGAGCCCTAGTGGTTGGGATCAGCCTGCCACCTATTAGCCACTTTGGGCTGGTGCATGTATGTCCCCTCCCTTGAATCTCGGGGCAGTGTCCTCCAGGCCCTTATTTTGGGAACAATGAGGGCAGCAGAGAGCCTTGCTCTTTCAACTTGGGCTCTTTCTCATATTTACCAGGTTTCTGAGCTGATCCCCAGCTCAGAGACCTGTTTCAACCCAAATAGCACTACCAGTGGTGGTGATGGAGGTTGGAAGGTGAAGCAGGAGACAGCAAGCTAGCTGTGTCACTTATGGTGCAATCCCCCTCCTGATGTGCCTGTCAGCTGTCGTCTGGGCTGCTTTTGAGCACGGTTTACTGTTCGTTCAGAGGCATACTAATGTTTTTTAAAAGTCTGAAAAAAAAGCTGTCAGTACTGGGTGTGGGTGTGTGTGTGATGAAGTGAGATCTCTCTTACTTCATTTTGCAATCCCCCCAGCTGTTTGGGGGACTTGCTGACTGTAACTGGTGAATAAAGAGTCAGTTCTCCCACCATCCCTCCCTGCCCTGGTAGCCTGGGTTTCAGTTGCAAGATGGGGAGGGGTGGCAAGAGGATACCTAGTGGAGCAGAACAACCTCTACTGCCTTACTCTAGACTCTAGAGACTCTAGTCCCCCATGGATCAGTTGCAGCTCAGTGCCCAATCTTCTGGGTGGGTGAGGACTGTTTAGAAAGGCAGAAAAGCCTTTCCTACTTTACTGGTTGGCATCCACCAATGCCACAGATCAAGGGCCATAGAGGGAAGAGGGAATGGCCTTGAAGGACAGGATGAGGAGCCACTACCAAGGCCACGGTCAGACAAGAAGGCCTTCAGGGCAGGTCAAGAAAATAACTCAAGAAAACATCTCAGACAAGCCCGTCCTTTGTTCACACAAAGAAAAAAGGGGAGGGGAACACATTTAAGCTTGCAAGATTCTGTTACAATAAATGTTACAATAAAAGTAGTCCTGGCCTATATGGCATTGGTTTCTTAGTCTGGTCTACTGGGCTGACACTTGTTACCAGATCTTGACAGATGACTAGGGTCTACCAATCACAGCAGTCTAATGACTAGTGGAGAGTTTCCATTTATTAGTGGGACTGAGAAAGGAGAGGACAATAACACCAGGGACTTTAACCAGCGGCTTTACTGAACATGCCCTGCATACTTTAAATCAGGATTTTATTATCTGGCGGCAAACCAGAACGTAGGTTTTAGATGCAGGATAGGATTGACAATGTTAGTTTAGTTGATTTGTCAGTCAGCCATATCCAATCATAACACAACATCAGCATGGATTGGTTGTGAGAACAACAAATGTTATTCTTGTATAGATTTCTGATTAATTGTGGATGGGTGGAGAACACTTTAATTCTGCAGTGGGAAAGGCCCTATAAGAGGTGCCCAAACACACATGCACACAACCGAAATGCTTTCCTATACAGCTAACCTAATCCAAGTGATAAAAACACTTACTTCTTCCAGAAGTATAATAAAAGTGGGAAGATGGAGATTATAGCACCATGATAAAGAGTCCTATTCAGCACACCATCAGAAATTAAATTCCGAATTTGAATATACTGTGCATCTGTGAGATTGACCTGGTCATGAAAGAGAACATAAATAAATAACATAAATGTAAATAAAATCTATTTTCAAATAAAATATCATAAAATGGCTAATTATGTCAACCTGTCATCAGACAGAAACAGAAAAACTGATGTGGCTAGTCCCCAATCTCCAAGATCCTGCCTTCCAACCGAGCATTGGAAGGCAAAGCTAACTTTGAGGAACTTTGATTTATTTTAAAAAAAAGCAGAGACCCTCGGTTGCAAATCTCTCCTTTATTTATTATTTATTATCAAATTTGTATGCCGCCCATCTCCCCCAACGGGTGACTCCTTTATGCTCTCCCGCACAACACAGATCTTCCTCCAAGCTCATCTATACACCCACACTCTGGTACTCTCAGTGTTTTCTTTTTATATTTTGAAACCAGGGGTGGTGCAAGGCTGTTCAGGCTGCCTTGAAGTCCCAGGGAAAGAAGTAGGAAGGAATTGCAAGGCTTTCCTTCCACATTCCTGCCCAATTTTTTATTATTTTTTTCAATATAATTTCATTAAGAAAAAAATGTATGCAGAGTTAAAAACTAAAAAAAAAAAATTAAAAAGAATTAAAGAAAAAAATATGACAAAATAAAAGAAAAAGGGAGCAAAGTGAGAAACAGTAAAAGTCAAGAAAAGAGAACAAAAAAGAAACAGAAAGAAAAGTATCTAAAGAAGCAACTTCTGATCTTCTTTGCAGCAGTTACAGACATGATTGTTACCATTCCCACCCTCTGAAATTACATATCATGGTTCCCTTCTTCCCGTAAACAACCCTTTTTAATCAGTAAATCCTGAGATCATCAATTCATTTTTGTTCATTTTCAGCAAAAAGCCCATAAGGGTTTCCAGTCTTTTGTAAAAGTAGCTATTGTTCCTTCCCTAATCAGACAAGTCAGTTTAACCATTTCAGCAAGTTCTATCATCTTCACAGTCCACTCCTCCATTGTGGATATTTCTGTATTTTCCATCTTTGTGCATATAGTAGATTCACTGCAGTTACCATATATAAAACCAATCGTCCATGAATCGTTTCTGGTCAACTATCTATAAGTCCTAGTAAAAAAAGCTCTGGTTTCAACTGAAAATTAAGTTTTAAAATTTCTACATCATCATATATATTTGTATCCAATATTTTTTCGCTTTTTAATAAGTCTACCATGCATGGTAAAATGTCCCTTCATGCTTTTCACATTTTCAGCAACAATTAGAAGTACCTTTATACATCTTAGATAAAGTACCTTTATATCTTTATAAATGTATATATGTACAAAGTACCTTTATACAGCTGGTGACATATACCATGGGTACATCATTTTATAAAAATTCTCTCTCAAATTATATGACAATGTGAATTTCAGTTCTCTTAAGCACATTATTTCCCATTGATCCATCTGTATATTATAACCAAAATTCTCAGCTCATTTTATCATGCACTCTTTAACTTGTTCTTCTTCCATTTCAAATCTCAACAAAAGTTTATACATTTTAGCAATCACATGTTCATCATTTGTACATAATTCCCTTTCAAATTCTGTTACATATTGTTCTATACCTGATAACTTTCTGTCCATATTGAACCTCTCCCTTAATTGTACGTATGAAAACCATGAAAAGTAAATCTTTCTGCAGTCAATTGTTCTCTTGATTTCATCTTGAGTTCTCCATTTTCCTGAACTAGCAGGTCTTTATATGTTAACCATTTTTCTTTGCCTGTTGTTTCTTTTCAATAAAATGCTTCTTTAGCCAAAGCCAACGAAAGTATTTTTGGGCATAGCCTGGGTCTATATCTGTTTCATATCTGTAATATGACATTCCTGATATAATGTTTTTTAAAATCTACATTTACTTTAACTTTATCATACCATAAAAAGCCATGCCACCCAAACCTCACACCATGTTCTTCTAATTCTAAGAGTTTCTTATTTCTTAGCAACAGCCATTCCTTCATCCAAACCAAACAGCAGGCAGCAAAATACAATTTAAAATCAGGCAATCTCAGTCCACCACTTTCCTTTGCATCTTGGGGGAATTTTATATTTAACCCTTGGTTTAATTATTTTTATTTATTTTATGTTGTTGTTGTTATATTATTTCTTCCCCTGCCATATGAATCTGCATATATCTTGCCATTATTTGAAGGGTACATCCTTTCTCAAAACAGGTATTGTCTGGAATAAAAACAACATTCTCTCCCCCTTTTTTATGAGGGTCACAGTACCCATTCAGTCCCTTGTCTTGACCTCCTCTTCCTTTTCGATGGTACATCAAGGTTCCTGGGGTTTAATGTGTCTTCCATAGCTAGATAGGTAATCAGCAAGTAAGTTTTGCTTTCCAGCTTTGTGATGGATTGAAAACTTCTATGGTTGTAGGGCTAAACACCATCTGGTAATCCTGTGATTACTGTCCTTCATTTTCTGTAGACATGTAAGTGGCTGATGATCAGTAATTACCGTGAATTCTCGGCACCACAAATAAACTTCAAGTGCTTCAATTACCTTTTCCTTGAATACTTTGAAACCAGGTGGTGCAACGCTCTTCAGGTTGTCTTAAAGTCCCAGGGGAAAAAACAAAGGGAAGGAAGAGCTTATGCTGGCCACTGCAAGGCTTTCCTTCCACCCTGTGAAATCACATCCCTAAAATTGCTCAGGGGCAGGTTTGATAATGTGGGAGAACCTGAAACCCAGTAGTCTGTACAGACCTGAACATACAGACCAATCAAGAGTGCTGGGTCAGATTTCTAGGGGAGAAGGAATGGAAGAATTGGCAAGGTTTGCAATACTCAAAAAGATGAATGGCAAAAATGAAGAAGAAAAATTAATTTGCAGATTTTTAAAAATGCTTATTTTCGTTGAATTATCTATCAACGTGTGTAGGAAGGTTATCAAGACAGACCAAAGTAGTAACTTCCTTTCTGAGCAAAGGGAGTTGAATTGTTCCCTTGAACATAGGTCCTTAAGCATACAAATTTGGTGCTAGCATGGGATGCAGCCCAACTGCTTCCTGGCTTCTACAAAAGATGCTACTGTTATCATAATAATAACAAGTTGAGCTTTACTATGGAATCTATAAATCACCAGTGTCTTTGCTCAGCTAAGCAGTGCTACCTGCCATGTATTAACAATGCCTGCCTGGGTCCACCACTGGAAGCTGGAGCCTAACCTATCAATCTGTCCACTTCAGTGCCTACTTTGTGCCATTAAGCTGAAAACACAGCATCTTTTCTTTATGTTTCTGCAGAGCGCAACTAATCCCACCACTTTGGAAAAGTTATTTCCAGACCTCTTACCCTCAGTTTAGGTGGGATGTCTGAATTTAGAAATAGTTTGTTGATGGTGGCCACTTTGCTCTTCAGGAAGGCAATATCCCTCTCTGTATAGAACCCAAGAGAAGCCAGCATGACCACAGTGTCAGACAGATGAAAAAACCTGTGGTAGTAATAAACAGAAAATGGAGAGACAGGTGGGATGGACAATACAAAAGGCCATCCTTGATGTAGCAGAAATTGGAGGCAAGACCACATAATAGTTGATATAATCTGGTCTTGGATTGGCAGTGCAGCAAATAACAAGCCACATCTGGGGTCAAGTGGATACTTCTTCCTGTGGCCTGTTCCCATCCTAAAAGCTGTCATGTTAATTCAGCACCAGTCTAATAAAAGTCTCTATGGCTGCCCCAGATTGCCATTGGGAACTAGGAGGGTGATGCCTCCGACTGTTTAAGAACATATTGGCCAGTTATCCAATCCAAACATGATATATCAGATATTTGTATTCGGCCTTACAACATGATGTTGGATGAGTGTGACTGAAGAGTCACCATAGACACAATGGATGGGGATAAATATTGTTGATCACAGAGTACAAGAAGCATGGATGATATAGCAAGAGATATAGCATGGGCTGACTTACCTCTCCATTTCTAGATAAAAGTAGAGATCATTCACCAAGAAGTTGACTGAGATGATGCGGCCACCAGGTATCTTGCGCTTCACCTGTTGCACTTCAGTGTCTTCTGATGGTCCATAAACTGAGCCATAACGCCCACTAACTCCGGAAATACTTGCATGCCTTGTTTGAGTACCAGTTGGGCTTTGCAGATCTGAAGAAAAAGAAGGCGCATTTACCACAAAAATCCATCCGTGATGAGAGGTATAAAAATAATTCAATAATTCAATAATCTTCAGTACAAGCACTGTGCTTTCATTCCGTAGTGTAGAAGATCTGAAGTTGCACAAAATGCCTTGGAGCAATTGGACCACAATGCACTTCAGCTAATCAGGTTAATCCCATGAATATCCCATCCCCTTTAGTCCATGCCTTGAAGATAAAGAGTTCTCTGATAAAAGTGTTTAGACTGGAAAATTGTTGCTGGAGCTGATACTGTTGGTCTGGAAGCTTCCAGTGATTTATTTCCATCAGAATGAAGAATGTGGGGAGCTGCAGAGACCACAACCAACACTAGGCTATCAGGATGAACCTCTAATTTTAGAAAGTTGGGCTTTCCTGATTTAGTGAACGCCTGAGTTTTTAGGAGTTCTAGCTGGATCCAAGTGCTCTGCTTGCTAGGGAAAGCTAGTCTAGGAAACTAGATGAATCTTGGAATCCTTGGGGTTCTCTGAGCTTGGTTCATTTCTTGCAAACATTCTTGGTTCTTTTCTTGCAAATGTTTCATTACCTGGCTAGGTAACATCTTTAGTGCTAGAATGGCACTTCCATTCTAGCACTGAAGATGTTACCTAGCCGGGTAACAAAATGTTTGCAAGAAAAGAACCAAGCTTAGAAGAACCCCAAGGACTCCACAGTTCAACCCTGAGTTACATATATTCGCTTCTATTGGTAGATGAATCTTCTATTTGGAGAGGCATTTGAAGATTGGACCTTGCCTAGGTACAGCCAGTGATCTCTTCAGGGGACATCAGTGGTCATGGTCCAGGGGGCAAATTATGAAAGCAATGTCATGTCAATGCGATACACACTCCTTCCCTTTTTATATGCATCACATATGAAAGGAGTGAAGCTTGCAGATGCTTCTGCATACTACTCTGCAGTTGTAAAACACCCTCTGTGAGACTCCAGACAATTTGACTCTTCTTTGGAAAAAAGCTGGCCCATGCTCTAGGAGTCTGATATAATTATCTGGATTGGATTCTATATGTGAAGGACGCATGACTTTGGAGTGAACCGGATATCTAACTTGAGTGCCTAGGTGTTCATCTCTTTTTACTTTGATTACTATCTCTTTATTCAGTGGACATCAGTGGTCATGGCCTTCTACAAAGTAGACTAAGCAAATTACTAAGAAGAAAAAAATACTTGGATCTTTGTTCCAAGGAGCTTAGCATTTAAATTTGAACTTTATAACCACTCTTTTTCTCTGAGTAGATAGTTAGAATGGGAGGGAAAGGGGAGGAAAAGACTAAAAGAGAGCCCTCTGCTTCAGGAGAGGAGCAAGGTTTAAGGGATTAGGTTTAAGGCTGTGTTTCCAGATAAGGTCTGAGTGTCAAAACAGCCAGATGTATGTGTGCCTTTGGAAAAAGAGTAGCACCATAGAGTTGGAAGGGACCATTTAGACTACTGAGTCCTATCCCCTAATCTAGTATTGCTGAACCTCAGCACCTTTAAGATGTATAGACTTCAACTCCCAGAATTCCCTAGCCAAAAATCCAAATTAAAGCTTATAGATGTCTGGCTTCTGTAGGAATACATCCAGTAAAGAACAGCTTATCACCTGCCTCCATAGTTGGTTTCATTGTCGGATTGCTCTTACTTTTAGAAAGTTTTTCCTAACTTCTAGTTGGAATTGATTTCTCTGTAAGGGGCATACTCAATAGCAGGGTCACTTGAATGGAACCATTCCACACTATGAGGAGGGCTTGGTTGCTGAAGAGGTTGGGTTAGAGGAGTGAAGGAGCAAGGAAGCAACGATGTGTGTTAATAAACTTCAAACACTCTTAAGCCTCATTTCATTCCCAGTAACCAAGTTAGTTTGGATGCTGAATTCCTTTAAATCTGGACCAACTGATGCCTTTTCTCCATTCCCTTGTTTTCAATTAAACCATAGCAAGAAGTCAACCCAAAAGCGACTCCTCCTCCTGAAAAAATCTACTGGAGCTGATTGTGTAGGAAGTGAGAGATTTAGGACTCACTTTCCTTGTCGTTCTTCACCTCCTTGTGGAGAAAGTTCTCAAAGTGTTTGCGCTCTCTCACATAACTCATTGCCTTTCGGAACTTGCAGACCCTCCTGATGAAGGAGAAAAGAGCACACCAGCACCTTTTCTGGAAAAGAAACCATCGTTTGCAATGCTCAGCACAGGGCAGCCTGATCACTGACCATTTTAAATCTCACAAATATGGAAACTTTTGAAATTCAAATCTTCTTGACTAGATTTCTCAGTGTAGGGGCAGGTGAAGGGTGATTTTGTCCTCAAGCAAATCCTGCAGAGAAAGGGACATTTTCCTTCATGCAAGAGTGGGCAGGCAAACTGCTTTCTGCCAAATTCTGCATGGAGAAAAGCATTCCAGGCAAAAGGAACAGTCTGTGTGGGTCAAAAAGTAAAAAATGGCTGCTGTGGTGATGTGATTGAAGCTCCACCCCTCTTTTACATTCATGACACATGTAACCCATGTAAAAAAGGAACCAGATCTTAATCACTTGATCATAGTCTCCATCTTGACCCCCCCCCATGGATGCCTGTGGACAGGGAGCGATGCTCCCCTTTTTTGTTCTCAATGATCACTCCTCAATCCAACATTGCAGACTAGACTGCATTCCCTCCACCCTCCTTCCCCTCACTAATAACTAGAACAATAATGTTGCTGAAGCAGGAAATTCAGGCAGAACTGCTTCCGGCACAAGGATACCTTTATACACAATGCTGTGCCATACAGCAAAGGATTTAGTACTTTGGCTTTGAAAAGTTTAATGCTGCAGGCACATTATCCATCTATTGTATAGCCTTCCTTACTTTTAAGAAATACAGAAAAGCAAAATCATCATCATCATCACCACCACCACCAAAATCATCATCAGTCAATTGCAAAAGGCAGCTTTACTTGGAACAGCTTATATCCTGCAACAAGACCTTTAACACCATCAAACCATCAAACCACAACATCTGCCTATCTCAGGTCCTTGGGAAGGACTTGGTAGGTGGACAAAAATGCCAAACCCAGTCTAAACATCTGGCTGACTGTGCAACCAACCATCATCATCATCATCATCATCATCATCATCATCATACCCCTCCCCCCCCCCAGTGAGGCACTACTTTGACGTGGTTGTGAAGGATGAGAGCTATGCCAGAAGTTCAACCATACTGGGCAGGTCTCATCAGAGGAGCCCGACGAAGAGTGCCTCTCTCATAAACAATATGATGAAATGTAATTTACAGAAACCTATACCAGACTGGACATAGCCTGGGTCAACAAGGACTGTGCTAGGTGTTCTAGTTCCTGGACATCTGCTGACAAATGGGTTATGGGACTCAGGACTGTTGGCTGAGCAACCAGGTGGAGAACCACATGGAAGAAAGCTTGCTTACCTGTCACAAATATACAAAGACTGAAAACAAAGAAATAATGATTTGTTATTACAAATCAAGTCCAATGAGAAGAGGATATCTGAAAAGAATGCACCAGTTCTGGAAAGAAAAACATTCAGAATCAGAAATAACAGGGCAGAGGCTAGCAGATCAATGTCAATTTATAATACAAAGTAAAGTATTCACAGAAGTAGAATTGGAAGAACTACAAAGGTCTACTCAGGGCAAAGAAACTGAAGCCTTTCCAGAAGAATCTCAGACTGTAGAGGCAAACCAGGGGGAGTTGGCAGTAGAGGAAGCCAGCATAGCCACTGAATCATTTTCATTGCCAAACCAGGCACCCTCTCCTCTGCCTTCTCAGAAAGAATGAAGCCCTCTAACTAACAAACAAGAGGAATTGAAACAAAGAATAATTGAGCATCTAGAACAGCACAAAAAGAACAGAATAAGATTGCCTGCATTGAAGCTTGTTACAAAGAAACAACTAGCACAAATATTAAAAGATGCCAGTACTCTAATATCAAATATATAAATACCAGTTCACTGCAAGAAACAAACCAACTAATGTACAGCATGGCTGTAGTTATAACTGAATACCTTGAATGCAAAATCAACAAATAAGAAAAAAAGCCAAACAGTGCACCACCAAAATGGAGGATCAGTTTGGAAAATAAGATCAGCATGCTAAGATCAGATGCAAGCAAGCTAGAACAGATGAAAGAAAAGAAGCTGAAGAACAAGAAGACCAAAGAATACCTGATCAAGAAATATCACCTAGAAACAAGGAAGATCAAAGAAGCACTGAAAATAATAAAGCAGCAAATAACAGCCATAGCCAAGAAGATGAGCAGATACAAAACTCGAATTGCACACTACAGGCAGAATCTCCAATTTCGGTCGAATCAGAAACATTTCTACCAATCTATCAATGGAAAAACTGCAATGAACCAGTCAATACCTGACAAAGAAGAAGCAGTGCAGTTCTGGGTGCAGCTATGGGACAACCCAAAGAAACACAATAAGAATGCAGCTTGGATAAAGGAGGTGGATAAGAATAAAAAAGAAACTGAAATGAAATAACTTGAAATAACAGCAGAAATGGTGGAGAAAGGGGCAACGAAGATCAGGAATTGGTCAGCACCAGGTGAAGATGAACTACATGGTTTTTGCTTGAAACATCTGGCTGGTCTGCACCCACTCATTGCCAAGCAGTTTAACAACATACTGCAAGGAGGTGAAATGGAAGATCTGGCGCAAAACCTACCTGATAATGAAAGATCCAACAAAAGGGGGCAGCACCAGGCAACTACAGGCCAATTACCTGCTTACTAACAACTTTCAAATTGCTAATGGGTGTTGTAGCTGATACAATCTAACAGCATCTAGTTGAAAACAAGCTTTTTTCACCTGAGTGGAAAGGAAACTGCCCAAACAGCAGAGGAACAAAAGATCAGCTTTTAACTGAAAAAATATATTCATTTTCGTGAATGTATTGTTATAGGTTTTAATTGTATATTTATTTATTGTTTTAACATGTTGTGAGCCGCCCAGAGTCCCCCATTGGGGGGAGATGGGCAGGGGATAAATTTAATAAATAAATAAATAATAAATAAACTGACAAGATGATTTTGGAAAACTGCAAGAGAAGGAAGACCAACTTGAATGTAGCTTGGACTGATTACAAGAAAGCATTCAACTCCCTGCCACATGATTGGATAATAGAAACAACGAATCAGTAGAAGCATCAGAAGCTTTGTGTCAAGATCAATGGCACAGTGGAAGACACAGTTGCTGGTCAATGGTGATAGACTGGGAGAGGTCAGTTATCAAGACAGGAACCTTTCAAGGAGACTCACTATCACCACTACTGTTTGTCATTGCATTGATTCCTCTGTCAACAATACTGAACAAGTCAGGCCAGGGCTATCAAACATCAAAAACATCTGCCAGGGTATCCCACCTCCTTTATATAGATGATCTGAAGCTGTCTGGAAAAACACCATCTGAAATAGAATCACTGCTCAACACTGAATATACTGTACAGTACATCCAAGATATTGCAATGGAGTTTGGACTGGACAAATATGCCACCCTTACCATCAACAGGGGAAAATATTGAAAACTAAAGGAATGAAGATGTCCTATGGAAATAACATCAAGAGTCTGGATGAAGAAGATCACTACAAATACCTGGGCATCCTTCAGGCTGACAACATGACTCAGCACACTGAAGTCAAGAAGAAGGTTAGTAGTGAATACATCATGAGAGTGAAAAAGATCTTAAAGTCCAAACTCAGTGGAGGAACTACCATCAAGGCAATTAACACCTGGACAATTCTAGTCATTAGATACACAGGTGGAATAGTGGACTGGACTCAAGCAGAACTAGAAGCCCTGGATAGGAAGACCAGAAAAATAATGACAACCCATTCAGTGATGTTGACAGACTACTTATCAAGCGGTATTGGTGGGCATGGAATGTTGCAAGTATACCAGACAGTTGAAGAAGAAAAACGGGCATTGGAAGAATATTTGAAGGACAGTGAAGAAGATGCACTGAAGCTAGTACACCATGAAGGCTTACTGAATACTGAAGAGACCAAACTGGCCTACAAGAAAGACCAAATGAAGAATAGAAGAGACTTGGCAAGGCAAAGTATTACATGGCACACACACCTAGCAGGCAAAGTAGATAACAAGACCTGGCAATAGCTAAGAGCAAGAAAGTTGAAGAAAGAGACAGAAGGACTAATTCCGGCTGCACAAGACCAAGCCTTAAGAACAAATGCATACAAAGCCAGAATCAAGAAGACAGCAACAGACAGCAGATGCCATCTATGCAAAGAAGCTGAAGAAACAGTGAACCACGTAGTCAGCTGCTGCAAGAAGATTGCACAGACTGACTACAAACAACAGCATGACAAAGTAGCAGCAATGGTACATTGGAATATCTGCAAGAAATGCCATTTGCCAGTAAGCAAGAACTGGTGGGACCACAAAACAGACAAAGTAATAGAAAATGAAGACGCTAAAGTGCTCTGGGACTTTAGAATTCAAACAGACAAGTACCTGCCACACAACACTCCAGACTTAGCCATTGTTGATAAGAAAGACCAAAAAGTCTGGATAGTGGACATTGCAATACCTGGAGACAGCAGAATAGAAGAGAAAGAACTGGAGAAAATCACAAAATACAAAGACCTGCAAATAGAAATAGAACGGCTATGGCAAAAGAAAGCAAAGATAATACCAATAGTAATAGGCGCCTTGGGTGCAATCCCAAAACATCTGGAGCACCACCTGAAGACCGTCAGCCTTGACAAAATCACCATCAGTCAATTGCAAAAGGCAGCTTTACTTGGAACAGCTTACATCCTGCAACGACACCTTTTAACACCATCAAATAACATCTGCCTATCCCAGGTCCTTGGGAAGGACTCGATAGGTGGATAAAAATGCCAAATCCAGTCTAAACAACTTGTGACTGTGCAACCAACAATAATAATAATACCAAAACTAACCAAATCATAATAAAACAAAACAAGAAGGGGACTCCACAGTCACTGTGTCCTGAAGGCCTCGGAGAACCACTCAGTCTTCAATAATTTTTTGAATGACCATACAAATCTCTGGTGGGAGATCATTCCAGAGGGTTGTTTCTCTTGGGTTTCTGGTTGTTGTTCATGGAGTGTAAGATTTGAAGACTGACATTTCTACACACAAAGACTGAGAAGAGATACCTAGTTATCTAAAGCCCCCACATTACTACAAACTCTGGATGTAGCACCTCAACTGATTAGGACAACATCAGGTCAGAACAAGGTCATCTCTTTTAATCAACTGTTTCTCCAGTACAAGCCAGAAGTTTGGTATTGCAGACACAGGCTTTGTTTACTGAATGCAATGCCCTGCAACATCCTTTTGTGACCCTTGGAAGCTTAGAATAGCTTTTTCAATCAGGTTCAACGCCGCTGAGTCAGCAGTTCATGAGTCTGTAATTTCAGATTGAGTCTGAATATATGACAGAAGGATGTAAACACAAATCCCTGCTCTGCAACCATCAATCCTTATTCAGGATATGAATTCAATCCCTCCTCCTACCCCTCCCTACACCCGCCACCCCTTCAACCACCACTCACCTGCCTGCTTGCCATCTGAGAATCCCTCTTTGGCCTCCAGCCAGGTGGAATAACGGAAATATCACTTTCAGGATATAGGTTTTGATACATATTAAACCTGCCAGCAAAAAAGGAGAATCATTTCAGTAGATTATCACTCCTTGTTATCTACTGCATTTCATTTCACTTGGAGAAACTTGAGGGTAACAGGCAAAGGGAACCTGTGCCAAGATTGAATTGGCACTTAAATCTTGCTACATTCACCCCCATATTTGGGACTGTGAAATAATTTATATTTAAGATATAAATTGGTCATATGATGATTCAGATATGAGCAATGTGTGGAAAAAAGGCAGACCCCAGGCCAAAGGAGATTAAACCCTAACTCTGCTGCACTCCAGGACAAAAATAGAACAGGTTTATTCCCTTTGAGGAACACCATCTCCTTGTTATCTGCATTATTATATCAATGCCTCTGTCACTGTTCCACACATTTGCCACATATGGTCTTGTGACTATGGAATGGTCCAAAAAGGAATAATCCCCATGAAACTGTTCGGCCTTTGCCCTTTACTCACCACTTCTCTTCTAGGGTCCTCATGACTAATATTTGTGCGGTGACTAGCATGGGAACAGGGACTGATGGTAACTTTGGAATCTCTTGGATGATATATTCATTGCACTGCAGCAGTTTTTCTGGATGAGAGAAAGTACATACCAGACATCTGGGTGATTGTTTTGTCCTTGAGTGACCCTGGGCCACCCTTGGCGGTCACATCATTAAAGCACTGTATCTTTCATGCAACTCTGAAAGAGCCACACTTCTTTTTTTTTTTTTAGCCTTGTACAGAAGCCTGAAGAAGAGCTTGAAGGAATAGCAAAGAGGTGCACTTGTGCAAGATCCAAAGCACTTCTTCCCAATCTTTTTTGAAGCATTCAAAGCTCTTAGTTGGGTTCTTCTCAAATTGGCTTGGGCAAACCAGACTTGGAAGTATTTACAAGCAGCCAAAATCAGGAGGAGACCATGAGCTTTCTGCTGAGACTTTTGAAGGCAGTACTGCCCTTTCTCCCCTCTGTCTCACAGCTTCACAGGGCACCAAACAGAAGGCCCATCTGGACCAATAAGGCAGGAGCACAAGACAGGCAGAAGGTCTAGTGGCTGGCAACAAGGAGGTAAGCTTTCACAGCAAATCACCCTGGTGACTGCCTGGCCTATCTCCGGCCTTGTGAGGTAGAATGAGAGACTCGCTTGCTGCATACCAGGTGGAATAGGGCTGTGGAAGTAAGTCCGGACACATTCGTTGATCTGCAAATTCTGAATCCTGACATCCTTCTCGTTTTTGATATCTTCCACAGCCAGGCAGAAAAGGAGTGGGGCTTCTGCATTGTGCATCCGGAGGAAGTACCTGAAGTAGTCAAAATGGAGTGAGTTCTGCAGCACTTCTGAGAGAGTTCTGGAAAGGGAAGAGAGATGAGGTAGGTCAAGAGGCTGCTCTTCCATGAAGCTACTCAGAGGCTTAGTCATCACTTAATGGTGATGGCGTCCATTTAAAAACTTTATTAAACAAACAACAATAATAGCAATGACAGAATCGTGGTGCAGAAACATATTATACAACTACTGACAAACCATATAATAACAAAAATTACTATTAATACACAGAAAAGTGTTTCCTTTCTTCCCCTTTTAGGACAGTATATCCAAAAAACATCCTCTTTACTTTAAAATCAGGTTCCTAGGCCTCATGATAAGAGTGTGGGATTCATATTAGGGACATATGGCTTAAATTCCTTCTTTTTTGTGGGGGGGGAGGGAGAGTGCTTTTGAGTCAGTGTTGACTCCTGGTGATTGCCTGGATAAGTCCCTGCAGTTTTCTTGGCAAGATTTTGGAACTATTTTGCCATTGCCCCCTTCTCAGGGCTGAGAGAGAGTGACTGGCCAAGGACACCCAGCTGGCTCAGTTATAAAACTGATTGCGGAAGCTGGAGCTTCTTTGTGCCAGGCTAAACTCTCAGTGCGGAAGCAGAACTTCAGCGATCTATATACCCACCTGATCTTCCTTCCAGGTTTCTTCTAAGGTTGTTTCTGATTTCTTATGCACAAACTTCCTTCTTCATATAATCTATGTCTTACTTTTCTTATCAGCCCCAACACTGCTTCCTCTGGGCCATGGAGACCATGGAAGTTTGCACATTTAGCAATTTAGGAAAGATCTCTAGGTTAAACCATAATATTTGTATGACTTGTTCTGAGCTCCGAGCTCTGCTTTGCTTCTTTTGATGCAGAAGCAGGGAAATCATACAATTTCATGCAAGCATGCAAGAGGCAGCACTGTTATGCATAGTAATTTCTTGCATGCCTGACTTCACATGGAATTGCAGACTTCCAAAGTGATACCAGATTTACAATGCAGTCCTATGCATGCTTACCTGATTAAATTCAGTGGAGCTTACTCCAGGAAAAAGGATGCATAGAAGCGTAGCAATAAATGTTTAAAAAGCAAGAGATGGCAAGAGATGATAGCATAATAATTTTGCAGACCACTGGCCCTGGTGCCAATATTATACCTCCCTGCATCTTTGAAAAACTGAATGAACCCACCAGAAAGTGGTGTTGATAGTGTAGAATGAGCAACTGGCAAGGACTAGACTAGACCTGACATCTTCATGAGTTACATTGCTGTAAATACTGTAATTCATTCAAAAATCTCCTTCCAGCTGCCATTTGAATTTGAAGAAAGCTCCCATTGGTAGCAATGGAGACTTCAGTTTCAATGAAAACAACAGCTTTAGAGAAAAGATCTTAATTTGGAGTTTGCCAAAGAAAGACAGAAGAAGCTAAATTTACTCCATCCCTAATTCCCTGATCCATATTTCTTAGGATTTTTTACAGCTACTACTTATAGAGCAAAACCTGTTTGGCTGAGAATTGGAACAAAATAGCAAGAACGTGTCCTTCTGGCTGGATGACATAAATACCTGGGCTTTGAAAGAGGTTTCCTGAGTGGCCCTTTCCTCATGAAGGAGTAACTGGATCGGGACCATTGGAGAAGCCTTTTGGGAACTGCTGGCTGAACAAACACTTCTGCAGAGATAACAGGACATTTCCAGGTAAGTACAATCTCGGTCTTACCTGATGGGGGGGGGGGGGGGGGACAGGAAGCATCGTCTGAGAAGGAGCCATGTGCAGAAAACTTGAAGCTCATGTTAAATCCGCAAGTCACCTGGGCATCAGCAGATGTAGGTTAGGATCTGCTCACACAACAATTAACCTCCCTCCCATAGATTAATTGGCATCATCACTGGCCCTTTGGGATGCTTCCAGCTTCCTCCTGCGGCACTTGCAGTATTTTATACTAACAGGGAATTGTCATTTTCCAGCACCAAGTGGCCTTGCAGAAGGGGCTGCATTTCCCTCTGTTGTATCATACTAGGTCGTCTGGGTGGCTCTTGAAGGGAATTCTCCTTGCTTCCCATCTCTGGCTAGACATGCCAGCAAGGCAGGAGGACTGGCAGAGGACCCAAACCATGAAGCTGTAATTTCAAGAGGCAAGCCACCATTCAAAGCTGAACCCCTGCATTTTCTTTTTCTTTCTTTTATTTTATTTGAGGGGGAAGAGATGTATTTTTGAGTGTGAAAGTGAAGGCAGCTGTTCTTACCAATATCTAAGCACCGATTGGTTGAGGCATCTCAGTGTTCCCTTATTGGCTAATAACTGGCATGTTTTAAGTGGCTGTCTGTTTGCCACCAGCCCCACACACTTACAAACAACTAGACATTGCCTGTTTCCACAGCAACCTATATCGCTGACTTCATCATGAAATTTGGGCAACAGGGTCTGAAGTGCTGGAACTCTGAAAATTTAATAGCAACAACCTTGCAGAATCTCAAGACTTCTGCAGGAGATACAGGTAGTCCTTGTTTAGCAACTGCCTCATTTAGTGACCATTTACAGTTACAACAGTGATAAAGACATAACTTTATGATCAATCCTCGCTTTTATGACCTTCACAGGTCTGTAAAGCAAATGAAAGCTGAAGTAAGATCGTAAGTACAGTTGTGGTTTCACTTAGTGACTGCTTCACTTAACAACTGAGTTGCTGGCCCCAATTGTGGTCACTAAACGAGGACTACCTGTACTTCATTTTTATATGCTGCAGATTTTTTTTCTTTCCCCATTCTGAGATATTAAAGTTATATAAAGCCACCAGTACTCCATAATCATCTCTATTGGAAGCTCCACCTCAACCATTCTATTTTCTGCCCTATTGCTTGCAAGCCAGACTAATTCCACTTGATTCCAATGTTCCAGGAACTCACTGCCTGATGGGCATCTCTTGCAGAACTCCCTGAAGTTCTTACTAAGAAGTTCCACAGCCATCTTGGGGTTCAGCCGAGTCAGTTCCTCAAATGCCATGCTGCCATAATCTGTAGTTATGGGTGGGAGGAGGAGTGGGAAGAAAAAGCATGGAGATAATTAAATTTTGAACTCTTCACCCACCTTGAGTTGACTGCTCAGGATTTGTTTAAGATCTCTGGGGGAAGAAGTTACAATCCAGATGTCAATATAGAATGAAATCAGCAGGTGATTTTGTATTTGGCTTCACAAGAGGTTCAGCCATGCATTGTAACCCCTCTGGCTCCATTCTTAAAGCACTGCAGACAATTTAGCCCTATCCGAGATACAACAGGAAGCAGACGCTAATTCATCCCACCTAGCTTTGCTCTCTGAGCTGCCTAACACTGCCCCGGTTGCCAAGAACCAGCTCTTGCAGTTCCAGAGGTGAATCTCTGGAAACCTGCTCTGCTTACACTTCTGAGAGCTGGGTGAAAATCTGGCCTCCAGGGCCACAGGGAGCTTTCTTGAAAGGACTCATCAGTTGGCTATCCAGCACTCAGAATATTGGTCACTTAGATAATTCCATATGGAGGACTCCTGCCACTCCCAAAGGCAAAGCAATATACAGCGGCTCCATTTTTATCTCCATAATAGAGATTTATGTTATTTTATTTATTTGGTAACAGGAAAGAAGAGTACAGAGGCAGTAGGAAAATATGAGTCTTTTCTGCCTAGTGCCTGTGCTCTGGAATATTCTCTCTCCAGAGATTAGGTTGGCCCTGATCCTGTTGGCTTTTTGCAAAGGCCTAAAGACTTGGTTCTGTGCTCGGGCCTGGGACCCCGAGTATGTGAAGGATCCCGTCTCCGGCTTGTCTTAATGATTAATAATTGTTGCATTTCTCTCAGTGGCTATGTGTTTTGTATTTGTCATTTTTTAATTTTTATTTTTAATATTGTTTGCTGCCCAGAATCCCTTATTGAGATAGGCAGCTTTATAAATTGAATAAACAAAGAAACGAACAAATAATAAATAAATAAGGCAGGCTTACAAATCGAACACAAATCTTGATTGTACTGTAATTTTGTGAATGAAGCAGGGCAGCATGCAGTACAAGTCTTGGCTGTATTATAACCTGTATCTCCCAGAGTTTCTGACAGTCAGGCAGCATATAAATTTAATACATTATGATGATGATGATTCACAAAGTGTGCTTGTGTATGTGTGTGTATACATATATATAATTGGATTCCTGTATGGGGGTTGGGCTTGATGGCCAAAATGACCAGCCCAACTCTAGGATGCTATAGTTGCATGTGTATCTAAGTGAGAGAAAACATTTTGTTGCTTGTATTTTTATATTAAAATGATTCAAATTGCCTTTTCTCTAATGAGAGATTGATTTTTCCCCCATGCCCCCATATTGGCCTCAGATGCAACCTATCTCTATTGGAGATTTGCCACTGAGCAGGATGGAGATGGAAAACCATTCTAAGTACCAAGTGCGCAGAGCCACTTGACATGCTAAACCCAGGTTAATAGAACATAAGATGCTCTGCCCAGACAAATAGCAGTAAAGGGCCTTAATGCAACGGCCTGTTTCACATAGCATGCTAAGACAGTGGCCGACTTCCCACAACACTTCAGCCACAAATTACCCCACCCCATTATAGCTTAACCAAGCATGTGGTGTATCACAGGGTAAGTGGGGATCCATGTACCCCAGATACAATCCAAATTGCCAGCCCTGCAGAGACTCAGATCTCGCTCTCCAATTAAATGCTGTCTTTGGCTGAGCTAACGCTGTCAATTTACCCCTCTGTCGCACCATAGGCTCCAATTCCATGAAAATAGAGCCCCCCATGGCCAGGTCCTGAATGCCCAGCATTCGCCAGTGCTCTCGTGTAAGCAGGTCAAAGTCTCTCATGCCAGCTAAGGCCTGGCTCAGATGCAAGGATTCAATGATCCTTCTGATCAGCCGCAGGTTCTCAGTCTTTTCATACGGCTCTTCTGCATTTGGTTTCTTCTCCTTGCCACTCTACAGAAAACAATATAAATGTGCAAAGTACACCTGGTTACTCAAAGCAGTGAGCGTCGGATTACTGCACAACAAGCACTTGATGTAGATCCGTATAGGACTTTTTTTCCAACTCTGAGACTGGGCTACCAGATCTAGGCTGCAAAAATCTCCATTAGATGGTGGCCAACATAGAAAACTCTAAATCTTTGCTGCCATCAAGTGATCATTGAGACTTTTTTCAGCCCAGATTTGGTAGGCCTGTTCTGAGAAGCCTGGGGGCATTCTCATGTTCATTCTGAACCCTTCCCTTCCTAATCCTTCTACTTGCTTTCTACATCCATGTCAGTTTTTTAATCCACTGGTTTTTGTTCATCAAAGTTAGTAGTAGCCCAATAATTAGGAGTGCGTGGAGGAACTGAAATGTCGTTCTGCTAAACCTCATTCTCTTTTGCCTTGAAGGACAACTTTTGAATATAACTCTGGCCCAGAGCCCTAATCCAGTTGAACAGCACTATCCTTGAGCTGTTCTAATGGCATTTAATTGATTTTTTTTTAAATGCTTGTTTCAATAGGCAATATACCCTCATGCCACATGTTATCAAAGCAAACTCCATAACCCTGTACCTAAAATCCATTCCTGAAATCTGCTAACTCTTTTGTTCCAGGACTGTTCAGGTTTTGTTTTCCTTGTGTTATATTTGGGTCCCTTACTTCTCTTTGTCCCACCTGAACTAAAGGTCTTTGTAGCTCCCTCTTACCACATAATACAGGAACATTTTGTCATCATTCTGAAGGAACTCCTCATAGAGGAAGCTGAGTATCTAAAATGAACATAAGAACATCACCTCAGTAGATAATCGTTTCAGTTTCACATTAATTAATTGTTCAGCAGTGAGAAATATTGGCCTTTTCCCTACTGTTGAATTGGTTTTCTCCTCTCATTCTTGAGTTGGCAGGAAACTGCCATCAGAACATTTGACGCCCCCATTGCTGATCCCTATCTTGCCTCTGTTGCTTCTGTTCCTCCCGACTTCCTTTCAAGCAATGGGTGACAAAGCCTAACAGATTTTATTTACCTTGGGGCTGCCCTTGGACAGTTTTGGAATAAGGGGGGAAATAGTACCTTAAGACGAGTTCAGCCAAGCATGACTTAAGCCAGTCTCACTCATGGGCTGGAGACAACATTAGGCAATGTTTTAGGAACCCCGCAGAAAGAAAATGTTGCCAGAGCATATTTGTGTCATGCTAGTTACAAGCAGTGAAGCACCCTTTCTATCTGTAAGGCAAACCATAGGTATTGCATGCATTACACCCCCAGGACCTAGCAAAGCTGCTAAAAGACTGGGTTGCTTTGCCTTGAAAAAGGATGGAGATGATGGTCTTCCCACCTTACAGATTTCCTTCTGTGCTTTCAGGACCCAGGGAATCACATGACCAGAAGGCAGGAGATTCTGCAAACTCCGGAGAGTTGTTAGTTTCAGGGGCAGGTGCCAATTGCTGTTCTGCGTCAGATACAGGTCACAAATCCTTTCCCCCATCACGTGGCGCAGAAGGATGTTCCCTTCACCAAGGGAGCACAACATCATGCGCAAGAAGTCCTCCAGGTCATGCCATAGATCAAGGAGATGGACTTCTACTGCATAGTTCCGCCGCAGCAAAAACTCCCTGAAGGGGCGTCCCGCGCATTTGTCGGCATTGAGCACCCAAGGAAGGAAGTCTAGGCATAGGGGAGACTTGACAAGGGTTTTCAGAGCAAGCATGGAAGGGAACTGCACCACAGGAGTGGAAGAGCGCAATTTGTTGAAGGTGCACTTGTCAGGATACTCATCTGATACAGGGGAAGAGAGGAACTCGCTTGGGCTGCTTTTGAAGCTTGGCGATTCATTCGAAGCCATCACACCCTCCAAGTCCCAGCTGTGTTCTGTGCGAGAAGGGCTGGGACTTGAGAACCTCTTTCTGGAGGAGGCCAGCTTCTTGTTCACCGGACTGCCTTTATGTGATTTGGGCTTCTGGCAGCGGCCATCTTTTTTTTTCCCTTTGTGAGAAAGGCTCCTACCTCTGATCTGATCCCAGACTTCCTTTTTGCTTTTCAAGCTGGAATAGGAGTCTGTGTCCAACCTGCTTTCTCGGATGCTCATCGGAGGCACAGCTGACAACCTCTGCTTCTGCAGACCAGCCTGAAATAACCGGTCCTGATACTGCTGGAGCAGATGGAGGCATGTGGACTCATTCTCCATGCTTAATTTGCAATGAATGAAGAAGTTGGGGAGCCAGTAGCTTTCAATCTTGAACAGGGCCACTTTCTGCATCTCACTTAGGATTTCCCTCCGAGTGCGGATGTGTTGCTGGTGAAGGGGAGTCATTTTCAGAAGCGATTCTGGGAAAAGGAGGACAAATCAGAGAAAGAGGGCTCAGGGATTTCCTTGTTTATGAAAGGAGGAAAAGACTCTACCTGAGCTCCTTTTAATCCCATGTTGACTTGTAGCATTCTGATGTTAGATCAGATCTGAAGAAGCCATGACAAAACCGCTACTGCCTAGGCCTGTGTTTCTCAATTTTGGCAACTTTAAGACGTGTGGACTTCAATTCCCAGCATGGCTGGCTGGGGAATTATGGGAGTTGAAGTCCACATGTCTTAAAGTTGCCAAGGTTGAGAAACACTGGCCTAGGTAAACCTTCCTAGGCAGGCTGTGAATTTTGTGAGTTCAGTCTCAGCATATTTGCAGGATGCCAGTTTGAGGAAGATCAGATAAAGAATCCCATAGCTTCTGTAAACAAGTATCACCTATGCTTCTGATAGCTGAGTCATACTTCTGTGACTTAAAATGTTAAGGAACGTTTCAAGTCTACACACGCACAGATTTATTAAATGACTATGTGTAAAAATTATACTCAAGTACCCTTCCCTCGTTTCTAAGTGGCTGTATGTTCATATGAAACATTTAACTAGGCTAAAGGCCTAAGGGCTGCATTATCATAACATGCTAGTAGCGTCATTATTAACCTTGGTTAGTTCTTTTGTAGCTTAAAGTGTTTGCAATCCCTGTCTGTTTCATTGGCTTATGGTTCAGTATGCTATGTGAAGTCAGGCAAGGAGGCAATTCAGTAATCAGTTTAAGTGTACTATACAAATGCATTCACTGAGTGCTCTTCTGGCCAGGCCTCCTAAGAGTCATTGAGGAGAGATCCATGATGGTTGAATAGAGCCTGTGTTGAGAAGCAGTTAGTTGGGGAAGGGGGGGAGGGGTTAGGAGGTTGGCCATGGGAAGAAAAAGGAAAGCAGATGCAGATCCAAGCCTTCTTGGAAGCATGGGATTTATCATTGCAGAGAAGCAAGCTACAAGTCTTGTTCTAAAAGGCTTTTAATAGAACCTTCTTTGAAGAAGGCATACCCAACACAGTCTCTGAGACAGAGATGCAGCTAGGAATGAATCAAGAGGTTTCTCTTCCTGCAGTGAATCAAGAAGTGGTCCTTTAGATTCCTGGGAATGTTGGACTGGTGGGTGGTTTAATGAATCTGGTTATTTGATTCCTGCAGCTTTCTCATAGCATGTAGGTAGAAAATGGCTATTTTGACCCCAAAATCTATCAGTATCTGTAACTTACTAATGGTTGTGTTACAGAGGGTGACAACTGTAGACCCCTCCTGCAAGTGGGTGGCCATCAGGATCTGGATCAGTGACACATAGAGATCCTGCTGGGATTCATCTGTTTCATCAATCCCAAGTATCCTTTCTGCAGCAAGCCAGAACTTGGTGAGCTCTTCTCCTGTAGACATGGGCAGAATGATTTGACTTTGCCACATTTCTAGTCCCCAACAATACCTGGTAGCAATGTCTGGTAGCTAGCAAAGCAGCTCAACATCTGAGTATTGCCACTCAATGGTTCCTTCTTAGCTTTTTTAAAAAATAAGATTTACCTGTTGCAATTCTTGAATCCCCCACTGATCTTAAGTAAATATTCCTGCAGTAAAGCCAACCTCTGGGGTTGTGGTATCATGGAACCTCTGGTATGAGAACATGACATAGATGATAGTTCTATCTCTCTAGTCCGAGGACTTAAATAAGGAGATATACCATTCACAAGGTATGGTGTAGTAGTTAAAGGAACCAGGCTAGAAACCAGAAGTCTGTGAGTTCTGGTCCTGGGTGACTTTGAGTCAGTCCCTCTCTCTTAGCCCTAGGAAGAAGGCAATGGCAAATCACTTCTGAAAATGTTGCAGGGACTTGTCCAGGCAGTTGCCAGGAGTCAAGAGGGTGCAGTCCAAGTCTGCTTTCTTTCCCCTCTAGGAGAAGGCAAATGAACAGCCAAAGCCACATGAAGAAAGCTGATGGGCTGCTGTCTGTGCAAATGCATCCATGGTGGCTTTCCTCCCCACAAAGATGTCATTTCTTTAGTTTTATTTAGTAAGAGAACGATGATGGCATTGAGTGTTACCATCTGTGGCACTGGGGAATTTGCAAGACTGATAAATGAATCAGAACTTGATTTTTAAGCATCTTTCTTTAGTTAACAAATCTGGATATGCTCATGCCATAACCAAAGGATATGCTGAGACCCCTCACAGAAAAGGAGACTGGATGAGCATGCTCTTATCCACTCCTTCATTGAAGGCAGAAGCCATGAAGGAGACTGCTATAAGATAAGAGGCTGCCTTAATTTAGTCAGGCGAGTAACCTGCCTAGTTTCATAGGGAGGCTTGTCTTCGCCTTTGTCTTGCTTTGGACATGGTGGCTGGGCTAGGATGACCCCTAGATGGCAGCAAAAGATACGGCAAATCCTGACTCTTTGCTGACATCCAGCAGTTATCAATATTTTTGCAACCCAGATATGGTAACCTAATAGGAGTTATGCTTCCTCTCTGCTTTTGTATCTATCCCACTCTCCAAATAAGTAGCAAGTAGTAAGATTTATTCTAGTAACCACCGATTATAACAGATTTTTCCTCTTTTTTTTTCTTGTCCTTTTTTGCGTTTGTGTTTCCAAGGCACAGAATGCAGGCAGAGGGGTTAGGGGCTAGTGAGGTCACAGCTAATTCCTTTGGCTGGCTATATAATAAAACACCAGGTTTTACATGCTTTCTAAAGCCCTCTAAAAAGGGATAAGGCAGGAAATACTGCTCAGATCAGGGAGGGTATATTTATCCTAGCTCTGTAGGTCACGGGAAGACCATTTTGCCAGATTCAGGCTTTTTAATTTCTAACAGTCAAGGATTGCAACCAGGGGCCTCCTCCTGTCCTTCATTCTTTGAGCTTCCATCAAATCAGTGCTCTTCCTCCATTGATCCAGGAGAGGAATTGCTAGCTCTCTTTGGCCCTATATCTTTATGAATGTGATTTTTGGTGCTGCCTTTTCTACCTGCCATTCCTTGCATGAAGGACCGAAACCGCCACATGCCTCTGCTGCCGGCGATGCATTTCTCAAGCAGCCACTGATCAGCCTTCTTCCATCGCAACATCTCCGCTGCAAAGCAGAAGCAAAGACAACATCACCAGAGAAAGTTTTTCCAGGGGCGGACTGGGGACTTCCCCATGGCTTAGAAATTATTCGTTTTAGTACCAAAAGGAACAAAGTAGCAAAAAACAAGTGAGGGCATCGACAGTGCTTCTTTTCTCTGCCTCTTTCCTACTGAAAAGGCCTGAAATGAGCACCCATATCAGCTGGTCCAATGTATTTATGTAACTGTGCCTGCCTGTCCACTGAAAACCCATCATCTGCTTATTTCTATGTAAATATAATTAATCCAGCTGTAGCATTCAACTCCACTACCTACCAGCCAGTTAGCACTTCAGATTTATGAAAACAAGAACTTGTAAAATGATGGGGCACCCTGGGTAATAAGACCATCTGTCTGTTTTTAAATTAGTACTCTTTCGTTAGAAAATCTGTTAAATGGTGATCTATTATACAGCAAGATCTGCCTTGAACAACTGTAATTTTAGAGACTGTTAGCCTAATTATACTTTTGCATAAAGTGTAAAGATATAGTCCAGCAGAATGCAACTACTTCTTGAACAAAATGTACAAGTTTGGAGTTGATTTTTTTTTTTTTTTTTTTTTTGCCTTGAAGTCAGTTTTGATTCCTGGTGACTGCTGGACAAGTCCCTGCAGTTTTCTTGGCAAAATTTTTCAGAAGTGATTTGCTATTACCTTGTTCCTAGGGCAGAGGGAGAGTGACTGATCCAAGGTCATCCAGCTGGTTTTGTGCCTAAGATGGGAATAGAACTCATGGTACCAATTTCTAGTACCTTACAAGTAGTACAATAGTACCTTAACCACTATGCAAAACTGGGTCTGTTGGAGTTGAATGGGGTCGGCATGCAAAATGTTGGAGAACTTGAACCAGATGGGCAGGGTTTATTGTTTAATAAAATGTGCCTTCTCTTCCTATTTCCCCCCTCACAAAATTGGGAAAATAAGGCTAAAGTTAGTGTAACCCACAATTGCTGCTGGACAAATCACTGGTTTCTCTCTGTTTGTTGGTCAAGCTCATCTGGTAAATGAAAAACTGCTACTTACGAAACAGGATCTGTAGCTCCTTAAGTAAGACGTAACAACAAAACACCAGCATGACCAATACTTAGCAATGAAAAGTTTTTTGAAGCATTTCTATTGGGTTGAATTCATTTTGGCTGAGACAGCAGTAGAGATTATGGTTCTGCAATGCTTAAGACCATGCTGGGGTGTGGGTGTTGCACCTGCCTGCAAATCTGGAAAGCAGTCATGTCTTTTTCTAGACTCACATGACAGCAAGGGCAAAGGTGAATCCCAGAAAAAGTTATGGCTGCAATAAAGACTTGCAGTTAGGTGCTATCTTCATACTCCTGCACATTCTGAAGCTTTTTTTTTAGAATCACATTCAAAGCACTGCTCTTAATAGTGACTAAGGACATGGCTCTATTAAAGGGATATCTACATGGCCTTTAGTTGGCAGAAAACGATATGGTCATAACATTTGCTACCAATCCCTATCCTGCCTCTATTGCCCCTGTTCTAGCTTGCCATTGGATGGTAGAGTCCTGATTCTGGATGTACAGGGTATGTTAAGTGAAGTCACCGGTTGAGCCATCGGCTTTGTTGCCCCCCTCTTTCTAAATGGCAACAGTTGATGTAACCATCTGCCAATCAAAGCATTATGACTGAGAGATGTTTTTTGTCAGATCGTTAGGCCCATTGGAGTAGCTATCTGTCACAACCTGGTACTTCCCTCAGTGCCCAGAAGAGCTGATCCATGGGGTGGGAAATCTGCCCAGTAAAATGAGGCAGATTTCCCCACTTTTCTTGACAGCTGTTGACAATCAGCTTGTTTTGACTGTGGGTTTAGCACAGTGCTAAATCCATGTTCAGAAGAAGCCTTAATCATTAAAGTGCTTCATAAACTGAAGTTCTCCTTCTGTATTGGGCAGCTTCCCATCTTGAAATGTCCCATGGGATTGAGTGTGGGTTTAATCCCCCCTCCCCAAAGTGCTAAACCTATACTCAAACAGGTCTGCCACACAACTGATGGTTCGGCTTGTTTTGAGCATGAGTTTAGTGCTCTTTCTATCAAGGAGGCAACTGAGCAGCTCGTAGGTGAACTCCATGAAGTAATGGGCTCTTTCTTTCATTTCATTGCCATTTCTCCAGCAGTCTGCAGCCTCTTGGCTTCACAGGCTTCCATTAGAACATCTCCCACTGGGATTTTTGAGTAGTAGGGCTAGTGTGACTGCCTGAGGGAGCTCTGCTCTTGAGATGTTGCAGAATTTCTTTTTCCCCTGGAAAAATTCAGAGAAATTGTTCATCCTGCATCTCTGCCACAAATTAGGTGGACAACTCCCAAAAATTCCAAAAAATTCATGTCCTGCTCTATTTTACTTTTCCACATTTAGCCTCAACTCTCACCTGCCTCTGGAGAGCGAGTAAAACTGACGAGTTCCTCACAGAGTACATAGTGGAGAAACAAATTGGTTTTGCAGAAGTAAGGCAGCCGATGCTTCTCCATCCAATTCAACAAGCCTTTGCACTTTGATACCTGTATGGTCCCCAAAAGAGCAGTGAGACGTTTTAAAATAACCTGCGTGAGCCAATGATCAATGCAAGAAAAGAATTCTGGAATGCAGGCACTTTGGAGAACTTTCTGGCATGTTTCCTAGAAGACATGGGACCACATGTGAGTGATTCTGTCAGAAAGGAGGATTAACTATGACTTCAAAAGTGTTCGGTAGCACCTCCCAAATTCTGGGTGATGGAAACCCAAGGGGACAGGCAAAGAGAAAATGTTTGGAAAGTGGAGAAAAGAAAAAAGTGAGGAGGCAGTAAGAACTGTGATAAAATGACAGGCTTATAATTAGCCCAAGGTATTTGCATTCAGAACAGATGTTTTTGTTTCAGATTAATTATTTTTATTACAATATACATTCATAGAACAACAACAACAACAAAGACAAGAGGTTGGGAGAAGAATATAGAATACAGGCATCCAGGTAAAATCTGTTAGTACCTGAGATTAAGCACACCTAGAGTATGGGCAGGTTCAGTAACTTCTAACTGCCATGGCAATGGCACAACATTTGGCCACCGGTCTGAAGACTTCCCAATGCTGGTTATTTAGAAGTCAGAAGTTACTGGACCTGACTGTACTCTAAGTATGCCTAGAGGAATATAAGAGGAGCAAATGGTAAAGAGTATGAGTTAACAAATGAAAGAATGAAAAGTAAATATGTCGTGCGTCTGTGGAGCTAAGGGAATGGAGAAGGATGTAATGAATCTGAAGGAAGGTGGTCTGATTTTTATGGAGTGGAGCTGATTAATGTTATTTATTCTACTTGTACGCTGCTGAATCAACAGAGACAAATGGTAGTTACATATCTGCAAGCAAAGCAGTAGGTTTAGTTATGAACAAAAGAGCTAAATATAAATAAAACATTAATTTGCATTAGCTAGAGAAATAAATTTTATTGTATGCTTTTTATTTAAAGGCAGTAGATTATTGAATGAAGTTTATTAATTGAGTTTATTGAATTGAATGTATTGAACTGAGGCTTGAATTATTGCAAATCTAGAGCAATACAAAGGTTGCTTGTTGAATGGAAATAAAACATGAGACTAAATAGAATGCTTGGTGAATGGTTGACCACTGAGCAGGGAGTAAGAAATAGGTGATGTCCCCTGACTGATCAATGTACTTATGGATAATTGTATAAGGAATGCTTTGCTGACATGTGTTCTCAACCTACAATGCAATATCATCTGTATTCAGAAGTAGTATTGCTATTATTATAATATTTATATATTGCCCTTAGTGCAATTCAAGGTAGTTTATATAATACTTCCACCTCCTATTTTCCCTACAACAACAACCCTGTGAGGTGGGTTGGACTGAGAGAGAATGACTGGCCCAAAGTCACCCAGCCGGCTTTCATGCCTAGAGGAGTATTAGAATTCATAGTCTCACAATTTCTAATCCAACACTTTAACCACTACACCCAACTGGCTCTCCCATCTCAGACTGATACATATGATTTGCAACAAGCATTGTACAGACTGTATAATACAGCAAGAAGTATGGATCTGAAAATTAATGTATTAAAGACCAAGGTAGTTGGATTCAGCAGGGAAAATGGAGAAGAACTACAAGCTGTGCATGAATGACAAAAAACTGGAGCAAATAGATGAACCTGTGTACCTTGCTAGAATGTTTACTAAAGATGGGAACAGGACAATGTGAACTATATTTAATGAATCTTGTTTTCTTTTCTTTTATCTCCTGCCTCTATTTTCTTTAGTTTACTGCCTTTCTGGGCTTTGTATCACCTTGATTACACTGAAAGAGAAAACCTTTGATGGTCTACCCAGTCTAAGTATGTACCTAATTTCCTTTGTGAGATGTTGGGATGGACTTAATAATCAATACTCAGCTAGAATGACCATTCTGATTCTTGGAGACTAAAGAGTATCCTGTCTCTGGTGAGAAATTACAGGACAATGGCTCCTGAAATAATAGCAGTCACATGTGCCCCTAAAAAGAGAACATAAATGGAAAGAATTTTGGACACCTTGTTGAAAAAGACCGATTGTTAAATGCAGACAGTTCTGGGCTACAGACAGCAATTGGTATAAAGCACTGGCTTACGTGCCTACAGATCCCAATTCACACTGTAAAATATAACACAACTTTGAAGAATTGACCATAAAATGTGGATATATTTCTGAACAAGCATCTTCATTCTTTCTTGATTTGTGGTGAGACATTTTTAATATATGGTGGCCTTTTAAATATATTTTTGTACTTTAATCTTATGGAAAAGAATTACTAGCAATGATCATGATTAGTAATGATCGAACTACAAGCCTGTATAGAGGCTGCATTTAATATGCCACATTCCCTGGACTTGGAATAAATCAGTGATGTCCATCCTCTAGGGCATAATTTCACAACACTGAAAAACTGTGACATTTACCTGGTTGCATGGTAGCTCTGGCCACAGATACCATTGACGGGTTCTGCCCATGAAAAGAGGTGTCTGACCAAACACCTGCAGAGAGAGATGAAAAAAGGGGGAGAAACAAGCCAGATTCACACATCTTGCTATGCCAAACCAGCCATATTGTGGCTTAGCATGGTTTAGGAACCCGGACGCATAAGGTAAGGCCTCCTTAGCAAACCTGCTGTTTAGGTTCACCAAGGATGGGCTGCATGTGGTCCTTCAGATATTGGTGGACTCCACCTCCCATCATCATAATTACTGGGTACATTGGCCAATGTTGATGCAATATCATCTGGAGAGGGTCACATTCTGTTTGTTTGTCATTAATAAATCTGTGTTTAATGAATAAAATCAAGGTTGAAAATTGACAGTAGTTCTTAAGCAAGTAGAAAGTGAAATAAGAGAGTTTTCAATTCCCATGGATATACACACATTTATTTTCTTTTTCCCCTTAGTTGCCTATGGGGAATCAATTTCTATGGACTTTTTGAAACAAAACCCATTGATCAAAATATGCAAAGAACATATGTGGAAAATGGAAGAAGAATATATATCACATGTTAGGAATCTTGTTTCAAGCTATCTTGAATACATTGTAAAAAGAATCAAAGCAAAACATTATCTTCATCTCCTGCCAAAATAGATGTGACATAATTTACACAATTAGCAACCACTGATCCTTTAAAAGGTTAATAGAAGCCTTGCCAAGATCCAATCATATACCCCTCATCTTCCCCTGAGTGCAGTGGAAAGGAATTGGGGGTACTGGGCACTCTCCTGATACAGACAACATCAGTAGCAAGAGGCAAAATTTGGACTGAGACTACGGTGTGGACAAATGGTTAAATTCCCTCCCACTACAACTTACTCCAGAAATGGACCTGAAAAATACCAGGTTTGAAAAATATCAGGTTTGGGCCTAAGAGATTAAGGTGTTAATAGTTTCAGGGCCCTTTCACAGAGATAAGACACGGTTGTGCCATTGAGGATGTATCCAGGTGGAAGCAGTCTGTGCCTATGATCAAGTCTCTCCTTCATAAACTCCTTCATATACAGAAATCCTTTTCCCACTGTCCGGTTGATGCCATCTAGTGGACATTAGGATTTTTGCAGCCCAGATATGATAGCCCTACTATATTACACATAGGATTGCAGATGTGCTAGTAACAATCATGTGTGTCTGGTTTAAAACAGATTAGGATGTATTCTTTAAAAATACAACACATGTAGTAGACCTAGTAATGTAGAAAAATGAGCAAGAATACGTCATTATACAAAACTTGTAATTGTCCACTTGTAAATTCTCATCAATTGTACTCAGTGTGAGTAAGAACCAATAGAGCACTTGTCACAGAATTATGTATTTTTCCTTGTATGAATGGACAACTTCCATTCTGTTATGCAGAAGGAAGAACAGCATGCATTCTGAGAAGGATTCAGTGTGGTTTCAGGTTCATTACTCCAACCGCTGAGGATTTGTTGTTCCTCCTTTTTTAAATAATTCCCATTAGAGTAGAGCCAGGCAGTGCTCAGCATACTTTGTCTGGGCTCAGAGCTAAGAAGCTAAGGCCTGGTTTGTACTTGGATGGGAGACCTCCAGGGAATTACAGAGCTGTAAACTAGATAGGCAAGCTGAAAACATCCCAGAAGAAAATGGCAAATCGCTTCCATCTTGTTGTTAAGAAAACGGTGTGGATGCGTCCATGAAATCACTATTTGCTGAGCCCATCTTGAAGGAGACCTTACCTTAACAAATCTTGGGCTGAAAAATCTGGATGGCCAGTAGGTGGCAGAAAAGGCACAGAAATCTCTAACTTTTTGCTGCCACCTAATACCAGTCAGGTATGTTTTATCCCAAATATAGTAGCCATATACTTAAGCCTTCACTGGGGTTATGTATCTGGTGGAACCAAAAGAAGAAAACCTCATAATCTTTCCTTAGTGATCCTACCCATCTGCCTGACCTTATGTCATCATCACTTCACTGAAAGTACACTGAAAGTACTACTGAAAAAGAAAGAAATAAATTTGGACCACGGTTATCAAATTTGCAAAACTGTCCACATCTGCTGTGGACAGATGACAGACTTTTGATAAGTGGCTTATATACAGAAAATGATGCTTGACTCAAGAGAGAAACTTACAGAAAGATTCAGGAATGTGTTGAAGAAGTCTGTAAATATTTCATCTTTTAGCAGAACAGACAAATGTTTGCTGCTGATCAACTCTGCAAGAGAGGAAAAGCAGGTATGACATTAATAAGCAGAAAATGTGGCCTGGGGCTGATATAATATCATCCCTTGGGTTATTTGCTTCCACCTTACTACAGAGAAACTAGGCTACACCACTAAACTTACATACTTAATTTCCAGAGACAGTACATGTAAAGCCTCAACTAAATTTACTGTTGTGGCAATTTGACCCTCAGATCAGAGAAATACACCCTGGAAGATGCCACAAATATGTCCATCTCATCCTGAATCTATGAAGTGGTAGAAACTGCATGTTCTGTCAATCCTTAAAGATAGGCCAGGTCAGGAAACAGATTCCACAAGTTTGACTGGAACTATACTCTATTGATACAGGCTATAGTAACATAATTTTGCTTCCCAGGTTTTAGTTATATAACCATAATCTCTGCCTAGTTTCCCCAAACTCATCTCTGTGGCTCTTTCCATGTTCAGATATAAGACTATAATCTCCAGCCCTCATTGCAGGGCAATATAGTAGTGAGTAAGATGAACTGATACAAGCCCTCTGCTCATGGCTAACTGATGATTGGTTAATTAAGGAAGTAGTAACTGATATCATTGGGGGAGAATGAAAACTCCTTAATGAAATAATGAATTAATGATGAAAACTCCTTAATCTCACAACATATGGACAGACTAACCATAATTTCAACTGGGATACTGTTAGCATCTTAGACCAAGCTAAATCCAAAAGCGCAAGGGAATTCCTGGAAGCTTGGTATTCAAACAAGTCAACCATCAAGAGGCACATAGAGATAAACACCTTTCACACATTATTCAAAAGAGACAATAAAAAGGAAACAAAAAGATCAGAATACCTCCTCGCCAGCAATCAACACCCAGATAAGCAGGAATTAACACCAGGATTAACATCAAGCAGTAAACAATACCCTAATCAAGGAACTACCAACTCAGACAAACAATCCAGCAGTAAACAACAGCCTAATCCAGGAACTACCAAGGAAAAAGACAAGAACCCCACCAACACTGAAGGGCAAGCTTCTGTATATAAACAGAGAGCAAACCCCACTTTTTTCTAGCACTGAAGATGTTACCTAGATGGGTAATGAAATGTCTGCAAGAAAACAACCAAGCTCAGAGAACCCCAAGGACTCCAAAGTGGTAACTGAACCCATCTGGAGGTTCTCTAATTGGGAAGACTGTCACATCTTTGGTTGTGGGAGCCATCCTTGATTCCAAATCTTCTCAATATGTTGAGGATCAGGAGACAGAGAGATTCATTTCTATTGCCACCTAGAGACTCTTTGCGGAAAGGTGGAATAGGAATATGAAGAGCAGATAATTGATCAACTCACTAGCTGTATTCATGCTCAGGTGTCCTGAAGCAGACTGTTCCCCACTGAGCATTCTGTTCTGTTACAATGCATTAGATCTCTTGTTGTTCTAGCAGGTTCCAGCAGGTTCCACATTCCACTAAGACCCTTTCCTCCAATCAAGATCTTTCTAAATGTTTTTAGGTCATTTAAGATCTACACAGTTTTCTTACACACATTTCCTCTTCTTAGGTACCCGACTTAATCCATCACTGTGTGAGAGCAGCTCCCTATAAGAGCCCACAGGGTCATGTCAAGGGAGGAGGTGATGCCCTACAGCTGAAAAACCTCTTGTCTCATTAACTTACATTTTGGGTGGAGAGCCTTCCATGCAGATATTATTTACTTATTTATTTATCTATCATATTTGTATAGCTGCCCATCTCACATAGTGACTCTGGGTGGCAATACAGCCCTGTTTCGTTTGGAAAAAAGGCATCTCATATATAATACAATATATCACACATCAGTAAGATTAAGCCACATCTCCTGCTTAAATCTAACTGTGGGAAACCAGTCCAAAATATCTCCAGCTTTGTACCTCCAGCTGGCAAAGCAAAGTTGTTGAAATGCATTCCTGATGACCTTCATCCAGGCCCACTTCCAGTGGCATGTAATGGCATCTGTTGCCATTTGTGCTTTGCTGTGCTTCAGAGCTGCAAAGGCAGGTCAGAGGTATGAGGCCAGCCTTAGAGCCTATGCTGTGGATTTGTGAAAGTGAGTCCTTCCACAAGGAGAGCAAAGTTTGTGCTCCCCCTCTCTCTCTTGCCTTAGGCTGGAACTACTTAAAACAGAACCATAGGTTGCCTGGATCTTGGACTGATATAGGAAAACATTTCAAGTAGAGTCTTCCTTGTGTAGAGTCAGATTTGCATAGAACAGAGTTGGCATCTTATTCTTTTTAAGTTTTGGTGCTGGATTATTGATTAATCCTTGGTTTACATGTCAGTTGTGATCATACAGAATAAGGAAAAGCAATTAACAGCAATCCCAGAAATGCTTGCCAGGACAGGACAGGAAAGGAGAAGTTGTAAATTAGGGAGTTTAACTCAGGAGATGAAGGAAGACAGCATATAAGCAGATCCCAGAGAAACCACTAATGCATTTATGCTTCCACAGAGCAAGGATGTGTATTTTATTTGCCCAAGAAACAAAACTTACTTGCAAGATTCTTGTGTATTTTGATACCACTCTGAGTGCTTTGCAGAAGAAAGACATGTGTGGAAATATAAGAAGTATTCTGTAAATATATATTTCTGGATTACTGATTCTAACATTCTTATTTCCTCTTATGATATTTAACATTTAAACATTTTTTTTAAATTGCAGGCTCCCCAAAATAATTTATAATTGAACAAAGATCATGCTATATTCCAAATAAAGAAAAGTCAATAAAAATGTACAAAAAAATTTCCAGTTATCAAGTATTTAAAGTACAACTTTATTGCTACTAACAAAGCACCACAAAAAACAAGCAGGAATTTCACAAGATCTACTGGGAAGTATCCACAAACTCACAGTGAGGCATGTGCTGGGACTTCAACTAGGCTTGCAACTTTAATGTGTGCCCAACCAAACCAGTCTCTGGCCCTTTCAAAACACAGGGTCACCTTTACTCATGACAGTGATGGCTAGAATTCAGCAAGTGGACTGCCTACCATATATGGGATGATCATTTGATCCAGTTTTTCCTTCACTTGCTCTCCTCTTGGACTTTAAGCTTGTAAAACAATAAGGACTGAAGGTGGCAAGAAGGCAACAAACAATTCTTAGGTCAGATGCGGCTTCTATGGAAACACAGAACAGATGCCTCTGACTCTCAAGGCAAGGAAAAGGTCAGACAAAAGTCTATTGATGTGAAGCAGTAGGAGGAAAAGGCCTAGAAATTAAACCCTGGGGCTGACTCATACATAGGACTTGATTCCTGCAAGAGGCAGCCATGTCAAATCAGAGAAACATCAGCTGTTGCCAAATGTGGGATTGAATTTCCAGAGGGTTAGTATTTATTGCCAGTTAGGAAATGTAATTTATGCAAAATAAACCTGTCTTTGCCACTTACTACTTCCAGAGCAAATGTCAGCCTTCCAATGATTGGGTTATGATCCAGTGTTCAAAGATTCTATCATTTTCCTTGGCACAGAAGTAGAAACTGGAATAATCCTTTAGGCTCCCAGAAGTCCAAGTGCCACCTTTTTCCTTGCAGCTTACCAAAGAAATCTTCCTTGGTGTTTATAATATAGGCAGTTCTTGATTAAAAGGGGATGGTTTTCTCACTTTTTGCACAAAATCTATTATCTTGCATCAACTGTGCTCTCTGTCCAATGCTGACAAAGTGCAACTTCTGAGTCATAATGTATCCAATTTCAGTAGTATTTTACCTGTAAATATAAGACTGAAACCTTGATGCACAAGGAAAAGAAAGAAAAAGCAACGTTGGTGCTAGAAGGAAACATAGATTTCCTATTTCCTCAGGTCTGCAAATATTTCTTTTTTGCACAAATTATGTGGCAACAGAGTGACAAAAATACGTCAGGCAGTTTGTTTTCATGAAGAAGTTGTCATTCTTGGTAAACACCACAAAGAAACTAACACCCACTTTTTCCCTTCCTCCAGTGCCCCACCGCCTGCCTTTCAAGAGGTCAAACCACTCTGCCTGCCAGACCACATTTTGCTGGGGCCGGAACTGGAAGATCAATAAAATGCTTGGGCCCATATGACAATGACAATTTCAGTATCTGCCTCTGGATCATTTTTGGTAAGTCTGAGGCTTCGTCTCACTTGCATACTTTCATTTCACTCTACTGCAAAGAAAAGCCACAGTTCCTCCGCCTCTCTCTGACAGGCTTCCAAGAAATAATGTAGGCAGGATCCAATTTCTAGAGTTCAGGTCAAGAGTGGATTGTTCTTCTGTTATACTCCACACTACTGAAGCATGTATTTTTTTTAAGTGAATTATTATTTACTGAACAGTGGTTCAAAGAGACAAAGGGCTAAGCAAAGAATATACAATGTTATAAGGACAAACACAAAAAAATAAAGAGTAAAAGGCACAGTTAACAAGAAGTTTAAAAGTTGTTCTTAACTGCCATACAGGTGAAACTCGAAAAATTAGAATATTGTGCAAATGTTCATTTATGTCAGTATGGCAACTCAAAAGGTGAAACCAATATATGAGATAGACGCATTACATGCAAAGCGAGATATGTCAAGCCTTACTTTGGTATAATTGTGATGATTATGGTGTACGGCTTATGAAAACCCCAAATTCACAATCTCAGAAAATTAGAATAGTGTGAAAAGGTTCAATATTCTAGGCTCAAAGTGTCCCACTCTAATCAGCTAATGAATCCATAACACCTGCAAAGGGTTCCTGAGCCTTTCAATGGTCTCTCAGGCTGGTTCAGTAGGAATCACAAGCATGGGAAAGACTGCTGAGCTGACAGTTGTGCAGAAAACCATCATTGACACCCTCCATAAGGAGGGAAAGCCCCAAAAGGTAATTGCAAAAGAAGTTGGATGTTCCCAAAGTGCTGTATCAAAGCACATCAACAGAAGGTTATGTGGAAGGGAAATGTGTGGTAGAAAAAGGTGCAGAAGCAGCAGGGATGACCGCAGCCTGGAGAGGATTGCCAGGAAAAGGCCATTCAAAAGTGTTGGGGACTTTCACAAGGAGTGGACTGAGGCTGGAGTTAGTGCATCAAGAGCCACCACACACAGACGGATCCCGGACATGGGCTTCAAATGTCGTATTCCTCTTGTCAAGCCGCTCCTGAACAACAAACAACGTCAGAAGCGTCTTACCTGGGCTACAGAAAAAAAGAACTGGTCTGTTGCCCAGTGGTCCAAAGTCCTCTTTTCTGATGAGAGCAGCTTTTGCATCTCATTTGGGAACCAAGGACCCAGAGTCTGGAGGAAGAATGGAGAGGCATACAATGCACGATGCTTGAAGTCCAGTGTGAAGTTTCCACAGTCTGTGTTGATTTGGGGAGCCATGTCATCTGCTGGTGTTGGTCCACTGTACTTCATTAAGTCCAGGGTCAACACAGCCATCTACCAGGAGATTTTGGAGCACTTCATGCTTCCTTCCGTAGACGAGCTTTATGGGGATGCTGACTTTGTTTTCCAGCAGGACTTGGCACCTGGCCACATTGCCAAAAGTACCAAAACCTGGTTCAATGACCATGGG